>CM046299.1:27632469-28832469 GCA_025267735.1 Mactra quadrangularis | reverse complement strand
CAATATTTGTTTTTAAAATTAGATAAGTAACTGTGCAAGGGGCGGCCCTGAACCTATTTATAGGGGTCCATCACACGGCTTGTTTCATTTGGTCGTCCGATTCTCTGTATAAACTTTGCACGTATTTTGAATATTTCATGGTGTACGATCCCCTGACCCCGCAAATGTCGTCATATGACTCTCAACTAACTGTCACATGACTGAAATGTTTGAACGTGTTTCAAATGCATGCATTCAATATGTTTAAATACGGAGTCCCTAAAGTGACATTTTAAAATATATCTTTTATTTCCACAATTTACGTTTTTGTCGAAATAATAATTACGTTTTTTTTTTCGAAATAAATATCTCGTACTTACTAAATATTATTCCGTTTTTACGAAATAAATATTACTTTTTCTCGAAATGATTATAACGTACGAAAGCCGAATGGTGTCACATAAAAATAAAAAATGAAATTATACTATGTCGTTATTACGAGATAATTAACTCGTAATAACGAGATAACTAACTCGTAATTACGAGATAATTAAGTCGTAATAACGAGATAATTATCTCGTAATAACGGGATAATTAACTCGTAATAACGAGATAATTAACTCGAAATAACGAGATAAGTAACTCGTTGGCAAAGGCAACAATAGCAACACCTAATAAATAATTACATTATCAACACAAAGTAACAATTACTATTATTATTTTTTAGTTGCTTTTGTTGTAGTTTTTAGTTGTTGTCAATGTTGATTAAGTTTTTGCAATTGTTTTGTGTAAATGAGTTTATTGTTTTGAGTTGTTGTTGCTGTTTTGAATTGAGTTGTTGTTGGTGTTTTGAATTGATGCAGTTATATTGAATTGATGGTTTATATGTCGATGTTGCTTTTCGCTGTTGTTGTCGTCTTGAGTTATTGTTGTTTCTAAATTCCTAATGGTATTATAATGTTGATGAAGTTTAGTTGTTGCAGCCAATGTCTCTTGTTGTTAATGTTGTTTTTAAGCAGTTGGTGCTTTTGCAAACGAGTTAATTATCTCGTTATTACGAGTTATTTATCTCGTATTACGACATAATTATCTCGTTATTACGAGTTAGTTATCTCGTTATTACGACATTATTATCTCGTTATTACGACTTAATTATCCTAATATCTCCCGTTATTACGAGTTAATTATCTCGTTATTACGAGTTAGTTATCTCGTTATTACGACATACTTATCTCGTTATTACGAGTTAGTTATCTCGTTATAACGAGATAATTATCTCGTTATATCGAGATAATTATCTCGTTATTACGACTTAATTATCTCTTTATTACGAGATAATTATCCGTAATTTCGACTTAATTATCTCGTAATTACGACTTAATTATCTCGTTATAACGACATAGTACATTTTATTTTTTATTTTTATGTGACACCATTCGGCTTTAGTAATAACGGTTTTTTTTTCGAAAAAAGAATCATTTAAACGTAAAATTACTTCGCTTTTTTCGTAAAAACGGAATAATTAATTCGGGAAAACGTGATAATTATTTCAAAATTATGTTTTTTTCGTTTATTTATTTAATAAATCAATTATTTCTTTAAATGTAATATTATTTTGTTTAAACGAAATAGTCGTGAAAATAAAATAAGTATTTTATAAATGTCACTTTAGGGTCTCCGTATTTAAATACCTTATAAATCGATCGATATCATGTATTCATCTAAAAGTCGGTATTGGTATTGTAGGCCAACATTATTTATTAGACTCTGTGTGCAGTACTTTATTGTGCTATAGATTATTTTCTTTTTAAATAAAGTTCTGGGGCCACTTTCACGAAACAACTTAAGTTCATTTTTAAACTTAAGTTGTTCCTTAAGTCTAGTTTTTATCTTATCACTGTTTCACAAAAAAACTTAAGTCGATTTTGAAACATAAACTTAAGACAAAACTTAAGTCACCTAGGGAGGTGACTAAAGTCTAAAACAGGCGACTTAAGTCAGAAATTTCAATATGGCTACGCCCAATGTTGTAATTCGGAGATGCCATTTGAGTAGGCCGCGAATAATTAGAATAAATTTAACCCCTTAGAAGTGTATGACGACCAATACTTAATAAATATGTACAGGTTATCCAGACCAGCAAGTTACTGCAAGGCCATTTCGTGCGACCTACAAGCAGGTCACATAGTTTGTCAGTTTACATGAAAGATCTTGTTGCATTAAAGTTCTATGCTACTGGCACAGAATTCATATTGCATGACTCATAGAATAAATGGCATTCAAATACATATATGTATCACTATTTCTATGAAGAGGCGAACAAATAAAAATGCGTTTAAAGACGATTAAAGCTATCCGACAACAAAATTAGGTTTGAATGCAAAATAAAAGCAAATAAATTAAACTATGTATCAGTGAATGTTAAAAAGCAACGAAATGCAGAATTTAAATAAGAAAATATTGATTTACCTTTTCAGTGATAGCCTCACAAATCCAGTTATTTGGCTGGTTTTTAATTAGCCATGAAAGCTTTGCTTGCACAGTGATTTTGTTTTGTTTTTCAAACTCTACATACATGTACAATTGTATATATTACACTAACCTGTTTTTGCTTTACTTTCGTTCCCTGCTTGTACAAGGATAACACGAGGACATCGTGTATTGATTTTTAATGTGTTTGTGTGATGTGTATATAAGTCATTGCTAAAAGATTGTACATGTATTACACATTGCCGGTTTAAAATTGACAGATTTAACAGCGTAGCTTTGAAACATTGATATAATCAAAACTTAAGACCAGACTTAAGTCAGGAACAGATAAGATTGTCGTAAGTTTTTTCGAGAAAATGACTTAGTAAAAACTTAAGTTCACCACAACTTTTAACTTAAGTCCAAGCTTAAGTCTTGACTTATGAAAAAACTTAAGATTTTTTGTGAAAGTGGCCCCAGGTAATTCGATATATCCTTTAAATCGAGACTAATTATGTCTATACCTCGCAAAGAAAATACATTTGTAGTTTTATCTGAACAGTTTACAAATGTTTTTTTTATAACATGTACTTCAAACACCTCTTATGAAAAAAATATTTTTATCAATTAAATGTTCACTTATAAATACATGTGTAAGTTTTTGGTAGTTATTGTATTTTGAAGTGAAAGTAGATCGCAACTGAAAGTGGATTTGGTTCATTATCATTTGGTCATATCAGGGATTCTATATAAAATCCCTGGTCATATTGTGTTCAAAGTAAAGTTTTTGGGTAAAAGATATACAACGTTACCAACAAGAAATAATACAGTGTGCTATCATAAAAAGGAGCCTACTTTTAAGAAATCTGCACTTTGTCAATTTTAAATTTAAAAAAGTTGACATGTTCATTGTGTCCCTTATGCATGTCATATTTTAATTATTTAGAGCAGTTTTCGTGCATACATACACTGCATTAGGCTCTAGGATTTCCAATTACGGGGGGGGGGGCGGAAAATTCAGGTTACAGGGGACGGAAAAAGAACAAGCAGACTTGGGGTTCATGGTCCGTATTTAAGTGCCCCCTGTGAGTCATGGGCAAAGCTCTGACAAGGGGTCCAGGGGGTGCAGCCCAAAAGCTCATTTTAAGGGATTCAGGCGCATTTACAGAACCTTAACTATCCTTTCCCATGGTATACAATAGAAGCATCTAGATATACATATCATATAATTTTCTTACAGCCGTTGGATCATGTTATTAACTTAAAATCTGACAAATAATAAGAAGGATTGTCCTTTAATAATGATACGTTATGTCATAATATTGCTGTACTCCCAGTTTTGTTATTTATTGCACGCGTAAAGTGCGAAAATGTTTTGACCTTTTTATTATATATATTTTCCTATAAGTATATAATATTTTGTAATAGTTAAGAAAACCTTTGCTTGTGCAAATTTAGGGGGGGCGTACACCGGGTCCGCCCCGACTGGATTCGCCTATGCATTGAGTGAATTTAGGCAATTTGTTTTTTAATCTCTAAAAGTTCAGACATTTTATATCATATATTATAGTCTAAATGAGTCGGGCATTTCGTTAAATGCCTTAAAATATCTAGGTGTTTTACAAAATGACTGAAACTTCGAGAGCTTTTTTACAAATTGCCTTGGAGAAGGTGGAGTGCCGGGAAAAGATATTTAAATTAATACATGTAATTCTCAGAGATCAGATATATATCAAATACAGCTAGTGCACCTTTTCACAAAATTTCTTGCGTAGAAAAGTTATTGTTTGTCATAAATTTTGCAGTTCAAAGTCAGAAGGATAATTTAAGAAATATATAAGTCTATCATACACTATTCTACATAATTCATAAATATTCGATAATTGACTTGCTAAAAAGTGACTGTCAGAGACATAGCTCTGGTGACTACATGCATAGTTACTACATGTGTATTTCTTGCTTTTGACTTACGATGATTTTTATCTTATATTTTGTGGAAAGCACCACAGTGTCATTAGTGCAGAACATGGACCCTGTAATAATATGTAACTATAGAGGGTCGTGAAGTGATTTATCAATTAAATTACATCAAATTTTATTATTTGTATATTAATAATTAAAATGTACATTCTAAACTTTCTCGACCGACGAAAACCCAAATTTCAATTTCACTTACATTGTTTGAATGAATTGCATGCCTATGACGACAACGATATTGGGTACCTTCCCTTACCGGACTGCCCGTCAGTCCGGTAATTTACCGAACTATACCGGACTGACCTAAATATTTCATTGTTTTGATAAAGATTAACAATAAAATTACATGTTTTGACTTTTTATTATTTTAAAAGGCCATATCTTGAGAATCGATTAATTTTAAATAGTGAAAAAGCGTTTTAAACCGACTTAGAGCCAAAGAAATGAATATGTAAGATTATTCTCACTCTTTACAACCGGACTGGCCTTAATTTATACTTATAAAATCGTAAACCTACCGGACTGCCAATATTTTCATGATGGAATAGCTACATAAATAGTAAAGGATAAATAATTAAATGTTTTTAAAACATTTTATGCAATATAAGAAGAAAGAAATATGTTATTTGCTACCGGACTGGCATTTCTAAATTGTGTAAGATTACTCTCCCTTTTCAATACCGGACTGACCTAAGTATCTACGTATAAAATCGTAACACTACCGGACTGGCGACATTTTCATGATGGAATACCTACATAAATAGTTAAGAATGAATAATTAAATGTTTTTAAAACATTTTATGCAATATAAGAAGAAAGAAATATGTTATTTGTTACCGGACTGGCATTTGTAAATTGTGTAAGATTACTCTCCCTTTTCACTACCGGACTGGCCTTCGTATCTACTTATAAAATCGTAACACTACCGGACTGGCGACATTTTCATTTTCATCTGAATGAAATAAATAGATTATCCGTAAAGAATGCATAATAGTATGTGGAAAAACGTTTTAAATATAGGCTTCAAAATGATACCGGACTGGCATGTATGAGTTATGCAAGATTACTCTCCCTTTTCACTACCGGACTGGCCGCAGTTAGCATAATAAAGGCGCTCATATCTTGGTCCACCCCCCTCCCAATTTTTTATCTAAACAGAGTTAAATTTAGAACAATTTCCAGTATAATTCATACTTTGATAGTAACTAAGTTTGCCAAAATATGGCATAAACTGTGTTGCCAAACATAAAATGGAACCCTTTTGCTGTTTTAACTAAAGTAAAATTACAAAAAATATTAATTTAATGATAAAGATTTTGATTCATTAAACATTTTGCGTACGCGTAGCGATTTCAAAATTAATTGATATAAGATTAATCATTACTTTCTATCATATGAAATTAACACATAAATATGATTGCATTGCTTAAATGAACAGGGCATTTTTCTTGAATTGCAAGGATAGAATACAGGCGGCTCCCCTTTTTTAAATTTCTTGGATATCATCCAGTTTTTCTCAAAGAGTTAAACTTTAATTTTCATTCTCCTATCAATGAAATTGTGATAAAAAGTACTCTATTGCTATTTATAAATCAAAGCCCAAGGTCCGTTCCTCACATGCAGAAAAATGCCCTGATAAAAATAAACTGACTCACCTGATCAAAGCAGCATCACAGCTATATCCATCCTTATTAAAAGCACAAGCCTTACACACAAAACTTAAAGTACGCTTTGACCATTCACTAACATTTTTATCAGTCAAATTTGAACATAATCCATGACCCCATTTCTTACATTGACTACACCAAATTGTACCTAAATCACAATCACGATCACAAACTGAACACGGAAATATTTCCATAGACATTATCACTAAGTATATTAATTAAATTCAGTAAGTCCAATTAATATAAGAAAAACACTCACAGAAACAAAAGAATTAATGTATTTAAAAAAAAAAACAACCACAGGAAAATATCCATTAACCAGGTTTCTAACCTGTACAACTCAATGGAATATCTTCGTAATAAGTTGCTTATATCAATTAGATAAAAAAAATATAGAATATTTTTCAGAAATCTTGAACATCAATTATGGCAATTAGACATTAAAGATGACCTATTGATTAGTATCTTAGTTTTTTATAAGGGGTTTGAGTAAAGTAAGTAGAGTAAATTGAGAAGGTTGTGTCATGACTTCAAAGACAACAGTTTGTCGAGTATATCGTTTGAAGAAGATTATTTTTAGCTCATTAATAAAATATTTGTATCATTTTGAATATCTTTGCTCGATCCATGTTCCGTTTGATGCAGCCGCTTCACAGCCTTTCGGCCAATATCAAAATGTTACGCTACATATTTTAATTGAATTCAATTAGCACATCATTAAAAAACGTGGGAATAACATTCTGTTCTGTTTTGTCAATTAATCACACCGAAAAAATCGACACGTGTGAAAAGCATACATACCCATTAATCAAGGTGATAAGACAACCATTCTATTAATTACAGCGCGTTAAGGGGATTATATTTTATCGTTGTTGTTACCATAAAGTAAAGTATGCCGACATGCGTACGTACAGGTGTATTCTTTATTGTAACAGGAATGCGACTTCTGTACGACACTGATTAAAAGATGAAAAACAATTTTCATTTCTGAGAATGATTTAATTTTTATTGTATTTGTACAATCTATTACACTTTCAATCTATAAAATATCCTATCTAGAATTCCATTTTTGCATGTACAACTTCCCAGAGATTTTTTTGCTATTTCTTCTTATACTGAATAAAAAAGTTTTTTTAACGTAATTATTTATACTGAACCTTTTACCTAGATATTCAATCAGGAAACTATCGCCAGTCCGGTAGTGTTTTAGGATTTTATAAGAATACATTAAGGCCAGTCCGGTAGTGAAAAGGGATAGTAATGTAAGAAAATTTGGATATGCCAGTCCGGTGGCAAATAACATTATTTATTTCATCTTACATCGCATTAAATGTTTTAAATCACTGAATTATTTATTTTTAGCTATTTATCTAGCTATTCCTTTATGAAAATATCGCCAGTGTTAAGATTTTATAAGTAGATACTAAGGTCAGTCCGGTAGTGAAAAGGGAGAATAATCTTACAAAATTTAGAAATGCCAGTCCGGTAGCAAATGACATTATTTATTACTTCTTTTATTGCATATTTTTTAAAAACATTTAATTATTCATTCTTGACTATTTATGTAGGTATTCCATCATGAAAATGTCGCCAGTCCGGTAGTATTACGATTTTATAAGTAGATATTAACGTCAGTCCGGTAGTGAAAAGGGAGAGTAATCTTACACAATTTAGAAATGCCAGTCTGGTAGCAAATAACATATTTTTTTCTTCTTATATTGCATAAATTGTTTTAAAAACATTTAATTATTTATTCTTAACTATTTATGTAGCTATTCCATCATGAAAGTATCGCCAGTCCGGTAGTATTTAGATTTTATAAGTAGATATAAAGGTCAGTCCGGTAGTGAAAAGGGAGAGTAATCTTTCCATCGCTGAAAATGCCAGTCCGGTATAGATAGTTGATGAATCTGTTATCAGAACTAAGTATTTATTACCAAATTCTATCTTTAGATGAGTGATATAGTATATTTAGCATAAATAAATGTATCCCACGCACTTTCCATGGCCATAAAGGTATTGATCATTGTCAATTCAGACGATCACTGTGAATAAGCCATATGAGCTCAGTCAGCGGTGATATATACTTTATTATAATACGGGTATATACACAATAAAATGCTTAAAAATGATTTAAAACTTTATTTATTGAGTTGTATAACAATACTACATGCAAAAAATACCATTTTAATATGTATCTTTATCAAAACAATGAAATATTTAGGTCAGTCCGGTATAGTCCGGTAAATTACCGGACTGACGGGCAGTCCGGTAAGGGAAGGTACCGAACGATATTTGATGTTTTTATTCGTTAAAAACTATAATTGATGGAAATTAATAATAAATCATTTCACGAATTTTTGTCTAAATTGAATGGTTTCTTTCATCAGAAAACATTCAAGATTTATGTGCAGGTGAGATTTTGTTCTGCTCAATAAATATACTTTAAAACTTCTAATTTTCCCGTGAAAGTTTGGAAATAAAAGGATGTGCGTTTTAGCCTAATGTTCGGATCTGTAACTTTTTTCGGACGTAAAAATCAGTTTCTTTTTTTTAATGAGAAGGCGTTTAATATGCGTTAATTGGATAATATTTCTGAAAGGAAGCTAAAATAATCAGTATATCAAAACCTAGAGATTATGGATCTAGAATACTTAGTCAGTGTAATTTTTAGGTTGTGGCTAGAATTACAACTCACAGTACAATTTACAAGTTATTTACAACACTCGCCTTGATGGTTGAACCATTCCTATATAATTATTACTCCATGGTTGACTATTTGTCTAAATGTGTTAGAGGAATTAATTAACATTTTTAATAAAATTTAAAGCAATACAATACAATACAATAATACAAACTTTATTTACCTAATACATATTCTATTTTATTCATTTTTGAAATTTTATTATGCATATGTACATGTAGTCCTAAATACAAGACCCTACATAACTATTTTATTATACTGACGTTTTTCTGTTATAAGTTTTTACAGCTTAGATTTATCACTTTTGAGTCTGCTTTCTGGCCCCTCAGTACTGAGCTAGTAGAATAAAGTTTCTTGCTCAAAGAAACAACAGGGTATGTTTTGGATGGAATTAGAACCAATGCGGAGCTGGCTATCCAATGATTACCAGTCTAATGTGGTAAACGCTCGGCCATGCTCCCTTCTTCTTTTCTATAGATTTAACTATAAATAGTCACTATAAACCAATTATCTTCATTTTTCAGCTTATTATACCATGATTTTTGTTGTTGTTATGAATGTTAAAAGTATGATTCTATTGACTACACACTCTAATTAGTCTTCATGATTGCCGAGGAGAATACTTCAAAGGTCAAGTCAATGTCATTCCTGGTAAGTATGTTGTGTGTATACTATATATTGGTAGTTTTTATGTTCCTTTTTTTGCCATGATGTTATCAATATATTTTAATTGGTTTTATATTTTTATTAGGCTATATTCAGTCTTCTTTTTAACCAACTAACCTAAGCCAAAGACTAGTGAAAATATATAGAGGATATTTGTCAACTTTGGTGCAAGATCGATTTTTATTTCACCGAGTGAGCTCAGAAAACATATTTTCACGAGTGGCATAGCCACAAGTGAAAATGTCACTTTCTGAGTTTACAAGTTGATCTTACACCAAAATTGAGGAATATTCTGTTTCTTTCATGCTTAGTTTTGTGTTTTATATGATGAATTTTACACAAATTATAGCGTGACGTCATTTCTACTCCAAAATGACGTCATTTATCTTCTAATACATCATGAACGATGAAAATATAAGGTTATATTTTCACTATGATGAAAATATAAAATTTATATTTTCATTGTTTACTTTTGTCGAATAACGCGACGTTTCACCGTAAAGCATGAAAGAAATTTGGTTATTTAGTTACCTAGCTAGATAAATATATAGCTTATGGAAATAATTAAAAGTGCTCTTAATGTGATTAATTATAGATAAAATGGTACAATTCCTAGGTGGGGCATATTTTTAAATCTGGAGATTGGTCATGAAATAATTTCTTCAGCCATTCTCCCTCCTACCACTGATTTTAAATCATATAGGGCAGTTGTTTGTCACTGATGGTAGTATGCACCTAGTTTCAGGTTAGGTGAGTAGGTTGACGGACAGCAGTTACATAACCTATACAATGTGTTGTACAGCCTTAAACACAGCAATAAAACAGTTGATATAATGTTTTATTTTTACAGAATTGTAGTAGATCTAGAGAAAAAGTATCCAGTCCCACAGACTCTCCTCCTTATGATAAAGAACAATATTTTAAAAAACAGGTAAGATAAATTTATATGAAAATTATCCAATTTCTTAATCTAACATAGTATTTTATGTTGCTTATGCTAATTTTTTAGCTCAGTTGTGAAACAAATTCTTACAACTCATATTAATCATTTTCAATTCTTCTTCCTGGTCCCCCAGTACTGAGCTAGTAGAATAAAGTTTCTTGCTCAAGGAAACAATGGGGCAGGTTTTGGATGGGATTTGAACCAATGTGGAGCTGGCTATCCAATGATTACCAGTCGTGCCACGCCCCTATATACATAGTGCTTCAAAACAGCTACCATGGAACTATGGGAAAATGTTCCAGAAAAACCGGAATCCTCACAATAGCTCACCATTCTTACAGTCTAGAATTTTCTGATTTCTTATTTTTGTGAGCAAGAAATGCTACTTACTCTGATTCACTCCTCTAAGATGTAATAAAGAGTTTACCATGATGCGAGGATAGTTACAAGATGCTTTTGATTATCACAGGCTATTTTTTATGGTTGTAAAGCCTGCTGAACTTACATTTGGAAGGATACAAAAGTTAAATTTTCTAAGATGTAATATTATACACCAACAAATTCAGAATAACCATTGCTGATCTGAAAAACTTAAAAAATACAAGGAGAACTATATATCTACAATAACCTCCCTTTTATACTCCTGTTGGATCTCAAACTATAAATACATGTTTATTCATATATACATGAGGTATTATTTTATTTTTGCACAGAATGTATCCTCACCAGTAGATAGTGAACATTCCTCACGTGGTGACTTTCCTAATATAATGTTAGAATATGGTAATGAACCGTTACAGTATGATGTATATGCTACCATAGGTTTGTACTGTCTATCTTGTAGTCTTTATATCTAACATTGTTATAGTGATATTTATAGAACTTGAAGGAGGAATAGAGGGGGGGGGGGGGGGGTTGAACATGGACAGAATGTAATAGGGGTACTCAGGTTTCAACTGAGTATTTGCATACAGATAGCCTTACATATGATATACAGAGCAAGAGAGTGGAAAAAAGACAGGGAATAGATATATAGATGTGAAATAGTGAAACATAAAATGAATTGTCAAGTTTCATGAAAGAATGTGTCACCTGCCATGACTTGGAATCAAACATTGATTAATGGATAAAGTCTAGTATACTAACCACCTACCATGGCTATGACACAAAATGGTCTTAGAAAGAAATACTGGATATATTTGAGTAGACTAGAAATTATTAAGGGCTTTATACAAAACAGTCGTAACTCACTCTTTTAAATTGAGTTACAACCATTTAGCGCTAAGCCCACAAAATGTAATATTAAGATACTTTGTGGTTTCTATTATTTCACACTCTGATGCCTAACCATTGGGCATGGCCAAGGGGTTATGATGTTGGACTGGTTATCATTGGGTAGCCAGTTCCGTGTTAGTTCAAATCCCATCAAAAACCTACCTTGTTGTTTCCTTGAGCAAGAAAGTTTATCCTATTACCTCAGTACTGGGGGAACAGGAAGCAGACTGGAAAGTGATAAATCTAAGTTGTAAGAACTTGTTTCACAATCAAGCTTAAATAAATTAGTATTCCACCAACCATCCTATTTATTGTGTCTTTATACAGTATTATATAGAATTTATCTGTATAATAAGCTTAGTGTATAAACATCTGAATGCTAATTCAGAGGTTGTATGTTTCATTCCTGGGCAGATTTCATCTACCTTTATGAAGTTTTGTGATGTGTTTTAATCTACAGCCATTTTACTTCCTACTGCTTGGTTATGTAGGACAAGTGTCTACCTCAGGTGAAAGTATGTGTTGTTTCATCCTGGTTTAAAGGCCTAGGTTTAGAGATCTAAGTCTCCCTGGAAGTACCTTTAAAATCTAACTACCATGAACAGTGAATGCATGTAACCATGGCATTAGCCCATATCACTTGGTAAAAATATCTGAGGAGTTAAAAACTTGTGGGTTTTGTGCAAAATGGTTGTAACTTAATATAAGAAAAGAGTGAGTTAGGATCATTTTGTGCTAAACCTGCAAACTATTGAACAAAACCAGTCAGGGATGTCTAGTCTAGAGAAGTAGACTGGTACTCAGACTTCCACCCAACCATGACAGATCATATGTTTGAAATATTTATAACCATTGTTTTCCATACAGGTAAAGGTTGTAATGATGCAGCCACTATATCTGTAGCTAAACATATAGCATCAGGACATAATGTGGCTATAAGACAAGTGGATCTAGATAAAGATTTAGATGTTTTAGCTTTACAGGTATCTTACAACCTTTATATCTCTATATATACCTCTTATGCTATCTCTCTCCACCCATGTAGGACAAATTTTCATCCTGTCAATAAAAACTGTTCTTGTTCAGTTTTTGGAACGATGTCCTAAGACATCGTTCCAATGGTAACAAGAAAGTATAAGATTACTCTTTTCACGCTTCAACAATTTTCAACATAGACAAAGAGGCGTAGTTCAAGCGTGAAACTCATTAACATCTCATTTAAATGTGATACAACGCTGGGTTGTGTTGTCATTCTTGAAACTCTTCAGGAAAAGGGAGGTTACTCTCAGGACATACAAATTTTGCCATGGAGACGGGACAACTCAACCCGTAGACAACTCAACCCGTGACAACTGCAATGATTACTTGTTGGAGTAATAAGGGCCTATGATGTTTTTGACAATGCATGTTATATGTGTAGCATAATTACATCATTCGATAGTAATAAACAATATAGACCAGTTCATTGTTATTGTTATGAAGTCTATAAATAGTAACAAGTAGCTGATAAAAAATACACTTAACCGTTCGCTGGTTGGCAAGAATGATAGCAAGTAGGTACGATGAAAACACAGTAATCTTAAAATTGCAGTTACTGAGTCATTTTTTAATCAGACAATTTAGTATCTTATATCACTAGAAAGGCCTTGAAATTAATATTTTGAATATCTAAAAATTATTTGTCATAACAGAATCGTTATTTATAGGCGAGTGTTTAAACCTAGTGCTTCAAACCGGCAAGAAGATTGTTCAAAAGACAGGTTTAAATCTCCTTATATTTCATTTTCAAATCAAAATTTTGGCTATCTCCATTTATTTTAAAAATATGAATTTCAAAAGCTTTCTATCAATATAAATATAAAAAAAAAACGGCCGACAAATAAAAAGGTTATCATTATTTAAAAAATTCTGCTGCTACCAAATGTATGTAAACATTGGTTTCTTTTCGCCAACCAGTAAATCAGCTAAAATATTGGTAGCAGGTGCTTGTGACGTCATCCGTGAAATGGTCTATTAAATGATCGTATTATATTGTGTTACTTATGTCAATACATTAAGGACGATTTTGGTAGTTTTTGTGCGCACCGTTCTGTGCATATCTAAAACACGACGTCAACGTTGAAATAATATTTATATTTTGACATAATTATATATTCTTTAATCAAAAAATAAGTACAGGACATCGTTCCTCCAGCACTCCAGTGCTTTGATTTATCCTCTTGTCTGAACCAAGCCCCCTCCATGGCCAAAAGAGACAACTCTAGTGGGGGAGGGGTGACATTGGTCCAGATGAGTTATATAATGGCGTAGTAAGAACAGTTAAATCATGAGGGAAAAATTGGTTGGGGTTGGTTTGGCCAAGTATCCAAGAAAATGTATTTAGTTCAAGAATTTTCCAATATTCATGGGTGAAAATTGGTCCAGGGCAGACAGAATGACACTGAGAAAGGGTTCTTTACCTATGTAAAAAGCTGTTGAAATCATGAAAGTCGGGGATTTCAGGATATTTAAATTTTAAACTTTTACCAATGGGTATATGCTGAGTGCATACAAATAAAAACTTCATGAATTACTGAAAAAATTGTTTCTTTGCAGTAGACTTTGTTTACTCTGATAAAATATTTTGATTACTCTTGGTTTAAAACTAAGGTCAAGAGATCTTAATGTGTCCAGAGACTGTGAGTAGGTTGACTACTATGATATGACCAAATACAATGTTAAAACGAGTAATGTAAAGCACCATGAACCCAAAAAAACATTTACTATACAGTTGAATTACAATTTTTGGAAACTGGAATAATCAAAATTCAGGGAAACTTTAAGTACATTGTTGACCCTTTTTCCTGTATTCAATATAAGCATCACGCTATTCTATGAAATTCAATTTTTGAAATTTAAAGCCTTTTCGTAGCCTGAAATTTAACATGATTTTTCAAAACCAGGATCATGGTTTAAGTTTTCACACTTACATTTACAAAATAAATTCAAATGTATATATTTATGTATAAATTGTATATATGCAGTAAAAACTCTGAAAACCGGACGTTGTCCAGACTGACTAAAAAGTCTGGTTTTTAGTTTTAGAGGTTTATACAGAATCACTAAATAAAAAAAAAGCTATGGGTTTGGTGGGACATTTTTCTACATTAAATGGATGGTTAAGCTACATCTTAATTTATTTTTCAATTAAGTTTGATCAATTTTGGTTTGGTAAGTATAAATTAACTGAGAAAATTGAAATAATAACTTTTCTTTTGATACATGTACATGTGCATTCAAATAAATAATTGATAAATAAGGATGTTATTCTCATTTTAAATGAATGCATATAAACACATAACAACAATAACAACATCATATAAATATGTAATGTTTTTCCAATATCTTACTCAAGATAAAAAAGATAGTCATTATTATTTCCTCACAATTAACAAACTTAAGTAATTTTGAATACAAACACGTAGCCTCTTTATTTGTATAAAAACAATATTTGAAATTAAAATATTATCACGAATCATATCTGTACAACAATACATGTTTATACAAAACAAACATTATAAGAATCCTAAACAATGACAGACAAGTGTTTTTCACACCTGTATAGATAAAATGCTTGGATATTTAATTAACAATTGACATCTGCCTGGGATTATGAATAACTAACTGTTACAATACACAGAAAGTTGACACTTGGTGTCAGGTTTTCATAGGATGTTTTATGCATATTTATCATTAGAAGCCATGACAAAAGGTCCGGTATTCGGAATTATGAGTTTCTGGTTTTCAGAGGATATTTTTCAATGCATTTAATAGAAAAAATTATGGGACTTTAAAAATTGTCCGGTTTTCAGAGGATTCCGGTTTTCAGAGGGTCTGGTTTTTAGAGGGTCCAGTTTTTAGAGTTTTTATTGTATTATGTACCGATATTGTTTATATTTATGTCTTTATGTATACATGTATTGTATATATTTACAGAGAGAGATAGTGTTATGTCGACAGATTTATCATGACTCTATATTACCATATTATACATCATTTGTACATAACAATGAAGTTTGGACTGTTATGCCTTTAATGGCTTATGGTATACTTACTTTTAATCTCTTTGTTTAAAGTTTAAATTTGTTACATTTTATAACCCAGGTCAGTAGTACAGTGTGTAGCGCACCTGGATTTTGTGTGTCCCAAAGAGGGTACAAATCCCACTAGGGCAGGTTATAATGTCAATTTTCCTCTATAAATAAAGCATATGGAGAAGTTTCGGCCTTGTGGAAGGGTAGTTGAGTACTGGTTATTGACAAAGGTCCTGGAAAGCTAGATTAGGTGCGCTAGATGCAGTAAAATAACCTAAAAAATTGCGTTGACACGGCGTTAAACCCTGTTTAAATAATGAAGGGATACATTTGAAACTTCGCACATATCTACGGGTTGCCATTGGAGGTCAAATACCAAGTTACATAACTCTTGGATGAATTTGGACTTATCAAGTCAAGTGTTATTTTTACTGAATGCTTGTCTTTGTAGATATATTTGTATGTCAAATACAGATACAATAATTGCTATGTGGACTTTCATTTAATAATGCTGTTGTTTAGACTTAAAATTCCTGGTTCAGGTATTGCATGCTAATTCTAGCATTTTTACTTATGAAAATATACACTTGAAATCTCACTCATCTCAACAGGTTTGCAAACCAATTTTGCTGTTGTTTTCAAGAATACCTGAATAGTCAAGCGCTCTGTCCGTGGACTGCTCTTGTTAAATAGGTGGTGAAACTTTGTTTTAAGTTATGTTTAATTCATTGACTTGTCATTGTAATACATGATCAGCCACTTGATTAGCTCAGATGGTTGGGCACAATTCTACTGACCAGGGGGTCTTAGCTTCAATTCCTTGGTAGGCATACTTTAGTAGTCTTGGTTATGAAATAATTTCCACAGCCATTCTCCCTCCTGCCACTGTTGCTAAATTAAGTTGGGCAGCAACTGTTGTCAGTCACTGACTGAAGTATGTGTTGCTACGGCATTTAACCCAACCCAAATCAAAATGTTATATATAAACTTCATTTTATGTGACAGGTTCATGTAGAGATTTACTACATGCATATTTTGCCACTGGATTACCAGAACAAGCCATAGCTTATTTACTAAGAGATATACTTTGTGCATTAGAATATCTACATGGAAGAGGTATCATACATAGGTAATTGTATTATTAATGTATATACATGTATTTTAAAGTGGATTAGTTGGACAATGCAACCTTCTCTATTTGCTTGTCCCTATATGAGAAAATAAATACTTTGAGACAACTACCCTCTGATGATCTGAGTACCCCTTTTGTCTGCCCTCTTGCCCTTTTCTGTGTTTAAGAATAATCACTTATGAAATTATGCTGTTAGGTGCAATTTCCATGTATCTAACAAGTCATGTGACTTCAACAGATAAACCTGGGCTTGTCAATTCAGTAAAATACATATGTGTATTTTCAGTTCATTTTATCTCTATTTCCCTTTGATACTTTAAGTTTCAATAAAACTTTGTCATTTTGTTTATTTAAAGATGACCCAGGCCTTGAATTTAAGCTCAAATACTCACAAAATATGAGTAGATTATGAAATTTGCAAGTACATTTGTAACTGTTATTTTAACTCACAAATTTACCTGAGTTGAAATAGATGCAAAAAATTTACTGTCTCAACTAATGAGTCTCAAATCAGCATTGAAACGGCCAGATAGTTCGATAGTATTAATTCAAGATTCACTGTAAAAACATGTTCGATATTCAATTGACGCGCAAGTGATTTTTTTTATTTAGCAAGTTCAAATAAAATCAACTCCCAAAAATTTGCAAGTCAAATTTTTTGTTAAATTTGAGCCCTGGATGGCCCTTTATGATTTAGTTAAACAGATTTACCTTGGAAATTAAAATTGATAAAAAAATACCATCAGGCTCTGTTCATGTATTTAGTGCTAAATGTTTTGGTCTCAAGCCTTCATGAGTGTCATAATAACGTGTATAAAGAAAATTATAATTTTTAACCAAGTTTTCTTCAGGAAAACTCTGGTTATAAGTTTAGTTCATGTTGGTAGACAGGCAGGTGGGTGGATAGGTGTAGACATCTCTGGCCGCTACTTCCTCATTTCGTAACAGATTTCATCCAAACTTTTACTGAACTATCGTCATCAAGTGCCTTTATGGCATATAGTTGTTTTTTGTGATTCCATTACTTTGGACAGAGTTATGTCCCTTAATGTAATATATATGAGAAAACTCAACCGATTTTACTACTGCTGCCTTCTTTTTCTTTCATTTAGTGTAACCTACTATATATTACAGAGGTGTTAAAGCTAGTCATATATTGATATCAGCAGCTGGTCGTGTTTGTTTATCTGGTATGAGAATGGCTTGTCCACTGATACAACATGGTGAATGGAAGAAATGTGTTTATAGATATCCAGAAAATGCACAGAAATTATTATGTTGGTTAAGTCCAGAAATGTTAGAACAGGTTTGTTTTAATCTTATATTAGATTGAGTGATTTGTGATTGAGATGTTTGCTAAATCTGTAGACTTATCAAATAATTACATGAGATTTGCCCATGTTTAAGTAGTGGACTGTAGCAAATACTCTATTTAATCCTCTGCGACGATTTCATTAGGTGGAGCATGCACAATGGATAATTACCACTGTAATTAAAGCAGACTGCTTTAGGCATTAACATACAGATGATGAAGTTTGTGCAAATAAAATTTATATAATATGATTTAGCTGTTCTAATAATAGGTAAATGTAAGGGAAATGTCTCTTGTATCGCTCCTGTTAGTTGTATAATTTTGTGTTTACATACTCCCACAAACCAATAGATCTGACAGTGCTTTAAGGGCTTTGATTTTTATAATGATCTTCTAATTATATATCATAACACATTGGTGTTTAGAAGTATCAACAAGATTATTTGTCTTCTTTTGAGGGAGGCTTGCTTGCTGCATGCGTGACATATCTCACATGATATCCAAGGCTCAAATCCAACAAAAAATTGGACCAGATAATTTTTGCAAATAGATTTTATTTCAAGTCACTGGCATTTGTTTACCAAAGTTGCAAGATGAAAACAACATTGTAACTAACATAAATATCTATTGTTTTTATAAGTTAGTAGATAAAAAGACTATATTATCAATTTATCTGGCTGTTTTAAAGCTCACTTGAGGTAGACAGTAACATTTTTTTGGCGATTACCACTCATGAAAATTTGCTAGTTGAAATAAAAGTTATTCTCAGTTTTCAAAATCTTCTCCCATTTTGGGAGTATGTGAGTTTAAATTTGAGACTGTTATATCGGCTAAGCCAAGATAAATGGGACCTTTTGATTTTGCCAATGTTACATTGAAATATTCTGAAAATGTAAGTTTAAATTAAATGAAGAGTATTTTTTTCCAACACGTTATCTTGAGAGCTTTCTGGTGATGTATAGTTTTATATATGTTCTATTATCATTTTTTGAATTATTTCGGATTACATTCCCTAAAAACCCTGTTTTTACACTGTTTTTGAGTCTCACTGAGGTTTTGTTCTTTTTTCATCAGTTGTTTTGAAAAGTTCTTGTTGGTTACAGTTACTTTGGTGTGTTTTCTATCTTTGACTGACATACAGGTATACAGTATTTTTTACGAAAGTTATATATAATCAATATTTAAGAAAATATTCATGAAAGAGTAAACATGTACCCTTGTAACGTAAGTAAGAATTTTTCGTTACCATCTTTGATAGACTTTAAAACTATGTTACTGCTTTATTTCACTTGTATCACCTTTTTACTATTACAGTTTGTAATTATTTTTACTTAACGCGAATGAAAGTTTTTAGAGCATAGCATTTTCTTTTTGGAAAATAACTACTGAACATTGTAAATTTTATGTAGAGTCCATAGCCCCTGTTTTAAACTGTGTGCTGACTTAATATAAAGAAACATAGCTGCTGTTTTATTACGTTTTCTGTTTTTGGTTGTGCCATATAGGTAATGCAGGAAAGGACTTAAATCAGAAGAAGAACAAAAAAAATCTAAAGACAAATAATTGCTGTCCGTAGCTCTGTAGAGTCCATAGCCCCTACTGTATTTATATCTTTTTTTCATACAGGACAATAATAAAACTTTTCTAATTGTCTTAGTTTCGTACTTTTGCTGACTAGCTATGCATCTAAATACTGTATGTCTTGACAATCTTCATTCTGTTGAAAATAATGTTAAATTTGACGTAATTTATGAATTTTTGATAGATCTTTTTAATGGTCAAACTGATACATTAGACATTTCAGAAGATATTTAAATATATATTTGTAGTGTTTGTAAGTTGAAGTTAATTGATTTTTAAAGGATAATCACACTTAAAACCAAACAAACCTCTTTAAATATGTGATAGAAAAAGATACTTATGTGGTGTAGAGTCCGTAGCCCCATGTTAATTTTCACATAATTCATTCTTTTGTATTTTTTACTCCCAAACTTATGTATAGAGATAACTTATTTGATAGATTTTTGTGTTGAAATATGCATAGAAACAGGTTGAAAATTCAGGATTTTGTTATGTTTTGACATTTTATGTTACTACGAAACACACATTTTTCATGTTTTCTCACGTGAAGTAATGGAATTGTTTCTTCCTATTACTGCTCATTTTTTCAAAAGTCAGAAAATTAATTCTGTATCAAAAGAATATCATTCCTCAGGTCAATTTACATTTAACTACTTTGTTCAATATACTAAATACCGAATGATTATAGTTTTATAAGGGTCCGTCCGCTCCATAAGGATGCATTATGTGCAGACCCCGGTGTGTGACCTGTCACCCCTTAAAGATTAAAGATTGTTTTTGAGACCGAAATTATAGGTCAAATTTTGTAAGAGACCCAATATAATTCATATTGGGTTAAGTGATTAATTTGCCAAAGATGTTATAATTTAGTGTGCCAAAGAAAGGTAATCCCCTATTTTGCTAATTCAGCACCTACAGTATGGGGATTTTTCTCATAAGAATATTTAGCTTACTCTAGGCTTTGTTCACTTGATGAATTGTTTCATATGCCTGAGTATGTTTGAGTGCTGTTAGGTTTTTGTGCTCGTGTGTTGAGTGTGCTCGTGTGCTTGTTCAGGGTGTTAAATGTGTGCGTGAATTGGGCCATGACCTACTTTTATCTATTTTTAGCTATTGACCTACTGACCTACTTTACTTATACCGGGGTAATGCTGTGTTGCTTGTTTCATAATTGTTGCCAACCTGGGCTTTTGTTTTTTCCCAATCATGCCTGTAAAAGCAGCGTCACCAGGAGGAAACCAAGAAAGACAGCCCCCACGACCTTGGGCGCCCGAATCTGACAGACGGTCCAAAACAAAAGAGAAGCCCCCCCCCCTCTTGGTTTCTGTAGCTATATTGAATTCATAGCCTGATCTAAATTGAAAGAGTGTAACTGTCTAGTTACTATTTTATAGTTTTAGAGTCGTTCATTTTATAAAGTTAAAGGTTTTTGTTAAGTATGTAATTTCGTAAACCAAGAGAGGGTACCCGCCCCTGTCCTAGAGTGTATACTAAATACCATCAAGACAGTATGTAGAGTCCGTAGCCCCTGATGGCCATTTTATGATTTTCTTTATTGGGTCAAGAAACATATGATTATTCATATCAAACTTGTTCTAAATGTGTTGTCTTCATCTTCGAATACTTTCAAATATAAAAAATCGGTTTTGTTTCTTTTTTCTCTTCTATATGTAAATTGAAACTTTACATTCCCTGTGTATTTTGGGGTATTTGCACTTTTTACCTTGGTTAATGTTGCAGACAATGAGAGAGTGGGCGTGGATTTTCTTCCAAATTTTAAAGTACATGTTTATCAAACAAAATAACAAATTACTTACAAGATATACACATTTTTCTAATTTTTTGTGTGGTGATATGAATTACCATGTAGAGTCCGTAGGCCCCTTGGGTACATATATTCAACCGTACTTAACTTTTTTGTTTTACATGTTCCATCCAAGATCTTTTGGAAATAAGTGCCTAATAGACATGTCTTTATATTACTATAAAAGATTCTGCACTCTGATGGGGTCTGAAAATTGCCATATGTGAGACTGAAGAGGTACCCTTTATCTTGGCTTTGCCGTTATCTCTTATAGCTTTGTTCTGCTAATCAAATTATTGTGATAAGTTAGAAGTTTTTAGATGATACACAGCATAATTTCACTAGTGTTGGGGATGGTTTACCTTCAATAAATAACCTTGTCCTTGTTTAATAATGTTGTAATATATTCCATTCTCCATAAACAGGTATTCTAAGGACCGCTTTATCAGGATCTCCCAATATTCCACTGGAGGTCATGTTAAGATGACTTTTGCATCAACCAATCAAAGCATAGCTTTTATATTGATGAAATACTATCAACAGCATCAGAATTTCTATATAAAGATAAAGTTTTTTTAGTTATTTTTACTGCATATATGGGCAAAATGCCTAAGCATATCACAATGTATCACTTTGTGCCTCGGTACCCTTAATTTGATATCACACACTTATTTCTTTTGTTGTAAGAAGGGTACCAGGGCACACAGCGATACCTAGAAATAAGCTTGGACAACATGCCCTATTATTCACTGGCTATGATAGTACAATTTGTTTGTGGGTTATCATGAATATTATGATAGCTAAGGTCAGCTGAACTTGACCCTCTCTGTAAGCTTATCAGATGTAAAATTTGAGTATTTGAATGGAGAATTTTAGATTTGGTTTAAATCAGATATATACATGTATGTACTTTACAGAATCTACGAGGATATGATACAAAGTCAGATATATATAGTGTAGGTATAACAGCTTGTGAACTAGCTAATGGTTATCCACCTTTCAGTGATATACCAGCTACTGAGGTTTGTATACTCTTGTAACTTCTTACTTTTTAATGCTTAAACAGGGCTCGAATTTAACAAAAAATTGGACTTGCAAATTTTTGAGAGTTGATTTTATTTCAACTCGCAAAATGAAAATAATCGCTCACATTTTTTCTTCAAATTTTAATAGCAAACATAAAAACTATTCATATATGCAATATAAAAACAACATAGTGCTATATTTGACTAGATAGATCAAGAGCGTTATTGTGGGATAGACAAAAATATCCCATTTCAATGCTGATTTGAGCCTTATTAGTTTAGACAATAAAATGTTTGCGGCGATTTTAACTCGCGAAAATTTGCGAGTTAAAATAAAAGTTACTCGTAATTTTCAAAATCCACTCGCATTTTGCGAGTATGCGAGCTTAAATTCGAGCCCTGGCTTAAAACTCTCAAGTGTTTTTTTGCACTTTGACAATATTAAGTGATAAAATCACTTTATACAGTGTATATAATATTGACCTCTGTCAGTAAGGTCTTGAACCTGTTTGGTGTTCGCAGTCTCAGCCTACTGTACATTGTTGGCTGGTCATTTCACAAGACACTTAATGCCAGAAAGAGTGATGTCCTGTTCTTCTATTTCTTCTGGCTTGTGAGATCATCATTTGTTTATTTTAGTAGTATTGTAAGAGATTTGTTTGGATGAAGATATTTGTCAGATGGTATTGCTTCTAGACAGTTTATAATTCTATATTATCATCATAACCCTTGTTGTGTTTTGATGTTGTTGTAGGCTTTTGTCATACTATGGCCATTTTCCCTCTTACCACTGATTCTAAATCATGTTGGGCAGTAGTCAGTCACTGACGGAAGTATGGGCCTAGTAGTTGGTTAACAGCTAAATCCAGAGATTTAGCCTTTCCAGGAGTAGTGAGTAGGTTGACTGTACAATGTGTTGCTACGGCGTTAAACCTCCAAAAAAGTTCTGGCTTAATATTGTGAAAATTTTTAATTGTTTTTCTTACAAAAGTTATCTAAAGATCCCCAGTCTAACTCTGTAACCACTGGTCCTAGCCTTCTTTTATATACTGGCTATGGAAATAATTATTTCTTTGTATTATATTTTACTGTAGATGTTACTAGAAAAATTAAGTGGTATAATGCCATCATTAAATGAATACACAACCCAACCAGACCCCATACCAGATGAAAATGTTGCCAATTCTGGTAAGTCTTTATTTTCTTAATTCTGTAAAATCTTCGTCTCTTTTGTTTAGTTAAATTTCTTTTGTTTCTATATCCAAACTATACATAGAAAGCTGGAAACCTTCTTAGTTGTACATTGTCATTCAACTTGAGCAATAAATTTCCCTGTAGTTTTTTACTCAACCTAGGTGTAATTGGCAGGTGGGCGGGTGTCTGGTGTCGTTAACAATTATGTTAAAGTTTTTTATTTACCATATATTTCTCAAATCTGGCATTTATTGTCCAATCTTTATGAAACTTTATACAATGAGAACATACCATGGGATGAACTGAATTAGAAAGGAACCACAACTCTACCTGGCTTTATTATGGATTATTTCCCTTTAAAATAAAACTTTTCTTTGACTTTACTATTTCCCTTCGTAATTTTTGCATTAAATCCGGCTTGAATGTAGTTTCCACATTATATTTCTTGTTTCATAAACAAGTTAATGGAATGGTTTGAACATTTTTGATATATTATATATTCTTCTTGAGTTTTAAAGTGATCAAAATTTTCCCTAGCCTGACAGCAAAAAGCTAGAGTTTTTCCATATGGCTTGTTTTTACTAGCCAAACATGATAATGCACATCAATATTGCTGAAAAAACTTTATTTACTGTTTTGTTTATAAATCAATGTGCAGTTTTATTCATTGAGCAGGTTACTTATGACAGACTTTTTTGTGCATAATTAATGTGCATTAAGTCAACTGCCCACTATGCACCTACTGCATAGAAATAGTGGAGTCCTCTGGTTACCATAACATTGTGTACTTTGCTTACCGGCACATCTGTTGTTCAGGAACCAAACAGAACCACTGAAATGTGTTATCATCATCACCATCTTCGGTTTTTTTATTAGAGTGCAGGTGTGGGGGCGTTATCCACGCCAGTGGGCCCCCTTCCTGGAAACTGGCTAGCTGCATGCCTGAGGTTTCTCACACCTAGTTTCCAGGCCTCTCTTTCTTGAGGGTTGATCGCAGAGAGGTTCCATTCTCTGCGATCCCTATCTGTTAACTGCTTCCATGTCAACTTGGGCCTTCCAGGTTTGCGTGTCCCTGTGACCTGCATGGTACTGGCTGCCTTGTTGCCACCATTTGACCTTTCTACGTGGCCGTACGATTTTAGTCTCCTTTCCCTCAATATGAGATCCAGGTCTTCTAGGCCGAGCTGTTTGAGGAGGTCTTGGGATCTGATGGTGGCAATTTCCTGTTGTTTTATTTTACAAATCTGCCTGACCATTGCTCAGTCGTTTCGCTTCAGGCATTGCAGATTTGTTTTGGGCAAGTGAAATATTTTCAGGCTAGTAAAATTCCTTAATTAACTAGCCTGACTTGCTTGCAAATTTTGATCAAATTTTCTATGACTGTTATATTGTTTTATTTTTTACAGAAGACTCTGGTAAAGGAACCTCTAACACTACACAAAATATGACTATCAAACGTTCATTCTCTGCTAATTTTCATCATTTTACCAAGTTATGTTTGGAAAGAGATCCATACAAAAGGTATTATACCCTCACATTAAACCTCTTAATGTTACTTGGATATTATTTAAGTAATTTTAAAATAACTTGTTCAAACTGTTCTACAGTCAAAATGCAGAAAAATGTAATCAAAATGTAGCTTTTCTTCAATTTTATAACATAATCCTATTGTTGAAAGTAACTTAATTATAATAATATATAATTATATTTTCCTTGCCTTGTAACGAAGGTGAAATTTATTTGACTATTTTAAAAGAATGATGTATATTTTGTTAAAAAAACACATAAGGAGAAACTATGTTGTCTCCTTTCAAACAAAACATTATAGAAACATTCACCAGTACTGTATAGTACTACTGTGTCAGTGTATTAGAATAAAAACATGATATAACAAGTTGGTGAAACTGCAGTTCTAGCAACTTAGATAAATGGCCTTTGAGTCTGCTTCGAAGTCCTCCTGTACTAAGCAGTTAAGATAAGATGTTGTTTTGGTAATCTTAAAAGTTGTTTTTGATAGCTTTTGAACCATTGTCTGTCTAAACATTGCCAGTCTAGTATTATAACCACTTGGTCACAAAAGCTTCTGATAACTCAACAAAGACAATGCTTCTTCTTCAAGGAGGTTGAGATTAAAAAAATGTTTATAATGTTTTCAGACCATCAGCCCAGAGTTTGTTAAGTCATCCATTTTTAAAGAATTTAAGAAAGAAGAGTACCTCTGTATTACCATCCTTATTATTACCAGTAACACCATTACTAGATGCTTCAAAATTACCTAAAGGTTTGTTAATTAAAACAAGGAAATCCACATTACCTTTATTGTGATATCCTTAATAAATGAAAATATGTCCAATGCACAATGAATGTATTGCTTTTACAGTAGTTATATTTTATGTTATACTGTATTTTAACTCATTTAAGTGCTATGTATGTATTATTTTCATTTATTGAATAAACTCTCTTCTGTTAGCTGGTATATTTACAATATGTAAATATTTCATGATTACTTTGACTAAATTATGTTTTCAATTCAGTATGATTCACTATTTTGTTATCTGTAACTTTTACACCTATTTTAAGTTGATACAATGACATAATTTAAACCAGGGCAGTTTTTAGTTTCAATGTAATGCTTTAAGTTGTTGGTGTCCATTATAGAGTAACTACAACACCAAAATTAACTAAACTCTTTCATTAATGCAGTGTTATGGAAGCAATGGCATCCATTTATTAAAAGTTGTGTGTCCCTTTCATTGTGGCAGTGTAATGAAAGTTGAAGTGTCCCTTTAATGAAAATCACTGTCCCTTTCATTGTCAAAAGGTTCCTTTAATGATGTTGTTTATATATTGTAGATGATTCAGCCGTAGAAGATTTAACTGAAGAAATGGAAGATTTACATTTTGATGAAGATTGGGAATTTTAAATATTTACAGTTGTCATAGCAACATTCATAACTTATATTGTCAGTGTTTTGTTGACATAGCAACATTCTACACTTATATAGTCAGTGTTTTGTTGTCATAGCAACATTCTAAACTTATATTGTCAGTGTTTTGTTGTCATAGCAACATTTTACACTTATATTGTCAGTGATTTGTTGTGGGGTAGATATTCTTCCAGCGAATTCTGTTAAGCACTTCAATAGTAGATAGTGTTGCTAGTTTTAGCTTGTTGTTATCTATTGCAGTTAAGTTCCACACAATATACAAGAGCATCAAAACCAAAGGTATTAATAGTGGAACTGTCTTAGTATAGGAACCTTTTACTCCTCAAATTAAGAATTTCAGATTTAAAAACTGTCAAAAAAGTGCATGCTTTTTGCAATTACCAAGGTAGTACTAATATCTTTACCATGGTATGGAAAGGTTGTTTTTTCTGACTGAGTAATATGTTAAAGTCTCAGAAATCAGACAGAATATATGTTTGTTATGTAAATATAGATATTGTAGTCATACATGATATATGTTTGAACGTAATCGGCCCTTGCTGTAATTCTTGGTACATGTACATTAAAAACTTCATGGGTATAATTTTGAGAATGTGAAATTGATACTTTTTATAGACAATTTTGGAATTTTTGACTAGTAAGTTAATTCAAAGTTATTTAAGAGATTTCAATTTAATGTTTACGGAGTTTGAAAAGTGACATTTGATTTTTAATTTGATAGTCCTTCATATTTACTATGTCAATAAAGATGACTATTGGTTGCCAATCTTTAGTGGATCAGCTGAAATTTGCTTGTAGTTATATATAAATATATTATTTACCTCCAATGATACAAAATGACATTTTGGCTGACTTACTGTTTCTGTTGACAGCCGTGTTATTGTAAAGTGGTATTTTTTGTGCTGGTTTAATTTTGCTGTATTTACTGTCAACTGTGATAGCACAGATTCTAAACCCTGGAAAAATATTTGTACGTTTGTATTAGTTCAAATTATGCTTGTAATGATGGGATATTCTAAACACTGCATTATTTAAACTGCTAAGAAAATGGGAAATACAAACGCTGCATTTTAGTGTGAGAAGAGATAAAACGTCTTGATAAACCTTGTACCAGTCTACAAAATTAGGATATGAAAATGGTTGCCCTAACAGGTCTTTTTAGCAGCTAGCACTATATCTCGTTTGTCCAAATTTGGTCACCCAAAAGAAATTTTTGGTATCTTGAACTAGAAATTGGTTGTCCCAGGCAACACCCACTGATTTCGTAGCCTGTTGTACTGCCTTTCATCTCCAGCAATGTTATAATATTAAGAGGCAATTAAAGACATTATTTTTTAAATTATGAGACTTTGATCACTTTTGTCTCACTTGCCATATTTATATGGCTGAAATATTAATATATATAATATAATTATATAATATATAATTTAAATATAGCTTGCAATCCACTGTAGCTTGTGCACATTGACCAGATACCAAATATACAATCCAAATAGCATTTTATATAATTTGTACCGTCAACAAAGTGTGTTATGTAATTGTCTCTGGTCAATTTGAAAGAACTATACTTTCACGCCTTGTCTCATGCCATTGTTACCTAAAATAATAAGAAAAAATGAAAACGGACCTAGATTTATGATTATTATTTTACATTTATGATGATGTATTTTGTACTATACAAGTGCTTATGATTTATGTTAACATGTATATAAATATTGTGTATTTTTGTTAAGTTTAAAATGACATTATTATTTGAAGTACTTATAGTGAATTACTGTTTGTGACTTTGTATATAACAACATATATAATAAATACATAATAAATACGCAGAAATATTGTTATTACATATCCAAAACATTAAAGTGTGTTACCCTGCATCCATGACTGAATGTTTAAATTCCAGGTATTGGAATCATAGGTATATGGTTGTGGTTTCAAACACAGGCAACAGGCACCTTACAGAATCAAGAACACTTTATATACTTATAGGTATATAATTCAAAACTGACAGTTTCTTAATCAAGTTCAATTAGTGGCCAGTTTCTCCATCATAGATAAATTAATTTTACAAATTCAAACATGCTCGCGTAGCTACGGCTTTGCTCTTTCGAATGACACTAACATCATTTGCATGTGATGAATAATATGTTCATAGGTCGATTTTAAACATCACAATCAAAACAGATTAGTTTACTCAATACAAAAATCACAAGAACTAAACACAATTGACGGCAAATTTTGATTCAATATTTTTAAAACCACTACATGAATGACAAATACTTTGCATGTTCAGAACTTCTACTGACAGAAGTATTATACATAAAACAAAATGCATGAAAATTTACAAAACATAACAAATGACAATTATTAACCACAGGCCACCGGCACGGTCCCGAATTAAAATTACTATATATACATATGCGTACATGAATAGTGTTTTTGATTCGGGACTATGCCGGTCACCAGTGGTATTAACAGTAATACTAAATTCTCACTCAATTATGACGTCATGTGCACAATACTGACTACATAGATGTTATGAATGGAAAACACCGCTAATGAAGAAAAGCAACAATTTTTGCTTTTGTTCAAGAAATAGATATACGTTTTTAATGCAGGAAAAACATTCGAGGATCAAATGCATGTGTAAATATCCCTTTTTTTGTTTGTTAATTCGATTTAACGACACAAATTTGCCGTAAATAGTGAATTTGTTCTTGTGTCTTCTGTATTGACTAAACCATTCTGTTTTGATTGTGGTGTTTTAAATCAGCCTAAGACCTTATTATGCAGCGTATGCAAACAATCTTGCTGTCATTCAAAAAGCACAAATCCTTAGCTACACATGCATGTATAAATCTATGAAGTGAAATAATTTATAATGGAGAAACTGGCCTAGTAATAATTGAAATTGGTTAAAAACTACTATTTTTTACTTATATGTATATATAGTGTTTTTGCTTCTGGACCGTGCCAGCCACCTGTGGTTTCAAACCAGCAGTCAGTTGTTTTTGAAGTACAAATGTACATTTGTATGAGAGATGTACCATTTCTTATGAAACACAGCGAAGACCTTGGGTGTGTTCAACAATGCAAGCGCTCAAGCTAGCGCCTGCTTCGCAAATTGTTAGGCTATTGAACGACTGAAAGCACTCACTGTAAAATCCAAGATGGCGTCAAACATCACATTATTGAAAATAGTGGGTGGGGGAACAATTATTTCTGCTGATACATGAGATCTTTCACATTTTTTATCATACACGAATCATTATGAAACAATTTACTGTACCCAATAAATTCTATTATAGGCATTGTGTGGATATGTTATGTGGAACAAGTAACACATAAGTTTGCCCCCTACTTTTTAGGGATAATTCTTTGAGATAAGAATTAAAATTTTCCAGCCACCATCTTTGATATGTAAGCGAAACACCTCTCGGGCTGAATTGTGAGCACTCGCACAGGTGCCCACATTCAGAGCAAGAGTGCTCGATGTCACCCAGAGCACTCGCATTGTTGAATGCACCTCGGGTGTAAGCTGTTATAGCTTACACAAGCTCCATTCTTGTTCCCAGAGGCTATCAAGATTCTCGATACTAGTTAGATCAAGAATCTTGATAACCATGGAATACGAGAATGACATAAGCTCATGCAAAAGGTTTTGTACCTATCTCATTTGAATTGAAAATTCAATATGGTTAAACTAAAGAAAAGATTGGGTTGAGGGCATTATTTTAGCACTTTTGACGCAAAAAATGTCCTACAGAAGCATTGTGATACAAGTAAAATAGATGGGAAATAATGTTTCTATTGCTACTGTGCATTGCATTTAGCATGGTAAACGTGTTATTCGCAACAAAACACGCCAAACAGGTAAAACTGGATCTAAGCGTCACACAGCAGCTACTCCTGACGTCGTACGTAAAATCCATAACAATTATGATTTCATCTGTGATACCTCACACACAAGGAGAAATATGGCAGTTTAATGCGGAGTGTCTATAGGGACTGTCAACAGAGTAATAGTAAAATCTCCTCAAAGCACAATTCAGAAAATAGTGTCGTGTTCATAGGCTTAGTGAAACCCTGATTTAAAACAATGTGACGTGACCATGATGTCACAAATGCTATGGTTTCAAGTAAAAAGCTTTGATCCAAAGATTTTATAAGTACATTTTGTATTTTAATTCGTGCCAGATTTCCATGATACTGGCATGAGGCAAAGCAGAGGAGTGTGCACTATTTGCTGAGCATTATATCTCCAACACGAGTGTTATACTTTTTGCAAACACTCAGAAAAACTTACCAACATTTTCGCTCATAATATGTCAATTTTTGCTATGTTTTGCCAATAAATTGCCTTTTAAACTTCATTTTTAGCTCGACTTTTCGAAGAAATGAAGAGCTCTCCTACCTGCCCTTGCGTCGGCGTCCGCTTCCATATTTCTGATTAAAGTTTTTGTGCAATAAAATATATATTTTACTATTTTATTTCTTAAGGTATCAACTTCAAACTTTATACATATGTTCCTTATTATCAACCGCATTTCATGTGTCAATGTTCATAACTCCATGTACATTTTTTTCAGATTTATCTGCCCTTGAACTTAGAAAATATCTGTTTTGACTTCAACTGTTTTACTTCTTTAGGTATCTACCTAAAACTTTAAATGTATGTTCCTTATTATCAACCGCATCTCATGTGACGAGGTTAATAACTTAAAATACATTCTTTACAAAATTGTCTCCCCTTGAACATGGATTTTCTTTAAAAAACATTATTTTTTTACTTTAACTTCTTTATTTCTTAAGGTACCATTTTTAAATTTCAAAATATATATGTTCCAAGAAATGAAAGAAAATGTCAACTGTGTAACAGACTTGAGGACGAATTCCATTTTTTACTAGAATGTCCATTATATCATGACTTAAGAAGAGATCTTATTAAACAATTTTATTGGAAAAGACCAAACATTCCCAAATTTTTAGACCTTATATCATCGACAAATCAATTCATTTTAAATAAGTTAGGAACATACATTTTCAAAAGTTTTGAAAGAAGAGATAATTTATATTATTCAAATTAGATTTCTTCACCTCATTTATAAATATGCTTTTTAATAACTTTAACGTAGATACTTACTATCACTCGTATATATACTGTTAGGTAAGACATTGATACTTTATTTATTTTCCACTCACATCTTACTCACCGGAATGTATAATTTTGATATGTATATAGATATATTTTCACATTCTATGCATTTTAAAATGTATTACATGTACAATTACTCTAATTTGTAATTCTCTGCATATTATGTATCTATATGTATTTATGTTTGTAGATTCATAGGCCAACGGCCTAATATCTTGAAATAAACTACTACTACTATGTTCCTTATCATCAACCACATCTCATGTGACAAATACTTACTTAGTCAAGCATATTGTCTCTACTGACAGCTCTTGTTTATTAATGAAGCAATATGCATGTAATGAATGTATGCAAGAGTTTATTTATTGGAGTTAACGCCGTATCAACACAATTTAGGTCATTTCACGGCGTCCAGCGCACCTAACCTAGCTTTCCTGGACCATTGTCTATAACCAGTACTCACATACCCTTCCACAAGGCTGGAAACTTCTCCATATTATCTAATCAATGGAGGAAAATCGACATTATTGTCAAATTTTCATGGAAGGGTATAACCTCCCCGGGTGGGATTCGAACCCGCACCCCCTCGGGCACGAGCATCCAAATCCCGGTGCGCTACCAACTGCTTGGATGTAAGTGATCGTTTAGGAATTTTGTGTACTTCTGTCTTTATGCGTTAGTTTTAAGGTTAATGACGATAAATATAAAGATAAATACAAAAGATAACAAGATTTATTTGGAGCAAGCAATAATGCATGCATGTATTATTATCCAAAAAGGTCCGATAGAGGCCTGTGAGTCGCACTGAATGAAGAGTGACTTGAGATACCATGACAAATCATTGTGGCTATTTTATGGTCAATGTTAGCAAGTTGGTTTTCATCATGTATATGGAATATTGTATTTATGTTAGAGCCTAGATGTCCGTAATGGGCAGGAGCTATTTCAACGGAAATAACACCTCCTCTATGATGAAGGTTGATCTCTTGGGAGGTAAGGACACGTGAGCTACCATCTGTTAATATAAGCATAACATTGGGATAGTTTGGGCGATCTCCTCCTGCTGCAGTCGTAGCATGATGCATCAAAAAGTTAATAGCAGCATTTACATCACCGTGGCCTCCTTTAAAGGTTACTTTGTTGATAGCATTTATTGTATCTGATTTGCTTATTTGATCTCCTAAGTCAAATATTGCTCGAGTAGATGTTTGGAAGAGACCAAATGAAACCAGTGTTTGCGATGGACCAATTGTTAACTCTGATATAACATCTGTCAGGAATTGTTTTACTAAATGTTCATCTATAGAGCTTGATTCGTCTACAACAATCATAAGATCTGTATCTGTAAATAAATAAACAAAATAGGTTTTGTTGAAGCCACATGTTATACTAATTTATTTTAGCTTGATTGTGAAACAAGTTCTTACAACTTAGATTTATCACCTTCGAATAAATTATAAATTTATCCAATGAATACTAGTCCAATTTCGTAACCGTTCGGCCACGCCTGACAGAATTCTCCTTTTTTCCTATATTGAGGAAAGATATCTGACTCATTATCAACAGTCTTCTAAGCTGAAGCATGCATACATGTAGATGTTGTTAGATTGCTTAAAATAAAAATTTAATAGGAACGCCAGATTTTATGTGTGCTGGTAACAACTGTTCAGGGTCATTGCTTTGCAGTCGTAGTAGATGATGCTCGTCTCAAACCTCTACAGAGACAGTTGTGTAGTCCTAATACAAGATAAAACATGCAAGATTTTTAAAATAAAAGACATTTAGTATTGATTTAATAATATATGCTTAGTAAAGCAGGATACATTATTTGTCACACTACCAATCAATATTTTTCAGTCCAACAGGCATTCCAATACGGCATCATCTTCACAAAAACTAAAGGAACATATCTGTAGTAGTGTGGACTCATGTTAATTGTAAGTTTCTTATTGCAGTTTTAATTGCTTAGATAGAAACATAGTCTACGGGGAAATCTAGACAAGGATTTTTTGTATAATAAAAGGAAACTTCCTTTGAAGCTTTTTCATTTCGTTTTGATTTCTAACAGAAACAAATACACATGGTTTGTCCCCTTATGTTACTCGGCGTGATTGTCCAAGCCTAAACGTTTTAACTCGGAGACAAAAGTAGTTGCCAAGTTTATAATATCAAGTTACTGACCTATACAATTTTGTAATGTATTTGGTGGCAGTGTTGTTGGTTTAATAGTTGTTGTTGGTTGAGTTGTTGACCGTGTGGTTGTTGATGGGGTGGTTGTTGTGGCAGTTGTTGTAGATTGTGTTGTCGTTGTTAATTGGTCAGGGTAGTTACAAAGGTTTTCAGCACAACAGGATATGGAAACGTCACGTTTTCCAAACATACTTATACCTTGCCATGGGTCGTCACAAAACTACAGAATATAATAATTATACATATCTATATAATAGTATGTATAGTCTGACAATATTAGCCTGAGCTTGAACTACCTTATTATAATATTTACACGCTTCACTAAAAATAAATCGTAAGTTTCCGAATGTGTGTATACGATTATACACATGCTTATAACAACCGTTGTGACTATTAATCAATTTTGTAAACATGGCATATTGTTGTACTTTTGGGCTCATTAGTTAATTGGGAAACACATAAGTTCGCAATATTGTGACACAGTTTCAAAGTATTTATTCTTATAAAAGCAAAAATAATTGTTTAGTGCATGTATTTTGCCGAAAGCTTCCGATAAAGCGCGTTTAACAAACGGAGACAAAAATATATTCTTGCATAAAGGTCAAGCTGAGGTTTATATTGTCGCACTATATACGAACCATGAAAAAACAATTGTGTGAACAGTTTTAATTCTTTAATCAATAATATCTGGAACTCTCATTTAGAGATAAGGCTAAGCCCAGGATTCCGAATCTAGAGGCCCAAAAAGGTCGCTTATTAGAGTTCAATCTGATTAAAACCCGATCTAAAATTTTCCGCTCGCCTACTCGCTAATTTAGATCTGGTCTTTTTCAAACGAAGGTCACATTCAGGTGACCTTTTCTCATCATAATATTGATGACGAAATTGTTATGATACGTAACTTGTTTACATCGTCTATGTCACGAAATTTGAAATGAGCCGCCCAATCGCAGACTGTGAATAATACTGCTGTTAAATTAGCATGCAAACCTTGGTCTAAAAATAGAAATTACGAAATCAAAATGTTATAAATAGCGTTTCGTCTAGATGAAAGCTACGCATTGATTGGTCGACACAAAGTTCATCTCGACGTGACCTTCCACGGAGACAGTAGAGATCCTGTACGACAACGCTCTACAGGATATCTGTTTACGGAGATTGATTAGAGTTCTACATGGGGCGCCTACACCCTACAATAATGTATATTCCCTCCGTTGTTAAGGTATATAGAGAAGTTCCTCGTGGGGGCATAGAAGTCCTTAAATGTGTAAAATACACACATCTGATAATTCTATACAGTCTACTTTAATAATGATATACTAGTACAGAACTACAGACAGTCATCAAATAGACAATGATACAAATTGGCTTCCCTTTGAAGTCATTTGTATATATAACAAAATGTGATTTAAACACAGGTATCATGACATTTTAATGATATATATTCAATCAATTAAGGGTATTATTAATACTAGTCAAAACTAAAAGAACACTACTAAAACCTACCGATTTTTTGGCGCAAGTTAATTCATACTCATGATGTCCATCTATAATTGATTTTAGTTCTCTTCTCATACAAATCTAAAGACAAAACAACACATATCATATACACTCACCTACATGTACTCGTAAGAAGAAAATACAGTGTTTATTTAGACAGCTATAAATAAAACCAACAGTTATAAATAAAACATTACATTCATGGCCAAAGCGATGTAGACTCATTGACAGCATGCATGGATCACGTATTGAGCAACTGTTACGGTAAATTTACCAGTAAAACTTACCTCATCTGATTGACAAACTTTCACAACCTTACATTCATGATAATCAAGTAACGTACTATTACAACTGAAGCAGGCAATGGCTGAAATATTAATATAAATACAAGTAAATACAATATAAATACATATAAGTAAACTATTTTGTTTATGGTACACAATAGCAAGGCCTGTGTCCGTGGAGCAGAAGCAGTGTCTATATTCACGTGATCCTCAGAAGAGGAACATCTCATGTCCTCGGCAAAAATTGTTCAAATCAGACGCCTTTACAATCTTATTCTTAGGTGAGCGGCGCACAGTCCTCAAGACCTTCATGTTCCAACTTTATTGCAAATCCAGAAATTAATTTAAACTATTACGCCTGTTTGAATCACGTAAGGCTGATTTTTACTTATAGTGTTTAAAATATTTGCGTTGAAGCATGAACAAAATAAACATATTTAGACCTTTTCGTATTTCAAATTGATAGGATTTGTCCGTGTTACAGCGTACAATTTGCACTTCGATCTTTTTGTCCAGAACCAATTGACAAAGAATCATTGTAAGTATTGTTTGTTCTGTAGGCTACCGAAATGCTTCTTATATTATATCACAACTGAAATTAAATGAGGCATACTTTCAATTTGCAGCGGAAGGGAACAGTTGTGCCTTGTAATAAATTTTTCAATCAGAATATTGTATTTTACTTACGGCATTTGTTACAAAACTTTGGACACACCGTGGTGGACAAAGTGTCATCTTCACAGAATGTTGGATTTATTTGTTGGGCATGTGCACAGGCACGGTAGTCAAGATCTTCACACCCACTGGTAAAGTGAAGAAACAAAAACAACAGCAAACCTAAAATGACAATACCTTGAAAGTGAAGTCATTCTTGTACTCCGAGATTATCAAGATCGAGACTGTTAAAAACCTCTGGGTACAAGAATGATGTGAAGTTGGTATCTAGTGTAAGCAACTTGTGATTTATAGGAAGTCGTTTCAGGAACCAGTTAAAATATTAAATCTTTGTCTATTTGACGCTTAATTAAACAATCTTCCATCGAGCGTAATTGAATAACATGATTATTTTAATTCAAAGTTAATGCTATGAAACATTTGGTACCATACTTTAACTGTCCCATAATGCATCAATTTTTAATATATTTTTAACACCATATTTTCTTATTTTTTTGACAACAAATCAATGTGATGTACCAAATGACTTGTCGCATTAGGGCACAACAGTTAAAAGTCCAAGACTACATAATATGTGTAAATAATGAAAATTTATTATTCTTATATATAATGTGTGTGTAATAATATTAATGTATATTTATCATCGTATGGACAGAAAAATTTGATCGTCTCTAAGGCGGTATCAAATACAATGTATGTCTGATATCGGCTAAACGACAACGGCCCGATCAAATGCTGAGTTAGACTTTCTAGATCGGCCCAATTGGGAAGCGGTTGTCAGTCCGACTTCGATGCTTAGATAGGCCCGATATCGGTCCGATGTAAAAATGCTGGCTGGGAAACGAGTTAAGCAATACGTTAACAGCAGAAATAATGCAAGAATGGCATAGCTTGCATTTAATCCATGTTATTATCTTTTATTTTTTTAATAAATTATAACACCATATATTTTGTATCAACACTTGTAGATTTATATTATATTAGACGTCAATAATGCATTCTTTGCACAAATTTCATCCCTCTAAAATTCAGAAATGCTACATACATGTACACACAAATGTATATGTTTACTAAAATATTATTACTAAAATTATTAATGATAAACAGGTTTACTGGTTATATATAGAAGCCCTGATATTGGGACTTTTCTGAATTTGGACTGTCAATGTACTCGCTAACCGATGCCTTCAAAATCTATCATTTATTGAAAAAGAAAATCTCTTCTTTTTCATCTAGAAATGACTACTAAAAAATCATTGATTGTTAAAAAATTACAAAATGTCTTTATTTCCGTACATGAAAGATTTCATTGTTGACGTCTGTGTATAAACTTCGCTAAGTGGTCTCATTTTGAACCCTCTAGTTGACACGACATGATAGAAATTAACATAGAACATATGTCACACATCTCATGCATTTTTCTTATTGCCATTAAGTTTTGTTTGATTTCCATCTGTTTAGTATCAGATAATAATAAATAAATAATAATAAAAGTGGCCCACTTTTCACATAAGGCAATTTAATTGTACTTATTACTCTTCAACCTAACGGTCCTCAATATGAGAAGTCCAATAAACTTCCAGAAACACGACATAAAGTGTTCAGTAAATTAACAGACTGCCATTGTTTTATGCTAAAGTTGAGCGAAATATCTAGATTTGTTTAAAAATATGTAAATTTACAGCGAAAAATGTTAAATCTATCCTATTTTTTCGTTCTTGAACAGCAGTCATTTTTTCAAATTTGTAATTTTCAAAATAAATGTTTCAAAAGCCAATTACTTACTGAAAACCTCAATGACGTACATTTTGTGCCTATAATCCACTCCTGTGATGCACTTCTTCAACTAATGAACATAAATCTGTTATTATTGTGAATTCGTGTCAAATAAACAAGTTGGTCAAAGTTAAGGCTTAGATAAGAGAAAATATTTTATAATTTAACATACATGTATTTAGAATGACGTTAGATAATTTTTACAGGTCTGTACAAATGTCAACAAGTTCAATAATCTATAATAGATCTATTTGATTTAAAGTGTTACGTATAAATTCACACTAGCACACTAAGGTTCCATAGTGATGCTGAAAAAAAATTTTGATCATGTAGCTCTCATGAAAATAGTAACTTTTAAATACTTGAACAAATACGACATAGTGTATGGTTACAACACATGTCTTGAAATCAAGTACCAACAGTTCTTGAATCTTGACAATGTTCAGAGTAACGACAGTATCATAACATATAGTCTTCTAGTCCCCTACAGTATACTGTTGAGTTTCACTTTAACCCATTTCATTCTAAGACCTTATCAGATAAAGTCCTCCCAATATCTGAAGATTTATCTGTAACTGATAAGCATTTTTTGTTTTTTGACCCTAGTTGTCTTTTTCATGAAATACCATCAAAATTGTTAAAGATAAATACATAAAAATATACATTTTTGAAAAGAACATTAAATTCTCAATTCAATGATAACAATTTTATTGCTGTGCTATATTCATTAAAAATTATTTTACTAGTTAAAGACATGCATGTAACAGTTTTTTTAAAGAAAAAAAATAAAGCACAGTAAATAATTGAATTTTATTGAAAAAAATTCAATGGTAACACCAAAAGCTGAAGGGTTCAATTTTGTTTTCAACATTAAAAAGCTAATTAAATTCTAAAAAATATGTACATTTCAGTTTTTGGTGTTACCATTGAAGTTTTTTCAATAAAATTCAATTATTTACAGTGCTCTATTTTTTTTTCAAAAAAAAAAAGAAATATGAAACATGCATATCTTTAACTAGTATTATTTTTTCTAATTAAAATAGCACAGAAATAAAATTGTTATCATTGAATTGTGAATTTAATGTTCTTTTCAAAAATGTATATCTTTATATACTTTTCTTTAATAATTTTGATGGTATGACATGATAAAGACAACTAGTGTTAAAAGACCTGAAAATACGCGTGCACGCGTATCCAGAATGTAAAGGGTAAATACGCACGCATGCGTATCCAGAATAAAAAGGGTTAAGGATAATCAATATCAATAGTCTTAATATGCGACCTTTTTTTCTTTGCAAACTAGGCATTTGGAAATGAAGAATCGTCAAAAAATACAGGATTTGCACTATTTAAAGTGGCCTTCATAGAAGAACTTTACTGTACTCATACATGTATGTACTATTCTATTTACTGTTCATATCTTTAAGACAAAATAGGTGTGGTTTACATAGTAAGACGTTTGTTGACATAACTGATTTTCCCACTGTTGAATATAGGATATTGAATTGAGATATAAATTATTCTTGGATATTCATGAAACTTTAGTCAATGCATAAAAATCATTTGTCTTCACTTTGCCAAATTGCTCACCACCTAATGAACATAACATTTAGACGCTCCTGTTTTGAACATCCTATCTCAAATCATTTTTAAACTTAAACGTTGTCTTAAACGATTATTTCATAAAACTTTCAAGACAAGACTTTGAATTTCATGTGAAGGCCAAGAAACATGTACAACAAGAGCTCCTCAGGGCAAGGCATTATAAAGCCTATATGCTGTCCAAGCCAGGGACTCTAGCAATACAGTCATGATTAAACAACAGGTTTGGTGTTAGCAAGCAGTATTCAGTAAAGATAACCACATTTACTCTAAAATCAATCTAATCAAAAGAGGAATGTCATTCTTGTGCACTCAATTACACTCTCCGTAAACAGATATCCTGTAGAGCGTTGTCATACAGGCTCTCTACTTTCTTCGTGGAAGGTCACGTCGAGATGAACTTCGTATCGACCAATCAATGCATAGCTTTCATCTAGACGAAAACACTATTAAACACTTTTTGATTTCGTAATTTCTATTTTTAGACCAAGGTTTGCATGCTTATTTAACAGCAGTATTATTCACAGTCTGCGATTAGGCGGCTCATTTCAAATTGCGTGACGTAGACGTTGTAAACAAGTTATGTATCATAACAATTTCGTCATGAATATTATGATGAGAAAAGGTCACCTGAACGTAACCTTCGTTTGAAAAAGGCCAGATCTAAATTAGCGAGTAGGCGAGTGTAAAATTTTAGATCGGGTTTTAATTAGTTTGACTCAATTTTAAAACAAAAGTCAAGGTCTATGTGAGATTGCTACAGGAAACGTTTATACAGTTCCATGATAACAGAAACAAGAGCAGTCCATGGACAGCGCGCTGGACTATAAAGGGTATTCTTGTAAACAACAGCAACAACCAATCAAAGCTCATGCTGGAGTTATGCAACTTAATTGACCTTCATTCCTAAGTTCCTAACCCCGTTGACATGTGTAAAGTTTAAATTAAATTCCTTCAGTAGTTTCAAAAATAAAATGTTGCACCAAAAAACTTCACAAAAAATTCTAAGTATTAGTGGACCAAAATCCAATTCATGCCAGAGTTATGCAACCTGGTATTTGACATCAATTAGTAACCCTGTAGACATGTGTGAAGTTTCAAGTGAGTCCCTTTAGAAGTTGCAAAGATAAAATGTTGCACCTAAAAACTTAACCAAGAAATTTCTAAGTATAAAAGGGCCATAATTTAGTCTAAATTCATCCTAGAGTTATGTAACTTGGTATTTGAACTCCAATGGTAACCCCGTAGACATGTGTGAAGTTTCAAATGAATCCCTTCAGTAGTTGCAAAGATACAATGTTGCACCTAAAAACTTAACCAAGAAATTTTTAAGTATAAAAGGACCATAATTCAGTCCAAATTCATCTGAGAGTTATGTAACTTAGTATACAAACTCCAATGGTAACCCCGTAAACACAAATAAAGTTTTAAGTGAATCCCTCCAGTACTTGCAAAGATATAAAAGATACAAAAATGTTGCACCAAAAACTTAACCAAGAAGTGTTACGCCAACGCCGACGCACAGCTGAGTAGGATAGCCCCACTATTCTTCGAATAGTCCAGCTAAAAATAGTTATGTTCTTGAATATTGAGTTTGAAAATAGGACAATGAGACAAAGAAAATGAAACTTTGAAACACTTTCATAATAAATTTATTATTCTAAATTGAAACATATTATCATGTACAAATATATAATAAACGCTGTCTATATTCTACAGATAAAGGCTCATTATATCATACCAAATATCTGTTTTAAACATTGTTAAAGTTCATGAGAGCAGGTGTCCAGTTTTAAATGCAAACTTAGGGACAAAGAGGTCTTGGCTTCAAACCACATCAGAGCCACTACTAATTTCCTAGAGCAAGAAATTCACATGTGGCTGCTTCACTCCACCCAGCTGTACATGGGTACCTGTAGGGGGTGGTATAATTCTGTTGCACTAATTTGTGGGCTGCAAACAAGCAGAGTAAAATACTCCTCATGGATTGATAGATGGATACCAGTAGCCTGACCAGGGTAATAAGTCAGTGAACATGTTTCAGCATGAAACTTTGACTATAAAATGTATAATTTGAAACACGTATTTTAAGTTATATTAACGATTTTCTTTTCGCAGGTTTGATTCATTCTTTGAGATTGAGATCCAGAAACAAGACTTTGTTTTAAAGCAGAATAGAAGAGTGCAGCACCCTGTCCCTATTTTCTTGTGAAAGCCCCTTTTGAGGTCTTGAATGGTCTTGAACAATCACATGGAAATGTAACAAATTTTATCAATCTTTCATGTATCTTATATTATATTGATCATAAGTCTTATACATTGTATATAACAAGATCTGATTGAGCTGCAAAGTAATACATGAATACAATTGGAAAAGCTTTAAATTATAACTACATACAATGCCCTACAATTGGCCTCACAAATCCTGTTTTTAGAATAAACAGATTGACTTTTACCCGCGAAAAAATAGTTCTCAGAAAATTCCAAATCAATATATGATTCTATCTATATTACATGAATAAGCTTTGCATTACAGTAAACTTACTTGTGATATGCATGATCAGTCGTTCTCAAAATTCCATTATTCCAAGAACTTTGTGAGGGTTCTGTTTATACAAACAAATCAAATTATATATACATTTGTATAATTCAAAATATATATAATACATTGAAAGCACTATAGTCATATATATATATCACAGTTAAAATAGACTAAGACACAATTATGTGTTGAGTTTTCAGCTGATTGAGCTCCTTTTGAAACATAATCTTCCTATAACTAAGGCTAAAAAATGTTAATTGTTAGATTCTCATCCCTGTCGGCCCTCCCAAAAGTCCCCGCCTTATTACTTTTTATTTAGATTCTAGAAAAACTTTTGCAAAAATCTTAATAGTGATCAAAATAAATTGCCCCATTTCTTCTGAATAATGAGAATCTAAGAATAACTTTTCTGACCAAAGCAGTATTTTACATTTCATATCACATATGATTCACAATACACACTTATCAGTGCACCTTTTCACAAATATTCTCACAAAAAAAGTTATTGTAAGTCAAACTCATAATTATGCCATTTAAAGTCAGAAGGATATTAAAAATAACTATCATATGATATTCAAAAGGTATACAATATTCTACATAGTTCAGTAATATTTGGAATTGATTGACTAAAAAATGACAGTTTATTTAATGTGTCTTGCTTTTGACTGACAATGATTTTTAATGTAAGATTTTTTTTTGTGAAGTGCCACTGTCACCTAGAAACATACTCAAACACATGTGATACCACTGTCTCCACTCAAACTTTCTCAATTGTCTAAAGGCCACACATTATGTCTTACTATGGAATGGACAGAGTTTCTTTAAAACACAAATTATTTAATCATTGAGAAAATTATTTAAGCAGAGAAAAAAAAGAACACAGTAGTCTGAAAGTTGCAGGAAGTCACAAGTCAATGTCAGTCAGCTGCTGATCAAATCTTGTGTAGATAACAAAATCAATTATCATCAATCTTGAGAAGCATTTCATCAATTTGTCTGAAAATACAGTAAAATCTTTCTATACAAGCTTTAAGATATCTATAATAATAATTACATAAGTGAAAGTCGAAAATTCTGTTTCAAATCATGAAAAATAAAAATAAAAAGTCCTAAATGTAATGATATCCATAATTTTTAACTTCACCTTTTATAATGCACAACTTTAGGACTAGTCCTGAAAATTTTCACTCATGTAATAAGTTAGCTAAATCAAGGCCTCTATTAATATATATAAACATGGCTAAATCAATACAATCTTACAATTTCCTGTTGATTTGAACATTAAGTTTCATAGACAGTCATGGCAATGATAAGACCATAATGTATTGGTTCAAACATCTCTTTGTCAAGTTTTGGCTTCAAAGAGCAAAATCCAAGTTTCCTGCTCAAAACATACCAATGGTATCATAAAAAGTAATATAAAACACCTGAATATGGTGCGCTGGCTTTATAGCACAACTTTTGTTTATTTATTTATGTAGGACATTTGATAGAACAGAATTTTGAACAACTTAATTTTGCAAGAATCAATGATAATTACATAGTACATATCTTCCTATAAATGAAAACTTATTGAGTAAATAAATTATATAAATAAGGACTTGAAATACATACTGTAACTGTTGTTCAAACATAGATCTTTGTTTACGTAACATTTGTAATAAATTATCATCTTCAAATGCACCATCTGAATCATAAGTTTCATCTGAAATAAAAACAGTATAACCTGAGCTAAAGGACATCTCTCAACAAGGGACACTTCAATTCCCCCTTAACCAAAACATGCTCTTAATTATTTGAGAACAACAGACACATGACGTCTGCCAACAATGGACACCTGTTTTGTCTCCCAAAATCATAAATTACCCCTATGCAACAAACATGCGTATATAACAAGTGGTACATGAAAACAAAGGTGATGTTTGATAAAACAAAGGAACATGTTGGCAAACATGTAACTTTACCATGATATTTGTTTATATAACTTTATAAGGTAACAACTTTATGACTAAAATATTTTATAGGTGAAAGCTGGTTGCTTAATTCATTTATTTGTCCCTATACCTATAATTAGGGACTTTTGTCAGTTATCTTCACCTGATAAAATCTGAAGAAATCCAATTAGTTACTAGTAGGTCCTCACAGTTGGAATCCTCAAATTTTATCATTGAATTTCTATGTAAGGATAACAAAATATTTCATCAAATATCTTTCTTGTTAATGAAGATTTCAACAGAAGTGGTGAAATTTAGATAGATCTTTACCCTAAAAATACTTAACTTGAATTTCAAACAAATTAAATGATTTACAAAAAAAGTTATTTAAGATTAATTTTGGCAAATTGACATTGAAAAGTAAGGGTAAAATCCGAGTAATCCAACTAATTGGACCTACCTATTTGAAGAGTATACAAGGGGAAACAAGCAAATTCGTTGAATTAATATCCCCCGCCGAGTACTTGTTTTTACTAACACAACAACTGGAGACATAAGGCTTTATTAATAAATATAAAAATCCATAAAACCATAATAGGGAACATACATAACTCCATGTTAATAAAAATTATCAGGACATGCCGATGAGATGCAAATTTCTTTTCTGTATTGATGGTTTCCATAAAATCTTGTTGAAATCAATCCAGCTGTTGCAAAGAAATAGCAATATTTCTCTATATGAACACTGCACAATTAATCAAGGGCAATAACTCTGAGCTGAAAGGTCTGACCAGAACAAGGCGACGATATGCGCGTCTCCTCTAGATATTGATGATTCCCATAAAGATTCGTTGAATTCCAGCCATTAGTTGCAGAGAAATAGCGCAGATTTTTTTTTCCTCTATTATGCATACTGCATAACTAATCAGGGGCCATAACTCTGAGTTAAAGAGTCTGACCTGAACAAGGCAACGAAATGCCTATCTCCTCTTGGTATTGAAGATTCCCATAAAGTTTCGTTGAATTTCAGCCAGTAGTTGCAGAGAAGTAGCGTGGAAACGATTTTTACTCTATATGCATACTGCATAACTAATCAAGGGCCATAACTCTGAGGTTAAAGTGTCTGACGGAACAAGCTGACGATATGTGCATCTCCTTTTGGTTTTGAAGGTTCCCATAAAGTTTCGTTGAATTCCAGCCATTAGTTGCAGAGAAGTAGTGCGGAAACGACTTTTACTCTATATGCATACTACATAACTAATTAAGGGCCATAACTCTGAGTTAAAGGGTCTGACCCGAACAAGCTGACGATATGCGCATCTCCTCTTGGTAATGAAGGTTCCCATAAAGTTTCGTTGAATTCCAGCCAGAAGTTGCAGACAAGTAGAGCGGAAACGACTTTTACTCCATATGCATACTGCATAACTAATCAAGGGCCATAACTCTGAGTTAAAGGGTCTGACCGGAACAAGCTGACGATATGCACATCTCCTCTTGATATTGATGATTCCCATAAAGTTTAGTTGAATTCCAGCCAGTAGTTGCAGAGAAGTAGCGCGGAAACGACTTTTACTCTATATGCATACTACATAACTAATTAAGGGCCATAACTCTGAGTTAAAGGGTCTGACCCGAACAAGCTGATGATATGCGCATCTCCTCTTGGTATTGAAGGTTCCCATAAAGTTTCGTTGAATTCCAGCCATTAGTTGCAGAGAAGTAGAGCGGAAACGACTTACTCTATATGCATTCTACATAACTAATCAAGGGCCATAACTCTGAGTAAAAAGGGTCTGATCCAAAAAAAGCTGACCACATGCGCATCTCCTCTTGATATTGATGATTCCCATAAAGTTTCGTTGAATTCCAGCCAATAGTTGCAGAGAACTACTCCGGAAACGACTTTTACTCTATATGCATACTACATAACTAATCAAGGGCCATAACTCTAAGTTAAAGGGTCTGATCCGAAAAAAGCTGACCACATGCGCATCTCCTCTTGATATTGATGATTCCCATAAAGTTTCGTTGAATTCCAGCCAGTAGTTGCAGAGAACTACTCCAGAAACGACTTTTACTCTATATGCATACTACATAACTAATCAAGGGCCATAACTCTGAGTTAAAGGGTCTGATCCAAAAAAAGCTGACCACATGCGCATCTCCTCTTGATATTGATGACTCCCATAAAGTTTCGTTGAATTCCAGCCAGTAGTTGCAGAGAACTACTCCGGAAACGAAATTCGGACGGACGGACGGATGGACGGACGGAAGGACGGACGGACGGACGGAAGGACGGACGGACAACGCCAAAACTATATCCCCCTCCCGATTTCATCGGGGGGGGGGGGGGGGATAATAACTTACTAAAGTTCCTAATTGGCGAGAAATTTAAATAAATTTACAGAATGACTTTTGCCTGTTATGATCAAAAGTCAGTATGCACAGTCATATTCCTTTGATGTATCAATAAAAAAATGACAAACAAGTAAATCTGTGAGCTAATGCTCACTAGTGATACCTCCGCAAAAATCTAAAAATATGCGACAAACAGGAAGTAGATGAGCAAGGAGCATGAAATCGCTTTACATCACATGGGACTATGGGATGAAGCAATATGCAAAGTATTAGGCTGCTGCATGTTATAGTTGCTGAGAAAACTGCGACGGAAATTTTGTAACTGATGGACGGACGCACGGACAAGGGTAAAACAGTATACCCCCTCTTCTCCGAAGCGGGGTATAACAATTCTGACTTGCAAGTTAAGTTATTGAGTCTCAGTTCTAAAATTAAAAAACCACCACCACCATGCAATTTATTGTTTACCTATCGGTATAACATTGTCATGTAAATTATCCATCAATAATATATTCAATTAAATGCACTTATCAGACAATTTTAAATTGCATTTATAAACATTGGTTATCTTCTTTTATTCCTTATAACTTTTATAATGATCAAATATTTGTCAAATGTTGGTCAAATAACTAACATATTTTTACCAAAATCAGCGGTTTTTGCCAAAACACCACTGTGACAATTCTTTGTTTTTATTTTTTCATTGGAAATAGCAAACCTTAGCTAGGAGTGCATATATAAATATGTGAAATAGAAATATTCATAATGAAGAAATTGGCTTCTAATTGAACCTGGTTAAAAGCTACCATTGCTTTAGTAATATACCTTATATGTATATTGAGTGTTTTTAATTAAGGACCATTCCGGCCCCTTGTGGGTTGAGCATTTTACCTGGAACCAATATATTTACCTTTTATATCTATGTAAGAATTACATAGAAACTAGTAAGTATCAAAGGGCAGAAAAAATAATAAATTGGACGGATCAAACATAAAAATTATAAATAACTTGAACTTTTTGTCACAACCATTTACTCCTCAGCTTTCAAACCATTGCTGTATATTTGAATGTGTTTTAACATGTATGGTATTGTAACACAATGAAGTAAACTGTTACATAACCTACCATCATCTAGTGGTTGATTTCTATCTTGATCATGTGATGAAGTTTTATGTTTCCATGGTAACCTTTCAGTAGATACAGAAGGAGGTAGACTATCAACACTTGATAATACAGTACTAGTTGATGTACGAAATAAATGTTCCTTTACAACCTAACAATATAAAAATATATTATAACTGATATATTCATAAGTAAATGCAAAACTGGGCTGGCCCATTGAAAGTTGTATAGGACATAGAAGTGTACAAAAGTAATAGCCACCCGGCTAGCTCAATTGGTAGCACACAAGTCTACGGATCAAGGGTCGTAGGTTTGATTTTGAGGGGGAGCATACTTTGAGGAGCTTGGTCATGAAATAATTTCTACGGTCATTCTCCCTATCACCACTGGTTCTAAATCATGTACGGCAGTTGTCAGTCACTGACTGAAGTATTGGTCTAGTAACTGGTTAACAGCTTAATACAGAGATTTTGTCTTCCCAGGTATGATGAGTAGGTTGACTGACCACCATGATATAAACTATGTGATGTATTGAAATGGTGTAAAACCCAACACAAGAAAAACACCATCCTCCGCAAGCAAATGTCTACTTTCAAATGCATCAATCGTGAGAAAAGTCTTTAAAGATATAATTAATTACAATTATTTCTAACAACAGTCATAAAGTAACCTGGGACTTGTCATTGATTTGGGCTTAGCTAGTCAATTTGTATAACTACACATATAAAACATAATAAATTGGAGTAGTGATAGTGAATATTTCAGAAGTGGACATTTTAAAGTTCAGTAACAGGGAGACAGAAAAGGGGTAGAGCACACCAGAGGGTTGATGTTCAAAGAAACAACAGCATAAGAAGGAACAAAAAAGGGCAAGGTGCACAGCTCAGCAATTTGGTTGTTAAACTACCTGTACCACTAAGGATAAGACTAATACAAGACATCATAAACAACTAACCTGTCCAATGGTATCAGAAACACCTTTTCTTCCATTTTTAGGACTACTGGAATGTTTAGGTAGAATAGAAGATTCTTTAGGTTGTTTAGTGTCATCTTTACTATCAGGTTTAAGTTTCTGTTTATTACTAACTCTATTATCATTATCATCAGTGTCTGATTTCACACTTTTATCAGATCTTGCTGAATTAGATCCAGATTTATCATTACTTTTACCATCTTTGGTCTTTTTATCACTCATATCTTTATTAAAATCTTTAAATTCACTCTTCTCATTATCAACTTCATCTTTACCAATATCTTGAACCATTTTCTCAATTTCTTCTATACTTCTAACAGGTTTTGTCCTCACATTAGCATCAATATCAACATTCCTGTCTCTCTCAGTTTGTTTATCAGGCACTTTATCAACATCGGGCTTCTCTGCTTCCAAATATTGTTTATATTCTCTAGGAGACACATAGTTGCCTTCCTTTGACTGTGTATTTACTTTATTTACAGAGTTGTCTCCCTTAGACTGTTTACCATGTTCTGACAAATTGCTGGTTCCAGGTTGCACATATTGACCAGAATGAGGACACGGTAACAAGTCACACATTAAATGTAAATGAGGATCTACATCAGAATGTGGATCAGTGGAAGATTTATTAGGATATAAACTAGGACTAGCTATCTGTGGTCTCCATGATTCATTGTTTACTCTTGATTGAGTGACTGTAGCCTGAAAGAAGAATTTCAAATCAGTATAAATCATTCTAAGGACAATCTTTGGTCTTAAACTGTAAAACAACATTATAATTCTAAAACACATGTGTGAAAGTTTAATTTTTCAAAACTCTGAAATTCCTTTTTTTATTACATTGTACTTCAGGTTCCCTAAAATCCTGAACTTCAGGACCACTACTGAAAACTTTTAAGTAAAAAAAAATGAACATATCAAAATTGTGAGTATAACATACAACAGGGCACTAGACAACTTTTGGGAACAGGTACCCATACCCTCAGGAAGGGGACTTTTGCATTGTTTCAGACAATATGAGAAATTTTCAGTCAACACATAAATGCGTACAGTTGTGACTTTCACCAGTCACATCTACTCTAAACACTTTTTTACGATTGATTTAAATAGCTAGTAGAGATTGTTACTGTTCAATGAAAAAATAAAACAAATGACCGGAAGCTGCTCCTTAACTGTCTTTATTCTTCTTACTAAAAAATGTTTGTGAATAGGTAATTAACATAGTTTTGGGTGTCATTTTCATTGTTTTTTTTATTTCCAGGGGATTTTGATCTTAGATAAGGGGAAAAAAACATATGATTTTGAGAGGGGAATGGGTCTCATATTCGGCCCAAAAATAATGCCAAACGAGTGTCCTGTACAAAAAAGCACATTACATATGTAGCTTAAAATATTTGTTTTACACTTAAACAACCATGCTATATCTTTAAAATGTTCCCTTAACTTTAAACTAAATAGTTTACCTGTTCAACATTAGGAGCAGGTGTAAACTGGACTTGTGATTTAGCTGGGGCCCTTCCTGCAAGTCGCTGTTTAAATTCTTCCAATTTTGAATCTATTTTCTTCTGAAATACACATCATGGTCTTCAAACAATATATTTTTTTTTAAAAACACAAAAGTAAAGGAACCAACCACTTGCCACCATTGTTTGTCAAAAATCTGGTAAAACAACCAATATGACAAAATACCTTGCTCCTTAATAAAACCAGATCAAGATACATATTGAATGGTAACTGAAGAAACATTATATGTTTCATATTGTGATGAAGGCACATTTGGTTGCACACTTAGTCATATAGAAAAACTTTTCAGAATATAATACAAACAACAATACTAAAGCTACATACATGTTAATGCTACTTGTAATGGCATTTTATGGTCTAAGTTTTATGCTTCAGCACGTTCACCAACTGTACAGTTATTATCCCTGGTCATCTGGCTACTGGTATCTATCTATCAATCTCCCAGGGGAGTCTCTTACTCTGCTTATTAGTGCAGCAAACTAATTGGCCCAACAGAACTATACGACCCCCGCAGGTACCCAGGACCTTTTGATTCCAAAGTGCACGTCCTACCACCGGACTATTGCTCCTACTTGTGACTCCTATGGCGGGGCCAATTTTAACACCAAGGACATTATTTGAACAACCTTTGTAGAGAACATTCAGGTGATGCTACATGTAAAATATGAAAGCTCTAAGTCTAACCATATCAGGATACACATGATATTGTGTCATAACTCAGGAAATGTGATTTGTTTCATTATCATGTCATGATGAACACTTATGATTGCACACTTGGTCGTGTATGGAAACTTTTCAAGATGTAAAACATACAAGAAAATTTCCTAACTACATACACTACTATGGCAAAAGAATTCAGTGATACTTTTTTTATTTTATTTTATTTGTTTTTAATGCCGAGTCAACACAATTTAGGTCATTTTACGGCGTCCAGGGCATCAAACCTAGCTTTCCTGGACCCTTGTCTATAACTAGTACTCACCTACCCTTCCTCAAGGCCAGAAACTTCTCCATATTATCTAATTGATGGAGGAAATCAACATTATTGTCAAATTTTCATGGAAGGGTATAACCACCCCGGGTTGGGATTCGAACCCGTACCCCCCTACGGGGCGCGAGATTTCAAATCCCGGCGTGCTACCAACTGAGCTATCGACCCAGGTTTTCAGTGATACTGATAACACAATAATGTATACCTGTTGATCAGTTTTACCAAGGAAATCAAACTGTGGTGTTTGTTGAGGAGCTGATTGTTGAGCTAACTCCATTTTACGTCGTAACCTCCATTGATATAGTGGATCATTTTCAGAAGGTGGTCGTTGCCCTGGTAACGATGGTGATATCATACTGTGGAACTTGGCAGGTTTTTCTGGTTCTGCAAGAGAAGATTCATTTTAAAAAGAACAATCTGAGGAAGACTGATATTCTCTGCTAGCACACTCATTCATTTTACATCTGACAAGTTGGCAATACAGTTCACATTTTATGTGCTATTATAATAATAAATATTCCTGGCACAGTCATTGTGTTTGCAGACTTGTTCACACCATCTATGTATAGAATGTGATGCAATTATCAAATAATAGTCCAATCACATTCCATAAATCTATAAATCTATATTTAAGGTATGAGATGATCAATTGACACAATGGTCATCTGAACAAGAGCCCCAGGGTTCGACACTAACAGTGTCCCAGGATTCTAAGGATCCTAAAAACTTGAGAAGAATCCCAGAGATTCTCAGCTAGGGATTCTGTCAGGATCCCTGAAAATTGCCAAGCTTTGTTTATTACAGTTGGTGACTGCAAACCTGTATCCAATTTTTTGTCTTTCATTGGAGGAATCCCTAACATTAAGGAGGAATCCCTGAGTAGCTGACAAGGGTTTCCTTTGGGATCCCTGGTAACAAGAGCTGTCAGAGGAGACAGCATGCTCGACTAAGTAAGTATTTGTCACATGAGATGTGGTTGAATATAAGGAACTTACATATTTTAAAATTTGAAAATGATACCTTAAATTAACAAATTTAAAGTAAAAAATTGTAAGTTCAGAAGAGACAATTTTGAAAAAAAAATGTATTTGGAGAAATGAACCTTGTCACATGAGATGTGGTTGATAATACGGAACATATAAAAATAATTATTTAAAGTTTGAAGTCAATACCTAAAGAAATAAAACAGTTGCAGTAAAAATAAATATTTTTTAAAGAAAACTTTAAGTTCAAGGGGGGATAATTCTTAAAAAAATGTATTTGAAGTTATGAACCTTGTCACATGAGATGTGGTTGATAATAAGAAACATATATTTATGTTTGAAGTCAATACCTAAAGAAACAAAACAGCTGCAGTAAAAACAAGCATTTTTTAAAGAAAACTCTATGTTCAAGGGGGGGGGGCATAATTCTAAAAAATGTATTTGAAGTTATGAACCTTGTCACATGAGATGTGGTTGATAATAAGGAACATATATTTAAAGTTTGAAGTCAATACCTGAAGAAACAAAACGGTTGCAGTAAAAACAAGCATTTTTTTTAAAGAAAACTCTAAGTTCAAGGGGGGATAATTCTAAAAAAATGTATTTGGAGTTATGAACTTTGTCACATGAGATGTGGTTGATAATAAGGAACATATATTTAAAGCTTAAGAAATAAAAAAGTTGAAGTAAAAAATATTTTACTGCACAAAAACTTTAATCAGAAATGTGGACGCGGACGCTAGGGCGAGTAGGAGAGCTCTCCATTTACTTTGTAAAGTCGAGCTAAAAATGGTTAATGTCAAACCCAGCTCAATGAGCCCTGTGCAAATACTGGGAGATCCTCTGATGGTAGTCTATAGAATATCTGTTTATGATGAGAATAAATAAACAAAACCTACCTAGATATTGAGCAAATGATGGTTTATGTGAATATTCATCTAAACTTGACATATCACTTGTATTACTACCTAATCCTTCAGTAGATACAGCTGGTTCTGTTGATAGTACTGTACTAGAGCTAGAATAAACAACATACCTAAATATTGAGCAAATAATGGTTTATGTGAATAAACATAACATAACATAACATAACATAACATAACATAACATAACATAACATAACATGACATGTCATAACATAACAGAACATGATATAAAACAAGAGGGCCCTGAGGACCCTGGACTGCTCACCATTCTAAGGCCATCTGACACAAAATCTTTTAACACTTTCATTTTTAGCTGTATGAAAACTGTTGACCTCAAGGGAGGGTCTTTATTGACCCCAGGGGAATAATTTCATAATAATCTTTGTAAAATTCCTTAAGGTGATGCAACATGCCAAATTTGGTAACTGTAGACTAAATGGTTTTGACAAATGGACAGACACATGCATGCACACTAAAGCACATCACGCCAGACCCCTCATAAAAGCTCATCTTGAGCACTTTGTGCTCCGGTGAGCTAATAATCCAATCCAATTCAAAGTAATATAGCATATACCTATTAGTATTAACAAAGTCATTTATAAGTTTTTATCAAAAGAAGATAAACCATAATAAAGATGAAAACTAAATTCAAGAAAAGTTTACATATGTCTATAGACTTAATACCATTGTTTCAACCGTAAATGAAGATCCACTAAACAAAGTTTTGATAGGATCATATTTTAGATGATCTAGCCACCTGCTGTTTCCCAAGTTTGTGGAATGCTTGCAGCAGATGACAAACAAAACAGGATGGGATTGATGATGATGGATAGTTTTATTATAAATGCTAAGGCAACACAATCTGATGGTCTTTTTATGACTCTAGGGTCAGATTTAGTTTTACCAATCCAATCAGTGTGTACCTGATTCACATGACTGTACCTGACATCAGAATCAACAAAGCTAGAGGCTGCCAGTTTAGATGTATTTTTATTATTATAAAGATATTAGAGTGTGACATCACTGCATGCAAATTTAGGTTCAACTTAACATAACCAGTACATGAAAACTGTCAGGTCAACTGTAGAGGAAAGCTAGTGGAGTGTTGGTGAGATTGTAATGTAACTAACCTTTTCTCTAGTAATCTTTCTGCTCTTTCTTGTAACTCTACAGTCCTTTTATCATTAGGAGATTGAGGTATTCTTTTATTAAAATGCTGAAACAAATCAAAGAAATTTTATTTATTTCCCCACAATATATTAACAAATCAATTTATTCAATGACTTGTATAAGCCTACTCTTACAATTTTATAACAATGACTGCAGAACAAGTTTCAAGTAAGTTATAGTAATAGAATATCATAAGTTTAAAATATGTACACAATTTGAATTGAGAAGTTTTCAAGCATTACCAAAGGTTGAGTGGGGGTATTTATTAGGGTTCAAGTTTAAGCCTGCTTACTTGCAAATGCAAGTGGATCTTAAAAATTGCAAGTAAATTTTATTTCAACTTGCATATTTTCTTGCAAACAGATGGAAGGACAAAATATCAAGTCTTATGACCTTATGAATAATGAAAGTTTAATATGTTACTAAGTTGTATGTCATCTCACAACTACATGTATATGATTAGATTATGCTACATGTAATAATATTTAGAATAAAAATGTGAGTAACTTTTTCATTTTGTAAGTTGAAATAAAGTCCACTCCCAATAATTTGCAAGTCATACAGTTTTGTAAATTCAACACTTGTATTTAGGGAGATCAAGAGATATTATTACAAGATTACCTTATTATCAGTATCATTGTTTAATTGTCTATATTTCTCTAAATTATCTTTAGTTAAAGCTGAAGACTGTGATGATTGATCATTGTTTGGTTTCTTCTTATCTGCCGTCTGCTTGCTAGGATATTGAGGTGGACCATTAGATAACCACCAGAAATCTTGAGATGTTGTGGTAGCCATCTTATCTCTCTCATCACGGCTCATAGGTGCACTGTTACGAAACCTGTTCACATATCTTTAAAATGTAAAAAATTGCAAAGTTTTAGACCAAAAAACGTGAAATATGCAATATTTCAGAAAAAACAACAAAAAACATAAAAATGCAATATTTCAGACAAAAACATAAAATGTATTGATAAAAAAGATTTTATGAGTAAATATGGGGAGTATTTCCTGCTGAGGCAAGTTATGCCTCGCCATGAAAAAACATTTGATATTGAATTCCCCAATAGAGAGTGAAGTTGTCCTTCTTTGTAAAAGGAAGAGCTTATGCTGTTACCAAACAGCCTAGAGTCCAATACAAACAATAACAAGAGCTGTCAGAGGAGACAGCATGCTCGACTTAGTAAGTGTTTGTCACAGGAGATGTGGTTGATGATAAGGAACATACATATTTTAAAATTTGAAAATATAACCTTAACAAATTCAAAGAAAAAAAAAGAAATAAATAGAAAACTATAAGTTCAAGGGGGATAACTCTGAAAAAATGTATAAGGAGTTATGAATCTTGTCACATGAGATGTGGTTGATAATAAGGAACATATATCTAAAGTTTGAAGTCAATACCTGAAGAAATAAAACAGTTGCAGTAAAAACAAACATTTTTTAAAGAAAACTCTAATTTCAAGGGGAGATAATTCTGAAAAAAAATATATTTGGAGTTATGAACCTTGTCACATGAGATGTGGTTGATAATAAGGAACATATATTTAAAGTCAATACCTAAAGAAATAAAACAGTTGCAGTAAAAACAAATATTTATTAAAGAAAACTATAAGTTCAAGGGGGATAACTTTGAAAATAATGTATACGGAGTTATGAGCCTTGTCACATGAGATGTGGTTGATAATAAGGAACATATATTTAAAGTTTGAAATCAATACCTAAAGAAATAAAACAGTTGCAGTAAAAACAAACATTTTTTAAAGAAAACTCTAAGTTCAAGGGGAGATAATTCTGAAAAAAATGCATTCAGAGTTATGGACCATGTCACATGAGATGTGGTTGATAGAAAGGAACATATATTTAAAGTTTGAAGTTAATATCTTAAGAAATAACAAAGATACAGAAGAAAGTATTTTACTGCACAAAAACTTTAATCTGTGCACAAAAACTTCAATCAGTTCAAGGGGAGATAATTCTTGAAAAAATGTGTTTGGAGTTATGGACCTTGTCACATGAGATGTGGTTGATAGTAAGGAACATATGTTTAAAGTTTGAAGTTAATATCTTAAGAAATAACAAAGATATAGAAGAAAGTATTTTACTGCACAAAAACTTTAATCAGAAGTGTGGACGCGGACGCGGACGCCGACGCCGGGGCGAGTAGGAGAGCTCTACATTACTTCGTAAAGTCGAGCTAAAAATCTAATACAGAGACTCATAATTTCTTATTCATATACCTTCTGATGCAGAAATATTGTAATTTTCTTGACTCTCTTTATTGAAGAATACAGTCATTTTATTCTATAATTTATATCCAACACAAATGTCAGGCAAATCATAAACCACATAATTTGTGCACACAATTTATTGTTTCACACAATGTAAACCAAGAACAGACTTAGTTTTTTTCCTGCTTAAAACCCCACCAACTTGAGTTCATCAGATTATTTCAAACACTGACTATATCAATATTACCTTTGAAGTACAGATCCTTCCTGATCTGATGTTAGATCATCATCATCTAATTTCTTCCCATTTTTACTGGATTCTCTCACTGGTATTCTACTTTTTACTGGTTTATCTATACATATACAAGTAATCACAAATAACAGTGTTAGGCTGCTAGCATGTTATGTTATAAACATGGCTTAAAGTTTGAAGTTTTCAAATACTGAAATTTTTAATTTCATGAGTTCAGTGGATTTTACAAAGGAAAAGACACCGGACTGACTTGATTTGCCTGGGCGGCTTATACCGGCATACGCCGTTTCCGAAACGGGCACTGGCAATTCGCTTTACTTGCTCTGAGATTGAGCCTGGTCAACCAACTGGCGCACACCAAATGAGCCCGTTACGATTGAGCGGCTAGCGTGTGACAAATATGGCTAAAAATGGGTACAAGGGAAACCATTATTATAGAAATTTACTAAGTTTATGGTAAAAATACTAACTGATGTTGTGTTTAACTCTTTTATGCGTCATTTGTGTAAGAGTAATATTACAAGTACACATTTTACTTGCCAGACACAAATTTAAAATTCTGACTACTGAAATGGATTTATTTACACACACTGCTTGAAATGCGACCGCCTGCAACAGTAATTTATCGTCATCACTCATCATTTCTTCGCTAATTATTTGTAACACAATCACAGCTGTAGCTATTGACAGCATTTAAGTTAGCAGGAACGCTTGATTCATATTTCACACCAGGGCGAGCCGATCGGCGATCAGTTAACGCCGGTTCGTTAGCCACCCTGGCAAATCAAGTCGGCCCACCTACTCAGGTCCCAAAAATCTAAAAACTTTCATCTATGTATATAGACATCACAGTCTAGCAAATTTTTCATACCTAAATCAATTTTCAAATATAGAATGAATATATCTAGCAAAACTTGACGCATTTTTTGTATATTTAAACAGTAAAACAGAGGTGCACCCAGGCTATGGTTTAATAGTTTAAATAATAAAAACTGAACATGCTATAAAAATTGAGGTAGATCTAACAAGTAGAGGGACACAGTATCACTAGACATTGTACTAGATTTGAAATGCAAACTATCACCCAATAGCTACATTCTTTCAAAATATTGGTATCTTGTGTTTTTAACTAGATTATCTGATTTTATATTGATTTGGTGTATCATTTGACCCCAAAACCAAACAAATCGGTTGAGATTTAAACTGCTATGCATTGCTTATTGAAATCTGAAAATATTACCAACAATTTGCAAATTGTCATGGTGAGTATTCTAAAGTATATTAGCAAGACATTTCATCCTGCCCTTTTTGTCTCCCCCCCCCCTCAGTCCTTTTTGCTCCTCTCTAAGCGGGATTGGGTACTTTGAAACATCAACCATTTAATGGGCCTTGCCCATTTTTTTCTGCCTCTCTGCCCTTTCTAAAATAATAACTTTCCCCTATAGTGTGTATTTTCAACTAAACCCCAGAGAACCCTTCTGAATTACCATGGTATAAAACCAGAATGTTCAAACAACAAACCTGTTATTTTGGTATGTACTGATATAGGACCAGAATGTTCAAACAACAAACCTGTTATTTTGGTATGTACTGATATATAGGACCAGAATGTTCAAACAACAAACCTGTTATTTTGGTATGTACTGATATATAGGACCAGAATGTTCAAACAACAAACCTGTTATTTTGGTATGTACTGATATATAGGACCAGAATGTTCAAACAACAAACCTGTTATTTTGGTATGTACTGATATAGGACCAGAATGTTCAAACAACAAACCTGTTATTTTGGTATGTACTGATATAGGACCAGAATGTTCAAACAACAAACCTGTTATTTTGGTATGTACTGATATATAGGACCAGAATGTTCAAACAACAAACCTGTTATTTTGGTATGTACTGATATATAGGACCAGAATGTTCAAACAACAAACCTGTTATTTTGGTATGTACTGATATAGGACCAGAATGTTCAAACAACAAACCTGTTATTTTGGTATGTACTGATATATAGGACCAGAATGTTCAAACAACAAACCTGTTATTTTGGTATGTACTGATATAGGACCAGAATGTTCAAACAACAAACCTGTTATTTTGGTATGTACTGATATATAGGACCAGAATGTTCAAACAACAAACCTGTTATTTTGGTATGTACTGATATAGGACCAGAATGTTCAAACAACAAACCTGTTATTTTGGTATGTACTGATATAGGACCAGATGTATATGACCCTGGCATTCTTATTCTTTCTGATAATTTTCCATCCTCTCTACATAATTGTAAATATTTATCAAGATCTGTAGTAGAGTCTTCTACATCAGGTAAACTGAAATACATGTATATTAATTCATAGGTAATACTGTAAATTAACAAATAGTGTTGCAAATTTAAGTCAGCAAAGTTTGCAGTAGAAGTTTTTACTAGAGCTGTCTTTGATTGGGCTCGAAGCATATCAACAATATTGAAAAATCAACGATACATCCATATATATGGATACATTCACTGCAGTACTATACAGATCATTTATGTTGTCAAAAACTCATAATAGATGTATATCTGTCATGAAAGAATTCCATCAATGTACCGTCTGTGGAATAGGGCTATTTTGTCAATGGAAGTGCTGTCAATGTTTTAGACCTATCCTTTCATATTATGACAGTGCACATGTTTTTGCTCATGATAGAAGGTTGGTTTTATGAATTTTGACACTTCAATTCTATTCAATTAGCTATATATGCTTTATTATTGATATTTCAAAATGCATATTAATTATTGATTGGAAAAAATATCAACCATACATCAATAACATTTGAAGTTCTAGTATTTACTCAGTTTTATTGGCATTAAATGACTTTCTACCAACAACCTGCAAATCGTTAGTGTGATTATTATTTGTGAATTTCCTACTCTGTATGATTTCCCAGTTACAGTTACATAATAGCCTGTCATCTCATAATATTATTGTGAGAGCAATTTTTTTTCGATTACAACCTATGGTAATATCATATGTATAGATAACTCATTTACAATAAGAATATTTTTAAAACCTGAGCATAGCCACCATGATTTGTGCTTAATAATAAGAAAATGTGGATATTTAAAGCTCTTAAATCCTGAATTTGAGGCGTATTCATAAAAACTTCCAGAGTAATTGAACGAGCACAAAGAGATAGGATATTATTAGTCGTGTCCAGAAATCCATGGCTGATCACTACATTCAAACATAAGCATGGCTTAGCATGAGCTCCAGCTTCTTCATAATCCAACAAGGGAGATAATCTGAATCATTTTGAAGCTTGACTAGAGTAATGAACATATACTTAGAATCTAAGAACCATTCTATAGGTCAAGTAACTAGAAAATACAAAGGGAAGTTTTCTATTATACCTAGTGGCTGATGGTCTCTCGCTACATGGCCATGACTCATCAAAATTATCATCATCATCATCATTATCATCTAGAGGGCCAACACGTCGTGTTTGATAGCTATTTGCACCGTTCAAGAACTCTTCATCAACAGGATTTAATTCTTTCTCTTGATTATTTAGCTCTAATTTTTCATCTTGTGTACAGTTAGTCTTTATAGAAGTCTGGAAAATGATTTACATCTATCAATAATAATTAAACTAACACTAATGCAACATAGATACAAATATCCAAATATTCTTAAATTTTCAAATTCAAGTGCACTAGCCCAATAACTCATGTTTTATAGGGATGATGTCTATAACCAGTGGACACCTACCATTCCACAAAGTTGGCAACTTCTCCATATACATGTACTTTATTAATAGAGGAAAATCAACATTTTTGTCATAATATTCATGGAATGATATAACCACTCAAGGTGGGATTTAACTCAGCAACTCCTTCTAAATATGCTAAGCATTAAAACTCAAAGTAATTATAAATTAAGTGACTTACAGCTTTCTGTGATCTACTCAGGTGTTTTTCTGGTGATGGGTAATAATGAGCTTTAGGTAAAGGATCAACAGCAAAGGGATCCCTAGAATAGAAATAAAATAATACATGAGTCATACACAACTAGTTTACCGACCTCGCAGCATTTGCTTCAGGTACAGGAGTCAGCAGTTTTAATCTTCTGAGACATATTAGAGAAAGAACAAGAAGTACCTTGATATGCACCACAGGAGCTTGACATTTGGTCAATGCATTGTTAATGTCACCCAATAAAAATCCATGATGCAAACTGAGATTCAAACCCACTACCTTCCATTTGTAAGCATGACATACAGCTACTTTAAATAACAATAAAAGCTTGCTAAAAGGCAAGTGCTGTATCCTAAGTTATACTAACAAAATTAAAGTTATACCTCTGCTACATAAATCCACTCCTTAACAGAACTTTGTCCTTGAATTCTTGGAGTTTAAATGTCAGTGGGACAATCTTAGGATGAAATCAAACAATTACAAGGTGGATATTCACATTGGGTGCCAAATGTAATCCCATTCAAAATCAATTTCAAAGGTCCCGTCTAAACGAGATTTGAACCAACAACTTCCAGATTTGAAGACCAACACTCTACCATGCCACCATAAAAGTTAGCTTGAAGGAAGGGAATATAAGTCCCGTAATGTATTACACCTCTGCTATATTAAACATTAGAAATAGAATTTAGAATCTTTTTCGAGTCTTCCTCCCAATTCAATCGGCAATTGTACTGAATGTAAGAATGACTTAAATTAGTGGATTTTGACGCTGATGTTTGTGATTGTCTTATATTGCATATGGATACTTAAATGGTTTGCATGCTGATAATAAGATTTCATTGCGAAAATATCTTTAAAGAAATATTCTATCAGTATCACTATCACTGATAGTATCAGGCAGCAAGCTGCAACATGCAAAAACATCATCAAGTTTCAAAACAGGAGAAAACGGTCATTATCAATGAAATATTCGGCTAACTTACCGGTATCGATTATAAGATCTTTTGCTATTCATGACTCATCATTTAAACTGATATTTTACACCTTATTCAGTTTGTTTCACAAAAATTCTTTAAAAAATACAAAATTACAAGTTTGTTGACATCATAATGGTAAAAAGCAAACAAATCCGCATGAGATCATGGAAAAGTTCATTTCATCCGTTATCTTCCCGTTTAATTACGGTTTAATTCTTCTTTACCGTTAGCTCACCGAAAAACAACAACAACAACTCGGTTGCACATGCTTTGGTAAAAATCAGCAACTATTCTGATTTTATTGATTGATTTGTCATAGAAACAACGTTAACAACGACAAAAAGGTTTGTTTATTATAAATTGTCATTTTTTAATCAGGAGAAAAGTCGGTCCGTCCAACTCGAAGGAAGTATCGAAGGAACAATATTCGGATGATTCAGTTTTTCGGACGAAAGAGAGATTGTCATTAACGTTGAAGCAATTGGTAATGATTCATTCATGTTTCACTTCAGCTATAAAATGACATTTTAAATGCTTTATGGCTGGAGATCAAATGGTTTCTGTTAGACAGCTTGTCATCACAACCTTGGCTCAGGGGTGTTAGATTCATGAGATCCAAGTTATTAGTACACTGATCACTGAAAAATTGAATCAAAAGTCTGACTCATAGATCATAAGCTCCCATTGTACCCTGTTTGAATGCGAGGATTGCAATGTTGTGTTTTGGCCATTAAGATGTTTGGAAAACATTCTTGCATTTTGCTAGGTCACCACACTTACGAACTGCTGTCTTGATCATCTTAAACCAACCATTCTATGTCTTTTTCCATCATTTTGTTGTTTTGCTACAGAATTTGGATATTGATTTATCAGCGCTTCAAGAGTACTTCGAGTAATCTGAATCAAATTTGCTCCTTTTTATGTGGTGATTGTAGGTGGCTTAATAGTTACTTTCAACAGCCTTGTGGTTGGCTTAACCCTTTAGCTATGGGGTAGAGTGTTTTCATTACCACCTTGGAGAACCAGGTTTTTATTCTACTATTTTACTTTATTTGTCTGGGTCTCTGTGAGTGTTTCCTCCTGTTCAGACTGAAATTTAGTAGTTCATCAATTATTGTCATATTATTTTTTTTGTTGGACAAAATTGTCTGTAAAATATGTAAGCATTTGCTTATTTATTTGCTGCTGTTCAATTATATTAAGTAAAACTGTAATAACATTTAAAACTGTTCTTTTCATTTTAGGTTACAAGATGGCTAAAATAGCAAGGAAGAAACCGATTAGGGATTCGGTGAATAAAGCTGGTCACAGTATGAATCCTGATCGACCTAAACAAGCCGACACCAACATGAGAGATAAAGCTACTATCAAAAGACTTAAGATGTATAAAAACTTCAAAGCTGTTAGAGACAGAAAAGGAAAAATATTACAGCCTGCTCCCTTTCAGTCCTGGTTACCATCTGGTTCTGTAGCAAGAGTTGACCCTAACAGGAAATGGTTTGGTAATACAAGAGTTATCTCTCAGAATGCATTGCAAACATTTCAAGAAGAAATGACCAAAGTTAAGAAAGATCCATACAAGCTTGTGATGAGACAGACAAAGTTACCCATCTCTTTACTGAATGAAACTGCCAAAAATGCTAGAGTCCATGTCTTAGATACAGAATCATTTGAGTCAACATTTGGTAAAAAGAAGACCAGGAAGCGCCCAAACCTTAAAGTGGCTGACATGCAAGCCATGATAGAACAAGCTCAGGAAGCCTGTGATAGTTATAAAGCTGAAAATGATAGAGATTTGAAGAGAGATGAACCTGACTTTAAAGATGCAACTATTGAAATGGTCTTCAAAGCTGGACAGTCTAAGAGAATTTGGAATGAATTACATAAAGTTATAGATTCGTCTGATGTTCTTATAAACGTACTTGATGCTAGAGATCCACTTGGCACTAGATGTTACCAAGTTGAAGAATTCTTAAAAAAAGAAAAGCCCTTTAAGCACATTATCTTCGTGTTGAATAAAGTGGATTTGGTTCCAGTATGGGTCACACAGAAATGGGTTGCTATCCTCTCGGCTGTACATCCTACATTAGCTTTCCATGCTAGCATTATGAATCCATTTGGTAAAGGTTCTCTAATCAATCTTTTGAGACAGTTCTCCAAGCTTCATACTGACAAACGACAGATAACAGTTGGTTTTATTGGCTATCCAAATGTAGGGAAGAGTTCAGTCATCAATACATTACGGGCAAAGAAAGTATGTAAAGTAGCTCCAATAGCTGGGGAGACAAAAGTCTGGCAATACATCACTTTAATGAAGAGAATATATTTGGTTGACTGTCCTGGTGTTGTATACCCTACTGGCTCCACTCCTACTGAATGTGTATTGAAAGGTGTTGTTAGAGTTGAAAATATCAAAACACCTGAGGACTATATTGATGCTATGTTACAAAGAGTTAAAGTTGATTATATTCAGAAAACATATGGTATCATTAGTTGGACTGATCATGAAGATTTCTTATCACAGTTTGCTAGACGTTCTGGTCGACTTCTTAAAGGTGGTGACCCTGATATCACTACTGCTGCTAAGATGATTCTAAATGATTTCCAGAGAGGTAGTATACCTTACTTCGTAAGACCTCCTGATTCATCTGTAGATGCTGATAAAGCCACTGAGAGTAAGGTAGCTGATAGTGAAGCAGAGAAAACAGTTACAACAGATGGTGATGGAGAGTCTATTGTTAAGGCTAAGAAAGTACCTGTTGTACTTCAAAATTATAAGAAGATCCGAGTAGAGCCAGCATTTACTGGTGATGATGTAAAGGAAGTTACTGATGACTTCGTTAATGATTCAGATGTCGATGAAGATGACGACGATGATGATGAAGATGGTAATATTTCTAATAATGAAAATCCTGATGAAACAGTAGCAGAACAGGATGTTGAAGAGCCTAAAGATGTTAACAGAAAGGAAAAGTCTGCAAAGAAGAAAAAGAGGAATAGAAAGCCTAAATCTAAGACTGTGATTCTTGGTAGTAAAATACACTCAATACCCATTGTGAAGAAAAATGAAACCAAGAAAAAGTCTAAAGCAGGAACTGTTGTTACTGAAAATGATAATGTAGCTATTGTTGATGTAAAGGATTCAGACATGATTGATAGAGAACAGGTTAAAGTGAATGACGATACCACTAAATCTAATGTTAAACAAAGTACAATTGAACATAAAGAATTTGGTAAGAAACCATCAAATATTGTATATACTGTAAAAGACACTGGTAATGTTACATGTGTTGAGGTTGAACCAACAACTTCTAGTGACAATATTGATAAAAAGAATGCTACATCAGTTAAAGGCAAAAAAGGTAAAAGGAAGAATTTTGTGAATGAGGATGAAGAGGTTAATGTTGAGAAATTATCAAGTAAGAAAAGAAGACGTATGGAGAGAGAAATGAAACAGAAAAAGATTGGTGAACATTTTTATGCTTCTGCTAATGTAAAGAATAGGAGATCTAGGCGTTAAATCTGAGTGCTTTCCTGGGTTAATGATAACTTGGATGAGGTTATGTTGTGGTGAGTGCTTGGGTTGGGTGCAGTCCGAAGAGTAATTTGTTTTTATTGGTTATCAACTCGACTTTGATTTTTTTAATGATCAACTGTATATGGCTATGGTTTAAGTTTTGTTTAAGATTTTTTATCATTTCATTAACTTTAAGACAGTACCAGTTAATTATAATCATGATTTATATTTTTCTTTATGTCATAGAACATTTGCTATGTATGAATAGAAATTGGGTCTAATCATTAATGTTTAAGTGGTAATTATAAATGTATGACAAATTGAATTTCTAAATTCATTAAACTTTGTTATGTATAAAATATCAACATTAAAGTGGTATAATTATTTGGTCAACTGTTGTGTATTGTATTTATATTTTGTAGAATGGTCATGTGACATTATGATGTAACTTATACATTACCATGGTAGCAAGGAAGTTTTTATTTTGTTGCAGCAACGCATTGTATACGTCATATCTTAGCAGTCAGTCAACCTACTCACCTTTTCTGGAAAGGCTTAATCTCTGAATTACCTGTTAACCAGTTACTAGGCATATATAGTTCCTTCAGTGACCGATAACTGCACTACATGATTTATAATGAGTGGTAGGAGGAAGAATAATTGTAGAAATTATTTCATGACCAAACTGCAAGAAAGTATGTAATTCAAACACAGGACTCCTAGCTCAGTAGATTTATGTGCTACTGACTGTGCTAGTCAGACGGGTTGCATGGAAGTAAACTAATTTGATGGTATATATTTTCTATCCAGTAGAGCTCTAGTCATTGTGCAGTTTTGAAGCAAGTCACAGGAAATATAATGTGGCAATTTAGAAATTATTTCAAAGACTGATGTATGTGCTGGGGCATTATTATAAAGTAGACCAACATGCCCCAGTCCTGTCACAAGGCGTAATATTTCTTGAGCTTTTTTACTTTTAACATCTTTATATTGTTAAATTTCATTCAACTGGCAGTGCTCATAAATTACCTCCGCTGATATAAATTCATTATACTGATAGTGAGTACATAAATACTAGAGTGTATACTCAAATCAGATGGGTTAGGGCACGTTCCGCAAGGCAATCGCTAGCTAGCGCTTTTTTTAAAGCGATTTATTATAGCATAAGAGGTCTACGGAACGGTTTGCTTCAAACTAGCAAATCCAAGATGGCGACTTTCTAAAACAAAAAGTTCAGAATTGCAACAAATGAAAAATATTCAAATCAATTATCACCATAATTATTATATTTAACCGCTTTTGACTATATACACATGTATGCTTTAAATGAAATATATCAGTATTTTTGAAAAAGAAACACATTCCCACAGGGGGGCAGCCATTTTGAAAAAGGCAGAAACGTTCCGAATGATATGGCTAGCAAGAAAAAAACTTGCTACATTTCGCTAGCTAGCAATTCAATTTGCTCGATCGTAGCAAACCATTCGGTAGGAATTCGCTACAAAGCGCTAGCTAGCGATCGCCTTGCAGAACGTGCCCTTAATGTATGTGCCACTGACAGTTGAATAAAATTGAACAATAATACCACCCTGTAACACTTGCTTTTTGGCACCAGAATTTGTTCTGCTATATCATCACAGAAGAAGAATGCAAATAAATTACTTTCTTTGTGGGTTAAAAAATGTAGCCCCTCAAATGAATATATTGATTTTTGCACATGATTTCATTGGAAGAAGTGTTACTTACCTTGTCTGTATGCTCCCTTTGCAGCTCGGGGAATACTCTGTTACTTCACAACTTTGCTTTAATGAGTGTAGATTTATAATTTTACCTAAACTATGAACTTACCAATGTAAGTTTACCAAATTTCAATCTCCTCGAAAATCTTAATACACATTTTCATTGGTTGAAACAATCATGTGACTAGAGAAAGTGTAAATAGACGGGTAAACAACACCATATTTGGTTTGATCATACAAGGGACAAATGCAACCTCTTATAACGTCATAATATATAGCGTGGCTTTACTTTGTATTTAAGTTGAATATGTTCTATGGTTACAATTGGAAGATTGAAGATACATGACATGTGTAAAAATATCAATGATTACTTTCATTTTTGTTAATTTTCGATTATTTTACAAATGCAACTCTCAAGCATCTTTGCATATCAACATTTTGAAATTATGGGCGTGAATTTTTTGCATTCTAATAGTCGATCACACATCTACTTCTAAAAAACCATGCAACAGTCATGCAATTTAAACACACGTGTCTCGGTCTAAAATAGAAATATTGATCTGCACATAGACTTTAGAGGGTAGAAAGAGAACTAGTGAAACATTAAACCGATGCACAGGAAAGTACCTTCTCTGATGCATAAAGAAAGAAAGCAAGATTTTTGATTGTCAAACCTTCAAAGGATGTCTATGGTACTAGAACACAGTTTTTACCAAATGACAAGACAATATTTTGGAGTATAAAATTTTATTTCATAGAAAGAATACAAATTGCAGAGGAAATTCTGAAGCACAGAACAATATTAGAGTTTTATACAATTGTTTTTTATACATTGAAATAATTCTTAACAACTAAATGATTATACACAACCTTTAGATTACACATAAATAACTACAGTTAGATAGTCTGTAACTTAACAACAATGTATCCTGAAAAATCCAGGGCTTGTAATATTAACATTTTGGCAGTCAGGTTTCACTGTACAGCTGTACTACACTGCCCCCAAAAGTTTCTTCACAGTACAATTGGTCAAACTGCTACAATTTCTATGTTCAAGTTTGAAGAATTAATATATATCTTTTTTTTTATCTAATTCATTATCTGTGCAATGAAAATGATTTTTGTGTAGGTAAATTTTAATTTTTGAGTTGCAGCAAATGTTACTGTATCTATCAGCCTCCGAAACTATGGTCAATGTATCTCAATGAGTTAATATCAAGTTTGAGATATTTTTGTAATCTCATATTCATTGGAAAAATGTACCGCTATCAAAAAGCAAAATTTAAAGTCATCCAATTGATTGCTTGTACTACTTTTTGAAATTCTATTGACTACAATGCAAATTATTAATGTATGAAGGAATTTTTGGAAGGCAGTGTACTTTTTTCACTAGATTTAAGGCCGTGCCAACACAATTTTGTCAAATTTTTAAGGAAGGGTATAACCTCCCCGGGTGGGATTTGAACCCGCACCCCCTTGGGCACGAGATTCCAAATCCCGGCGTGCTACCAACTGCGCTATCGACCCGGGTTAAAAGGCAGTGTACATCATCCTGTCATATTATTGTTAAGTTTTTGCTAATATACTGCCCTATACCCTCAGACAACAGGAATATTCTATGAATTCGGGATCAAGAGGGCCATTTGTATTCTGGACCACTAATTTGACAACTAGATCTTATGGGCATCTTACACAAACTTTTTGAACATAATCATATTAAGCTATATGAAAACTTGTGCTCAGGTGAGCTAAAAAGCTGTCAAAAGTAAGATATCTGAAAAATCCTTACTTTGTTAAATCCTTAAGTTGTTTGGACTTCTCAGGGTACAAGTTAAGGGGAGAATACAGTAGCTATGAAAGAACAGACATAACTTGCACTGTTTAATAAGACATACAGTGGCAAGGTATGCTAACTGTATGTAAACAAATATAATTTTGTCATGATAAACAGATATACTTCAATTTATCTGGATTAATGTAAAATTTTAGTTTTCCATTCAAAACACAAGGTCTGTAAACATTGCCAACTAATGTTACATCATTATTTTAATTGAAACATCAGTCCCAATGAATAGAAATGCAAGTGTTTTTTCAATCAACAGAGATTTGTATAATTTACCTTCACATAAAACATGATTAAGAGATAAGTCTTCAGCATCATAACTGGACAAATATACAATAAGGTAAAACATCTGTATGTATCATAGCTACCAAATGAACATTTATTTGATAGAATAATGGAAACAACAAACATCAGTGTATATACAAAGTGATCTGTACCTGGAAATCATATATATGTACACAGTTCACTCCCTTTGTACAAGTTGGCAAAAATCAATGTAACAAAAATACTGCAGTCACCAGTTAAAGAAGTTTGGCAAGTGTTGAAGTACATTTAAACAGTGGCAGTGTACATAGACAAATCTTACTGTAGACATTTGACCTCTAAACTGTGACATTTGACCTCTTTAACTGACATTTGACCTTTAAACTGTGACGTTTGACCTCTATAACTGTGACATTTGGGTAAATTAGTGGAGAACTTGAATTTAAGGTTTACTGAATGCTGCTTACGTCTAAACAATAGTAGAGCAAGATAGACATCTAATATTTACTTCAATGCAATACATAGACAAGGTAGATATAAAATAAAACATTGTTTCTTAATTCATTTGAACACTAGAACCCCTCTTAAAATATTGTCTAACTAATTGATAACAAATTTCACTATGAAATAAAAAAGTAAATGTTTATAATTGGTACCAGTTGACATTTCTTCAGAGACAAAATTCCAGTCAAATCCCTTTCAGATTACAAACAATTTATTGATTATACACTTTTTTTTATTATTGGGTTTAAATTTGTGTCAACACAAATTTTGGTCATTCTATGATGACTAGCTTACCTACCATAGCTTCTATGAGTCTGAGCAGTACTCATTAATATACAGATGAGACCAGTCTACACTTCTTCAAAGCGGAGACAAAAATGTCCAGTCTTAGTCACAGTTTAGACATTCAAGATGTCTACTGTAGTGTGATTTACAGTGTAATATTTATAGGAAAGATTTATACATCAACAATAAACTACATGTATAGAGATATTTTACAACTTAAATAATCAAATATTAAATATGGGGTAAAACTAACTTTAACAACATTTACTGTATATATAACATATAACATATGGTTTATGTATGTTTTATTTTGTATACAGAAAAATATATAAATCATTCTAAAAAAACAATGCTTTCATAAATGGAAAGATGATAATGTGTAAAAATAAATGTCAACAACCAAGTAGAAAATAATGTATAATATAGCCCAAAAAACAAGCTTTAACAAATATGTGAACTTTAAATCAGCAATAAAAGCATTCTAAGCATGAAATCTACATTCAACTTAGTGTATTCAAGGAGATTTGTATGCCATTGATGTGATTTGCAATTCTGCCATTAAGGTAGTAATTGAAGTTATCAAAACTTTAAGGCTTAGTAGATAAATTCACAACATGGAACCAAAGTAAGAGCATCATTACCTCGCACTACAAGGAAATTTCCTAAACAAAAGTTAGTCACATTGTAGCTCTAGCTACCTGAACATGTTCGTAATACTCTGACATTTTCGGAGGCTGCAGTCTTAATTTTGCTACCATGGATCAAAACTTCCTGAACATGTCCTAATACTCTGACATTTTCGGAGGCTGCAGTCTTAATTTTGCTACCATGGATCAAAACTTCCTAAACAAGTTCGTAATACTCTGACATTTTCGGAGGCTGCAGTCTTAATTTTGCTACCATGGATCAAAACTTCCTAAACAAGTTCGTAATACTCTGACATTTTCGGAGGCTGCAGCCTTAATTTTGCTTCCATGGATCAAAACTTCCTGAACATGTTCTAATACTCTGACATTTTCGGAGGCTGCAGTCTTAATTTTGCTACCATGGATCAAAACTTCCTAAACAAGTTCGTAATACTCTGACATTTTCGGAGGCTGCAGTCTTAATTTTGCTACCATGGATCAAAACTTCCTAAACAAGTTCGTAATACTCTGACATTTTCGGAGGCTGCAGTCTTAATTTTGCTACCATGGATCAAAACTTCCTAAACAAGTTCGTAATACTCTGACATTTTCGGAGGCTGCAGTCTTAATTTTGCTACCATGGATCAAAACTTCCTAAACAAGTTCGTAATACTCTGACATTTTCGGAGGCTGCAGTCTTAATTTTGCTACCATGGATCAAAACTTCCTAAACAAGTTCGTAATACTCTGACATTTTCGGAGGCTGCAGTCTTAATTTTGCTACCATGGATCAAAACTTCCTAAACAAGTTCGTAATACTCTGACATTTTCAGAGGCTGCAGTCTTAATTTTGCTACCATGGATCAAAACTGTTACTAAGTATTTGACTAACAAAGAAAACACTAGATAGCAGCTTTCTTACACAACTGGCATATGATATCTAATCTTTTGAGCAGTGGTGCTGCTTGGTGCCTTGCATATCCATAGACATTGGTAAAACATTGGATAGCATTTATAGTTCATATCGTTACAATTGTAAGCAAAATCTCCTTGTACCACAAGCAGAGCTCTTATGTTATGTTAATAATTTGCTAACTAAAGTATGCAAACAATAAGCAGTGCCTAGAAAAATAAAAAACTTGAACAATTAAAATAGCTCATAGTTTTTAATAATATTATTAATGAAGTTGTTTTATATCAAAATTGCAAAGAACAAATAAATTTATAGGAAATATTACTTTCTTATCACGTCAAAGTAATTAAGAAAATCCACATCCTAATTACAATAAACTTTTAAGTTCAAAAGATGAAAAAAAAAAATATTATTTATTATTATTATAATCATTATTCAATACCTAATGTTTTTTATTCCACAACCTTGCACACAAACCATTTAACTACATAAAACTATCAACTGGAAAACTATATAAAATAAATTATAACAAGCACAAATCAAATTTTACTTGTCCCAAGCTTCATGCTAGTGGGTTAAGGTTATGACATTAAATGTATAATAAACAAAAAAAAATCTACAAAAAGTACCACAAGACCAGACATGATATATTATAGCACTTGTTACATCAGTTCACTATAGTAACCCATACTTCATACAATGCATAAACCCTATTGTCTCAGGTATGACAGTTCAATAATCAATCTTAAAATGTAATTTTTATCTGGGCTAGTCATCAAATCAAGTCTTGATTACATAGAAATGATTTAACACTATCAGCAATCAATATATTCATAATAAACATCAGTCTGATAAGTTAGATAACTAGATCTCAAGAAAATTACTTTTGGAATGTAGAAAAATTATTAATCAAAATTCTATGGGTAAAAGTTGACTATTTCTGTTTATTTTTATTTTTTATTATTTCAACAGCTCCTCATCCACGAAATTCCATAACAAATAAATAAAGCACAAATAGGAGGTTCAAATAGGAGGTTCAAAATGTCTAAGTGTATAAATCTATATCTGATGATATATAATTTGACAAAGTAATTATTCAATTACTGATAAGAATCATTCTAAAATGACAAAATTGAGACAAAAACAAATGCGCACAATTTACACATTTTTTTTCTATACTGTCTTCTTAAAAGTGTAGTATATCAGGATTCTTATGTCATTCTAGACACAGTTTAATTTCTGTTGGCCATTGTTACATTAATTTGCTACGATTAAATGTGACTATTTCATCACAGAAACATATTTTTACAATAAATTATGCAGTGATAACAGGGGTGTGGAATTCCTATGCCCAACTTGTCTGACTCATACATATATGTCTGTGGACAAATAAATATTTCCAGCCCACTTGTCCACGAACAAGTAATACTTTTAGCTGCCAATGCACTAACATGGTAATACTAAATAATGTAAATGTTTCAATCATATTCAGCATTGAATTATATTATTACTTAAAATATGCATTTTTATTATACCTCAATATATTTCTTTTTGAATATAAAACCTCTGGACAAATGCATTTTGATCCGGGACAAGTGATTTCACCTGTCTATGGCAAGTGAAAAAATAATTGGAATTCCACACCCCTGGGTCATTTGACTAAAAGACCAATAAACAATTATATATTTTAAAACCTACGTGACATAATCTATCAGTTATAGATATATACCCTTTAAAGTGATCAAATAATCCCAAATTTCTATGAAATCTATGTATCCATTTAAGTCTATAAGATTTCAGACTCTTGATTAAATCTAATTGTGCTTGGCTTTAAAAAGCATAATTGTGCTAAAATTATGAAGGAAAAATAAGTATATGCAGCATAATTAAAACAGAAATCTAATGCGTATTACATAAGCAAACAATTCTACAGAACTAAAGTATACATAATTATAAGTTAGCAACTAAATAAGCTAGAAAAATAAAATTGAGAAAAAAATAATTGAAAAAATAAATGTTTATAAACAAGTCACCATGACAACATGATTGTATGGTATGATAAATGCAAGAACATGAAATATAAACAATGATATAAAAATATACATAGACAATGAATAAAATGACATCAGAGAGGATTCAATAGTTCTAACTAAACTAACTTCTTATTAACTGCATTACATGCAATCATACTAAGGTTACAACATATTGTAAGGACTTTGAATAATTGCTTACAAATTATTTAAGGCAAAACTTTGGTAAGAAAAAAAGTTGTTGATTGGATTGTTTGCTTGTATTTTCTACCTTATGATCACATAGTAACTAGTATACATTGATAAATGTTACACAATTTCAAGTGATTTCAATGTGGTGTAAGTGGGTAACAGAAAGTGCTTTATTGGAAAACTTGCCTAAAATATTTCATATACTCATAGATAGTTAAGTTTTGCTATGAAGACCGTTCAGGTTAAGGCAAAATTATGCATTTTTTGACAATTTTTAAGTACCAAATGCTTCATTTGAGAAGAAGTAGGTCTATATGTACTGTATAATAAAATTGATCATAAATCTTTTTAACAATAAACAAGGATTTCTACACTGCTTTGAGCAAACAAGCCAACTTTTAACAAACATCAGCAATAAGGAATGCAAGAAGATAAGAAATTAAATCACATAACATTTTCATATAAGATCTATTTAGAGACATCAAACATGTATAAAAACTTTGACCTAACTTTGGTTGTAAGTATGAATCAAAATGGCCAACGATTAACCCATTCTAATCAATTTCTTGCAAACAATTAACCTTTTTTTGTTTTAGATAATTGCGACAGCCTTAATAATAAGGCTTGCGTATCATTTTTTGGTAACAGTTTAAACGTAGGTTGCATTAAATAATATTTGCTGAGAAAAATAAACTGCTTTGTTTAAATAAATGATGCATTAAGTCTACAAAACACTCAGAATGTAGTAAATACACATGAATCTATAAGTACCTGATGCAAAGTAAAAAAAAACATTGGCTAATGCAACACAATTCTAACTCTTTCTTTTTTTATTTAAATATTTCCAAGACAAACTAAAAAAAATCTTTTCGGATCAAATGACATTATGTTCGGCCTGGAGAAGAATTTTGCTTAAAAAAAACTTAGTACAGTTTTTAGACCTACTGGAGTTTTGAAAAAATTGAGTTAGTGCAGTGTTGCTTTAAATCAATAATATTGCATTGTTTCATAGTGCATTAAGCCTTCATAACACTCAGTATGTAAAATACACACACCAATCTAGTAGTATTTGATCAATAATAACATGTATCAACTCCATTATCATACAAACAAGGTTCCAATCAAGACTTTACTCATAATCAAAACATTCTTGTAGTCAACTTTACAACTTAAAAAAAATGTCAAATAACTGACTGATGAAAAAATATCTTAGAAAAAATATGTAGATAATTCTTGATATATAAGATACAATGAAACAACTAGCATTGATTGTCACAGCTTAACAACAACTCTGCACGTTAGATATGTCATCTGATATCATTCTAAGGGGAATACATCTTTAACAACTCAAGATGGAGTTGGTCACTAATTTAAAATCTGTATGAGGAACATGTGTACCATTGTGTGAAGACATTTGAAGAGACAGTAACAAAGTGATGTCGTAGACAAGTGACAATTATTATGTTTGTAATCTTTCTTAATAACAAATCAAATTAAAATCTTAAAAGCAAAAAGAAGCAAGAAATGTAATTTTTAAATTGTCCAATAAATTGTGTTTTATATTTTAAGTTTTATATTGTTTTTCTAGGTGATTTATGAAAGAACTAAAGATAAAACAGTCATGAATAGGGCTGCATATCTTCAAACAAGTTGTAATACGATACACTTTCTCGAAATCAAAATTCATGTAAGATACATTTTAATTTTATTATTTTTAATTTCTGCCCTTAAATAACAAACCAACTACTGTATATAAATTGTCAACAAATAAAAAATCAATGAATGTAAAATATAGAAAGGGTTTAAAATGGAGGTTATACTGGCTTGTTTGAAGGAAACACTGGCTTGTTTGAAGGAAAAAAGTATGGCAATTCGGGTTTTAGCATAACTTATGTTTTTAAGAGTAGTTTCCCTTGATAAATTTTATATGCAATTTTATGATTGTTTTAGGATTCGATACTACAATACACTTGGATACAGTTCATAATATATCAATTTTAGGGTACAGCCCTAGTAATGAAAGTTACAAACTATTGTCCATACAGTTATCAATGACATGATTTTATATATAACATAATTATGTATAATAATGATATTCATAATCCATAAAAATAGGATTAGTGTGTATATATATATATATATGATAAATTGCACTTGTGTTTTTCCTGCACAAAACCTTAATGTTACATTACAACAAAAACAAGGGAGACAATCACTGGGAAATATTCAAATGATTTAGTATTGCCAATAAGTTGTCTCCCTTGGATGTGATATTAATTCTACTGATCAGAAATTTTGTACATTTTATGTTATTACAAGATAGATAAATTTTGGCTAAATGGCATATATAGACATTTCCTCAATACTATGTAGTACCAGTTTAAATAAATTCATTCAGGGTAAAACCGATTTTAGTAAATTTGTACAAAAGCAACTTGTTCAAAAATGCAAAAAAAATACTTTTATATTTCAAATTAGTTCATGTAAACGCAACAATATTTGAGAATGAAGTACACAGTTTAAAATGATAAAAAATGTTAGTCATTACAGTCCCCCCCCATGTAACCTACAACCTTTTCATCAATGTAAATATTGTTTTCTAAGTATCATACAAGCAAAGCATAGAGTAATTTAAATATCCTATATATTTTATATATCATTGTATTTACTCCAGATCATCATCAGATATATAAGGAGAATTGAATGATTTAATGATAGACTTGAGGACAGCTGCAGCTGCAAGAGCAGCGTACGGTTGCCACTCAAGTTTCTGTAAACCATCGCTGTAGTCGGAGATTCCTCGGATTATCATGAAACTATCTTTAACGCTTCCAACAACAGCTTCCAAGACTTGATCAAACTCTGAATCAAAGCAGTTGATGTTGAACTTGGCACCAAAATCAAGTCTCAGACCATCTTCTCTAGCAAACTGCTTACCGGCTCCAATGATACCATATTGTATTTTAGGCATTCCTTGTCGTTCATCAATACCCTCAGGATTCTGTGGATGTTGCATCTCTATAACATTGTCTTCACCTATCAACATTGTTAACCTGACAAAGAAAGGTATGTTGTGTGGCAACATGAGAAAGATAATACAAATACTTGTTAACTTGTATTTTTTTTAGAACTTATCATATATGTTCAATAGAATATAATAAATACCCTATAAATTTTTCTCAGATTTTCATGACTATCGGTAAGGAAGGAAATGATTTCATAGCTTGGGTCATAACATAGAAATTTATATCTTATGAAATTATGTTTAGAGTACTGCTTTGAAAACCATGATGACTTCAAAACAGTTTTGTTTTTTACCCTTTTCAATGATTCAAGTCATTAAAAGTGCAAATATACTTTATACTTTTTCCTGGGATTCACCAGTACTATACTACCATGCTTCATAAGCAATAAAGAGGTTAAGATTAAAACCTAAATCAGTGAGATGAAAGTGGTTTGGATGTAATCATTGATTTAGACTAGTTGACCACTGAGGCAGGTATCAAAATCTTTCAGGTATGTTTAAGATGTCAAATTATATAATTATCATTTTATACAAAAACCATGTGAACATCTCTCTATACCAAGATGCACAACTACACATATTGGCAATATGTACACACGGAATATAGACTAGTGTGGTGTATGAAAACAAAATTGTAGTACATGTATACTTCTGTTGTTTTTTATACAAATTACAATTATTATTAAATTGTAAAATAAATGATGGCTTATAACTACAGGAATAACAGATAGATAGAATGTAAACATAGCCACAAATGTTCAGGTAAATTAACATTTTTACTCATGATGCTTTGTGTCTCTGTACTAAGGTCAGTAAGCCTGTTAGTGTACAAAATGTATAATTATACAATCCCACTCACCTATCAGTCTCTGGAGGAGGTCTATTATAATCAGCTTCTTGTGTAGACAGTAGTTCTAAACCATCTTTAATATATTTCTCCCATGGGTTATATTTGCGTTGAAGTCTACGTTCCTTGATACCATCTAACACAGTGTAGAGAAAGTTGTCTTTAGGTCGGAAACCTTTAGTGACATACTCAATTGAACCATCTTTTTCTTGTAATATTTTCTCACAGTAATAATAGATATGTCCAGTTTGTGTATTATCAGATATGATGACATCACCTAATCTAGGATGTTTATAGTAATCAGTAAAATGTGGTACCCCACCACCGACACCAACAACAAATACATGTTCTACTGCTTGGAATGTACCTACAATTATATATATAACATCTATATAGTCATAGTTCTGATGTTATTTATTTGATTACATGCACAAAATGTAGCAAACAGTGTGTTGGACATACAAGTCAACAAGTGGGAAAACGCATGAACAGTCATCGTTTTGATATCAATAATTTTGTAGACCCTGCTTTTTCGACTCTTATTGCTTCACATTTTAATGAACTAAATCATAGTTTAAATGATTTTCGTTTCATGCCTATTGATGTTGTGCATAATACTATGGATAGACTTATGAAAGAAACATATTGGATCCATAAGCTTGGTACAGTTTATCCAAAAGGATTAAACTCTAAAATTATGTATAATATATAACAATTTTCTCGCTTACAATTACTTGCTCTGCTTTTCTTTGTCAATTTACATTTACTGATGTAGTTGTTACTGTGTATATTAATATGTTTGCTTTGTAGCAGTTACATACAGTAACTTTGAATCTTTCAGATCCTGGATCATGTACTTGTACACATGCTATTAGTACGCCAAATTGTAACGTCAATTTTGGCGACGTCATGACATCATAACGTTATTTATTATGCCATTTATTAATTGTTATCCACCTGAAGAAGACGTAATTAATGTCGAAACGCGTTGTGGAATAAAACGTTTTTATTTGGAGTTTGTCTTCCTTTTTCAAACACTATATCTATATAGTCATATGAGAAATCTAACTAAAACTCACTCCACTGGCATTATTGGCTTATTTTATATCTGATATCTAACAGTACAAGTCACATTCAGCTGTCCTTTGCTATTATAATATTCATGACACAACTTGAAACTAATCATAAAATCACAGCATATGAATATCATGCAATGACATTATATGCTCCGAAAACCTTATATAAGAACAGAAATTAAGAAATTTTGATGTTATTAATCATGTTTCTTCTAAATGAAAATTAATTAAAGCTTTGCAATGATTGGTCAACACTAAGTTCATCTGAATGTGGCCCTCAGTGGCCGTCTGATTATCTCCATCCTGCCTGTCTCTGCGTAGCATTAAATAAAAAAATATGGCATTTCCCATTTTCACCCATGAGCATAAAACCTCATAACATCAATGCCTTTATCATTTAGATTTGTCAAAAATGAGTTTCTACAAATGATATCTTACATTCATTTTTGCAAACTCTCATCAAGTCTTTTTTGTTGAGTTTAATGTCATGTCAACATAAGCATTTCCTGGTGTAATTTGATATATTACAAGTAAATCTGATGAGGTTAAACTGGATATAAGGCTATGAATGAAGACATATCAACATACCTAGAAGTCTTGTTGTAGTATTACCAGATGATATTTGAGCTGCTCTACCATGTCCTATCATAGGTAACTTTGTAGATACACATTTATGTTCACCTATATAACCTATAGTATATGCATTAGATTCACCTGTAAATAAATAACAAAGTAGTGGTGTTAGCTCATTGACTCATCAGCACCAAACTGACCAAATTGACCAAAAGTTGACCTAACTTGTAATAGCTGATATGTAGACCTCAAAACATTAGGTTTCCCTACGGCACTAACGAGGCACAAAGCAAAACAACACTTTTTTATTTTCACCATGATTTGAGTGTAATTAGAGAACCTTAGACAGCTCACCTAAATTCAGATGATTTCTTAAATTGAATGACCCTGGTGAACTTTGTCCTCGGAAACATTATTTGGACAGTTTTGCAGAGTACCTTTAGGCCAAATTTAGTAATTTTAAGCTTAGTGGATTTTTACAAATTAATTGAGAAATTGTTGACAATGGATGACAAAGAACTAAGACCAGTCATTCTGAGCATACAATCAGACCTGCTAAAAACTGTCACCCTATAATACATAAGTATAAAGAATATAAAGACTTACCTCCAGTTTTAAATTTAACATAAGTAGTTTTATTTTCCATCATAGCGTCCACAGCTAATTTTTCACAATAATTAGCAGTAATAATAGCTATAGTCGGTTGTTGGTTACTGCTGGCAACAATCTGCTGCATTTGTTTTACTTCTTGTACCTCTGTAAACATTAATATTATAACAACAAAAATTAATGGTGTAACAGGCACTGCCTACTTCCCTTGAGCTTGGTCATGAAATAACTTCTACCACTATTTTCCCTACTCTATTGATTTTGAATCTTGTCTGGCAGTTGTTTGTCACAAACTGAAGTATGAGCCTAGTAGCTGGTAAACAGCTTAATAATCCAGAGATTAACCATTCTAAGAATGGTGAGTAGGTTGACTGACTGCCATGATATGATCTGCACAATGTGTTGCAATGACATGAAACCCCCCCCCCCAGAAAAAAGATGCATCAATACTCCATTCATGACAATGCAATACATATCATGAATTTTAAGCCACAATACAATATGTATAGATATATGCTTTTATTAGGGAACCAGACGGGAAAACAGCTTTGCAAGACTGGTCGCGTCACAACATTTTAAAGAATTGTAAGTAAAATGATAGTCAGAAGCGGTTGTTTCCTTCACTGGTATTATTATGTTGCCTAGGCCATCATTAAAAAATTGTTTGTTTGTACTGCTCCGACCCTGAATTTCTGGGGTGGGTAGGTAGGTAGGTATTTTTTTTTTTTTTTTTTTTTTTTTTTGCCATTGGGTGTTGAATTTTTCAGTGAATACCGGGATATTTAGAACTTGGTATATTTTGCTATGCATTTTTTTAATATAGAAAAAATGAGAAAACTTATGTTTCTTTGTTGTTTTTGTATTTCAATAACTTCAGAATTATTCTATTTTACTAACCTGTCATAGATAGGTTATCAATATTTAATATAGATTTGTGGTTCAGTGGTTCGAAAGAAGCTAAAAATCTTATTGACCACAATTTTTGCACATTTCTCAAAAACATCCTTAGGGACGTCTTTATCGGCAGTAATTATATCAAAAACATCAAACAATGTGTCCGAACACTTATACTGCCTAATTCTATTTTTCAACACACAGGATGTCTCTGCCTTAATATGATTATTACTGGGTTCTCACTGGCTTACAGTCATTTTTCCACTAAGTCATTTCTCCCCTGGTCATTTCTCCACTTTCTACCCTGGTCATTTCTCCACTTTTTATATATAAGGTAAATGTATGTTATTAAGATATGTAGATGGTAATTTCGTGAATAATGTTTATTTTTGAACTTACATATTACAATGTAGAATGTTTATTTAGTATATTATGATAATTAATTGTATTATTTTGATAAAATTAATTTATATGCAAATGTAAGTTAAATTGCAATTATGTATGTTATTTAGTATATTTCTTATGATACAATTTTGGTTCTGACTAAAAATAAAATATCTAAAATATAAAAAAGAAATGATAATGAAATAATCTTACCGTCAAAGAACAGCAAACATTCCAATCAAAAAAAAAATTAAACAGCTAAATCCATTCAAATATTCATAAAATTACAATTACATTTATTAATGTTATACTTAAAAAATGATATAGTATCAATGCAAATGAATTAACTGAATAAATCACTTCACATGAAATTGCTGGGATTATTTCACTATGAAGTATGGAAAACGTATTAATTACTATTGTTAATTGATTAAAAAATAGATAAAATTTGTACTTAACAATTGCAAATAAGAGGAAACATTTTCACTTAAAACATATAATTTGATTAAACACATCACATTCAATAACACTTCATAATGATAAACCAATTAAACAAAAAATATTTATATAAAAACATGCTTAAATTGAGTTTACGTTTCAGTTTCAGTTTCAATTTCAAATATAATATAAATATGCTAAAAATTATATCAGTTTGTACTTTTAATTGATATAATGTCTCATTATAACAATCCAATATTATGGGTAATTATCACCTTACACAATAAACCTATTATATATAAAAGTGGAGAAATGACCCGAGTGGAGAAATGACTACTAAAAGGGGAGAAATGACCAGGGGAGAGATGACTTAGTGGAGAAATGACCTGTTCCCGTTTTCACTGGCCAATTTTATTTATCCACCACTGGGGAGGGTCGAAAAAATTTGATTTCTAATTCTTTAATACTCATTTTGCAAGGTATTTAGAGCTGAAATAAATATAAATATTTTACTGCATTGTAACATATACAAATGACAAATCTGACAAATTCTTTCCAACACTTTTATAAAATATAATGCCCATGGATGAATAGTTTATTTCTTTTTACCTACATGTGTATGACTTAACTCATAATCTAAATAAAAAAAAAATTTTCAAACAACAATAATTCCAATTACAATGACCATTTCTTAATATGAAAGAGTGCATCAATTACTTGGTTTTGACATAATAAAGAACAAGTTAAGGTTTAACTTAGACAATAAAAATAAGTATCAGCAAATGTAGATCTATATGACCTGCTTAATTTAATTTTCCTTCAAAATACTTTCTTTTCGCTCTGGCATGATTTTAAATAATACACATCTCATTAAATTAAATTAATTTTTCAACAACTCTAGATCTATAATTATAACCTTCACAGGTTCGTTTTTATTTTAAAATAAAATTATTTCTTAGTCTTAAATCTATTAGTGAAAATATACAATTATCTTTGGACATTTCAGAGACGTCATTTCCGATTAAAATAAAATCTTAACTGAGCAAAATTCGGCCTTTAACCAACCACACTTTTCCCGATTTTAACGGTTAAGAAAAACAAAGAGGATTTTCCCGAAAATAAACGTAAATAACCGTCAAAGCGAACAATTAAGTTACAATTTATCTCTAAATTCCTTCATTGTGACTTATTTAATTTTTTGTATCACATGGAACGAAATGGCATTGAACCATTTCGGCGTAATAACATTCATTTACGCGACCCACGCTAGATCGCAATTTCATATGAAACGTCTTTTACAGATAAAAAGCTTATTGTTTTCAATGTTTTCATCCTGATTCAACAAACGATGCCTAAGGAAACAACTACGTGAAAAGATTTGTTTTTCGTGCACGCGGTGTTTAAAATAATCCCCCGATATTGATGATCGTATGAAAATAAGTTGACTGGTTATTCCTCGGTGGCCCCTATATCAAAATACTCTCTATATAAACCAGTCTTAGGTATATATGAATGTTATCGAGCGTGTTAAGTAAATTGACGACTCCCTTATCGATTTTCTGACACCTTTTGTCGGCGAGTTAATCTCCCAGCGTGTGACCGACAATAAGGTCTAATTGACATGTGTTCACGCGTAATTGACATGTATAATTGCCGCGGACAGTCTTACTTAGCACATTTCTTATCTGGATTAACAATCGTAGGTCAATAAGGGTACTATATTTTAGTCTCATATGAAAAAATATGCTTTTTTTTAAAAAAAAATTCGCCATTTGCCGAATTGGCGAATTGCCGCGGAAACCCTTATTATTAACGATGTTAATTGTGACAGAAAATACGACCTCTTTCTTGGATGCTGCGTAATGCGGAAAGCTTGAAAAACAAAAAGAAATAGACAGTGGAAAGTACAGTTTCTACAGAACGATCGTAAAAAAGATTTAAAAAAAAATTGTCAGCTGAATGACTCGAAAAAATTTTTTGAGTCGGGGCCTTTTTGACGGGTCGGTCGAGCAGTACAAACAAACTTATTTTTAATTTAGGCCCTAGTATATTAAATTTAATCAAAATGTACCCAACTTTAACTGTTGCTGGAGGCAATTGCAACTGAATCATGCTCGTTTTGTTGGCAAGAGTAGCTTTCCTTTTGACAGTTGAGGTTGCGAAAAAAATGCAATAAAGATGAACTGTAATGGAGGGTCTAATGTATTGTGAATCAAACTTTGACCCTAGTAATGCTTTAACCATTAACAAATATGTTACATACAAGGATTTGCATTTTCACATACCTTGCTATTGGTTTGACTGATACATGGTCATTGCATTCAATCACAAGTTTAGCAGCTATACTTTTTATAAAATGCTGTTAAAAGTAGTAATTAACAATCAGTGAATAAATATTTTGGTACTACATGTACATAAATATAGTAAATCTGGTAAAATAAAGCCATGAAAACAGACATTATATAACACCCACCAGTTTTTGTATCTAATACATGTCTAACAAAACCACCACATTCCATACCACGTACAAGTTCTCTTCTTTGTAATTCTGCTAATTGTTCTAATACCATTACTTCATCAGCATTTACAATTCTGTAAATATATTATAGAATAAAAATATCATTAAACCTATATGTTACATGTATACAGTAATAATTAAAGGTTACATCCTTTATGGCCCTTTCGTATGGACAGTGGTCTAGTGGTAAGATGTGCACTTAAGGATCAAGAAGTACAGGGTTTGAACCCCACTAGAAGTTCTGCTAATTTCTTTGAGCAATAAGTTTACCCACAGTTGTTCCACTCCACCCAGGTGTAAATGGGTACCCTGAGGGGTCATCATCTTCAAAATTAAGATTGAGGCTAAATCAATTCTGGAGAATTGTCACTTATTATCAAAAAATAAGTTATAGGTGGTAAATTCATCAAAATAAGTTGCAAACTCAATCATTACGACTGATGCAATGCAAATGTTACAGACCCCCTCCCACCATCATCAAGTAGGCTGACTTACACAACTTAGAACCATACTGTAACTTATACAAATTAATTCATTGATTTTCCATGACTTACATGATATTTCTAATTTCCTAAGTTATTTCTTCATTTTAATACTATGAAATATGCTTTCAAGGAATTTTTCACCTTCCCATGAAGTTTTAAAATTCAAGGAATTTTCCATCCTAAAAACCCTGAAATCCAAAGTCTACAGGTCCCCCCCCCAAAATCATGATTTTTCCAGCTCCCTACAAAGTAATAAAGTAACTACCTGACCAAATCTTCTACAGCTAATATATTAGGATAAGCTGATTCCAAGACTTGAAGTAATTTCTCTCTCACAATCTCTTCTATAGGACGTGTATCCTCTTTTACCAGACCTGGAAAAATGATAGAATATATCAATAAATAGTAGAAACTTTGATACATAATGTTATAAGATCTATAAATATAATATTATTGACAATAACATACAGTGCTTATACCAAATAACTTTTTGTTATCAGTGTGAGTCATAATATAATAATATAAAAATGAATGACTGTTAAGGAAAGATAGTAAGTAACAAAGTAACTGATAAGTAGAATGTTTATTGGGAAATATCAGAACATTTTTAGTAAAATGAAATAGTGTGATCCTTTCACAGTTTCAACATGTTGTTTCACTTTACTAATTTTTTTTCCCAATTAGCCTTCTAAATATGTGTTTACTTCAGGGCTAAATCACAACTTTCCTACACATATACATAACTTGTAACAAATGATTTTTGATATCTTCATAAGTATACTGAGATTTTAATGAATACTGCATCCTAAACTTGAAAGTAGTGAGCAAAATGTAAATAAGATTATATAAAAAAAATATTATGTATCCTTACAAATATAATTATCTATAGATGTATGATCAACAGTGTCATCCAAAATTACCTTTACAATTGTAAAAAAGCTTGTTTTTCATTTACATATAAATTATGTAAGTTGTATTATACATGTATTTAGGCATTAGAAAAGTTATAATAGACTGAAGCATATGAAAGGAAAGAAATGATACTTAAGGGTAATACAATTGTAACTGATACACATGTACATGTATCTTATATGATTTTAATTTCTCAAGTATTGGTTAAACAATCAGAAACTATTGACATATTACCAAAAACCAAAGGCATTTATGGATGTCACTGTATAATACAACATAACAACAATATTAAAATATCAAACTGATAATTTCTAAGTAGTTGAGAAAAAAAACAAGATATTTTACAAATACATCATGTTTTTGAAACCCTCTGATTTCTGACAAAATGAAATACCAAGTATTATCCTATTTAAATCAGAAGCTGCATCAATCAATTACAACATAACAAAGTTAAAATATACATCAGGGTATAATCAGACGAAATCTCTGTAAAATATAACATAGGTAACCAGCTGTTTTATGTCTTTATCTAGATATACAGTAAGTTGCTGTGAACATGTGATAAAAACTGACACCTTACTTCTTCAATGAAATTTTAACATTTACATGTTGTTGTGAAAATTTCCCAAATGCAATCTTAGCAATAAATTTGAGAGAGATCTTTATAATAAAAAAAGATTAACTTTCAATAGTATTTATAAGTGGCTTGAAATGAGTTTTTGAGCATTATCCTTTTTTCAACTGAGTTGAATGAGATAGACAGTTCACCAGATCATCTTTCCTTAAAACTAATTGATTAGGATTAGATGTTAACTTTCTGCTGGAAATTGTCTTCATTCTCACGATAAGCAGCTGCCTTAAGTCATATGAAGAGTAAAAGTTAGTCACATAAACATAAAGTCAGTCACCTAAATACTTAAGACTGGTCAAATGAAGACTAATGGTCAGTCACATGAAGACCTAAGGGCAGTAATATGAAGACTTAAGGTTGATCACCTGAAAACTTAAGGTTGGTCACATGAAGACTTAAGGTAGGTCAAATGAAGATTTATGGTCAATCACATAAAGACCTAAGGACAACCACCAAAAGACTTACGTTTGGTCACCTAAAGCTTAAATGTTGGTCATGTGGAGTTTTAAGGTTGGTCACATGAAGACTAAATGTTAGTCACATTAAGTTTTAAGGATGGTCACATGAAGACTAAATGTTGGTCACATTAAGTTTTATGGATGGTCACATGAAGACTAAATGTTGGTCACATGGAGTTTTAAGGTTGGTCACATGGGAGTAGTAAGGTTGGTCACATGGAGACTTAAGGTTGGTCAAATGAAGATTTATGGTCAATCACATAAAGACCTAAGGACAACCACCAAAAGACTTACGGTTGGTTACCCAAAGACTAAATGTTAGTCATGTGGAGTTTTAAGGTTGGTCACATGAAGACTAAAGGTTGGTCAAGTAAGGATTTATGGTCAATCACATAAAGACCTAAGGACAGTCAGCTAAAGACTTAGGGTTGGTCACCTGAAGACTAAATGTGGGTTACGTGGAGTTTTAAGGTTGGTCACATAAAGATTAATGTTGATCACATAAAGATATATGAACAGTCACGTGGAGACTTCAGGACAGTCACATGGAGACTTAAGGACAGTCACATGGAGACTTAAGGACAGTCACATGGAGACTCAAGGACAGTCACATGGAGACTTAAGGACAGTCACATGGAGACTTAAGGACAGTCACATGGAGACTTAAGGACAGTCACATGGAGACTTAAAGACAGTCACATGGAGACTCAAGGACAGTCACATGGAGACTCAAGGACAGTCACATGGAGACTTAAGGACAGTCACATGGAGACGTAAGGACAGTCACAAGGAGACTTAAGGGCAGTCACATGGAGACTCAAGGACAGTCACATGGAGACTTAAGGACAGTCATATAAAGTTTTAAGGTTGGTAACATAAGGACTAAATGTTGGTCACATTAAGTTTTAAAGTTGGTCACCTGAAGAGTTAAGGCCAGTCACATGAACATTAAAGGTCAGACACTAGAAGACGGAATAATTGTCACATGGAAAACTAACCAGCAGTCAAATTAACACTAAAGGTTGGTTGCTTTGGTGAAAGTATCTTACAATAAAGCATGTTTCTTTTAACTTGAAGCTAAGTAAAAATTAATCATTTACATAATGTACAACTAAACAAAAACCTCTTTTATTCTTGGACAAAAGAATTTTATCAATACAGTCAATCAACATTCAACAAAATCTAAAATGACAGTAGACGTTTTATAATTATGTTAAAATTCAAAGAATGTATAATTTAATACTGTTGTAAGAAAGTGAACACATTTCAACTGGTTTCATTGATAAGATGGATGGCATGCTGTTAGCTGCATAAAATGTAAAGATAAACTCAACAAGTAAACACATTTTGGTAAAATTCTGAATTTATCATAAAGTAGTCATTATTCCACATTGCTGCATGATGAACTGACATATGATTGAACATTAACAATGGTATAGAGAGTGATACACTCTAGTGCATCTGTGAATAGGTCACTCTCGTTCATTTTCTAACCTATGCTAAAAGTCTTTGTGCAAACTGATATTTCTATTTTTAGACAGAAAAATCAACCCATATACTTCCAGCCAATCCATGGCGAGCTTACAACAAATACTTACACAAACACGTTTTAATCGCACCACACTAAATAATGACATCATATAAGGTTGCATTCATCACTAGTATGACCATAACAAATATCACATTGTTTACCAGTGTATTTATACTTATTATAGTCAGGTGATCATTTCAACCAATGAAAATGTGTATAAACATTTTCAGTTTGAGTGAAATTTGGTAAACTTTCACTGGTTGTTCAAAGTTCTTAGTAAAAGCCAATATCCTAAATCCACACTCGATAAAGCAGCTATATTAAGTAACAGTAGAATATTCACTGAGCTGTGAGGGGAGCGTAAGAGAAAGAGTGAGTGAGTAAGTGAATGAGTGAGGCAAACATTTAGAAATATAACAAGTTATTAAATACTATTGTGATGTCATGCAAAGATGACATTTCTGTGTATTAGATCAGAAACATAGGTTAACAAAAATTAAACACAATATTAGAACTGTACATATACTGTATTTCAACATTTTCTTGCATATCTATCCATTAAATTAAAATTCAGACAGGATAGAAAAAATAACACACACTAGTGATATAACAGTCATCACCATAACCCACTATGTCTCAAGGCAATTACTGGTCACAAGTCTGTTTATACATTCGGAGTAAAAATTTCATTCAAGTCAGCTTTCTTAAGATTGAGACGAGCCAGACGTATAGCAGAGTATTTTATATGTACTAAGATTATATGTTAATCATTGAACCCAGCTGTAAGTAACAAAATATGGTATTATGATGGTTCAGTGCAAGAACAGTGTAACTTCATGTAGACTAGTTTAGCACCGAGCCATCAATTATCATTCAACAACACCAACCACTATCTACAACATTCACTGAGGTAACAAACTAACAATTTAAAAACTAGCATATTTCGTGAATTTAGCGCAAAACAGTCGTAACTCAATATAAGAAACATGTAAGTTACGACCCTTCAGCGCTAAACCCGCCATTTGGTATATTACCAATATATTAGCAAAAAAGACTAAAACACATCAAAGGGAGATAACTATAGCCAATCATTTATCTAAACTATACCCTTAACCAAATATTGTTAAAATCTTTTCAAAATACCTTGCATACCCAAATGTTTTAAATTATACTTCAGTTCTATGTAAAAGCTACTCGCTCACATATTCCATTATTTTTTGATATTTCATAATTATCAGTCAGTGTCTCTAAATGTTTTAAAATAATGAATTTCTAATATTAAAGGAAACATTGATCTAAAGATTGGGAGATAACTTAAACAAAATGCCACAAAACCCACTAAAATCATCTATACTGTAACTAACGTAATAGGTTTTTATACATTAACTAACCATCTACATTTGTAAGTAAATTCATACTTAATTGTTATAAATACTGCTTGACTGCTTCAAAAAGGTTTCTCCACAATTTTGTGAGGAAAATACTAGTAATTAAATTGAAATCTGTGAACAAGTAGCTTTAAAGCACTAAATCAAAAATAACAAGTAAATCTGTGAGCTAATGCTCACTAGTGATACCCCCGCCATAGTCTAAAAATATGCGACAAACAGGAAGTAGATGAGCAAGGAGAATGAAATCGCTTACACCACATGGGACTATGGGATGAAGCAATATGCAAAGTATTAGGCTGCTGCATGATATAGTTGCTGAGAAAACTGCGACGGAAATTTCGTAACGGACGGACGCACGGACAAGGGTAAAACAGTATACCCCCCTCTTCTTCGAAGCAGGGGTATAAAAAGTAACATTTCACAAAACTAATACTAGAATTTTCATTAAGAAAGTCCTGAAACAAAGCATTGGATTGCAGAATGCATCATAATATAGTAAAGCTAAATGTCAGTTGTAGCTAAATGTAGCAGAGAACAAGGTACTTATTTTTTACTGCCAAGATCGATAAAAAAATAACTTCATTTAAATTAATGATTGCAATGAAGTACAGTTCAATACGATTTGGACGATATAAAAAAACAGCAGAATTGGGTAAAAAGCATAAAAATCCTACTATATAAAGGGTAAAACATAATTAAATTCTGGCAAGAATCAAGCTTATCACTTTAACTTGTCAGCAAAGCATATAGTAATGTAAAGAAAATAGCATCATTCTAACTAATTTCTTTCATAAGCAAAAATCACCCAAATCATTTAGTACAAGAATAATTCATATATAACAAACATTATCAAGCCTAAATTCAACATAAAGCAACTTTCCATGACTTTGAAACAGATAAGCATTTCCTGTTGTAAAAATGCAGCATTGAAGTACAGGTGCTAGTTATATCATACACATATCAATTAAATCAAAATTCTGTAGGTGTTAGTGCAAAGGTATCAAAATCTTAATTATTTCTTCAGGTGGAGTACTGGGGAAGTTTTACATGTTTTTGTGTATATATGATAGATGAATCATTTCAGACTCTAATTAGCATCTCAGTCAAAGACATGAAACAAATACAGTAATTCCATAATGACATAACGCGGGTTTAGCGGAAAAGGGTTGTAACTCAATATAAGAAAAGAACGTGTTACAACAGTTTTGCGCTTAACCCGCGATAAATATGCTTAACAGTTTTGCGCTTAACCCGCGATAAATATGCTTTTATCAGACACTAAGGTATTGTCAAGTTAGTTCAAGTGGAACTGCATGTATGAAAACTATATTGATCAGGAAAGCATTTAGAATGTATTTCATAGAGGTGTAACAGTTAACCGATACCCGTTTATATTGCGATACAAATTCAGACGTTTTTAACAGGTTCATTTCATGAACTGGTTTTTGTTGTTATGAACCATACTGATTGTTTTTAATTTGAATAAATGTTGAAATATGTTAACATATCATCAAAAGAGAGAATAATTTCTTTCGAAAGTTGGTTTCAAAATATGAATTTTCTAACATATAATCCATTTTACACAAGTCATTCAAATATTTTAACAAGAGATCATTTGAAAATACACATATGCCTTTAATGAACACAAAGACCTTTTATTAATTCATGCTTTGCATGTTTACAAAAATAAAAATGATATGCATTGCAATATATTACAGTCATTATACAGGTTTTGCATATTGCAATATATTGCAATACGGTTGTTACCGTATTGTTACACCCCTAGTATTTTATATATTTGGATGAGTAATGTAACATAATTGATGTTGCTTTATACCACTTTTATATAATTTTTCAGTCATATTAAACAAGACATAACTGGAATGTAACCTTGAAAACAGTTCAAATCATCATCACAAACTTATGAACCCAAACCTGACCAGAATTATGAAACATGGTATACCGCAGCACAACATTTAAAAGTGGAAATGGTATAACTGTAGCTTGACTTTGTTATCTTCTCATTAATAAATCACTTTCATTTGTGTGTTTTTATAGTGCTTGTTTAACAGGTCTCAAAAAGTATTGTATACATATCACAAGTTCTACAATAGTGGAACAGGTAAAATACATCTTAAAAACGAATACTAAAAGATATAATGAACTAACTATTAACGACTTTAATATTACCACGATTTATACACAATGTAATTCAATGATATTTCATGATGCTTCAAGATGCATTGTTTGTAGAATGGTTCATAAGTTGATGGTAATAAATGGAACAAAAGTAAATAAATGAAAGGAAACTTTATGAAACAGTGCCAAAATGTTGATTGAATTGATTGAGAATAACTAAATGAAAGTTTCATGATAACATAACATTATGATACCAATAGTAATAATAGCACTCAATATGTTAAGGTGGTACATTCAGTTTTAAGGATAAAATCATAACATTAAGGTATTACATCCACAATGAGTTCATGTTAAATTTTCAACCTTTAGTTACTTCTTTTGAAATGAGTTTCAAGCAGTTTTGACCTCCACAAAAAACCATGTTAAACTTGGAATGATAAGATTAAAACTTAACTGGTATATATGTAATATATTTTCAAAGTTGGTCTACTAAGTCAGTTAGTCACCTTTCAAGAAATTTTCACATTTCTCTTCAATGTCATGATTGTATTTTTACTAATGCAGGATACAAAAAGTAACAAACATGGCTGATGGCTTACACAAGATTCATCATGGATATAATACCTTACATCATCAAACAATGAATTGTGATTAGAGAGTAGTTGATGAGTATCTGCATGCAGGTAAAACATTGTCTGCTGTAGAATAGATTAATATCCCCCAGCAAACAACATAATATTTGTGGTTAATCTGAAACTGTAAGTGTACAAGCCAATCACAACTGTTCTATTATACTAAACTGTTTGGTTTTAGCCAATGAGCAGGCAGGTAACAACTGAACACATATCATTTATATACTCACCAAGATATTCATCAGCTTTTTGACCTCCTAGATTATGCACGCAGATAAGATAAGAAAAAGAACTTTAAATGATTAGATAATTCCAACCCAATGATAAAGATATAATAAAATATGTCAGTAATATGTTTATCAATGTAAAATTATGACTAAATGAGAGAAAAGAGTTCAAGTCAGGCATATAATACAGCATCGTCGGCAACTACAGTACTTTCTTCCTTTCACTCCATACGTTCCGTAGGCAATTTGACTGGCAAAATCTCATTTTCATGAATATGCATTCAATAAGAATGACGTCATACTGGGATATTATTAACCGACTTTAGAAAAATCACCCATGGATGCCTCCTTTTTTAATGGTAAACAAATGTTAAACGCAATTTCATTGGCTAGTTTTCCGCAGTGGTTTCCTTGCAGAACCAATGAAACTGCCTCATTAATTATTCATGATTACGAGATTTTCCAAACAAAATGGCCCATGGTACATAACGCAGCAATCCTTCAGACCTTCAGATATGCCTGGCATTAGATTTTATCCAAAACTCAAATTACTGGGTTTTCCTTATGGTACAAACAATGAATGGGTTACTTTTTAAGAAAAATGATAGGATTAAGTCTGGTGATTTTTTAGCAATAAAGTGTAAAATATTTGTATGTTCCTTGTCAGTACTGTTAGAAAAAAACAATATTTTGAGTTTAGGATATCATCAATTATCAACATTTTCTATGTTGCCAGACAACTATGTCAGACATGTTTTACCCAAGTCCAGTTAAGAATTAATACTGGAAATACTAACTTTAATTATCATAATCATAAACATAGGCATACATCAAAAATCTCTAAAATAAATCTTATTAACTGAATTGTAGTGTTGAATAATAAAATGTATTTAGTTATCACAAAGAAAATAGTTATTTAATTCTTACGAAACAATTACTATTTTAGTATAAACTTCGGAAGAAAGCAACATACAGACAATGTTAAAATAAAGCAGTAAAACATGAAGCATTTAAACAACTTAAATAAATATACTACTGTCTTTCGTGATACAACAATTCACATCAATTAGGAAACTTATTTCAGACAAACTATTAAACAATGTAGTCATTACAAAATACATGGGTGAAAGTTTAGAATTTGTAAGTTCTTGACATCATCCCAAAGCCCCCCCCCCCCCAAAAAAAAATTCCTAGTCTTCTATAAAACAATGTATAAAAATTTAGTCTTCTATTAAACGTTCACCCATAAAATCTTTCATGAAGAAAGCCATACAATGAAGGGCATGTCATCCATACAAAGATTTCAAACAGCCATGATATTAGATTTACAGTACACGTAATAAGGAGAGATAATAAAAAAGGGAATGAATGAACAATCTGCAGCCAAGAACAGAAACCTTCTGTTGAAAAGTTATAACAATATTAATACAAGGACATAGTTCAACTTACAAGGATCAGTACAAAACTAGTCTAACTACATGTAAATAAAGAAGGACATAAACCAGTTTTGTACTGACCAATCAAATTGTATGATTTCTTGATATACTAAGTTATAATATATTTGAGGTCTACTGTTCTATAAAAAATAATGACCATAAAAGACTCCTACACATGAAGAGTCAAAAAGTCTAACAAAATGATAATTTTCATGATAAATTACAAGTCATTAAACAATATTTCGCTTCTTAAATTTTGTTTTTACAGAAATATTAATATATTTTCTGTTAATATCTAAAAGATATGTCTCAGATATGAATGGTTCATTTGAAACTTATGTCAGTTATGTTACAAAAATGTATAAAAAATATGGTACCAACAAACTATTTTACAGGAAAAAGCTGCATACCAGTCTTTTAAAAGTAATCTCAAAACAGTTTATTTAAGACTAAAATGTGTGCAATATATTGTAACATACAAGAATTGTGCAGTACTATCTTCAAAAGAAAGACACAATATTTTTACAATAACTTGAACAATTTACAAAGGAAACAATCACACAGATATTTATATTAAAGACAGACTAAAAGAAAAAACAATGATAAGTCAACTAATATCATATGAAATACTTAATAAAACAATAAGATAAATATTAGGTAAGTTAAAAACATAATATAAACAAAGCTTATCTTTCTCTATAAATACAAAGCCTGAACAGTCTTTAGTGCAGGAAAACAATTATAACAAATTCAGTTATAGATTTTTTCTTCTTTTATTTGAATTAAAAGTATTTTAACTTTTCATAATGGTATTTTGCTCAGTCAACTCATCATCTTTCATGGACACTTTTTTACCAGTTCTGGTATATCCTTCCACAAGAAGCAAACAAACTCTCCTCTTAGGAGGAAAATTGATATTCAATATCAAATTTTCATGAAAGTGTTTAACCCCTCATGACTGGAAACTTGGCCCAAGACCACTGGATTCAAAATTTTATCATTTACTATTGTGCCATGGCCACTTCTATATAAGAATTAGACCACTAGGTCAAACTTAAGTCAATGTGTTGTCTCTATGGTTACAACAAAACTGACTTGACTGACAAGATATGTTTAATATGGCACAACCATAATAAATTAAATCTAATCTCTGTTTTTCTTTTTTACAAAATTTGTATCTTCGGCATGCGGTCTCAAAAATAATAAGTTTTAAAAGTATGAACCAAATATAGACAGTATAAGTATGCAGGTATATATATAGTTTGTCATTCTATGGTACGAAACAATCTATATAATAATACAGAATTTATAATTTCTTTCATAAAAGAGGAAATAAAAGATCTTTCATTCTAGGTTGACCAGAGGAAACATAACCAGGGTGAAGTCCAAATGAATTAACCTGTTCTGTGCTTATAAGTTCAAGTTAAATTGATTGCATTTTACAAGTTTACACATAAACACTTGAGACAAAAATTAAAAATTCAAGCACTTTTGATGCATTTTTCAAGGACAAAAAAGCAAAATTCAAGCGCTTTAATTTCATTCAAATTTTGCAAAGCTTTAAATTGCGAGGAAAACATTGTGAAATGTAAATGCTATGCTCATACTTGATTGTTTTGTATTTTTATATTTATTATATTCATTACAATTCAACTATAACATGGTTATAGTTGTTTTGATAATCAAACATGTATAACAATCTTATCAGTACTTATCTCCTGGCCCATAGTGACACAGAAAATTGAGAACAAAATAACTACACTTGAGTTATAATTATTTTTCAAGCACTTTTTGTGTAAAAAGGCATTTCTTAAGCATTTTTCAAAATAATTCTTAAATGTAGCATTTTTGAACATACAGAGTTCTTCTTTCAGCACTTTTCAAGATCGACATTTAAACTTAGGCTCTTTTCAAGGTCTAAATTAACTGAGCAAGAATTTTGATCATTGTACTCAACTAGAGTGTAATGTATACATAGGCACAGATTAATAAATTTGGACTTAACCATTATTTGAACTGAGGCAATGTAACATATTAATATTGAAAATTATACATTCAATAAAGAAAGGCACATAATTAAAGACAACCAATAACAAGGACAGCAAAATGAAAAGTTTGATATTTGATACATTCATACACCTACCATTGTATTCAGCAGTACCTGTAATTTGGCTTATAAATTAATAAAAAAATCTCACCATCAATCATGGTTTTTATATAAAAGAGATTACTAATAGTTCAACTTTATTAAAATTCATTGTCCAAAATAGGACCAAACTTGTAACCTTCTGAGTCATAAGTGGTCACACTTACCATTTGCCTAAAAAGCTAGCTTGAAGGTAACAAAGTACAAGCATCATATCCAGGGTTGCCTGCAAGACTGTAGTAAGTGCATTGCATAAAGAAGGAGTTAATACAGTCTTGCAGGCAATCCTATTATACCTATGTAACCATCCTTACCAGACTTTGTCTTCAAATTCCTGAAGCTTGAAAATCAATGGGACAATCTAAGGATGCACTCACACAATTTCTGGAGGGTAATTTATGTTGGAAGCTTTTTGTAACTTGAGACAAATTCATGGTCAGAACTCAGATTAAACTCATATCCTTCAGAGGTGTAAGCTAACCGTGTCGCCTTTAAAGCTAACTTGAGGGCAAGTGGTATAAGTGCCATAAACTACCCTTACTACACTAGTAGTTGAATTATGTTGACTCAATCCAAAGAAATGTTTGATACAAATACAATGGAAATAATATAAATATAGATAGAACTATTGTATAGAGATATGTAACAATGATTGCATTGTTTCTATCAAATTTTGACAATTTACTGACTATGACTACAGAGTGATGGAGTCAGTGAAATCAACAATGGACTGGTTGTCAGGGACAACCACTTTTACCATAAAACGTAAAAATGCCTCAAGATCTATACCATAGTTTTTACTCTTACAAAATGTATAAACCTAAAGAATTGAAGTAAAACTGTTCAGTTAACTAGTTCCCAATGAAAGAAGAATCAAATACTTGCAACAGTCTACCAAAGTCTTCTAATCTATTAGTAAGCCATGCCAAAAAAGACAGAAAGCGTATCTACCCGAATGATATACTGGTCCAAATGTTAATATCCAATTACAAAGTTGTCATTTTGGTGGCATATATCATACAAAGCTGTATAATTGGATACAATCTAAGAAATCACAGTTTTCCCAACATTCAATGAATTTTATTGTAGAGTATGAAATCAATCATTCATTGAAAATTTTATTAGGAAACTTTGGTTTTAATTCACTACATGAAGAAATTTGATAAAAGTTTATCAGGCACTGGGTCCAACATAATAGTAAAGTTTGTCAGACCTTAGCAAATGTTATTGGCAAGGACCGGCATTCTGACATCTTTGGCATAGACTGTATCAAGTATTAGATAAAAAAATAATAGAATCCTGTGACAGAATGAAGAGATCATTGAGTACTATGTATACAATGTATATATAATGTTAAATTACCTGACGAAGCAGGCTTGTGACAGAATGAAGAGATCATTGAGTACTATGTATACAATGTATATATAATGTTAAATTACCTGACGAAGCAGGCTTGTGACAGAATGAAGAGATCATTGAGTACTATGTATACAATGTATATATAATGTTAAATTACCTGACGAAGCAGGCTTGTGACAGAATGAAGAGATCATTGAGTACTATGTATACAATGTATATATAATGTTAAATTACCTGACGAAGCAGGCCTGTGACAGAATGAAGAGATCATTGAGTACTATGTATACAATGTATATATAATGTTAAATTACCTGACGAAGCAGGCTTGTGACAGAATGAAGAGATCATTGAGTACTATGTATACAATGTATATATAATGTTAAATTACCTGACGAAGCAGGCCTGTGACAGAATGAAGAGATCATTGAGTACTATGTATACAATGTATATATAATGTTAAATTACCTGACGAAGCAGGCCTGTGACAGAATGAAGAGATCATTGAGTACTATGTATACAATGTATATATAATGTTAAATTACCTGACGAAGCAGGCCTGTGACAGAATGAAGAGATCATTGAGTACTATGTATACAATGTATATATAATGTTAAATTACCTGACGAAGCAGGCTTGTGACAGAATGAAGAGATCATTGAGTACTATGTATACAATGTATATATAATGTTAAATTACCTGACGAAGCAGGCCTGTGACAGAATGAAGAGATCATTGAGTACTATGTATACAATGTATATATAATGTTAAATTACCTGACGAAGCAGGGGTATTCTCATCATCTAAAAGTTGAATCTCAAGATTTATCTTTCTTGCTAATTTATATTCTGGTTTCTGCATTTGTTTCATACATTTTCTGATGAATCCAACATAATCTATACAAAAGTAAATAAACAATATAAAACTAGACCTATCACTGAATGTGTTAACATAACCCAATGGGTCTTAGGCAAGAAAATGCGCACTGAGAAAATGAGCAGATAAGATTTTTAATCAAAAAGAGCCATACCTTTGCGAAAAAATCAATGGACTGTAACCAAATTGGTATATGCACATGTTTGTCTAATAACTGGTATAAGTGAAGTTTGATACAAATCCGTAAAATAGGTGCTGAGAGATTGAGTGGACAAGTTAAAGCTACAGACCAACGGACAGACAAGCTGACACCTATATACCTTCCAAAGAGTCGGCAATTTTTCCATACACAGAGGTAATTGAAATGGGAAGTGAACCCAAATCACTCAATTAAGTTATTTATGCTCCAAGCAACACAGCTAGTTCGATGGATGAATATCTAAGACAAATTATTTTTACAAAAAGTAAATACAACCATGAGTGTAGCAAACTGAAATTCAAATTAAATGTGACCTGTCTTCAATAGCCAGATTTGTAAGTGTTAATGGGTATTTCAATACAAATGGTCAAAAGATTTGATCAGACAAATGATTCAATCAAAAGTAACAAGGAACTTTCACATCATATTAAAGTAATTAGGGACTTTAGTCAGTTATCTTTCCCTGATAAAATCTGAAGCAATCCAATTGGTAAGTAGGTCCTTACAGTCGGAATCCTCAGATTTTATCATTGAATTCCTATGTAAGGGTAACAAAATAAATCATCTAATATCTTTCTTGTTAATGCAGATATTAACAGAAGTGATGGAATTTAGATAGTTCTTTAACTTAAAAATAATTAGCTTGAATTTCAAACAAATTAAATGATGTACAAAAAAGTTATTTAAGATTAAATTTGGCAAATTAACATTGAAAAGTAAGGGTAAAATCCGAGTAATCCAACTAATTAGACCTACCTATTTTGAAGAGTATACAAGGGGAAATAACTGACTAAAGTCCCTTATTAGTTAAATACTTAATATGTTACAATCCCACCACCTTATACCAACAAAAACTTCCACTTACAAACAGTCACCACAAAACTCTACATTTTTTTACTGGACAGTCGGTCCTGTAAATCTGCAGATCTAGACAAACCTTCTAAATTTTTACAGGTTTGTCCTTTGGTCTGCCATGTTTCGCGGTGACTTCTTACAAAATTCATTTAAGAAAAGCAAAGTAGAAAGAAATACATCCAACCTTTAGGAAAATTGTCAGGTTTTAATAATTCTCTGAAGAAGTTGAATCCTGTAGTCACTTGATCTAAATAATCAGCAGTATCCACATACCAAAACTTTAATTTTCTACTTTCCTGTAATAAATGTATAGTGTTATATTATATCAAGCTGTGTAGGCTTGTCTTTGTTTAGTTTCCAACAGGAATTTGATCATGAAATTATTTCTACGGCCATTCTCCCTCCTACCAATGATTTTTAATTATGTAGGGCAGTTGTCAGTCACTGACGAAGTATGTGCTTAGTAGTTGGTTAACAGCTATATCCAGAGATTTAGCCTTTCCAGGAGTGAGTAGGTTGACTGACCGCCGTTATATGACCTATAAAATGTGTTGCTACGGCGTTAAACCCAAAAAAACAAAACAAACAAACGTTTCCAACAGCGTGGTGTTAGATTGACAAAATCTTTAAGACTGCAACAATTTACTGGAAAATCAATTCGATGTGATTCAATTTATTATTCTGATTCGAGTTTTTTCATTTGATTCTTAGAAAAGTATACATTAATCTACATGTACATCAAATCATTCATTAGAGTTTTAATCTTATTACTGCTAATAAAGTAAAACAAAATATATAAACTATTAGTAAAACAGTTCCTGAAACTTTAAACATTTATTTCAAAACAAGACTAACATAATAAACAAAGCTAATACTGACTATTCATCAGTACATGTATACTTTTATTGTTACTAAAAGTCTATGGTCATGTGATCAACAACAACAACTAATACTGACTATTCATCAGTACATGTATACTTTTATTGTTACTAAAAGTCTATGGTCATGTGATCAACAACAACAACTAATACTGACAATTCATCAGTACATGTATATTTTTATTGTTACTAAAAGTCTATGGTCATGTGATCAACAACAACAACTAATACTGACTATTCATCAGTACATGTATACTTTTATTGTTACTAAAAGTCTATGGTCATGTGATCAACAACAACAACTAATACTGACAATTCATCAGTACATATATATTTTTATTGTTACTAAAAGTCTATGGTCATGTGATCAACAACAACAACTAATACTGACAATTCATCAGTACATGTATATTTTTATTGTTACTAAAAGTCTATGGTCATGTGATCTACAACAACAACAAATAAGGTAAACAAACACAAGGATTTTGCCAGTTTCTCTTTCTAGACAAATAATTGAATGACACATTATACATTATAACACATTAAATAACAACTACTTTTATTTTCATTTTTAATTAGCCTCATGAATTTTTACATTTGTTCCAAATCCTCTGCACCAAAATTGTATCAGCACTCCTTGCAACAGACTAATGATGAACTGAATAGTTGCAGCCCTATCAATCACCTTACTATAGTGGGATTATCAAGTTCAAGACTCCCATCATGCAACTGCCTACATTACTACAGAAAGAGCAGTGGTTGATAGCTTGACTCAAACATGACTATATATTAGGGAGAGATAATGGCAATATGAAGATAGTAATTGTCACCACTCAACCACACTCATTCACAAAGAATATGATAGGAATACTACAGTTATTAATAAACAAACACAATGACATATAGATATACTAGAGAACAGGTATATCAAAACAAACTTATATTTTCTAATCTATTTTGTTATTTTTTTGTATTTTTATTTACCAAAAAAAATATTTTACTGGGTCTCTAAATTTAAATAATTGCATTTCAAAGTATATTTTCATTTTTTGGCATACTTATAACTTTCCAGTTATAATCCTTGATAATTTGGCTACCAATAAATATCATTTAATATCCTAGTGGCTTATTAGGAAGCATACATTTGGCGCCATAAAATTATGTCCTGGCACATCTCCAAGAGGCTTAACAAATTGGAAGTGCTATGACTAGAATTTCATTCTTATTCAACAAGAGACATTCATTTCTGTTACACCAACCATTCTACAAAAATTAAAATCATATGAACTATCGTCATATGAAATTTAATCTTGAAATCAGAAATACAATGAAGTAATAAACGAAGAAAGTAACAACATACCACAACATGATTGCCAGTTTTTGTATCAATTAAGAAACAATTAAAACCAAGTTGTACTTGTGGTTTACCTAAATCTTCCTCATCATCACCTGTAAAATATACATTATAATATATAGAAATATATAAATATTATAATTATGTAAAATATACATTACAATATATACAAATCGAGGGTTGCCCGCAAGACTGTCGTAACTACACTTTTTTACGAAATGGACTTTTTTGCATTTTTACACTTATTTTTATGTTTTACATCACTTATAAAAAAAGTTTGGCACACTTCTCTCTGGAAAGTGATTTATATCAAAAATGCAATATAGTCGTTACTGACAACTGAATAAAAAGTTAGCGCAATACTGGCGTAAGTCAACTTACGACAGTATTGCGCAAACTTTTCTATTAAACTTTCTTCAAATTTTTCCTGCAATACTGTAGTAAATCAAAATAAATCACATCATACTTCAATAAGGTCACTCATTAAATCACCAATTCAGTATAATTTATTTATTTATGCTACTAATAAGGTATTTATTGCATACAAAACCCTTTATATAATTGTGACATGGGCGAAATTGGTCATTTTTCATCTCTATGCCATATGGCTATTTTAAGGTGTTCTTTCTCATTAGTAACTAACTGGCAGATATGCAACTAAGTGAAGTTATTCTCATGGTGATTGGCTTTCAAATAAAGCCATTTGCACTCCGATCCCAGTAACCATGGCAACACTGGACCAGAGCAAAAAGGGGGAAAAATGCAATTTTGGCTGGGGTTTTTAACTCCAAGTTTAGCATTTCATTCAGTCATATTTCCTTAAAATGAGGTCTAAACTGCTAGTACTTTTCAGAGACTGAAAGCATGTTATCTTATTGTCATCTTGTGGCATTTTTCTGCACTCGCAGACCAAATTTTTTTCAGGCATAAGAGAGACTGTGTGCCTTTAAACCCCAGCTCCAGAGGGAGGCATATCCCACCTCTGAGACCTTGTGGGGTTTCTTTTGATTGTGGTATTTTCATGAAAAAGTCAAGTGGTGAGGGAGGGCAAATTCCCTTGAGTGAAATTAACTAAATCCATTCAATAAAAGTTCTGTGGCAGCCATTTTGAAAGGGGTCATGACACATAACAAGAGCAGTCCAAGGACAGCGCGCTCGACTTTTCGGGTGTTTTGTTCATGACAAGGCTTATCTTTAAACAAAAGTAATTTCAAGACAGGACATAATTTTTGAAAGTATATAATTCAGTCAAACAATAATTACCAATTCATATTTGTAAAATATAAAAGGGGCATTACTCCTAGAAAATTCATCCATAGTAACGTCCCTTCAGGGTAAAGTAGACAAAGTATCAACAAATAAGCATACCTACTTTCATTTAAATATCTATATGAAGAACTATAAATACATTGTATTTCAATTTGAACAAAATTCAAAATTAAAGTAAGGGGCATAACTTCAAAAAATAACATCATGAGTTATGTCCCTTTGTAGTCGCGTAGATGTAGTACTGATGAATAGGCATACTAATTGTCATTTAAATATCTTCTTAAGTATTGAAAATATTTCACTTCATAATACTTTCTCCCGAATTAAAAAGTTGAAAAGGGTCACAACTCCAACAATAATTCATCAATTATTACGTCCCATTGTATTCAACTAGATGTAGTACTGATGAAAAAGTATACTAACTTTCTATCAAACAAAATATATTAAATTTGAGCAAACATAACCCTTAAATATCAAAGTATAAAGGGGAATAACTCTGAAGTAATTCATCTAGAGTTATGTCCCTTTATAGTCCGATAGATGAAGAACTGACGAATAAGCATTCCAACTTTCATTCAAATATATTTATAAGTTCTAAATATATCCCATGAGAACAAATTTTAATCTTAAATGTTTAAGTATAAAGGGGCATAACTCCAACAATAATTCATCCAAAGTAATGTCCCTTTATAGTTGTGTAGATATAGTACCCATAACTAAGTATACAAACTTAAAGTCAAATATCTTGATTTGTATAAAAGATATTACATATAGAAATGATTTAAACATTATATTTTGCATTTTTCCTAAGTATAAAAGGGCAATTACTCCAAAAATAATTCATCCACAGTTACATCCCTTCATAGTCGGGTAGATATAGTACCAACAAATAAATATACAAACTTAAAGTCAAATACTTTGATCAGTATTGAATATATTCTACATAGGAAAAACTTTAACCTCATATTTTGCAATTTCTTAAGTATAAAAGGGCAATTACTCTAAATATAATTCATCCACAGTTACGTGCCTTCACAGTCGTGTAGATATTGTACTGACAAATAAGTATACAAACTTTAAGTCAAATGAATTGATCAGTATTGAAGATATTCTACATAGGAAAAACTTTAACCTCATATTTTGCAATTATTTAATTATAAAAGGGCAATAACTCATAAAATAATTCATCCAGAGTTATCCCCTTTCACAGAATGGTTAATATAGTCCCACTTAATAAGTATACCAACTTTCAATAAAATAACTTGGATAGTGTTGAAGTTATAAGTGTTTCAAAAAACTTTAACCTGAAAACCAACGCCAACGCCAACGCCAACGCCAACGCCGACGCCGACGCCGACGCCGACGCCGACGCCAAAGTGATAGCAATAGCTCTCATTTTCTTCGAAAAGTCGAGCTAAAAATGCGGGATATACTAGAAAAAAAAGATAATAATTAATACATGTTTAGCAAAGTGCTTTGTTGACTTCATCATTGATGACTTCATTAATGGTGTCATACATTTCAAATTCTCAGTATTTGTATTTTAATAAGTTTCACTTTGAATTATTGAGTAAACATATTTTTAATACATCAGAGCCTAGTAACTAGTGTTTACCAAAATTAAAAAAACAATTTAGTTTAAGAAGATTATTCTGAGAAATTAATTGGATTAACAGGCTGTCAACTAATGTCTAGTAAAAATATGAGAATTTATATAGGAGTTTTATTTTCAAAATATAGGAACTTTTGAAGACAACCATTTTAAAATACAGAAGTTTTGAATGACATTTAAAATTCCACTAAAAAAATAAACCCATCCACCATTTTTACTGACATGCTTTAAAGCAACCAATGAGATATCATCAGTGTCTTATGAATGATAACCTTTAGCTATCCAATCCAGCAGATATAAGTATGTATCCCTAGGTAATGTGTCATAAAAAACAGATAGAAGCCCCACAGTGATAGCTACTCATCCAAGTAGCTGAAGAGAAAGTGTAGCATACTCTTAGGTTGCCCCTCTTGTTCAGTTGGTAGCATGCTGGTCTACTGATTCAGGGAAAAGGGTTTGATTCCCAGATAGGGCATACTTTCTTTTGTTAGGTCATTCTCCCTTCTATCCCTGATTCTTAATCATGTAGGGCAGTTGTCAGTCACTGATGGAAATATGTACCTAGCAACTGGTTTACAGCTAAATTCAGAGATTTAGCCTTACCAGGTACAGTAAATAGATTGACTGACCGCTGTGATATAAGTAAATAATAATTTGAAACCAAAGAACTTTTCAACTGTACCATTTCTAACACTCTAAGATCACAAATTGTACAAACTTGGTTGATAAACAATGTATAGTATCATAGCTCTAGGCCTTAAAGTGTTAGGTATGTGAACAAATTTTCTAGAAGACATTTAAATGCCACTTGTTTGAAATTGTAAAGAGACACCAGCGGCAGCTAGTACCTGACCAAACACCTGGGTTTTAAACTACAAGCCAAATTGCATTGCTGAAAATTCTGATTAAAAATGTTCTTCATGAGTAGATAAGAAACAAAAAAAAACCAAGAAAAACACAAACTTTGATCTTCAGGCTTAAATTTGAAAATTGTGGACAGAGACAATATTTATTGGTTATTATTTTACCCAGGACTCGTCAAATTTTGAAAAGCAGACTTTTTAATTAATATTTCTTGTCTGTTGCTTTAGTACATACAGTTTGGATGAAATTAATTTTAGAAGCAGTGGAAGGTTGTATTGGCAGTGAATGAGGGGTCCAAATGGTTTTTAATCCACAAGAATAGCTACTAACTTCTTTGGAGGGGTCCAAATGGTTTTTAATCCCACAAAAATAGCTACTAACTTCTTTGGAGGGGTCCAAATGGTTTTTAATCCCACAAGAATAGCTACTAACTTCTTTGAGAAAGAAGTCATCATTAATGTGCCAGCAATGGCTTGATTTCACTCAAAAGAAAATGAGGACCTGTAAGGAAGCTATAATACTGTTTTGGCATTGGAAATTTCAAAAATGTTCCTGTCCATTAGTGTTTTTCTTGCCTGTAATTCATTTTAAGTAGCATAAAGCAATTTTTCTCATAGCTTAACATAGATTTAATAGTTATGCTGTTTTTATAATCAATATGTTGCATTTTTCTGCAAAATGTGTATAATGTGGTTGTGGTTCAAGGTTCGGACCCCCTTAGAAAAGTTCGGACCCTCTTGAAAAGTTCAAGCCCCCCTAGTAATGTTCGGACCCCCCTTGCCTAGTCTTAACAACATTGTAAGCAAATTGTTTCTCAAACAGGAATACTGACACCCAACAGCCATTCAAAAACACTGATGCATTAATGTTACAGCTTACAAATTTCATAAAAATAAACATGAACTGTAATTGTTATGTTTTCCTTGATTGATTTTTTTCTTTTAAACAGTAAAGCTTTAAGCTGCCATTTGTGGTATGTAAACCATGGTCTTAATGTTCTGCACAAGTTTTAAATTATGGGCTTAGGAAAATAATATTTTCAATACTCATATATACTAATGGACAAAAGTCTTGTCCGGTCTACAAAAACCAAAATATCTTTTTTGTTTGTTATTGCACACTCATACATTTGGTATCGTTAGAAAGAGAATGTTATTGTGCATTGAATAAAAAAAGAATTGTGAAATTTGAGCCAGTTCTGTCGGTACAGTAATGAGTTGAAAATTGACATTGAGGATTTGCAAGTTACAAATGATTGCGTTGAGTCAGTTTTAAACGAAACATTTTTTTCAATAGTGTGTGTGACCCCCATTAACCCGAATGAGTTCAGTGATCCTTTTACGCATCGGTGCTACAAGTTTGCTAAGGAATCTAGCCGGAAGTTGGTCCCATTCTTGAACAATAGCGTCACGTAATTGATGGACGTTGTACACGTTCCGAGCCCTAATCTTCCGTTTCATGTAGTCCCAAACGTGTTCGATTGGGTTCATGTCAGGCGATAATGCCGGCCATAGCAATGTTTGGACATTGTTGGCCAACAGGAAGTTTTGAGTGAACCTTGCAACATGGGACCGGGCGTTGTCCTGCTGCAGGACTGCGCCTGGATGGGCAGTAAGGAAGGGCAACACAATCGGTTGCAACACTTGGTCTACGTAACGTTGTGCATTTAAGCCACGACCGCGTCCTCGACCATATTCGAGGAATAAAAGTTGGGTTTTATGATGATGTGTAAACCCTGCCCAAACAATGACGCTCGGCCCACCCCAGCGGTCATTTTCAATGACACAGGCGTCCGTAAACCTCTCACCAGGGCGTCGATAGACACGTTGACGTCGTTCGCTTGAATCAATGTTAAATTTACACTCATCCGTAAACAGAATGTTTTGCCATTGATTTAAGCGCCACCTTTGATGACGTAACGGCCATGCTACCCGTAGACACCTGTGATTGGGAGTTAATATTGCTCCACGATATGGCCGTCGGCAACATAACCCGGCTGCCTTACCGTTCTGGCACTAATGCGGTGTCGATTACGACCAGCTGTGTTTCGTGCCGTGTCATTTGGGGCGCCAAAACGGTTACGTAAGTGGGTAAGCTGAATATGCCTATCCTGACGTAACGTCGTTTCGTGTGGCCGTCCGGAACGTGGAAGGTCTGCCACGGAGCCTTGCGTTGCGAATTTAGTGCGTAACCGACGAATGGTTTTCTCATTAACCCCGAATTGACGGGCTACATGTGCAGCAGTTGCATCACCCTCAAGTTGGCCTATAGTGCGCGCACGCTGCTCATTTGAAAGCTTTATTTAAGAATAAAAATCAATATTTTATTCAAATATTCTGATGTCTTCCGATTGGGATATCGTTACACAAGAGAATAAGGTAAATCATTTCATCAAACTAGGCGCAACACTGTATACACGAGAGAGCACGTGAAAAACGTGGCCGGAAATGTATCTCCTTTGTTAGAGCGAGGACGACTGTCAAAATTTAGAAACCGGTTTGAAAAACAGGCGATATAAAGTAGGCCAAATTTCAAGATCGTAACTTTACGTGTTTAAAAGATATTATGGAAAACCATACCGGACAAGACTTTTGTCCATTAGTATATTTATGTTTAATATGTTCAAAATAATACATTGTTCAAACAAATAAAATACATACTGTATTGTGTCTTATAACAAATTTGATAATCATAAAATTATTTATGTTTAAAACAACAAATGTTTAGGCATGTACTGTATTCATAATTTGTATGATTTATGATAATTCATTTAAATGCAATATAACTTCAACATTATCATCATAATGTAAACTGTAATTATAAATTACTTATCTATAGATTTTTTTAAAAAAGGTAAATAATAGTATATCTGGAACTAAGAATGTGTTTTGTTTGCATTAAATTCAAATAAGGTCTCTATTTTTTAACGGGTCTATATTGCAAGTTTACATGTCTAGACCCCCCCTTCAATTGGCTTCCAAATACTTGAAATGTATGTTTTAAACTAGATTTAAAAAATTTCACTTTTAAGAAGGTTGTCCCCAAAAGAAGGAATTCCTTTCATGCACCTCCCCCCATCAAAAGATGTCTCAGGGGGGTTCTGAAGAGAGGATGTGCCCCCCCCTTTGTAGCTGGGGTTTGAAGGGTGCACAGCGCCTCTCATCACCAGCAAAAATCAGGTTGTTGAGTGCAGAGAAATGGAGCTAAAGCACATAAGAAAACATGTTTTCAGTTCCTGAAAAGAACTTGGACTTTAAACCTCAATTTTGGAAAAAAAATACTGAATGAAATGTTAAGTTGGGGTTGAAAAAGAGCAAAAATTGCATTTTTTTCACATTTTGCTCCACCCCAGCATTGCCATGGTAACTAAGATCAGGGCTCAAATTGGGTTTTCTGAAAGGCAGTTACCAAGGAAATAACTTGGCTAAGTTGCATATCTGCCTGATAATTAGTAATGAAATTAGAGCGTCTTGAAATAGCTTTTGCTTGTTATGCTGAAAAATGACTTTTGCACATGCCACAACCAGTAAAGGGTTGATATATATTGGAAAATAAAACAATTTATTTGTTTTCTTTTTTGTGTTTGATAATAATTTTCAGTTACTACTGTATTGCAGAAATTTTATCAAAAATCATGTGTTAAAAAATTTCTGCAATACTGTAGTAAGTTGACTTACTACGGTATTGCTGGGAATAAAATAACATAAAACAGACAGATTTAAGCGCAATACTGTAGTAACTCAACAAAGTCAACAAATATCTAGTTTTATTTCAAATTTATGCATTTCATTAGAACTGTTTGTTTTTAAACATATTTTCTAATAATAAAACAAAAAAGTTCGGTGTAAAATTCATGCAATAATAAATTAAACAGTTTTTTGCTTCTCCTGTAAAATTTTCAAAAATGCAGTTACGACAGTCTTGCGGGCAACCCTATTTAATATTATGATTTCTTTTATTGATTTAGCTGTTTTAACAATCCAACATAAGCCCCCTTACTAGCACACATGTCTACTAATTGAGAGGTTGTGGGATGTAATTTCTGTTGTAAAGTGATGTGGGTTTTTTGGGTTTTTTTTTTACTAGATTTAAAGCCGTGTCAACACAATTTAGGTCATTTTACGGCGTCCAGCGCACCTAACCTAGCTTTCCTGGACTATTGTCTATAACCAATACTTACCTACCCTTCCACAAGGCCGGAAACTTCACCAAGAAAAAAGAAAAAGGCTATGGAAACAGTGATATAGAAATGGAGAAAATAGAAAGTTTCATAGTTCTTAAACAACAACACAGAGGGCACTACATCCATTCTTTTATCCTTACCCCCTGTCCTTTTTTCTTCCTGCTATTATAGAAATAGTAATGTTAAAACAAGAAATGTCATGTAGAAACCACATTAAAGCTGGATTAAAAAAACTTTAACACAAAAATTACTAAGGGAAATAATCCATAATAAAGGCAGGTAAAGTTGTGGTTACTTTGTAATTCTGTTCATCACATGGTATGTTATCATTGTATGAAGTTTCATAAAGACCTGACAATAAATGGCAGAAATATATGGTAAAGAAAAACTTTAAGGCAATTGTAAACGAGACCGGACCCCCTACTGTCCCCCACCCCTTACCAAATGACCTCATTATCTGACTCTCTGTGCAACCTATTTAGAATTCTAAAACAATTGCTAGTAATGACCACTAAATTTAACCTGCCCTGATTAAGCCTACATTAGTGAAAACTAGAGGTTTGGACAAAATATCATTTTATTTAAACTCAAAGTCAAGTTATATTCTGTTAAGACCATATCACGAAGCAAAACCAAACCCTCCACTCATAGCTTTGAACTTAACACTATTTTGTTTCATACGAAACTACCTTAAATAATATCATGAATCAAGTTCACAGTGTATATTTAAATCAATGAATCATATGTTAATGTGAAATACATTATAAAACTTGTTCCCACACGCTTTCACAAGAAAATTTGTTAAAATTTGTAATAGTGACATTCATGGCTGTATGATTTTAATGTTACTATGATGAATAGTTGAAAACCATGTCATAGGAAAATTCATATTTTAACCAATGGAATAATTGGAACAAACTCCATGCTCATAAAGTTTACTCAATATGAATGTATTTTTCCCTTTAGGTCTTTAAACTATGTAGAAAAGACACAAATGTTAAAGTCTTATTAATTAAATAAAGTTGTTAGGCAAAATACTGGCATTAAACTGATGGGTCAGACTATAGCACAAAACTAGTCCACATACTTCTTTATTTACATGCAATAAGACTAGTTTTGCACTTATCCACTATAATACAGTTTGTACAAGATAACAAAACGTGTTTGTGTAAACATTAAAAATGAAACAATCCATTTCAGAGGTAGGCAGTTTTGAAAATAAAAGTTGTATAATTCATTTTAACAAATTAGTGCGGCTGATAAACCACCACCCCTTGGTCAATCATGCTTGTAATGGTAGACCGCTTTTCTATTACACCAACAAGACACTCATAAAACATATTAAAATGATATATTTTATTGTCATCATGAGCATCCCATGTTGTGGATTAGTTCATTGTATTGTTTAAATCAACAGTGTTTTGCTGGTTTTTTTTGTATGAACTATACTTTATACGATATAGTCCATTGATAACAATAAGGTGGGTTTCTATTAAGACAATATCACTTTCAAATTTAATTATTTCTGAGGTAATCATGTAACATACACATGCACAACTGTACCACACAAACCTTTGTGGTTAAAATGCTAATTTTAATGGACTTAAAACCACACTTTAATTAAATTTTGCACATTATAAGTGCAACGTAAACAGAATAAACTAATTTTGTTGAAACAGCTTGAATAAACTAACAAGAGCAGTTCAAGGACAGCAAACTTGATTTCTTGATTTCTTGTTTTTAGTAAAGCCTATGCTAAAACAAGAATGCTTTGAAGACAGGACTTAGTTTAAGGAAATAATTATAGTCAGTCATATTTTTTAAGACTGTAAGAGACATTTTAGCAAAATTAATATTTCAAGAGTTATATCCTTTTGAAAGTGTGTAGATGTACTAATGAACAAGCATTATCAACTTTCATTAAAATACTTAGAATTGAAAATATTTCATTAAGAAAAAACTTCAATTTCATATTTAACCCTTTTTTTCAAGAATAAAAGAGGCATAACTTCAAATATAATTTATCCACAGTCAAGTCCCTTTACAGTATGGTTGTTGTAGTCCCAATGAATAAGTATACTAATTTTCAATTCAATATCTTAGAAAGTGTTTAAGATAAAAGGATTTAAAAAGCTGATCCCTTTCTTTGAAAAGGTTGGGCTAAAAATGGTAAATCATTTAATACTATATAACTATAAGGTGAGTCATCAATAATCATTTAACTCAAGTTTAACTCAAGGTCATTATTCAGGTTGCAAATAATTTATAGTCCATTTTTACAAACATTTTGTTCAAGCATGTTCCATTGAAACTTACAAATTTTAAAATGTTTATAAGGATTTATCTATATTTTGCTGGTTCATGGCAGCACTGTAAAAGGCATATTTCTGATCATCCTACTTGCCATTCACCCCACTCTATTAATATTGTAGGACAAGAGAGTATTTGGGTAGGGGACGAAACATTAAAACAATTTAAAAGCTAAATTAGTACAAACAAAGTTTATAGTTAATGGCTTTAAATTCTCGTAGAATTAAGCATTAAGACTGCTTCTTTGCTGTATTTGAAGGCGTTTTCCCTATATGGAAAATCGTCACTTCTCTGTATCACTTGATTAGTGTTTTAGGATGTAGGCACTTTCATTTATAATGAAAATATAGATGTTCACGATTTACTATGTACATAATTTATGCACCATTTATTATACATGTTGAATGTCAAAATGGTCAGTATAAACCAGTAAAATGATGTACCTGCACAGTGTTTATTTTCACTCTTAGTGGAAAGGTGGTGGGCCCTTTCTTAGGGGAGAATAGGGACAAAAACAAAATTAGGGGAGATTTTTTTTCTTCATTTTCAATACTTGAGATAACATGGATCCTCTAACAGAGTAACATTTCTGTCTACCTATATAAAATTTCAATTATTTAACCCATATATTCATCTGTGATTTCTCTGTAATGCTTGAGGAATGACCAAAAATGCAATAAAAAAGTACAAAAGTTTTAGGACACTGATGGGAATTTTTTACCTTGGAAGGAGAAAAATATATACTTTTTGGAGAGGGGTTTGGGACCCAATTTCAGCCCCAAAATGGCCTGAAAAAAACACTGCTGCATCACATTATTCACCTATTGAGTGGGCAAGTCCATTATTGAATGTACATAAATATGCATGACCTAATAAAGAACCTGTAGTATTTTATTACATCAACAACATTCTAGATGTGGTTGAGTAAACAAAATGATTCACAAATATTTATAAATTAACTCATTTCACCTAAATATAAACCTAGGCTTGTCAAATATGCAGTACTTTTATACTAATATAGAGGTAAGATTAAATAGTTTTAAAATTTGATGTTATTCAAATTAATTTCATATTAGGAGGAAGTGGGTGGAGATTTATCATCATGGTAAGGGATTAGATCAGTCACAGTGACTTTCTGGTGGTAATGATTGTATTTATACACTAATTCCAGCCATTGAAAATAAGCCTTCAACTTGAAGCTCTTTATAAATTAATTATCAATCATGTTATGAGAGGAGAGTTGACCAGTCAACCAATACAGTTAAACCTCACTAAAAGCACCATCTCTATCATAATAAGGCGCTGTTTTAATGTGTCCTTGTCCATCATCTTTCCTTTAAAAAGTATGGGTTGAGAGGCTTAAAGAACAGACAATTGAAATACTGAAGTTGGAAGGCCCTGAAGGAAACAATATGGTAAGGAAGGATGGGAATGAAGGAACAGGCAAGAGTGGTCAAGGGCTTTTTCAGGGGGTTTTGGGAAAAAGGCCCCTATCCAAATTGGGAATTTTTAACCCTGTAAATAGTCCCATTAGGAAAAAATATCAACAAATCAACCCAATTGGGAAATTTCATTATCAATTTTCTGCATTAAATCTTTATATGCTTTGCTTTGGTGTCTCTGAAAGTGTTGCAGTGCTCTTAAAGAGTTTGTTCTGACAGTTCAGTGAGGCATTCAATGCAAATTTTCATGGATTTATTTTTAAATAAATTTTTGTGGTTTCTTTTTTGAAGGCATAAGACATCCTGTTCAATGGGATTTTTTTTAACAAGATTGGGAATTTTTTTCTTGAAATTGGGAAAAATTGTCATTATTTGGCATTGGGAATGGGGCCCATATTCGGCCCCGTGAGATAGGCTGAAAAAACCCTGTGGTCACCAAGTCTGCCATACAACAAAGCTATGCAATGGAACCTCAGAAAATAATATCCACATAATACCAAACCATTCTCGCGATATCCAATTTTTTTTGTTCCTACTTGTCTAAAACCCTGATTCAGAGCATCATATGTTCTGAAAACTATAAAACATACCTTGAGAGGATTTATTGATGACAAGACCTTTATGTTGACCACCAGCAACATGATGTCTTAAAGCTTCTTCTCCTTCATATGTTAACTTATGTTTTCTTTCTATTCTTATATGTGTAGCTTTACCCTTCTTTGTAGGGGTCATGATAATTTCTGAAAATATAACAATGTTTAACCAAAGTTACACCTAGATTAATTTTAAACAATAGCATGTTGGTGTTATATTTGCATGACAAAACTGCTGTAAAGTCGCGTTGGCGTTGGACAGGTTCACGCTCTGTATAAACATACCTTTATGCTGCTACCAATAACCATGACAAAGCAATGACTTGCAGAAAAAGATCCTCAGACAGAGGACAGTTTGAAAAGATAGAGAGGACAGTTTGAAAAGATAGATAAGTATAAATCCTTGCATAACAGGCCAATTATCCCCCCTTTCCTGGGTCAATTTTCCTCACTAAATATTTGGTAAATTCTATTATCAAATATAATAAAGATACCTTCCCAAGGGAAAGATTGGCAAGGCAGAAAAATAGAGTGCTACACCAAAATATCTTCATTTTTCACTCTGAGGATGGCTATAAAAATGAACTATACAATATGAGGCAAATATCATTCCATCAATATAAACCATCCAACATTATAAACATTGTATGAAAGGTCAAGTTCTAAGCATCATAAGATAATCATATGACTTATATCAACGTTGTAAGTTTATCTTTATATATATTAAAATAATAGGAAAATTACATTAATATAAATATTTCATGAGAAAACTTCTCCCTAAGTTTTATAAGATATCAATTTTAACAATGGTTACATTGTATGATGGTAAGTTTCACAATTTCTGTACAGTAAAACCTGGGTAAAACAACCATACAAGGGAACTACAAAAATGGTAGTTATAAACATTTAAGAAAGAAGACTACTTATACACAGAGTTTATTCAAAAGAAATTTTGAGTTTCGAGATTTTTTTCTTTCTCACTAAAATCAAATATTTCTTATTTTAAGGTGAGTCGTAAGGTGACCATTACCTCAGTCTTGACTGTATTTCTATGTGCAAAGAAAAATTGTATAATATAATGCACAGAAAAAATTATAGAAAAAATGCTAGTCAACTTCAATGTAATATTATACAGAAATAATACATCCCAAGAATAGACCCCATAGGGAGATAAACTTGTCAAAACTATCCATAGAAATTTATGCGAATAAAATTGCTGATAATAAGTTTGAAACTGTTTTTTTGGTCTCTGGACACACTCCCATGGAAAATAAATTCTAGATCTTCCCATATATTCAATATGTTTTAACCTTTTACTTTCATTGATCACTTCAAAGATAGAGATAATTTAACATTTACAACAATAATATAAATTTTGTAGTTTTCTGTACATTAAACCACTTGATATTTTAAAGTTCAATTACAACATGACATTGTGTGTGCATCCATAAACAAATATAAATATCTTCTTATGACATAGTGTGTGCATCCATTAACATATATAAATATCTTCTTAATAAATAAATGCATCATCAGTGCACAAAAATACCTATTTGTTTTAGCATGTACTTTCTTTATAAACTATAGTAACATTATGGAATACATACATGTTGCATGATTCATAGACAGGGCAACACACAAATATTTACCAGGATAGTGTTAATTTTTTGAGGGGTCAGACTTGTTTACGAAGGGGAGGGGTCAATTTTCAACAAAAACAACAATTGGCAGATTGCACAAATATGTAGATGTTTTTAGATAATTTAACATTTCATTAGGGATGCGCAATAATACTGGTATACCGGTATATTGCAATACGTCTCAAATACAATACGTACCGGTACGGTCCCGCAATATATCGCAATATTTTTATCTTAATCTAATAGACTAATAGTGCATACTCAAACCTGTTTTGCATATGTGTGGCCGAATTTGACCGGAATCTATTTCATTTTTGGTTTTCCTTTAATCTGCTTTAGCATAAAGATCTAGAAAAAAGTATTGACATATCTACCTGTGACGACTTGAACATTAAGTAGAGGTGTTAGAATGGATGAATATTTTTTATAATTTGGCATTGAGTTAGATACGAAAAGAATATTATGTTTTAGTAAAATTTAGTTGGCATCAATAATGTTTTATTTCAGTCTTAATCTTTTCTTATTTTGTATGCGTCCGCATTTTTGCTTTTATCCTTTGTTGACCACATTTTCCGTCTATATCTATATCGTCTCCCTAACGCATCCGCCTTTTGGACTTATCAGTGATGTCTATTATACACATTTCATAGAGCTTTACTTTATAATATGACAATAAATGAAAATAGTGGCACTTATAGTCTCTTAAACTAATGCCAGCTACATGTATTAGAATCTATGAAATTCTTCTGCAATGTGTTTAACACACCCTTCGAAATGTTTTAATTGTTTCAATAAGTTGTATAAGAAATATATGACTGAACAGGAAATTTTGTTTCCTACATTTTTTGTCCTTATTGTATTATAAATAAATAGCTACAAGTCATTCTAACCCCCATATAAAACTAAGTAGGTATCAAGTTTCTTGCAAAACGTGCACACTTCCCAGTACACCTCCATGCATACAGTATACTACAGTGAATGCTTTACCTATTATTTGGCAGTAGGCAAATCACAGGAAGCTCTATGTGACAATGGGTTAATGCTTAATATGTAATTCACAATTGACATGCTGACACTATCAGTTCATCATCATAGTGTCGCAAAGGAACATTCGATTTAAAGTAAGATTTATGATATAATGTTAATATATAAAAAAAAAATGCTTATTTCACTGGACAAAAGTTGAGTCTTAAATGTTGCAATGGCTTGAATAAAGCTTTCACAATATTTAATTGTGTTGAGTCTTCATATTGTCAGTCAAATACATGCATGGGTGCTGAAAAAAGATTATGTTCTGAACTCCCAATATATCGCAATACATATTGCAATATGCTGTTTGATATCACAATATATCGCATTACGAAATTTCCGGGGGATACCCATCCCTACATTTCATGGTAATTAAAGACAACATTTGAAAGTTTAATCAAGTCCTTTACCCCCCCCCCTCCCTACATCGGTCTAAGATAAACTCAGACTTGAATTTTGCAGATTGCTATTTATTAGATTTTTGTAGATAAAGGGGTCCATATTATTTTATTATCAACAGTCTTATGATTGATTTGAGTTGTAAAACATTTCATATTTTATCATTATAATCATATAATATCATTATTTTTATTAAAATGATGCTCAGTGTCTGATCATTGACAACAAAGTTTCAATGAAAGGTATAAAAAACGAAACAGCACAAACATTTAATACTATGAATCCATGACTGTACAACAACACATGTTGATATAATGGTTCAAACATTGCATGTGATAATATAATTAGTGGTACATAATGAGAACAATAACTTCCAGTGTTATAACCTTCAAGCATATTTCAACATTCTAGTTCTATAATGTTGTAAGTGTAACAGTCATCAGATCTACTTACAATCTTATAGCACCAAATGTAGTATCAACTTATTGATTTCAATATAGGCATTGTAATGTAATTAAAAAGTTAACAATTTTATCTTCATACATTCCTTACATTCAATACATTACATTGAAAGATTTATGACAATTGTACTATCAGTGCAATTACGATTGAAAATGAAAATTTTATTCAGGTTTTTTTTTTTCAAGTATAACAGCAGCCATTTACTGGCCCTTTCTAAAATTGCTTTAAAATCGAGCAGTTCTCCTAGTAGAATTTGGAGTTTTCTTTTCACTTATTAATGAAATTGTGATAGAACTTTCACCAAATGTTCTATATAAACCAAAGCACTTTTTCCCATTCTCAAATACTGAAAAAGCCCATGAAGTTATTTAAAAATATACTGGAGGTTTGACTAAAAATATATGACTGAGGTGGAATCAAGGTAATTAACATACAGTGATACTTAATTTGCTGCCTTCATCAACCAATGAACAAAAAAGATACTACTGGACAAGTACTGAACCACTGCAGCAGAAATGATCCACTGGACCAGTACTGAACAACTGGACCAGTGCTAAATTAAAACACCAGTACCAAACCACAAGACCAGTACTGAACCACTTGACCAGCACAAAACCACTTACAATGTACTGAACCACTTGATTAGCACAAAACCACTTACAATGTACTGAACCACTTGACCCGTACTGAACCACTTGACCAGCACAAAACCACTTGACCAGTACTGAACCACTTGACCAGTACTAAACCACTTGACCAGCACAAAACCACTTGACTAGTACTGAACCACTTGACCAGCACTGATCCACTAGACCAGCACCATATCACTTGACCAGTACCAAACCACTTGACCAGTACTGAACCACTGGACCACAGCACAAACTCAGCTGTCAAAGTATAAGATTCACAGATATCTAAACATGCTCATAAATCATGTTAACCTCAATAAACTGGACAGATAGAAAACATAAAACCAGATGGTTTCATACGAAACTAAGATCAAAATACAGATAGACTATAAACATTCTGTACCATCAACAAGAATGATTTATATTTATATTTGTAACAACCCCTCAAGGCTATACTATGAATCAATGATGTATTTTTTACAGTATTATCAGTAAACAGTAAATTTGTGTCAAAAAACAACTAGTATTTTGATGCAAATGATGTTGATTTGACCTAGATAAAAACATAGTTGATCATTTTATACTACATTTACATTACAATACTTCCACATGTATTAAGATCCCCCCCCTCTCTCTCTCTCTCTCTCTGGCTTCAAGCAGATTTGAACAGTAATAGAAACAACACCGTGTCTGATTATTTCCCACACACTTTTGCCATACAGAATAGAAACAACAGATGATAACAGAAGACAAATGATGTGTTAATTTTAACATGTAAATAAAACACCTACACTGTTCTATATAATTAATACAATACAGTGCACACAGCCTTGAACGATCACCTGCAAACAATAGAACCTAGAAAACAGCTTTCTAGAGGGCTTTTTGAAAGAAAATTACGATACCAATAACCATTACCTCAAAAACAGCCACCTCCCATCAACAGCCTTTTCTTAATCAACAGTCACTTCCCAATCAAAAACTATCTTCCATCAACACCCTACTCCAAAACTACAGTGTCCTCAAAAACAACAGCCACCTTGCATGCCACCTCCAAAACTACAGCCACCTCTCAATCAACAGCCACTTCCCAAACAACAGCCACCCTTCATTTAACAGCCACTCTCAATCAACAGCAACATCCCAATCATCGGTCACATCCAAATCAACAACCACCTCTCAATCAACAGCCACTTCCCAATCAACAACCACCTTTCAATCAACAACCACCTCTAAATCAACAGCCACCTCTCAATCAACAGCCTAATCCCAATCAACAACCACCTCTCAATCAACAGTCACATCTCAATCAACAACCACCTCTCAATCAACAACCACCTCTCAAGCAACATTCACATCCCAAGCAACAACCACCTCCCAATCAACAACCACCGCTCAATCAACAGCCACATCCCAATCAACAGTCACCTCTCAAACAACAGCCACATCCCAATCAACAACCACCTCTCAATCAACAACCACCGCTCAATCAACAGCCACATCCCAATCAACAGTCACCTCTCAAACAACAGCCACATTCCAATCATCAGCCACATCCCAATCAACAACCACGTCCCAATCAACAACCACCTCTCAATCAACAACCACATCTTAATGAACAACCACCTCTCATTCAACAGTCACATTCCAAACAACAGTCACATCTAAATCAACAGCCACCTCTCAATCAACAGTCACATCCCAAACAACAGCCACCTCTCAATCAACAGTCACATCCCAGTCAACAGCCATCTCCCAAACAACAGCTACCTCTCAATTAACAGCCACCTCACAATCAACAACCACATCCCAAACAACAACCACCTCTCAATCAACAACCACCTCTTAATCAATAGCCACTTCCCAATCAACAACCACCTCTCAATCAACAGCCACATTCCAATCATCAGCCACATCTCAATCAACAACCACATCCCAATCAACAACCACCTCTCAATCAACAACCACATCTTAATCAACAACCACCTCTCATTCAACAGTCACATCCCAAACAACAGTCACATCTAAATCAACAGCCACCTCTCAATCAACTGTCACATCCCAAACAACAGTCACATCTTAATCAACAGCCACCTCTCAATCAACAGTCACATCCCAACCTACAGCCACCTCTCAATCAACAACCACTTCTTAATCAACAACCACCTCTCATTCAACAGTCACATCCCAAACAAATGCACTCTCCAAACAAGGACCAACTTTCTATACCAGTTAAATTTGATAGTACCCAAAGTTGGCTGTCATACATAAGTAACACTAAATGATCAAACAAAATGTTCATTGTCATTACAACAACCTACATTTTGTATACTGACTTATTTTTATTACTCCAAAGATGTTATTTGAATTAACTAAGCTTTTATATACAATATAATGATGAAAGAAGAGTTATACTTTGAGTATTTCTAGTTTATGTCAAACATATGCAGGTAGTCTTATGAAAATGTGATTTACCTATTTATAAACATAGTTATATGTAATGGTAAAACCTGTGTTTACCAATAAGTCACAGGCTGGTAGAGAGGTACCAAGGTACTATCATACAGGAAATTCATCAGACTTTCTATGGGAGCCTATTTCTTCCCACATTAAGCATTTATGCCATAAAAATTCATAACAAAAGCATGATTTTGTAAATAACCAAGGTGGTCTATATAGCGGAACATAACTGTAGTTAGTGTTTACTGACTAAGGAATTCATCAAATGCTCAACTGCAATATTTGCCTGTTTCTTACAAACTAGGATCTAGACTCCTCATTTTTGAGAATAGTTCAAAAAGAACATTTTTAAGTAATTAGTGGTATTTGAGCAATCTTTGCCAATATTTTACTGTTCTAGACATGGTATATGTATTTCACATTCATACAATAACAGAAAATATACCATTTTTCTTGATTTTGAGAATTTTCTAGTCTTATAACTTAGCAAAGCATTTAGAACTTTCAACTTTCCCTATGGCCAGAATGCCAAGTACTGAACACTCTTGAAAGCCTAGGAAAGTTTCTAATAATATCTTTTTTCTCTTAACATTTTTAGAATAGTAATATAACCAGTCTTCTCGCATTTGAATGTTTTAAATAGAACACTCCTTCCCAACAAAAAATTTAAAAAATTGCTACATCCATGAGCACCAAACTGGTCATTTCATAATAAAAGGACTACCTACCATCATTTTAACATAAGACTATTATTCTTTAGTAACAACTGTATAGATTAAAAGACAGAGAGATTTCAATGTTTCACTACATATTTTAGAGGATAAAATTGCTTTAAAGTTTAACATTTCATAACTACAAAATACAATACCCTTAAAGAAGAAGATAAGAAATTAAGAATTAAGAACTCACCTTCTTCGTCTGCCATTCTTGACCTGTAAATAGATATAAGAAATAAAACAATCATACAAAGGGATAAATTTTCAAATATAAATAACACCAAACAATTTTCACCTTTAACTCAGAGCAATCATTTAATTAGTCAATTTGAGAAGTTTCATAAAACCATTTTAGACAAGTTCTACAATAACAGTTTCCTGGGATTAAAGGGATCCCGAAAGAATTGAGAGAATCCAAATGGTTCTTCAAACCAATTAACTCAAAAAAGTTACATGGTACAGATTAAAATCCTATTGAATCCTGTTTCAAAACTAATTCAAACAGAATGAGTTTGGCAAATTTCCTGACCCTTTCTGGTAAATACAGTTGGAAGTATTTTTACAAACATATGTTTTTTCATTGTTATGAAAATGACTGCATAAACTGGATATTATAAGCTTTCACCTACTGATCAATAAGATAATTAGCCTTTAATCTTGTCCTCGCTAGGCCATGATACGTATTGTGACCCTGACATGTTGATACCTATTGATATATCGGCATATGGTCTCATCCTTAATATTTATAAAACAAATAAATATTTCAACTCTGTCTATGAACAAGTATTTTTAGCTGTAAATATACAGTCCAACTTGTGAACAACGGCCGGCCAAGGGAAAAGAGAAAAGTGGCCTTTGTTCACAGGTGGCCTTTGTTCGGAGGGAGGAACAAACGGGCCATGTTTCGTTAGACTTGAGAGACAGAGTTCATAATTAACATGAATTAATCATTAAATTGTTTTTTTTTTCAACCTTAATTCATTATTCACATTATCATTATTAAAGTTGTGACAATAAATGAATAGAACAAAATTTTGAACAAAGAATGACTAAAACAAAGAAATCAGTGATTTTTTGTTTGCAGCTACATTTCATGTTATGCCCTCAACATTAACAATTGCACTCTACAAATTCTCACTACTCTGACCTTTTGTATAGTATTTCTATCTTATCCCAGTTGCCAAATTACCTGTATACAGCGGTCACAGTTGAACGAATTTAGGAATGAACAGCGTGTCACAAACATTTATCTAACTGCCGGACGTGTGAAAAACAAACCTAGTGGAGTCTCCAAACATTCAAAACTAATTAACAAAGTGTCATCACATGACGTAATTTACTCCCAATTTACAAATAAATTTAACAATAAAAGGATACATTAACATTTTTTTATAATAAGGTGACGAGAAAATTGTCTACAGCTTGATAATAACTAATAAAATCGTACTCGAGATGGTCTGGAAAATCCGAAAAAAAATCGGATTACGGGTTTTTAGCTTAACTTTAACAAAAATGGCGGCCTGCTTTCGAAATCGCCTTGATACGAAATACTGTCTTCAAACAATCGTCTGGCCGTTGTTCACAGTTATAAACTGGCCGCGGGGATGGTTTTGACTGGCCGCTGGTCGCAGACGACAGGTGGCCGTTATTCACGGCCTTTTTAAGAGCGTTTTCGGTCGGGGGGAAATCGAAATGGCCGCTGTCGGCAGGTGCCCGCTATTCGGAGGTGGCCGTTAGCACAAGTTGGACTGTATTTACATAGCAATACTTGATATTGTTACAATAACATAGATGTCTCAATATTTCAATCATTTTTAGCAGAGAACTATTCTATTATCAATTATTTATTGTTACATCATAGTTCTCAATTTATCTTTCTGAGTACAGAGCTTTCAGGCAAGCACATTTTGATCTTGGACATGTTGAGTTTTAGATTTAATTTGCACAGGGACAAGTGGAAATAAGTTGAAATTCCACACTACCGTTACTAAGTATAATAAACAGAATATCTTGAGAGAATACATCAGTATCTGGAGTGGTAATAATGTTATCATAGATAGATATAGGGGATGGTAAAGACATGATAAGATATACAAGTAAATTATACATCAAAATATGTTCAGTTTTTGTTAACTTATCATCGTGTTCACACTCTATACATACATAACAGGGTTTTATCTATCAAAGGACCAGGAAGTTAAATTAATTTGACCAGAAATTTCAAAGTCTGGTAAGAACTTGTTCATTCAAACCATGGCAGTAGTTCAGTATTTCATGACTGACTCAAGTTTTCAATTCAGTTCTACTAAGCAAAATGGGGAGTTCTGGGCTGAATGAGTGTCAGTCATATGGCACACATTAGGATTCAGATAATACACAAGACATAAGCAAATGGTTACCACAAAATTTTATCTTGAGCAATCAGATAAGCAACTATAAATTTTGCTTGCCAAAAAAAATGCTTACTTGCTAAAACAAAATGGTACTTATAATAAAAATTGATGGTTATTAAATACTGAATAATAACATTAAAAACATTGAAGTAAATGGATTACATCACCCCATATTTCGCTACACACTTCATGGCCAAACAGAATGTTTGTAATTTTTACATTATTTTATCTATGATTACTAAGGTTGCCCAATCAGATAACTTGTGTCAACTTGCCCAATGTTAGATCACCAAGGACAATCCAACAACTGTAAATGTTGAGCCATGCTTGAGAACAAATTGCTACTTGGTGAGCTACAGTCATTATGATTTGACCTTACTTGTCCAAACACCAGCAATATATTAGATCAGCTCCTTTCCATCTAAAGTGCATAGAAAAAGACCTTTTTATGACAATACAATAATTAATTTCAATACTTTTCATTTTTGCCACTTTAAAATAACTTATATATTTGACAACAGGTTATTTACCATTTAGTGTGAAATGACCATGAAATGATTATCGATCAATCAGACCTTATAGCACTTTCAGTAACCAACCAGTTACCTTGTTAGATATCATATATACATGTACTTTTATTCTGATGCTGAATTTCAATAGTCGTTCATTACAGTCCAACTTGTGCTAACGGCCACCTCCGAATAGCAGGCACCTGCCGACAGCGGCCATTTCGATTTCCCCCGACCGAAAATGCTCTTAAAAAGGCCGTGAATAACGGCCACCTGTCGTCTGCAACCAGCGGCCAGTCAAAACCATCCCCGCGGCCAGTTTATAACTGTGAACAACGGCCAGACGATTGTTTGAAGACAGTACTTCGTATCAAGGCGATTTCGAAAGCAGGCCGCCATTTTTGTTAAAGTTAAGCTAAAAACCCGTAATCCGATTTTTTTCCGGATTTTCGTAAACAAACCATCTCGAGTACGATTTTATTACATGTAGTTATTATCAAGCTGTAGACAATTTTCTCGTCACCTTATTATAAAAATATGTTAATGTATCCTTTTATTGTTAAATTTATTTGTAAATCGGGAGTAAATTACGTCATGAGATGACACTTTGTTAATTAGTTTTGAATGTTTGGAGACTCCACTAGGTTTGTTATTCACACGTCCGGCAGTTAGATAAATGTTTGTGACACGCTGTTCATTCCTAAATTCGTTCAACTGTGACCGCTGTATACAGGTAATTTGACAACTGGGAAAAGATAGAAATACTATACAAAAGGTCAGAGTAGTGAGAATTTGTTGAGTGCATTTGTTAATGTTGAGGGCATAGCATGAAATGTAGCTGCAAACAAAAAATCACTGATTTCTTTGTTTTAGTCATTCTTTGTTCAAAGTTTTGTTTTATTCATTTATTGTCACAACTTCAATAATGATAATGTGAATAATCAATTAAGGTTGAAAATAAAAACAATTTTAATTATCAATTCATGCTAAATTCGTTCAACTGTGACTGCTGTATACAGGTAATTTGGCAACTGGGATAAGATAGAAATACTATACATAAGGTCAGAGTAGTGAGAATTTGTAGAGTGCAATTGTTAATGTTGAGGGCATAGCATGAAATGTAGCTGCAAACAAAAAATCACTGATTTCTTTGTTTTAGTCATTCTTTGTTCAAAGTTATGTTTTATTCATTTATAGTCACAACTTCAATAATGATAATGTAAATAATGAATTAAGGTTGAAAATAAAAACAATTTTAATTATTTATTCATGTTAATTATGAACTCTCTCTCTCAAGTCTGACGAAACATTGCCCGTTTGTTCCTCCCTCCGAACAAAGGCCACCTGTGAACAAAGGCCACTTTTCTATTTTCCCTTGGCCGGCCGTTGTTCACAGGTTGGACTGTATTTGCAACTTATTAATATAAATTATAATTGACCAAAGATTTCATCTCTGACAATGAAAAGATGTTCAGAAAAATATATCAACAACCAAATTTTACTATTTTAAGATCTAAACCAAAAAAATTGATGGAAAAAACATGAAAAATGATATGATTTTGGTGAGTCATAATCTGAGCTCCTCCCTGTGGTGTGGTCTGGATATAGATGAACAAATAGACCACTTATCAAAATATCAAGTATGTAGCTTTTCCTATTTTGATAGCATCCAAAATTTTTCCAACTATAAACTCAATTCAACAACAGTATACTGCCCTTCAAAAGTTCCTTCACAGTACAATTAATAGAATTACAACTACTTCCAAGTTCAAGTTTGAAGGATTATTACTAAAAATGAAATCCTGACATTTATTGTGATATATTGTCATATATTTTTGCTACCCACGCTGTCACATACTAAATTGAATCACCTTTAGATCTACGTTTGTAATGTAATAAACTAATTATTTTGTTTATTTTTTCCTCCTAATATAGCAATTAATGCCCCTGGAAACATAAAGTTCAAACATAAGTCGCTGTTTTCAAGCATATGAAGTTGAAACATCTCTCTGAATAACAGACTTTTTTGTCAACAATATTTTTTTTGGTAGAAATACACACACCAATACCAGGGATCTTATGTTACATAAAATCCCTGCCTATACATATGACATTATGAACAATGTTCAATTTGTTGATTAATGAGTATTTCAAATAACCAAAGAACGAACAAGTCGTACTTTGATACGGACAAGTCATTTTTTCAAGTTACTTGTTAGTGGACAAAGTCATTATTTTTGAGATTTAGCCACCCCTGTTAACAATATCCAAAATAACAAAATAACAGTTTTATGAGCCAGGGCAATACATATATACTTCTCTGGAGTAATAGAAGACTAAAAAAGGTATCATTTTATTAATAGTAGATCAATTTTCTTCAAATAAAAAGAGTTTTAAGATGGAATAATCATTCATGACAAATAATAAAGGAATTATGACAACAGGCTGTTTTTGTGAAAGTGGTGTGAATTTGAAAACATTTTCTTTGAACAGGCATTAAAGACATTTTTTCTATACGTATATACTTTAATAATAAATTTGTATCTGACACCTGCGATGAGAATATTGAAACAGATTGATAGCTTTAACTTTTTATGGGCAGCAGTAGTCCTAAATATAATATCATATGGACGTTCTTCTGTTATGTAGGGTCTGAACGGATTGCTTCAAAAACGCATAGCAAAATTTTTTTCAAAAAAGGAAATGAAGATTGGTCAAATTAGCACCAATCGATAAATTAAAGTTTACTTTAATTCCTTCCATAAAGCAGAAGATAATATTCAGGTTTTCCCTTACAAAAACACTAATAACTTTTCCTGCTATCCAGTGTTGTTGCCGCTCTCAGCCATTTTAAACTGAATTCATGTCAGTAAATAAAGTTTTGCTTCGCTCAAACGAATTTTTTTCTATCCAGAGTAGTCGTTCTTACAACCAACTGTGTCAATATTACACCCAGAGCGGACCAGATACTGGCTTTTATACCCTATTATTTTGTTCAAATTCAATTCTTACAAATGCCGTACCCCAATTTAAATTCGGATTGCCTTGGCGATTATTGCACGGACATTGTGGCAAACTGAAAGTACTTGTCTATGAAGTAGTTTAAATGGATTAATTGACTGTCTAAGGGTAGAAATCGAATTTATTGCACTTTTGCTATGTGTTTTTGAAGCAATCAGTTAAGAAAAATGTTCAAATGAAAAAAAAGTTACATAGGGTCTTATTTTTAGGACTAGGGCAGCAGGAATGACCCACTTTAGGCTAATCCCACATTCTGTAACAAACTTTCCTATTGACACCTTTTGTAACATACTGTTCTTGGGAAGGCTAAACGATAAATATCTGTATTTATGGTGGACACACCATATTAATGCAACAATTTTTTTAGAAAAATACATTAAAAACACACCTTTTAACTTATATTCCACTTTTCTATCATAGATTTGTTGATATTTTATATTTGCAACAAATCCAAATTCTTCCAGAAAAAACACGACCATTTTCTGAAAACTGTCATGGCAGCTAAAAATAGATGACCTAATTTCGAACCTCTACCTTATTGGGCTATTTGTGAGGTTATAATTAGCTGTCACATGACTTTATGAGCAGAAGACAGGAATGGCTACCTGCCATGTGCTTCTTTTGCAATAACATACTTTTAAACAATATTTGATGGATTGTACTGACAGAGCGGAAAAAGGTTATAAGGATTTACTGAAAATATTTACCATCACAAAATATTCATTCTAATTACCTGTTTCTTGCGCATTATTCTCGTTTGACAGTTGTAGTTGCGTCGATTGTTTACTTAACATTTTTGCACATGAGTTGATGACGTCATACGCCAATACGTAGCAAAGTAAACAACATTTTTATGAAAGGTTCGAGATCAGGTGAGGTTCAAGAACAGGTGTTTATACGATAACTGTTTACCAATTACGAGGCAAATTGAAATGCTACTGTCATCAATGACAACTGTCCCACATGATTTAGAATCAGTGATAGGGGGAGAATGGCTTTACAAAAGTATTCCCAGCTCAAACCCAGGTCCAGGATTAGCAGACTGGTGTGCTACCAACTGAGCTAGCTGGGCAACATCTAGTTCTATATATAAGACCCTCCGTAACTCATTTCACATTGGGACATTATTCTGTTACGGCAGGGTCTTATTGGCTTCCGTATATATTGATGTAGCAAAACGTGCACAGATTTAAGTGTGCGTTTTAAACGAGTTTAATTCGTTATTATTAAGCAATTTCCTAAACAAACCTAGTAAGACCGCTAGTACATACAATAATTAATCACATTATAATATGAGAATTACAATAGGCCACCTCAGCGAGTAGAAATATTCCATTGTTTCCGTTAAGTCAAAAAAACCTGTCTTCCATTTTTAAAACAACGCTAAATTCCAGTCATCAGGTACCATTTCCCGAATCGTTACTGATAAACGCCATTTTGTCGTACCAATCCGGATTACAGATTTGATTATTTTTAATTTTCGGGAGACAAAAAATATAGCTAAATGCAAGTATTATTGTGTTAATTGAATTGTTAGAAAGTAATTTTGTTTCAACAACGACGGAAAAAATGTTTAGTACAAATGTTTTGAATTTGTAATCCGGATTACAAACGGATTGTGTGGCGTTTATCATAACCAGTCCGGTATCGGTTACGGCCTAATCGAACTTTAGTGTTAGAAGTATTCAAAACGAAAGTCTGGAGTTTTGAGTTACGGAAACAATGGATTAATTCTACAAAATAAGGTTGGTTATTTTATATCTTATGTTGTAATATGCTAGATAAATGTGTATATTAGTGTTAGGAATGGGTAAAACAAAATTATTTTTGAAAAATATTGAATAATGCTCGCTTTTTGTCGCGCGAGTGAATCCCTGCGCATTTTGCTACATCAACCAGTATGGAAGTCGATAAGACCCTACGTAACAGAAGCAATGTCCAAATGAAAAATAAGTTACGGAGGGTTTTATATATAGGACTAGGTAGTCCTAAATATAAGACCCTTCATAACTATTTTATCATACGGACGTTCTTCTGTTATGCAGGGTCTTAACGGATTGCTTCAAAAACGCATAGCAAAATATTTTTTTCAAAAAGTAAATGAATGTGGGTCAAATTAGCACCAATCGATAGATAAAAGTTTACTTTAATTCTTTCCATAAAGCAAAAGATAAAAATCAGTTTTTTCCCATATGAAAACACCAATTACTTTTCCTGCTATCCAGGATTGTCGCCGCTTGCCTCCATTTTGATCTGAATTCGTGTCGGTAAATAAAGTTTCGAATCGCTTACAGTTTACTTAAACGAATTTTAATCTCTCAAGAGTAGTCGTTCTTACTGTCAACAGTCACAAGTATGCACGGAACGGTCCGGATACTGGCTTTTATATTGTACCTAATATATTCGTTCAAAATCATTTCTTACAAATGGCGTGACCAAATTTAAATTCGGATTGCTTTGGCTATTATTGCACGATTATTATGACAAACTGAAAGTACTCGTTAATAAAGGATTTTAAATGGATTTTTCGACTGTCTAAGGTTAGCATTTGAAATTATTTTACTTTCATCATGTGTATTTTTCGTTTATCTTTCTATTGGTGTATCGTTTTATTGCAAATTTTTCGAATTAAAACGAGTAGAACGTTCAGACCTGATTCGATGTCTGTACACTAAAATTTTTGCTATGCGTTTTTGAAGCTATCCGTTAAGACCCTACGTAACAGAGAAATGTCAAAATGATAAAAAAGTTACGTAGGGTCTTATATTTAGGACTAAGGACTAGGCAACATCTTGACAAGTCATTCAAGTAACTTAATCATGAATAAAGAATTTATCATGGCTTTATACAAAAAAAACGGTCAATACAAGCACAAACAAATAAATTAAGGTCAAAAATACCTATTTTGGGCAAATATTATCATGCACAAACCGGCTAAGGAATATAACCGGTACTAACTTAGTAAGGACGAAACGATTAGGGGACGGCACCGCAAATGAGAAATACGGTTCATTCACGATTTACGGCTCGATCCCAATGATTTTGTCGGGGGAAATAAAAGAAATGATACTATTCAAATACATCGTCTTACCTGTGTACTGACAAGCAACGAGTTTCAAAGGAAAATGTTTAAATTGTCCACAAATAGACACTTCCGCTCAACAAGTGTCCGCAATTGCGCATGCGCACGAAGAAAAGTAGGGAATAAAGTTCACTTTCGGCTATAAACTTTTTTTCAGATAAGTTCTCAGCCATTACCTCCCTTTCATTTGCCAAGTTGCACTAAACATTATGAAGAGAAATCGACCTTTTTGGTGGGTTAAACATTCACCACATCTATTTTATAATGTAGTTTAAATGCAACGTCCGGTATAGATCGCATTGTGAAGGGTTTAAATGTCTGCGTTTCCATCTAGAGTATTCATGTAATTGAAATTAAAGCTGGGTTATGAATGATAAGGTATACCATGGACTCCGAATATATCGTAAATATAGGGTCCTTGGGTATACTACACGATTCTTCTCTAAAAATTAAATGCTTGAATGACACTAGAAAAACGACGACAAAATCATATATTGATAAATAGATAAAGAGTGTAGCAATTTTAAAGACCCTGCTATTTCTATCTCACAATTTTATTTAGCGCACATTTGTTCATTTAATATGTCGTCGTTTTATGTACAACCTTCGTATTAAATATTGTATAATACATTGTATCCTATATTTTGGTGATTCGTGTCAACGGTCGTGGTTCCATGACAGGGACTTAACATAGGTGAAGAAATGCTATTCAGTTGTTTTATGATTTAGATTTTGTATCTTTTATGGAAAAGCTTGAACATCCAAGAGCGTTCGAATCAATAAATCGATGTAGGCGACGCATGTGAGTTTCTTTTATTGCGGACCAATGTTTGTTCTCTACCACAGGTGTCAAACACAAGTTTTCCTTCTTATATAAATACAGTAAGAAGAAAAAAACGTGACTGTCATCCGTGTTATCATCGATTATGACTTAGAGTATTTTTCTCGATGACAGTACCCTGACCTTGGAACTTTTGAATGTTTACAAATGTATTTGTATTGCAGGTATAGGTCAGATTCCGATATATGGACGTGAAGTCAACAGTAACAGCAGGGAAATCAGTTTGATCTATCTTACTATTGTACTGTCAATAAAAAGACTAACTGAGCTGCAGTCAGACAAATCTGTCTGAGCTCTGAAGTTTTCGAGGAGGCGTTAAACTTCTACATTAGAAATACCGTATAAAGTACAATGTATTCCAATCAATATCAGGACCTATTGATACTGAACATAACGAAGACCAGAGATTCTGTATCCTATGATAGTCTACCATCATTCTTAACTGGTATTTCATCCAGAATACTTAGACCCAAACACTGCCCTCGATTGGGTTCCATTCTGCTATCAACCCCTCGCAGTAATCACTCGTTGTTAGTCTGTATCCTTCTACTTAGTGGAGAGATTGAACGGAACCCAGGTCCAGCAAATTATACTATTTCCCCCTGTGGTTTATGTGAAATGCGAGTAACTTGTGAGAACTTTGATGGTCTGTGTTGTGATGGATGTGACAAGTGGCATTGCAAGTCATGCCTTGAGTTATGCTCCAGAGACTATGAGTATCTTGCCAAACATCAACATGTACAATGACTATACTGCCAGTGTGAGAGCGTGAACATTACCCCCTTCACATTTAGAAGCTATGAAATCTCAAACAGTTTCTCGCCACTACAAGACTTAGATTCTACAGTTGAATCTCTCTTCAAATTTTGTCTTCAGCCCTAGACACACTAGCAGCCCATCTGACCGTTCAAACTCTACCAGAAACTCTCCAAGAAGACACCCATCGTCAACAACTAGCCAACAAGCAACAAATAATTCATCACTCTTCTGTGTATCAGAGAAAAGGAACCTCCGCATCATGAATGTCAATTGGAAGTGGGAAGGGTGCTGAACTTCAAGCCGCCCTCAAGTACATTAAACCAGATATAGTCTATATCAGACGGTCTGTGGCACCGAATCATAGCTTAAAGGAGAGCGTCTTGGTAAACCCTCTGCACCAGATGGGAACAAGTCTAGTGAGATATTTCTAAGCCACTACAAGGCTTACAAAAATGACAGGGGCACCCTGGGTGGAGGAGCTTTTGTCTTAGTTCATGAAGACCTAGTTGCTGAAGAGAAGGCTGAGCTGGTGACCAACTGTGAGATAGAATGGGTCAAAGTTAAATTGAAGGGAAGAAAATCATTACTAATATCTTCATTTTATATGCCGCGTAGGAACATGAAAATTGTGAATGAACAACGGAAATCACTTGCACTCGCTTCCAAGGATAATGATAGGTTAACAATCATTGCCGCTGACCTGAACTGTCCTGATATTGACTGGCAGTCGCTAGCAGTTAGAAACAATGCCTCTGATAAAGCAGTCAAACAAGCTGTGTTAGACCTCTCAATTGACTTTAACCTAACTCAAGTACATCATACACCGACCAAAGAAAACAACCTATTAGATCTTATCTTCACTACAAACCCATCTCTTATTAAGTCAACAACAAACGCTCCAGGAATATCTGACCATGACATTGTTGTTGCCGACTCTGAGTTGAAGGAGTTCACAATCTGTTAAAGAACATCAAGATCAACAAAGCTGCTGGACCAGATGAGCTTCCAAACAGAGTCTTACAAACTTGTGCAAACGAAGCCGCAAGCGCCATCACGGCCATATTTCAACGCTCTGTCGACACAGGTGAATTACCAAACGACTGGAGAAACGCCAACGTAGCACCAGTTTAGAAGAAAGAGGACCGTCACTTAGCTGAGAACTATCGCCCAGTGTCACTAACTTATGTCATCTCTAAACTTCTAGAACACATCATATGCCATCACGTCTTGAACCACATAGACAAACACCATATTTTTACTTCACTTAATCATGGATTTAGGTCAGGATACTCCTGCGAGTCACAGTTAGTTGTCACTGCTCATGACCATCTTGGGTATTTTGACAAGAACAAGCAGGTTGATACAGTAATACTTGACTTTAGCAAGGCTTTCGACACTGTAACCCACCAACGCTTTCTAAGGAAGCTTGAAAACCACGATATGCGTGGAACAATATTAGTCTGGATTGCACACTTCCTCACAAAATGGGAGATGTGTGTAGTCATCAATGGGGAGAAGTCCAAACAAGTCCATGTAGAATCAGGCGTCCCACAAGGTACAGAGCTCGGACCCTTGCTATTCCTGTGTCACATTAACGACCTACCCGAGAGAGTTAAGTCCAACATTAGATTGTTTGCAGACGACTGCCTACTGTATCGTCCCATCAACTTATACAAAGATCATGAAGTTCTCCAAGAAGATTTATTAAACCTCCAACAATGGGCTAACGACTGGGGGATGAAGTTTAATGAAAAGAAATGTTACCTTCTTAGCTCCAAGAATACATCATCATATTTCTACAGAATTAACAACATCATACTCAAACAAGTCCAAGAAAACCCATACCTAGGCATAACATTCTCTGAAGATATGAAATGGCAAACACACATCACCCACATCACTAAGAAGCCAAATCCACCCTTTGCTTCCTGCGTCGAAACTTGAGATACTGTCAACAAAGCTGCAGGAAGAACGCATACCTTGCTATAATAAGACCCAAGCTGGAATATGGTAGTCTCATATGGGACCCCTACATACAAAACGACATTGACCGCCTGGAAAGAATTCAACGACCCGCAGCCAGATTTATCATGCGGGACTATCGATCCAGACACGATGTATGTATCACCGAGATGCTACAACAACTGGAACTGGCACCACTCCAAGAGCGGAGACGTCAACAGAGACTGACATTCCTCTATAAGGTGGTGAACGGGCACGTACCGGCCATTAATCATGAACACTACCTTAAGCCACTAAGACCTAAACGTACAGTAAGGGCTAAACAATTTGAATATTTCATACATGATAACATTATTGAAAATTCTGTAAACAACAACAGCTAGTGTTATCAACCACTATTTGCAAAAACTGTTAATTTTAAAAATTCATTCTTTGTAAAAACTGTGCCAGAGTGGAACAAATTAAGTGACAATATTGTGTACTCTAAGTCAATAGAACAGTTTAAAAATTACATCTTGATTACAAGTGTTTAATGCGCACCTCCCCCGTCGAGTTAAAGCCAGATTTGGTCATTTACTTCACAAAATTTGTTTTATTTTGTTTAATGTCTTTTTTTAATATATTCCCATATCTATCAATCACAACTTAGTTTATGATATTCCTCTTTCTTACAAGCTCAATCTTGTATGACAATTTCTATATCAATGTTTGGAAATTCATGGAAAGTAAGCTTAAGTTGTGTACTGCCATATGTCATCCAAACTACCTTAAATGCATAACCATTCATTGTCCAATCAATCTGATTAAAACCCAATCTAAAATTTTCCGCTCGCGTACTCGCTAATTTAGATCTGGCCTTTTTCAAACGAGGATCACGTTCAAGTGACCTTTTCTCATCACAATATTCATGACGAAAATGTTATGATACGTAATTTGTTTTCATCGCCTTTGTTGTCCAATGAGCTTTGTGTAATGCCATATTTTTGGATCGTATACAATTTTTTACTCATAAATTTATTCACCATTATTTATCTTAGTTTTTTTCTGCAGTTGTTGTTTCTATGGGGGTCTTTTAAACTGCATTTTACTAAAAAAAAAGAAAATAATCCGGGTTCGAAAGGGTTCGTGTCGAAATTAAGTCGGTACAAAAAGTGCGCACCAATACAGAATCTAATACTATTATAAAGAAAAAAAACTCCAGTCTTAAATTCTTATACAGAAAGAGACAATTTCTTACTGACCATACCAAAATATTGTTAGTGATGTCTCTCATTCAGTGCCACTTTGGTTATACGAGCTCTTTTTTGTACTATGGACTTACATGGCGGGATAAGCTTCAAGTAACACAAAACAGGGATTTTATATAAGAGGGATTTGTAACGATAAAAAAATGTAATAGATTTTCATCAAATTTCACTGTCGTCGCTATTATTTCGGCCAATACAGAAAACAAGTATAACAAGTTTAAATAAAGATATTCACATGAAATTTTGGTACCAGTACCATTCAAATTGACACATATGTTAAGAAAAATGTGTTTCTAGATGATTTTTAGGTAAATTACGCTCACAGACTGTTTCACAAAATAATGCATTTTCCCGCCGATCTGCCATTTTTAGCCCCACTTTAAATCACCTAAAGTAGTATTTTTGGTCATAATTGCAACATTTGTTTTGTCAAAAACTTCAGAAACATTCACAAGTTGCATGGAAGACATGTACAAAAACATAAATCAAGTTTTTATACTCTTGAATAGTTTGTACAGCCTGCTTCAGCCATTTTTAGAAAGAAAAACAAATTATACTCTGTCATGTTTAAAAATAAATAATGGACTTTCACCCGACTACATGATTGAACATTTCATTTTACAAAACACTGTGCATCAGTCTCATTGAACGAGATCTAGCGCAAGTTGTTCTTTTCCAAAAGTCAAGTCTGTTGGTATGAAAACTTGCATGTATATTGGTATAACATTATGGAACATATTGTCACTGACAATCAAAACCATTTCGACATAAAATTATTTAAAATATCTAAAAACATAACACTTTGTAAACTACGATAGCTCGTGACTAATGTGATAACGTTATACATATTAGACTTCGGCCGGTAGAAAACACTACGGCGTTTATCTGTATTCACTGTATTTATACCTTGCTATGTTTATGAATTATACATTGTAACGAATAGTTCACTGATGATACTATAGGGGTTAAAGATCATAACATCACTAGTGCCAAAGCACATGCCAAATCCTTTTATGGTTACACGTTTCGGACAGGTTAGATACATTACAAGCTCATCCAGCCTCGTTTTGAAAATACATTCCAAAAGCCCGCACCAGCAGCAAGTTCTAGATTCACTTTTTACTTTGGCTTCGACTAATCAACACGTATTTCTAGAACTTTACTTTTCTAGAACTTACAAGACGTATTTTCATTTTTCGTTATTTTCGAAAGCTTTGAACTTTAAAAATTAGAGCTATCTATAGGATCTTTCAGTGAGCTATTCATAAATATTTTGGACATTGGATATTAGCTATAATAAAGTACCCATAATGTGAAAAGTGGACTTTGTCTTAATTATTCATTTATGTTATTTGACTTGTGTGAATGTTTCCTGACTTGGACTCGATCCCGAGATTACGGACCTCTCACTGCCAGCAGCTTAATTTCAAGCTGCATGATCAATAAGAGTCAGGTTACAACCTACACAGGCCCGGATTTACCGGGGGCACAGGGGGCACGTGCCCCCCCCCCCCCCACCTGGCCCCACAGATATTGTCACTCATACAAAGGAAAGGGCACAAAATCGGCACCATCAAAGCAATATCTACTAGACTTTTACATTAATTTTACTTTAAAATTATTCATCCGATCTATTAAAATAGATAATGATCTAAATTGATACATTCAAGCATCTGTGTATGCGTCTTCTTTACAGACACATAGATGTCAATAGCTATGTATATTGTCTACATTGCACATACATCAACAGTATATTTCAGACCATCACCAACGAAATTACCATGGTAACAAGCTTACGAGCGAAAAGACGAGGACAGCTAGTCGAGTGCATTTTTACGTCATTATTATGACACTCTCGGGCTGTGCCCCCCCCCCCCACTTACGACCCTTCTGGATCCGGCCCTGCTACATGTATACATTTTATCAGTATTAGTGTATGTACTTTATTTGTGATAATGCTAAATTCTTACTTAATTCTTAAATATTAATCATATAACTTTTATACTTTATCTTTCATGTCTCTCTATGTCAAACCGTGCAATAGTCTTGGCCCATAATGGAAATAAGGGTTTTCCTTTTTGTGTTATCCAGGTTATTGATGTACTTTGACATAGACCTTTGCTTTTCATGATTGATCATATATATTGTTTTAATCATGTTTGATGTAATGTTTTATGTATATTGTACATTTGTTAACCGAATAAATCTATCTATCTAACTCCTCACGCAGGCGCTTCTTCATTTAACAAAGGGAAATAACCGAATTAGGGACAAAACGGACCATGAGACGAAACGGACCATGCTAAAACGGACCAAAGTAGGGACGAAACGGACCATATTTGTGGGACAAAACGGACCATAGTCGGGACAAAACGGACCATTGTCGGGACAAAACGGACCATAAGAAAAAATAGATTATATTAATAGACAATAAATATATTGATTAAATGAAATAAAAGTTGAAGTAGTAAAGAGTAAAAATATTGATATTTTTTCATTACAAAACACAACATATCTTTATTTCAAACAATTACAATAATAGCTATTGAGTAATTGTGTTATTTTTTTTTCATTTTTTTTCATGGAAAACTTCTTATCTTAAATAACACCAAACAATAACATCAAACTTATGACAATTATTGACTTCAAAGTGATATCCTTACATTTGATAATTAATGATATTATTATAAGTATAAGTATGTTTTGTTATATTATTGATGATGAATTTATAATAAAGTATATAATTATAACAGTTTTTCTCCTTTTTTTATTCTTATCACGAGTCATTATCGTTCCCAGCAGCTATAAGAATTTTAAAAACTATCTATAATCATGACAACCTCTGGGTACGAGAATGATCTGTGTAACTGTGCGTATAAGTAATTATAATTTATCTGGAACAAGTTTGTCATCATATAATCATTTCCCAGAGTTATAAGTGGCGTGCAGTACATAGGAAAGAACCTGTGCTGGACAATATAAAAGCAACTTCAAATTAAATCACTCTGATGTATTAAAATAGCTTAAGAATAGCTTAAAAAACAACGCACAAACAACACGCAAACTGTTAATCACAATTGAGGCTATTTTAATTACTATTTACACACAATTAAATTACACTAAGACATAAACTATATATATGATGTTGTTAATCACACACATAATAATTTATAATAATAATGGTTATATTTTTTCTTATGGTCCGTTTTGTCCCGACAATGGTCCGTTTTGTCCCGAGGAGGACACAGTATAGCTTAAAAACAACGCACAAACAACACGAAAACTGTTAATCACTATTGAGGCTATTTTAATTACTATTTACACACAATTTAATTATACTAAGACATAAAAGATATGTATAATGTTATTAATCACACAATTAATAATTTATAATAATAATGATTACATTTCTTCTTATGGTCCGTTTTGTCCCGACAATGGTCCGTTTTGTCCCGACTATGGTCCGTTTTGTCCCACAAATATGGTCCGTTTCGTCCCTACTTTGGTCCGTTTTGGCATGGTCCGTTTCGTCTCATGGTCCGTTTTGTCCCGGTACCAAATAACCGATGCGGGAGTTTGTCCGGAATCGTCTCGGAGTACTTGCAGTTAAATTCTACCAGTCTAGTAAGAGTAGTCTCCCATTCTGATCAATCTAGAAATTGGGTTTTTTCGGTAAAAAATTCATTTTTATTGACATGTTAGGTTTCCACACGTCTTAGTATAACTATAACTCATGTCCATGTTCAGTAATTCAATTTTAGTTTTCCATAAAGATATATGTAACGCCGTATTCTTGTATTTGTTCGACATATTTCTTTCGTCATTTTCAATCTGACCGTTGTGTCAAACTGACGTTTCAGTGATTGTGGGTGGGGCAACTACATGTATGTATGTAAATATTCATGACAGGAATATGGTATCTTACAAAATAAGTTGTATCGCAATGATTTGTGGTCAAGTTAATGTAGAAAACTGAAACAACTCTTGGCTTTACAAGTTATTTATTAGCAAGGGTGTGAGACAACATTATCAAGCATTTCTTTTCTCTACGGGTTATCTCGGACTGGAACAATTTACCAGAAGTGGTTGTGAATGCTCCTTCACTGAACAGTTTTAAGAACAGGTTTGACAAATTCATGGGAGCAACACAGTATACCACCTTACCAGATCAGAACTGGGTACAAATCCATGGGGGGGGGGGGTTACTGAAGACGAATGACGTCTTGCGACCTCATCTCCAGTAAAGTAAAGTAAGCCGTCAAGGCAACCTACTCTGTACTAGATTTAGCTTCCCATTAGTTATTCTTCCAGTACTCAAGGACAAAAAATCTTCTGACAGTAGCATAGCTCCATGCAGGCAGAATTGGCACTTCTATGTCCTTTAATGGACTCAACCACATGGCTAAAGGGTGTTGGAAGTGACTTTAATCACCTACAGCCACCACACTCTTTCCCTCTTTACTTTCCAGAGAGCTCACCTGGCTCTCAGTAAACGAACCGCCCATGCATGGGCCTTGCAAGATTTTGTCAAACACTTCTGACACCCTTAAATTAGAAGAATAAAAACCATATGCCCTGACTAGGAATCAAACCTGTCTTTTAGGTGGTTGACAAGGTTATCTGGAGAGGTCAGTAAATGGTTATGTCAGTAAATTAATTTTATAGTAAATCATTTGGAGAGGTCAGTAAATTGATATAATATAGTGTAAATTAAGTAGGTGTGAATAACAGTTGTCGTGGAAGATAATTGAGTACAAATTTTCAAATTCAACATTTTGAATTGTTTTTACGTATATTGTCAAATGTTTCCATGTTTTGAATCATCCTAGCAATCATTCTTAAATTGGCTGTTAAACGTCAGAAAACTTAAAATATAGCTGTTTTAAAAATCAATTTTATCAATGCAGTAATCATTTTTGTCTCTAAATTCGGCAATTTTACGATGAAAAATTAGTGAATTTTCTAATTCAGCTCTGCAATTTTTTATGTGGTTATCATGTTGTTTTTTTTATAAAAACTCTCGGCATTTATTATTTATTTATTTATTTTAAATACCTTTTTTAAAAAATCAGGTAACATAATCATCTCTAAAATTGGCAGTTTTACAATTAAACATTTGCGAATTTTCTACTTTAATTCAGTAAAATTTTTATGAGGTTATCCTGGGTATTTATAAAAAATTCTCGGCATTTCTTATTTTTTGTATATGTATAACTTATAAATATCAATATGCATAATTTGATCATATCCAAAGGAGATATAACTTACAAATATTTATCATCTGAGATCTAGTTAAATGAATACAGATGCAATATTGACAAATTATGTTTTATTTTGCAGATATAACAACATTTAACAAATGATCACAATTGTATAACAAAAAAAACAATAAACATAAACACTAATTGATGATTGCACAATCAGACTAATTACACTATATAAGATCAATTTACCGACATAACCATTTACCGACCTCCCCATAATCAAGCAAGACACTCAACTGCATGGCTGAAGGGTTAACCTAACAGCAAGGCTGTTAGAAGTGACTATATGGTCACCTAGTCCTACCACCACAACAGCTTGTATATTAATTATTAATCTTATTAATGCTTCGCTGCAGTATTTGCTGAAAACATGAACTCGAATGTCAAGTTAACACATCGTTTAGGGTTGCTTTTAAAATCCATCCTACATCCCACCTTGTTTTTTCTTTCAGTAATAAAGCGTTCTTATAACCAAGTACTACAAATAACAGGAACTTAACTTGTAAGTTGTTAGCAATACATCAATGTTATTTATCAAATGAATATATACTTTTTTTTTAGATCTACAGTTAAAAATTGACAATGCCATGGATAGAAGGTATTGGAGATGAAGTCACTATAACAGTGTCTATATTTCTTGGCCTCATTGTACTGCTGGCTGCATGGATTTCTACAGGTAAGAATTTTGTTCCTTTGAACTTAGACTGTTTCATTAAATTTAGCGATGTATTGTAATTACATTTAAATGTAATTACATTTTATAGTCTAAGTTTCATGCTTACGCATGTTCATCAACTTTACAGCAATTACCCCTGGTCACTGGGCTACTGGTATCTATCTATCAATCTCCCTGGGGAGTCTTTTTACTCCGCTTATTAGTGCAGCCGACAAATTGGCGCAGCGGATATATATCACCCTCGCAGGTACCCATTTACACCTGGGTGGAGTGAAGCAATTGCAGGTAAATTTCTTGCTCAAGGAAATTAGCAGTGCCCCTGGTGGGATTCGAACCCAGGACCTCTCGATCCCTAAGCGCGCGTCCTACCACTGGACCACTGCTCCTACATTGTATGCATCCATGCAGTGCAAAGTTATTTTACATATTTTTGCTGAAAAGCATGCAACACAGATTAAAATCAATTGTTCTGTGTAAACACATTCGTGTCTCAACTTTAATCCACTCAGGTACATCTTGTACAAACAAAGTTTTTCAGCTGGATAAACTCACCAGCTTTATTTTAGAATCAAGTCTATACTCTCACCATTGTACCTTGTGCAAGAAACTATATATCCTAATTGTTCTGGACTGAGGAGTCAGGCAAATGACAGCAACTAACGCTAAAATAAATGTACTTATTTAAACTTTACTTGCGTAAAATGTTACATTTTATTTGTACTAAAGCTATGTTCATAGAATTTGTAATCTGCAATTATTACTGTTTTGAGTTCAACTTTAAGTCTTGAATAATGGGACAGGAAGGGGTCCTCTCAGTGAAACTTCCAACTTTTTAAAAGTATTTGCTTAAGGTTTTTGGAGTGTATCATATTGCAATTTGTAATTGTGCTTTAGAGTTGCATTTGCATAAGTCTATTAGTTTTGGTTTTCAAAAAAGTAGGAGCAGTAGTCCAGTGGTAGGATGTACACTTAGGGATTGAAAGGTCCTGGATTCAAACCCTGCTAGGGGCGCTGCCAATTTCCTTGTGCAATAAATGTTCCTGTGATTGATTCACTCCACCCAAGTGTAAATGGGTACCTGTTAGGGTCATGCACTGTATGCTGTGACTGCAATCTGAGCTGTATGTTTACAGTTGGTGTGTGACTCGATGATCGGGTTGTTAATGTCAAGAGTCGACTGAATAATGATACTAATAGTAAACTTCAAAAACCTTGCTTTAACTATAAGCTTTAACAAATCACTAACAAAAACCATTGCTGTACTCGCTGGTATTTTTATTCATTACATTTCTACAGTTGACTGATGACAATTTTATGTTACAAATTTTATCTTGACTGTTTCATAATTTTAGGAATAAGAGATATACCTTTTATAAGTGTGATAATTGTTCAGCTAACAAGGCGACCAAGAGGACAAGGAGCAGATGCCTCACCCACTGATGGTACTAGTGTAACAACTGTGACAACTGATGATCAAACTAGGTTAGAAGACATTGAGGGGTCATTTGATCCTTTAATTAGAATCAATGATGCAGATCACGATCCTCTGATACCAGATTTCTCTGAAGATTCGGATGAGGATGATATTGACGAACCATTTAATGATTCTGAATCATCTATTGAAAATATTGGGACAAGCTTTCCTCAGGAAGGTCTTACATCTACAGCAAGTGCAGTAAAAACAGTTAATAATGATGAGTCAAAAGAAAGTGTGCCTACTGGTAGTCATAGTAATGAGAGAACAGTCAATGAGTCAAGTGATACAGCAGGTAACAATGTGGATGAACCAATCAGTGCTAATGTTGAAGATTTAAATCCAACAGAGTTAAGACAAAGAAGACTTCAGTTCTTTAGTGGCAATCCTAATACTTTAAGTTCTAAAACACACTCAGAGGTTATTCAGAATTCTCAGCAACCCTCTGAAACTGTTAGTGAATGTGATGATAATAATGAACCTGTTGTTGAAAATGAGATTAAAACAGACTCTAATAACGTAACTGAATCTTCTATACCAGACAATGCACATACTAGTGAAAGTCCTGGAAATATTGGTGAGGAGTTTATAAACAATACTGAAGCATCGTCAGCTACTTTGACTGATGAAGCCAATACTTCTGGAGAAATCAGAGTTAGAATCAAGTTTCTTAATGATACTCAAAGGCTCGTTACAGCTCCTCCTGATGAAACTATTGGAAACTTTCGAAGGTAAAAAATGGATGATTATCTTAAATTATATTTTGATCAGTTTTGACTATTATTCACATTGTGGTTAATGTGGTACAATTTAGAGTAGGAGCTGTGGTCCAGTGGTAGGACGCGCCCTTTGGGATCGAGATGTCCTGGGTTCAAACAATTGAAGATAATTAACTCAACAAAAATATGATTTGTTATCGGGAAACTTGGGCAGGCTGGGGAACGATGCCGTTAACAATTGTTTATAAGTTTTTTATTTATCATAATTATATTTCTGCCATTTATTGTCAGATCTTTATGAAACTTCATACAATGATAAAACCTACCATGTGATGGAGAGAATTAGAAATAATCACAACTCTGTCTGGCTTTATTATGGATTATTTCCCTTTGTAATTTTTGCGTTGTCTACAGGAAATCCGGCTTTAATGTGGTTTTCACATTGTATTTCTTGACTTTATCATTTTGTTACTATTTTCAGACGCCATTTTGAAGAAGAACTTTCTCAGTCGAAGCTTGTAAGGTTTATATTTAATGGTCAAGATCTAAGAAATGATTCATCAACATTACAGAGTTATAACATTAGTGATAATAGTGTACTACATTGTCTTGTAACCCAGCAACCAGAACACAGACATTCTCCAAGTATTGATGATAATGGATTTGATATTGGTGTATTCATGTTTCCGTTGTTTGGTCTTCTACTTGGTATAGTTTGGTACATGAGAATTATGTATAGACAGTTCTTTAATGTAACTTCTACATTGACGCTGGGTGGTATTACGTTTTTATTCTTCGCTGCTTTACTGTCATCATTACGTGGAAATAGAGCTCATGAACATATTGACTGATTCAGCACCAATGTTACATAGGTTCAAACTAATGAATTGAGAACTCTATTATAATAGTTGTGAACATATTTAAATCAGCAGGGATAAAGCCTGAAGTTTTTCCCTTCATGTACGTCTTGATGAAAGTGTTCAGGCCTGGTCCTGAATTTCAGGATTTTTTAACCTGGGTTAATAGGGTACTTTTCCTTTGTAAAAGCTCCTAAAGCCATGAAAGTCAGGAATTTCTGGATTTTGAATGTTATGAACTCTCACCATGTGCGCATAATATTTTACCTAGGTACCAGTGTATATTTTTAATCTTTTTAAAGGTATTTTGAATATTCAATAGGAGTCCAGTCCCTTTTGTGTCTATTACTCACCCCATTGGATCAGACAGTTAACTCTTGTGACTAGTGACCCCTGTGTGACAAATCCTGTATTTTTTTCTTTTTGATGTGGGAAACCAAAGTTAACAATACCAGTATTTGGTGGGTTGCTTAGTAGCATAGAAATGTTATCCTAATACCTGCATAACACATTTCTCTATCACAACAAAAAAATACAATCATTTATTGTTGCCAATTAAATTATAACCTATAAGGCGGTAGAACAAAATTAGATGACCAACATATAGCACAAGCCACAGGGCTCAACATTTATGGTCCTCTTATTGCCCATGAGGACCTATATTTGAATTCCGGCAACATGTTATGGCTAGTAAACATGGTGTGGGTAAGTAAAATATATAGTTGGTTGTCCAACAGGGCAACCTAGTTAAAAAAAATGGTCAAGCAATGTAGTAACAGTCATTCCATTTTGCAATATTTTTGATAAAATAATTAATTTGGGTGCATGATCAAAACTACCATGTATTCATTGTCTGACAGTGTTCTCAATCACTTTTAAATTTTGTGTTAAGTTTACTCCCTAGGGTTAAAAATCTGGGAGTTATGAACTTTTCATCGAGTGTAAAGTAAATAATGAAAACAAAAAACAAACATGAATTTTTATTGACTTATGATTGAAATTACAAAGTTTTTATAGCATGTTTTTGAATAGCACTTTTAACACCATTTTTCATGTCTATGCCTACGTGCTTAATATAGTAATATAAGTGATATTAATGATTCACTCCCAAAATATTCATATTTGCAAATTCACACCCTGTCAAAATTTGATTATGTGATTGTCAAATTATTTATGTGACAGGGTACTTGGGTCTGATCTGGCATGTCACGGAGGCCGCCATTATAATGGTAAACCAAACCTTAAATATAAAACATGATTTCATTGGCTAGTTTTCCACAGGGGTTTCCTTGCGGAACCAATGAAACTGCCTCATTTATTATTCATGATTATGAGTTTTTCCTAAGCAAATGGCCCACAGTACATAACGCAGCGTAGTGAAGTAATGTATTGTCGGATAACCAACGATGGGGTCTGACCTGGTATGTTTACAATTATCATGTCCTTGATTTGTCATTTAGTTTTTACTCATTATTGTTTGTATCATAATTCACTGTTCGCTAAATTTTTTATTTGTCATTAAATTTTTATTCATTATTGTTAGTATCATAACTCACAGTTTACTAATAAATTACTTGATAATTTTTACATTTACTATCAACATAAATATTCGATCAAAACCAAATCCTCTTGTATTATGTAGAATAACTCATGAACTAATTATAATGTAACTAACTATATTTTGTAGACCAGGATGCCTAAAATGTTAGAAGTACATTATGTGTTCAGTTTGACATCATTATTATATGTTATTAAGTAAGTGATTTGACATAGGCCTGATTATTTTTCCTAGGGCAGTTGTATTGGCCAAGGGCCAATATGGCTGTCCCAAGGAAAAATAAAATGGCCTATATCAAATCACTTATTTAATGGCAGTTATATTGAATAACTACTTACGAACCAAGTTTTGATATTTGCCCTGTTATATCAACCAATCAGAGTGCAGAAATTTGTTATTGGACCATTTGGCCCCACAACAGATTTTGGCTCGGTTTTCAGTTTTATTAAACAGGTTTTGAAGTATTGTGCAGTGAATTTGGCACTTTACTGGGCAAATAAAACAGTTATTTAATAAAATAGTAATCATAATATTGTAGTGTTCTTTTAATCTGAATGATGCTTTTTCAGGCCTAACTTATGAATTTTGATTATCAACTTGGTGTTTCTTTTTTCAAGCCATTTTCATCCTCTAAAATTATATTTTTATACCCCCGCTTCGAAGAAGAGGGGGGTATACTGTTTTACCCTTGTCCGTGCGTGCGTCCGTCCGTTACAAAATTTCCGTCGCAGTTTTCTCAGCAACTATAACATGCAGCAGCCTAATACTTTGCATATTGCTTCATCCCATAGTCCCATGTGGTGTAAAGCGATTTCATGCTCCTTCCTCATCTACTTCCTGTTTGTCGCATATTTTTAGATTTTTGCGGGGGTATCACTAGTGAGCATTAGCTCACAGATTTACTTGTCTGCTTAGTTTTTACTGTCTTGCAGTATTCAAACAGTTTAACAATTTAGTATTGTGAGTGTTCTGACTATTAATTAAATGATTTGTATTTAGGCCCATTGAAAACATAAATTGCAATGTAACATAAGTTGTTTTTTTAAGTTTGAAGGGGGGCAACTCTGTGTGGAATAGTGTACAGCTCAATTATAATCATATGTTACAGAGTAAGCTCCCTTTATTCAAATGTAGGTAAATACAAGATGTATGCAGCAGTAATCAAGTTTTTATTATTTCAGTCAATGTACTTTGTTAATTGCTTTTACTATTCTTTGCTGAATTTCCCTGTGTTAATTTGAAGTACTTAATTATTTGAATGTGTTTTAGAGATCTATAAGCTTGCAGTGCTTTAGCTTATTTAAAAAAAGAAGCCATGCATACCTTTCTACATAGTGTATCAAGCAACAAACTAAATGTTTACTTTGGTCCATTTGTATTAATTATTCCAGTCAAAAACAGTGTGATTGCTTTGTTTACATGTATGAAGTGATGTATTCTCAGTGTTTACATGTATTTTTGTACAATTTTATAGCTGTTTATGGGTTATATTCTCAATCTAAAATCATATATTTTTTTCCCAAATTTTCTTAATAATTTTGAAAAAATGTTTCAGCTTAAAATTATATGTCCCAGTAATCTTTCTTTTTAATTAACTAACTATCTTAATGAAGAATGAAACTAAAGATCTCGTTAAATCAGCTATTGTTATTAAATTTGCTTGACATTTTATTCCTATTTAAACCATAATGCTGATAAAATTTCCAATTCTAGGGGTATGGGTCATATTTTTGTGCCTAAATTTGTGGTAAAACACAGATTCTATTATATTTTACCCAAAATATTATTATGATGTATATGACAGAACTTACCTAGCCTGATACAGTACTTCCATATTAAAATGTTGTACAACTCGTTCATTTTCTTTTGAAAAAAATAACTAACTGCATGTGGAAGCAGTGAATAATGTTTGAACACAATGAAAACAGTCGTTGTTACAAATGATCTTGAGCACTACACCATGGATGAAAGTTTTCAGTATTTACTATTAATACTGATATTAGAGAGAGAATTACTTACTGTAATTTATTTAAAAATCTGTCTATTTTAGTTCCAGTATTTTAATGTAGGTTTTCAGTATTTTCTAAACTTGCAACTTCAACCCAAGCACTAATCTGATAAATTATGTTATATATTATAAGCCAAAATTACCGGCTAGTCCAACTTCATGAAAAAGTAACCTTCACTAGCTATGGGCTTAGGCTAGTGGGTTAAGGTGATAGCTGAATACATTTAGTATGCAATTTATTGGACAAATTTCTCACTCATGGGTGAAAACCATTTGTTTTAACCACTGTAAAATATTCATAGATAAAAGTAGAATATCTGTTTTAATTTGTTTAACTATTGTTTATGTTATAGAATGTGTATGTTTTGGGGTTTTGTTATAAATTAAAGATATATAAACATAATGTATAAATGTTACTTTTTGTTGTTAATTTTTTGTTATTATTTGTTGTCATGCATGCAGCCTGACAGTATCTATAGGGAGATGAAATAAATGGTTTCAAGAAAACGATGTTAGTTGCTTTTTTGTATAGAGAGTCATAGACACTTAGCATAAAGTGAACATGAATGGTAGATGGTGTATGCTGAATGTGTAGGGGTCTGGTTTGATCCCTTGAAATTTTAAGTCAGTTTTCATGCTTAATTAGGGCACCTGTGGGTTATTAATATTATATAAAAAAGGACCTCCTAGGTAGGATATTTTTTCATAACCTTACTATTACATCTTTTTATGGGATGACATGGAGTTGCCTGCTCCTAATAAGTAACCTTATATATAGGTTTTATTGGAAAAAAGCCATACTTTTTTTGTAAAGAGAAACGGCCTGATGAGTTTACTGTTTCAATACTTCATGTTGAGCATCTAAATGTTATTTCTTCTTATAGGACCGTCACAGCTTGGCTTGATGCATTTACCCATCATTTCTTTCTAAGAGAGAACACACAAGCTTTAAGGTTAATATATGCTCAGAAGAAATTTCATGTAAGAAATTGTAAGTTCTATTTTGTATCAAAAGCTACAGTCCCATAAACATAAAAATAGCCGTGAGGGCACCGTACGGGCGCAGTGCGATCAAGTTCTGCAAAGACCCGTACAAACTCTTGCGTACCCGTACGGACTGTTACGTTTTTACCAGGGTCTGTGAGATGAGCCCAGGATACACAAATTAATTTTCAGAGTCAAACCGTAAACAAAATCGTGGCCGAGTATGAATTAAACATACATATCTTCAAGCTACGGCTCCGTACGGATGTGTTGTTTTGTACCATGTGCCTACCGTCATCTTGATACGCAAGGCTTCTCATGGCCTACGACTGTCTGCACGTACGGGTCCGTAACAAGTCACGATTTTATGAGACTGAAGCATAAGGCTTCAAGACAGGCCATATAAAGGCATGGTCTCGTCGCCAGTTGTAATTTGACAAGTAAAAGTATGTCAGGCAAGGAAGAATAATGGCAGCACCTGATGTATAATTCTGTTTTCAAATGAAAATTTCTCATTATAGACTTAGGTCAAAGGAACTTGTTTCAAGAATTTAAGTGGATACCTTATTTTCAGTTGTTGGTTACATTATGTTAAATAAAGAATCTGAAATTCTAACATGAAATAGTCTACATCAAAATCATGTCTACTTTGTGCACATGATTTTTTGGTTATTTGTCGCAAAATTTATGAGCACAAAGAAAAATTGACTTTGAATGACCTATGTCATAGTACTGACATCCTACCAAATTGATTATTGTCAGGAAATGTTTATGCAAAAAGACTTGTAAAGGCATACATACTTTTATTTTATTGTATTTATCATTTACAGTAAACATTCTACTCATAAATCTCTACTTTGTTACTGGTACACATTTTCCAAACCTATCTCTGGGATAAGAATGTGGATCCAGTTCTGTTGTAGGTTCGCATCTTAGACCAGGCCCACATGGACATAGTCCTAAATAGTTGGGAGAAGTCTCTGAGTACTGCATGTTTAAATCACACCATGTAGCATTTTCATTCTTCCAAGGGAGACAATAATGAACCATGCCATCCCAGTCTGGTGGGAGTTGTCTCCCTTGAATGTTTCTTTTACCCAGGGCTGCTGTGTATGAACAACAAAGTCTTTCATCACCACAGTCTGTGTTCACCATACATTTATAAAAGTTGGATAAATCCTGAAGAAACAGAGAATTTAAATAGTTCAATTTTAATTTAATAGTTAAAGCCCCTATATCAAAAGTAACACTGATAATTGACTGCAAAGAAAATAGACATTTATCTATTATACATTTATCTAAACACCTCTAATGAACAAGATTTTTTAGATAAATGCAAATATTGCTCAGATATGTTCATGTTATTTATTGTATTTCAAAGTGAAAGTAGATCGAAACCGAAAGTAGAATTCGGTTGTCAATACTCGAAAAAATAGTTTTGTTCACAGCATGTTAAATATGAAGTCTTATTAGAGAAAAAACTTACTCCAAATTACATAATTAAACATTTAAACTATTTTGGATCAGATATATTAAACATCAGCGTATAAATGAATATAGTGTGCTCTTATAAAAGTATCCCACTTTTTAAGAATTGGATACTTTTATCAATCTCAAATTTAGAAATCAGAATGGTTTGAAATGTTAATTGTGTCTTTAATACATGTTATATTTTGATAACTTCATGGCTGTAAAACAGTTTTCAAGTCTACTGTTGAAGAATATATCTTCATATAGTGGCTTTAAAATTAAATATGTTAGAATTAATATTTCTCGAGTGATTATGCACTTTGAATTAAATTAAATCATTACATGGGCTGGTTAAACCCTTCCATAATTTTGACAATAATGTTTATTTTTCTCCATGAATAAGGTGCCTGTATAACTTTTTATGAAGCAGTTGTACTAATAATGACTTCATTTTATGTGCATGACATTTGTTTTAAACCAATTTTAATATGGTCCACATTCAGTCTTGTTGAAAGGTAGATAATTGCTGGTTAAAGATAAGGGTCCAGGAAAGCTAAGTTAGGTGAGCTAGCCTCTATGAAAGGATCCTTATTTGTGCAATCTGATTAAAACCCAATCTAAAATTTTCCGCTCGCATACTCGCTAATTTAGATCTGGCCTTTTTCAAACGAAGGTCACGTTCAGGTGACCTTTTCTCATCATAATATTTATGAATAAGTTGTTATGATACGTAACTTGTTTACATCGTCTACGTCACGCAATTTGAAATGAGCCGCCCAATCGCAGACTGTGAATAATACCGCGCTGTTAAATTAGCATGCAAACCTTGGTCTAAAAATAGAAATTACGAAATCAAAATGTGATTATTGGTGTTTTCGTCTAGATGAAAGCTACGCATTTATTGGTCGACACTAAGTTCATCTCGACATGACCTTCCACGGAGACAGTAGAAATCCTGTACGACAATGCTCTACAGGATATCTGTTTACGGAGATTGTTATTTGTGTTGATCCCGCATTTAATCTAAACAAAAAGAAATCTAATGAAACAACAATTACAATTTCTTACTTACTGTGGCATGAAGAACAAGGATAGTTGAAAACGTTAGGAATGATAGAAAAACAAATGTTAAATTATCCATTATAATAATGAACCAGTTTGTGTACACCTAGAAGATTAAAATAAGGTCAGAATAGTATATACAATGTATATGTTTCTATGAGAACAGTCCATCTGTTTGGATATGTCCTTTAAATAGGTCAAGTTTAAACAGGGATTCTATATAACAGGGATTTGTAACGCAGTGCTTTTTTTAATTTTCTCGGTCGTCACTGTCTATAACATGCAACTTGTGAATGTTTCTGAATTTTTGACAAAAAATTGTTGCAATTATGACCGAAAATATGACTTTAGGTGGTGTAAAATGGGGCTAAAAATGGCAGATCGGCGGGAAAATACATTATTTTTTATGAAACAGTCTGTGAGGGTAATTTACCTCAAAATCATCTAGAAACACATTTTTCCTAACATTAATGTCAACTTGAATGGTATAAAATTTCATGTGAATATCTTTATTTAAACTTGTTATACTTCAATACTTTCTGTATGGGCCTAAATAATAGCGACGACAGTGAAATTTGATGAAAGCCTATTACATTTACTTATCGTTACAAATCCCTGTTATATAAAATCCCTGGTTTAAATGAGTCAAAGGTCTTGAATGTAACCAAGAAAGATTAAAGTGATTTAAGTTCATACAGTATAACCATGCTTTTTTGGGGGGAGTAACACTTTCAAGTTGTCAACACAAATTATGGTCATTTTTCGTTGACCAGCTCACCTAACCTAGTTTTTGGGGACCTTTGTCTTGAAACAGTACTCTTCCTTCCACAGGGTTGACAACTTCACCATATACAAGTATTATTTTCAAATTTTTAGGGAAGGTTATAACCAGGTGGGTTTTGAACCAGCAACCCCTTAAGTACAAAAGTGTCAAAATCCTGTGTAAAGACTACAGCCTCACGGACCTGGTAGACATCAATCATGTAAAAAAATATCTCATGATTCAAAGTATGTCCAGCATTCATTGGCATCTATATGAAGTGAAGTTCAATACATTGTACTTTCTAAATTCTAATTCAGTCAAGTTCCACTTTCAGGACCATCAATATGGATGGTCTTAATATCAGAATAGTTTCATTATAGGGGCTTTTTTATTCTCAAATTACGCATTAGGGACTTAAAATTTGCCTCATAAATGATTTTTTAATAACCAAGGTGATCTTTATAGCAGAACTTGATTGTATTCCTCAATTTTTATAGTCAAGCTTGTTTATAAAAAAATTTCTTATCTAAAAATTCGGTATTTTCTTATAATTTTACAGAGCTGTAGTTGGTAGCTAGTGTCAAATAAATGACATCCTTACAGTGAGTTTTAGGTGATTCAGTTTTATCTATGGAAGAATGTTCAAGTTTAACATGCTAAAACATTTAGGTTTAAGTTTTTAGGGCTCATTGTAGTTATGAGCCAAAACAGTCAGGTAGAGTTGTGGTTACTTGCTAATTCTGTTCATCACATGGAATGTTATCATAGTATGAAGTCTCATAAAGATCTGACAATAAATGGCAGAAATATATGGTAAATAAAAAACTTGAATGCAATAGTTAACAACACCGGACACAAGATCACCCACCCGCCCAACCACCTGCCTGCCCAGATTTCGGCAAACAATAAGCCCATTTTTATAAACTAAAACAACACTCACTTTCACAGGTGTCAGACCCAATTTTTCTTCTTATTGTATATAAAGAGAAATTGTGTTTTATACAGGGATGGGTATAAAAAAGCTTGTTACAATTTCAAACTGAAATTAATTGAGTGCAAGTTTAATGCTGTTTACAATAGACTGTTTCAGTAAGGTTGTTAAATAACAAATGAACATTTTAAGTAAAACACAACTTTATTGAATGGCATAATGACAAATTTAACGATACAACAGTATAGAAGTACTTAATAAAATATACATCAATACAGAGGACAACAAATACAGTGCCCACCAAATGTTAGGAATCATTTTCACTTTATAGGCCTCTTAAATAGCATTTATTGAAAATTTGATAAATATTTTATTTAAATACTACGAATTTTGTTTTGTTATGGTTTTATTCATAGTTGAAACTACAAAAGAAGCTTAAAACTAAGAAATAGTAGAGTAATACAAAGATCATGTTTTTGGAGGCTTTGATACTTATCAAATGCTGAATCTTATTAATCATCATAAATGTGATGCATTCATGAAATTTTAGAAACAAATAGTTCCACAAAAACTTTCTTTAAAAAAAACCAATTTTAGTAGTTTTTCTTCTCTAAACATTTGGCGATGCCCTACAGAATCATAAACTTCTTTATAATAAATGTTAATCAAATATTGATTGTACCAATTAGTAAAAGTTGACTAGTAAGTAACACGATTATAAAATATATTATAAATAAGATAAAAAATTACATTTCTTTCTGTAGTTCACAATAAATTAAAGAACAGAAAATAGAATTTAATAAATATTCTAAATTTGGTTATCATGAATAAATTTTACAAAATATATTAGGTGATTGCAGCAGATACACAATTTGATCTATTTTCAACTTAGAGTATTTTTACAGAACATAATTATGAACATATTTTAAGTTCCAATTGAAGTTAATTTCAATCTAAGTAAAAAACAAACAAGAAAACACTAACACATAATCCACCTCTGAACTATAATACTTTATCCAACTTTTTTACTCTATTTATCACAACTAGTCATAACACTATTATAGAATGCAATATTATCAAAAATCAATATAACCAAAAAGAAGTAGGATCAATTATCAATCAGGGCTGCAAAAATCGAATTTTAAAAAAAGTCATAATATAGAGTCACCAACATTAGAAAAATTGTCTTATTGAGTCCATTATTACAAACATGTATACTAAATGAATTAATAACATTTTCTCAGATTGTCCAATATATTTTTCAATTTTTTAAATTCTCCTCTATAAATATAAATGTTAAGCTGGATACATCTCTCATTAGAGTTAAAATATACCTGTAACTGATAATTGAAGGCTAAAATCAGCTGATCCTAGAAGCAAAGACAACATTGATCAATGTAGTAGACTTTCTGTAAATAACATAATCAATATTGTTTTCTTGTCAATAGGTATAAATGTTGATATGACATCAATGAATATGTGAAGTAAAATGTTTAGAAACAATTATAATCATATCCACATACTATGAGGTGGAAGGGAAAATATTAAAAAGTACTCAATAATATAGAACCAAACATTCTTCTATTAAAATATCTATGTATACATAGGCAATTTAGTTCTAGAAATCTGCTCAGACTTCATAGTTGTTTTCAACTAAAATATTAAACGAAATATTGGCACAAGGTAGAATCCATATTTTTTCTGTTTCCATTTTAACATTCAAAGTTTTTGATCCCAACATGGGATATCACATAATAGTTCAGTGAAGAACTTTTAGTATATTGAATGGCAAGCATTAATGACAATTCCCTTCATAAAAGAGCAAATTTTTCTCATCATTTCAATATTTTCCCAGGATTAATAGACAAGCATTCTTATAAATAAAAGATTTTTTTCTCTTTGAATGATTATGCTTACATTTTGAGCAAAAAAGCAAATAAAAAAATAAATGTAATCCAAAGTTAACTTGTTTTTATATTATCTATCAGAAAAAAAATGTTAGTAAAGTCAGAATGTAATGAACTGATGAACACTGTCTAATGCGAAATTGAAACTATCTTTGTGAAGAAAACCCTGAAGTTGTTCACGGATTTACCAAATCTTGAAAAATATTCATTGAATTTATCTATAACCTGAACTACTTCCTTAAATGAAGGTTTAAATTATGAGTGGAAAATGAAAGCTTTGAAAACATTGAAAACCCTTCTTTCTAAATACTATGATAGACAATTTCAAACATAGTTTATAGCTCATATACAATCCTATCCAAAAATACCTTCACACTTGTAAAAACTACTTTTTCATTAATACACATACAATTCAATTTTATTTTGGATGTATTTATGCAATAGGACAGTTATAATATATTGTAACATTTAAAATAAGATGCTTTATATGATTGTAAAAGTTATACATGTACATGCATCTAATAATATGTTTTTAATTCTCATGCATTTGCAAATATGTAAAAAAAACAACCTAAGTGTTATGGTACTCATGGATAGCACTGTATGCTTCCATGTAAAATATGAAAATAAAGCATGAACAGAAAAATGTACATTTGATCAAACAAAACAGCAGGCATAGCAACAAACAGCTGTCCAAAGTCAATTATACATCATACATGTATAATAATAACTAACAAATAACAATAATCGACAAAGTATAAATGATTAATTATCAAACATGATTTTATGTATAATTTTTTTTGATACACTCTGGAATGAAAATAGCTACCAAGAAACACAACAGAATCATAATTATTATTATGGTTTATATACACATCAACATAGTCAAAGTAGGTTAAAAGCATTTTTCATCAAAATATAATATGTGAAAACAATCGACACAGCAATACTTGCAAATACATGTCATCTGAAACTAAAAAAAATGGAGTTTTTCTACCAACACTTACTGGGTACAATCATTATGATTTTAAAATGATGGTAAACAAGTTCTTAGACTACTAACTAAAGTACTTAACAAAAACTATTAAGTTTCTTGTTTAAGGAAAATCAACAAGGTGGATTTTGGATGTGACTCAAACCTTCATGGATTTGGCTATCAAATGATTATTAGTCCAACATTGTAACCACTCGGCCATGCTTACTCCTTAACTTAATAAAATCATGATCAAAGTTCAAAGTAATCAACAACATAATAGTTAAAGATTGTATTTATACCAACAATACATCAATACAAACTGCTTCCACAATGATTCTCTAGATTATATATGAGAGAGTGAGAGAGTATTTGCTAACCATACATTAATACATATATTACCAGTACAATATATTATAACAACACAACAACACTGTTACAATAGTAAGGTTATCACACTCTACTATATTATACACAATGACAAATCTATAAACAAAATCAGCAATAATCAAACAATATTAACCTAAGCTTAACCTTATGTCCATTTTTAGCTTAGTTGATGTATCCCCCAAGATTGGATCTTTATTGCATTTATTATTACAAGGTTATTCAAGCTCAGGTAAATATTGACGGACAATACAGCTTTTTTATACATATATCTGATACAGATGATTGTACATGTTTATAGATAACAAACTACAGTAACTATACTATGACTTACTGCCTGGAAAACAAAGGGCCAACTTGATTTGCCAGGGCAGCTAAGGAACCGGCGTTAACTGATCGCCGATCACGCCCCGGTGTGAAATATGAATCAAGTGTTTCGGCTAACTAAAATGCTGTCAAAAGCTACAGCTGTGATTGTGTTACAAATAATTAGTAAAGAAATGATGAGTGATGACGAGGATGATGATAAATTACTGTTGCAGACAGTCACATTTCATGCAGTGTGTGTAAATAAATCCATTTCAGTAGTCAAAATTTTAAATTCGTGTCTGGCGAGTAAAATGTGGACTTGTAATATTACTCTTACACAAATGACGTGTAAGAGAGTTAAACACAACATCAATTAGTATTTTGTCTATAAACTTAGTAAATTTTTATAATAATGGTTTCCCTTGTACCTATTTTTAGCCATATTTGTCACACGCTCGCCGCTAGCCACTCAATCGTAACCGGCTCATTCGGCGTGCGCTGGTTGGCTGACCCGGCTCAATCTCGAAGCAAATAAAGCAATTGCCGGTGCTCATTTTGGAAAAAGCGTACGCCAGTATAAGCCGCCCAGGCAATTCAAGTCGGCCCAAATACTTTTGAATTTTTATTCCTTGTCACAGGTCAATCTGAGAAGGCTACATTAAAACAGTAAATATCTTGTCACATATCCATGTGAACAGGCTATAACAACGAATTAAAACAATTAAAATACATTTTTAACTTTCAACTAAAACATATCCAAATTTGACCACTATTGGTTAAGGGGGGGGGGTCATTATACTGGTAGTTTTCATACAGTAATTTTTCAATCTGTTCAACTTCAGTAAAACAGTAAAATAATGAATGAACATGTAATATTATGAAGTAAATATATCCATAGATTTCTTATACAATATTTATATATAAATATTACACTACAAATGTGTACAACAAATCATAGAGACTCTACTAGGAGAAATAGGAGGTAGACATCATTTTATTATAACAAACTAGAATTACATTACAATATTTAAAAGGAGAAGCTAATATTCATAGAAAAAAAACAACAAAAAAACATTAATAGTATTTGGTATTGCGCAGTAACAGGTCAATTAATGCAGTATATCAAATGGTACTTGTAGCCAAATATAAACACAGGAATAGTATTTGGTACAGCTCAAACCACTGTTGTACATACTAACTGTAATTAAAACCAAATATGAATAAACTCATGTTTGCTAAGAATTTGTTAACAAAATAGGTTAACAATCATATTAAAAATTGAATTTAATGAACATAAAATGTTTACAATGTCATAGGAGGTTGCTCACATAGGCTGACAAGTAGTTTTAAAATATTGAAAAATTAACCAAACTGTGAACAAGAAACTATAATATCAAAACATTATAATGCTGATATGTATTAACAGTTGAAGAAGAGATTATTTAACAAGCATTAAATCAAAGTATAGAAATACAGAAAGATTTTTGTGCACATTGAAACCTAACAAATCCATACTAATGATTACTCCTTACACATTAGTATCAAGTACAAATCGAGCAGGGCAAAAAAGGTGGGCCAAGTGTTTATTCTACCCTGTATTACTGGCAAATACTACTGCTTAGTGTATTAACGAGATATGACTCTGCCCCTTTCACAGGCTTATCAATATGTAGTACCTGTCAATGATCATTAAAATAAATATGACATTGTGTTAGTTGATTGACGGAACTACTTTTATCACCAGGAAATTTACTGCGTAGTAAATCGGAGACACATGTATTACTCCCCAGGTTAAACTGGTCAGGCATTTTCAGCGTCAATTGTTTTTCGTTTTGTGGTAAAAGTTAAGCCTTTCAGCAAAATCGCTGAAAAAATCTAAAAATGTCTAATAACAAAATATGGTAGACAAAATATCAAAAACACTGTAAGCATGAAATCTTAAACTGCTATAAAAATATTACTTTTTTATGATTCAGTAAGCAGAATAGAGGTAATGTAATGGAAAAGAGAAATATGAAAATTTGAAATTAAAAAAAAATGATTGACCAAACTTTTTTCAATTACCCTTAAATTAATTAAAAATGATTTTTTGTGGTTTATTTTTACCATATTTCATTTTATAAATGTCTATCGGCTAAGCCAAGATAAATGGTACCTCTTCAGTCTCACATAGGCCAATTTTCAGACCCCATCGGAGTGCAGATTCTTTTATAGTAACATACAGACATGTCTATTAGGCACTAATTTCCAAAAGATCTTGGATGGAACATGTAGAACAAAAAAGTTAAGAACGGTTGAATAGATGTACCCAATGGGCCTACGGACTCTACATGGTAATTTATATCACCCCACGAAAAATTAGAAAGATGTATATTTCTTATAAAAAATTTGTTATTTAGTTTTATAAACATGTACTTTAAAATTTTGAAGAGAATCCACGCCCACTCTCTCCTTGTCTGCAACATTTACCGAGGTCAAAAGTGCAAATACCCCAAAATACACAGGAAATGTTAAGTTTCAATTTGCATATAGATGAGAAAAAAGAAACAAAACTGATTTTTTATATTTGAAAGTATTCGAAGATGTAGACAACACATTTAGAACATGTTTGATATGAATAATATAGTTTTGCTGGCCCTAAAAAGAAAATTATTTAATTGGAAACTAGGGCTACGGACTCTACACGGTAATTTATATCACCACTAGAAAATTTAGAAAGATGTATATTTCTTATAAATGATTTATAAATAAGTTTTATATTTATGTTTTTATCAATTTGGAAATGAATCTACACTGACTCTCATTGTTTGCAACATTTACCAGGATCAACAGCGCAAATACCCAAAATACACAGGGAATGTAAAATTTCAATTAACATCTAAATGAGAAAAAAGAAACAAAACTGAAGTTTTTTATATTTGAAAGTATTCGAAGATGTACACAACATATAAAGAACAAGTTTGATATGAATAATCATATGTTTCTTGACCAAATAAAGAAAATCATAAAATGGATAGGGTTGTAGCAATACAGTAAAAACCGTATTGCAATATATTGCAATACACGAAACCCGTATTGCAATATATTGTAATATATTGCAATACATATTGTTCTATGCGCATACATGCATAGCCTAAATTAATGCATGTGCATCGTCTTAATTTTAACAACATTGTACATAGATATTTGTATTTTCAAATGATCTACACGTATTACGCAAATGTTTGAATAAGTTAGAAAAAAGGTTTTGAATGGACTTTCAAAGATAATTATTCTCTCACTTTATGAAAAATATTTCAAGTTTTCGAACACATTTTAACATTAATTCAATCATTAAAATTCAGACTCTGACAAAAACAATCAGTATGGTACATAACTAGAAAAACCGGTTCTGAGAAAAACGAACGGTTAAAACCGTCAGAAGTCGTATTGCAATATTAACCGATATATCGGTTAACCGCTACACCCCTAAAAATGGATATCAGGGGCTACGGACTCCACATACTGACTTTATTGTATTTAGTAGATTGAAGAAAGTAGTTTGATGTAAATTGACCTGTGGAATAATATTCTTTTGATACAGTATTTATTTTCTGACTTTTGAAAAAACGAGCAATAATATGAAGAAACAATTCCTTTACTTTACTTGAGAAAACACGAAAAATGTATGTTTCTTAATATTATATAAAATGTCAAAACAAAACAAAGTCCTGAATTTCTACCTGTTTCTATGTATATTTCAACAACAAAAATCTATCAAATAAGTTATCTCTATACATATACATGTGTATAAGTTTGGGAGCAAAAATACAAAAGAATGAATATGTGAAAATTAACATGGGGCTACGGACTCTACACCACACCAGTATCTGTTTCTATCACATATTTAAAGCTGTTTGTTTGGTTTTAAGAGTAATTATCCTTTAAAAAACAATAAACTTCAACTTACAAACACTACAAATACATATTTAAGTATCTTCTGAAATGTCTAATGTATCAGTTTGACCATTAAAGAAATCTATCAGAAAATTTATAACTTACGTCAAATTTAACATTATTTTCAACAGAATGAAGATTGTCAAGACATACAGTATTTAGATGCATAGCTAGTCAGCACAAGTACGAAACTAAGAAAATTAAAAAAGTTTTATAATTTTCCTGTGTGAAAAAAGATATAAATATATCAGGGGCTACGGACTCTACAGGGCTACGGACAGCACTTATTTGTCTTTAGATTTTTTTTGTTCTTCTTCTGATTTAATTCCTTTCCTGCATTACCTACATGGCACAACCAAAAACAGAAAACGTAATAAAACAGCAGCTATGTTTCTTTATATTAAGTCAGCACACAGTTTAAAACAGGGGCTACGGACTCTACATAAAATTTACAATGTTCAGTAGTTATTTTCCAAAAAGAAAATGCATATGCTCTGAAAAACTTCATTTGGGTTAGATAAAAATAATTATAAACTGTAATAGTAAAAAGGTGATACAAGTGAAATAAAGCAGTAACATTGTTTTAAAGTCTATCAAAGATGGTAACGTAAAACTCTAACTTGCGTTACAAGGGTACATGTTTACTATTTCATGAATATTTTCTTAAATATTGATTATAAATAAATTTCGTAAATAACACCGTATACCTGTATGTCAGTCAGAGATAGAAAACACATCAAAATAACTGTAACCAACAAACATTTTTTTAAAAACAACTGATGAAAAAAGAACAAAACCTCAGTGAGACTCAAAAACAGTGTAAAAACAGGGTTTTTAGGGAATATAATCCTAAATAATTCAAAACATGGCAATAGAACATATATAAAACTATACATCATCAGAAAGCTCTCAAGATAACGTGTTGGAAAAAAATACTCTTCATTTAATTTAAAATGAACTTTTCTGAATATTTCAATGTAACATTGGAAAAATCATAAGGTCCCATTTATCTTGGCTTAGCCGCTATGTAAACAGAAACAAATAAAAACAAAAACCAGAAAACAATAAAGATAATTTGATACAATAGTAAATAAAATCAATTTCAAAAAATTACATTGTGGTTATTCTAAAGCAGAAAAGCAGGGTGCTGTATAATGCCCTTTATCTCACCACCGTGCCATATAAACTATCTTTGTAGTTACTTTAAAACATCAACCTTCTGATGCACCCTGCTCCTTTTTCTGCATTCCAACCACTTTAAGTCCAAGAATAATCACTACTTAACAGAATTAGGCAAAAGTACAAAACATGTGTGGGTAAGCTGACGAAGCCAAACTTTTTCTGGGGGCCAGCAGGTAAACTGATAAGTAGTGGTGCAAGTTATTTATGTATGTACTTCTTTTATTAAAATCTGCAGTGTGTTTACCTGGTTGAATCAAAACTGTACCATTAGAGAGCACAATTTATTCCATATTTAGGTAATTAACCAAGAAACAGCTACATTCCCTTATTGAATCTGAAACCATTATTTTTGTAGTAACTTTTCTTGTAAAGTGAAATTGTACACTGATCATTTCCCTTAAAATTGAAGACACAATAATAAAAGTCTGTACATTAGATGGGCCAGTGCAACAAAACTATACATATAATAATGTATCCTAAATAAAAACAGAAAAACTTGCCATATAATTATACCCTAAATAAAAACAGAAAAATTTTGCCATATAATTATACCCTAAATAAAAACAGAAAAAACTTGCCATATAATTATACCCTAAATAAAAATAGAAAAACTTGCTATAAAATTGTACCCTAAATAAAAATAGAAAAACTTGCTATTTAATTGTACCCTAAATAAAAATAGAAAAACTTGCTATTTAATTGTACCCTAAATAAAAATAGAAAAACTTGCCATATAATTCAGGTCACAAGTTTGATATCATGGATATGCTGCTGTGAACTTATTGTTTATTTATATTAATAATCATATTTAGTAGGAAATATATATAAAAAAAACAAAGAGCATATAAGTAAAATATGTCTTGATATAGAAATATATACACTGAACAAAAGTTCTAACCGATCACTTTTCAAATTTTGATTATTTTATTACGGGCCGATGGATCCTTATTAAATTTTGCAGAGGTGATTTTTGTGTTATTTTCTACCGATTTATGGGGGAAAAATAATTTGATAAGGTCCGATGCACTCGATCGGCACACATGGTGAGTTTTACACATTTTGACTCAGAATGTTCTTGCAGAGAGTGGTGAGTATTAAATTTCACTTTGCATGAATCCTTGTTAACTTTATAAGTGAAAAAACATAAAACATTGCACGAATGCCGATGCAGGATCGTGGCGTAGCCAATGGAATGATGAATGCCGGAGCCTCTATCAAAGAGGTGAGTGGCTGTTCATGGAAACATTTTTAAAAAACATCGAAAATTATTGTTAAAGTAGAAAAAATGCTATAATTTTATTATTCTTAATGTGTTCATATCTATTTAAAGTTGCATGACACTTTAATCGGGTCTTTTCGACGATCGCGACTTTGGACGATGTAGCAAGGGACCGGAATCGTTTCTAACTGACGCCGAAGACCAAGAACAAAGGTTACAACTCGCCGACAGGATCGACATTTGTGCAATGTTTTATGTTTTTTACATTTATAAAGTTAACAAGGATTCCTGCAAAGTGAAATTTATTTACTCACCATTTTCTACACGAACATTTCGTGTCAAAATGTGTAAACCACACCATGTGTGCGATCGAGTGCATCGGACCGTATCAAATTATTTTTTCCCCAGAAATCGGTAGAAAATTACTCAAAAATCACCTCAACAAAATTTAAAAAGGATCCATTGGCCAGTTATGAAATAGTCAAAATTTGAAAAGTGATCGGTTAGAACTTTTGTTCACATATTTGTATACAATACAATTACACAAAATGTTAAACACTTAAAAAGATGTTATCTACAACTCAAGTTAATAGATTTTCCAAGTAGGTACAAACAATGCTTTCACACATTTTTGCTGAATAAACATACAAGATAAAAAACATCATGTTTTGTGTACACATAATTACATTGCAGGGATTTTTTCAGCGTACCTCACGGGGCCGAATATGGGCCCCATTCCCAATGCCAAATAACAACCATTTTTCCCAATTTCAAGAAAAAAATCCCAATCTTGTTAAATAATTCCCTCTGAACAGGCTGTCTTTTGCCTTTAAAAAAGAAACCACAAGATTTCATGTAAAAAATTTAAATACATGAGATTTTGCATTGAATGCCTTACTGAACTGTCAGAACAAACTCTTTAAGAGCACTGCAACACTTTAAGAGACACCAAAGCAAAGCATATAAAGATTTAATGCAGAACAAGAGCTCCACTGGGCGGGGCATTATACACCCGTGTGCAGTCCATGCTGTTTTTTTCAAAACGGGCATATAAAAATTAATAATGAAATTTCCCAATTGGGTTGATTAGTCGATAGTCTTTCCCCAAATCGGACTATTTACAGCGTTAAAAATTCCCAATTTGGGCAGGGGCCTTTTTCCCAAAACCCCCTGAAAAAGCCCTGCATTGTAACAGCTCTGATAGCTGAACAGAATAGAACAGAATAGAACAGATAGTATATATTCTTTTGATAACAACTTGCTTGCCCCTCATGGAAATTAAACAAATTTATCTAATATTAAAATTACATTTAAAATATTTCAATTAAATAATGAATAAATTAATACAAAGATAATAATTAAACAGTCATTCCTTCAGATGACCATGCATTTTATATATTAGAATAAAAAGAATAAATCTGTACAGGATGATGTATTCCTTGACAAAAAAATAAATATTCCCATTATGGTAAGAATCATTTCAAAATGCCGTCATGGAAACAATATAATTACACTCACAGAGTGCTCCAATTTTCCATGGTATGTTACGTGATTTATGTCAATAGTCAACTTTACAACTTAGCATCATATGAAAAAAATTGATAAGCACTTCAGATTTCCATGGCTTAGTGATGTATTCTGATATTATGCTCAACTTTCTAGACCTAATTTCATTTTTTTTACAAAAAATATGCAGCAATCAGAAAGATGCGAGACTAATAAAAGAGAGACAAATTATAAGTTTTATACATTTCAAAATTTAAATGACATAATGATATAACTGTTGACTTCATAAGCTAGTTGTAGATTCATACCTTATAAACCAAGAAAATATATTTTGTATGTAATAAATCTTTGTTCATAAAAAGTTCCCCATTAGTTTGTTTGTATCAAAGTTTATAAGTGTGCAAGTACACAGCTTAGTTAGACTTTCCAAAGAAAGAGAGTAATATAAGAAACAGGTAGACAACATCAATATAGAGTTGTAGAGCACCATATACATATTCTTCTGGGCTTAATTCATGTTTCCTTCCACCAACTATCATCTGTGTGTCATATACCAAGAACTGGAAGATATATAAACAGTCAAACATTAACATTGGTGAAAGATTGACACAAATATTTAACTGGTTGTCTGTACAGTAAAACAAATAATAGAATTAATTTTCACAAGGGTGGAAGTTGAAAGTTATGAAAATACTTACAGGGCCTAAACACCATTTTGGGGGAAGGGGCCTGAGCCTTTTTCTTGGGGGAAATTAGAGTGGTTTTCATTTATTTGGGGAAAATGACCCACTTCATTGTCAGTATAAGAAATAAATTTATTGAGTTGTAAGTGTTACAAAATCAATTAGATAATCCAGTAAACTATTTGGTTAAGGAAACAACAAAGACTGTGTGTTGCAAAGATAACTCAAACATTTTCCCTTTCTATTTTATGGGATTGGGGAGTTTTGAGGACCTAACTGGGGAAAAAAGTGTTAGTTTTGTTTTGGGAAGCAGCCTGTATTAGGCTTCTGCTGAGAAGTGTGTTTTGGCCCTGACTTAAAACCTACTTTCAAAATACTTGAATATACAGATATCACATACATTACTAAGAGAGAAATAAAAGTTAGCTTAAAGATAAGCAGGGATTCTATATAACAGCGATTTGTAACGAAGTGCTTTTTTGAATTTTCACGGTCATCACTGTCTAAAACTGGCTGAAGCAGGCTGTACAAACTATTCCAGAGTTTAAAAACTTGATTTATGTTTTTGTACATGTCTTCCATGCAACTTGTGAATGTTTCTAAAGTTTTAAATGGTACTGGTACAAAATTTTATGTGAATATCTTTATTTAAACATGTTATACTTGTTTTCCCTATGGGTCGAAATAATTGTGACAACAGTAAAATTTGATGAAAATCCATTACATTTACTTATCGTTACAAACCCCTGTTATATAAAATCCCTGAGATAGGTAGTACATATTTGGTATTTTACCTTTGTACATGATTAATGAAGAAATTACTAAAAAAATTATTTCATTGCAAGTTGTGTCAATATAAATTCAAATGACAAAACTTTAAAACAAATGATAGAAAATGGGAAGATATTTCTAGAGGTATTATTTCTGAGGCTAGACTGGCTAGATATAGCAGAATTTCCAATGGAATCGAGATTTATCTGACATGATACTATTGTAAAACTATATTGATAGAGAAATCAAAGTAAAAAAACAAGTAAATTTATTTACCAGAGCAAAGACAAGTGCAGCCAATCCACCCCATACACAGTCCAAGATCTGAAAAAATGAAGTTAACATTTTTAGTAAAGATCAACCATTAAGATTTTGATGGTCTCAAATGTTCTTCAATATTATATTAGGTTAACAAAAGAGTTTTTTAGTCAAATTAAGATTATCAAAAATGTATAATTTCACAATAACCAAGATTGTCCTACTATTGAAACTTTACTGTAATAGACATAAGACATTAAATTCAGTTGAAAGTCAATGTGTAGTCAAATTAGGGACTTTAGTCAGTTATCTTTCCCTGATAAAATCTGAACGTCTGAAGCAATCCAATTGGAAAGTAGGTCCTTACAGCTGGAATGCTTGAATTTTATCATTGAAGTCCTATGTAAGGACGATTAAATATTTCATCTAATATATTTATTGTTAATAAAGAGGAAATGTAATGAAATTTAGATAGTTCTTGACAATAAAAATACTTAGCTTGAATTTAAAACAAATTAAATGATTTACAAAAAATTAATCTAAGATTAATTTTGGCAAATTGACATTGAAAGTAAGGGCAATATCCGAGTAAGCCTACTAATTGGACCTACCTATTTGAAGAGTATACAAGGGGAAATAACTGACTAAAGTCCCTTATTGAAATATTGCATGATTTCTTTTGTAAATCTAAATCACCTACAGGCAGAAGAACCTCAGTGCCCATTTACGCCAAAGTGGAATAAAGTTTTTTAAAGCATAATTGCTATCCTATAAGGAGTTTTAACTAAGAACATTGAGATTCTGTAGCATGCACTCTTACCAATCAAATATGAATGGTTGGTTAACTTTAAGTTTTTTACATTCCTTTGACTAGATTAACATTCAGACAGACAACTCAATGAACCAACAGAGACCTCTTTAGAGAAATAGTTATGAACCATAAAAATACTTACATAGTTGTAGCCAACAGTCATGAATACAATCATACAAGAAAATCCAAAGAAAATCAGAACCATGACAAGAGCAAACAGAAGTCCAGAACACATGGTGAAATCAATCTGAAATTAAAAGTTACAAAATTACTATACAATAATTTAGATTTGACTCCCATTGTTTTTTGCTGTTAGTTTAGTCAAGAAAAAAGTAAATTTTCTGTTTTCCTGACCAAGCTCATTTTTACGACATTGTCATAATTTTTAAGTCAAATCATTTTATGTCAAAAATAAATGCAAGAAAACCAGCAAAAATCGTTTTTTGAATAAAAACATACATTGACTTGTGATATCTAGTAAGAGCCCTAGTAATACTAATGTTTACAAATTCAGAACTATAGTATGGGTTAAATGGGACCCTAACTGTGTCAGATTTACCTGTAATACAATCTCTGTAAACAGATATCCTGTAGAGCATTGTCATACAGGATCTCTACTATCTCAATGGAAGGTCACGTTGAGATGAACTTTATGTCTACTAATAAATGCGTAGCTTTCATCTAGATGAAACACTATGAATAACATTTTGATTTCTTAATTTCTATTTTTAGACCAAGGTTTGCAAGCTAATTTCACAGCGGTATTATTCACAGTCTGCGATTGGACGGCTCATTTCAAATTGCATGACATAGAGGATGTAAACAAGATACGTACCATAACAATTTCGTCATTAATATTATGATGAGAAAAGGTCACCTGAGCGTGACCCTTGTTTGAAATAGACAAGATCTAAATAAGCGAGTAGGCGAGAGGAAAATTTTAGATCGGGTTTAATCAGATTGCCAGTAATATTGCTGAACAATTGACATAAAACAAAAAAACCAATGCCTAGCAACCAGTTTGTGGTAACGAAACCAGGAGCAGAACTCTTTTTACACCCACAATAATGTTGAGATTGGTTTTTTAAATTAGAAAATTTTCAGATTTTCAATCAGGCTTAATTGTTACGTCTTCCTAAGCTGGCCATACTGCTTTCTAATGATAAAATTATGATGGAGGACTAAGTGCCTGCCATTGAAGCATATAAATAAAGAACTCTCCCTAAGTGATCGAAATTTGCATACAGCAGTTTATCTTATTTTGAATGGGATTGTTTAAGAGAACAAGTTAATCAAAATTGTCCAATTGTGTTACCTTTGTTTGTATAGCAAAGAGTGATATAGCCAGACATACAGCACAGGTTATACCAGCAGCCACCATTACACTGTTGGTTGTGTAATAACTGAAATATAGAAAAAAAGTGAAATTGTAAGGTATATATGTTGATATGTATCAAATTTTAGACATGTTACATCATGTAGCTAGTTGCACTTTTCTAAATAATAAATAATCTAGTACAAACTCAAGACCATCAAATTATTTGAGTTATAGCATGGATATACTCATAAAGAACTAACTTATTATGCAGCTACCATTTGACTCAAACTACTGTAATGTAATATCATTGTTGTTTTTTAAATGCTCCTCATGCTAACCATCATCATTAATTGCTACTATAGTCCAACAGAATTAACCTGAGCTTGACCTAAATAATAACAAAATTAATTGTTAAGTACAAGTTTTTTGCTGAAAGCTTCCGATAAAGCACTATTTACAATCGAAGACAAAAATAGACAGTAAATAATGCGTTTAATATATTCTAGCATAAAGGTCAAGCTCAAGTAAATATTTTCAGACTATACCTTAATTTGCATAAAATTATCAGATTACTGCTGTGCTTCACTGCTTCAAATATTCCAATACAAGTTTTGAAGTTTTAGAAAAGTTGACATTTAAGTAAAAATCTGTGAAAAAAACAGCATAAAAAGATTATAACAAGTAATACAATACCTGCTGATAGTGGACACCATGTAAGTAAATGCCAGAGTCTGCAACAGAAAAAAAATTCTGAATAAGTCTTTGTATATACCCACTTGCCCTTAGCCCAGGGCCAGTGAAAACTGTATTGAAGAAGTGGTCCAGTATTAGGACAAGGGTTTTGTGATCCAGAGGTCCCAGGTTCGAACCCCACTAGGGGTACTGCTAATTTCCTAGAGCAAGAAATTAACCTACACTTGTTCCACTCCATCCAGGTGTAAATGAGTACTGTGATGGATTGCCTTTCAGAAGGTGATTTCAGAGTAATTGTACAAGATTGAAAAGTCAGCTAAACATGTATATGGAAGCAGACTTTAAACCACATTTTTTTAACTGATTAGGACTTGTGAATTTTTCTCATTTAATATATCAACCTAGTCAATAATTTTGGTACCCAGAAATAAATTATGCTAGTGCTTAGGGTGAAGCCTGTAAAATAAGTTAATGAGTTAACAAATATTCAAAGATAGTTTTAGGTCATTTGAGTTCAAAGATAAAACTACAGTATAACCTCTGCTAACTGCACCTCTAAGGAGCGGCAACCTCTGAGGAGTGGCATTTTAGAATTCCCCCTATTGATTTTGCTCTATGTTTTACCTCTAACAAACAACACCTCCGTGGAGCGATGAAGTTAGAGTTAATTTGAGGTTTCAGAGCTGAATCAGACATTTACTCCCGAAAAGACGATGATAAATCATGCTGAATATTATTCGCTGTTAGACAGGTAAAAAGAACAATTAGACGGTACCAGAATGATTTCCCATGTGTATTGCTTTCTTCTGTGTAAAACTAAACATCATGCAACAAATTTTGAACAGTTATAATGATTTATCTTAATAATTTTGTAATCATATTTAAGCTTTTTAACTTTTATCGATCGACCGAAAACAGACGTTTTTCATGATTGTAATAAAGTCTACCTCTGCAGAGCAACACCTCTGCAGAGAGACACTTTTTTCAAACTCCACCAAATGTCGCTCTGCAGAGGTTACACTGTATTTTAACTAAATATTCTCAATTAATGGGGAATGTATTTTTTTGTTTACACTAATCTATTTTAGCTTGATTGTGAAACAAGTTCTCACAACTTAGATTTATCACTTTCGAGTCTGCTTCCTGGTCACCCAGTACTGAGCTAGTGGGATAAAGTTTCCTGCTCAAGGTAAATGTATTGAACAATTTTCATTAAAAAACCATTATTACATGACAGCAAGTATATCAATTATATCACTATGAGTAAGCTTTTGTTGAAATACATAAAACAAACTTACAAATACTCCAAGGCAGATGAAATTTCCAGGGTACTTCCTCCTGTAATACAAATATTGTTTTATTAAACTAATTAACAAGCAAATATTTCATTTATATGATATGCAATTAATTATTCTTATATTTTATATTTCTTATATAATTTTCCATAAATCAAGGTTCATATAAACTCATTGAACCTAAATTCTATGATTTTAACATAACTTTTCCATGATATTTTAAGCTTAAATGACATGAAAATGAGGTGTTTAAGTTCATAAGCAAGACATTCATGTTCAAGGGTAAATATTATTCCAAGGACATTTTGTTTTTGTTTTGATATAACATTCCAAGGATATTTTTCATATTTCCAGAACTTTTAGAAGTCTTAAAATTCAATAAAAAAATTCATAATAAATCCCAATATCTATAACAGCTTGTATTCTAAATTATGGACTTCTAGCTTAAAAAAGCTAATTTTGAGTCTACTGTCACTCTACTATAAGACTTTCAGACATTTTAAATTAGATACACACCTGACTGATGGGACACAGATCAACACAAAGTATGTAACCAAGAAAGTTCCACTGAAATTATAATAATAACAAGTTTACTGTGAGTATGATAATATACATGCAAAGTATTATATATTACCTAAACAAAAGTCCAAACTCAGTTTCTAACAGCCAAATTTCACTAGAAATCAGATTAATAGGATTTAAATTGTATGGAGACATGAAAAAGATAAACCAGAACAGACATCAAAAGATTATAGTGAAAACCACCTAGGAAAGGAAGCAGATGTCGACTAAAAAAAATGGAGTAAAGAGTTTCTCAAGAATGAATAGACCTAAGTTGGGCCCAGACACAACATCTAGCTGAAGACAGTAGAGAGAGGTGTGAGCTTGTCAAGAGGTTAAAAGTTTCTAACAGACATTTCATTTATACTATAAATTCATGAGTAACATAGAATATAGAATTGTTATCAACTGAAATCATAATAGATCTTGATTGTTGCAGATAGTACATTTCTTTTATAAGTACTCACTAACCTTCCAACAATGATAATACAATATGAATGTTGATTTTTCATAAAAGGGCATGTAAATACAAATTGATTTTTCTTATTAACAAAGCCTTATTTAATTTGCATACTTGATGCTATTGATTACATCCAAGTTTTATACCATAAGATGGGTAATTTTGTCCATTGACTGTAGAGATCTAAAGTGATATCTGATACATATAATTTATCTTTCATGCTTTTCTGTAAAATGTGGTAGTTTTCAATGATAATAAACAATGAAAATGCATAACCTCACATTTTCATTGTAGTGCAAAATAAAATATCAAAATGATAAAATCTTAAAACAAAAATGAAGTCATTTTGGAGGTTTATAAATGATTTTGTGTTATATTTGTATAAAAATATCTCTATCAGAACACAGAAAACGCATGAAAGAAAGATTTTGAAATAATATCTCTTTATTTCTCACAAATGGCTACAACAATCTTTAAAGTATGTTTTCTGAATTCACTTGGTGAAATAGGGTTTAACCTTACACCTAAGTTAACAAATGTCCTCTAGACATATGATAAAACCAGGCCTTGAATTTAAGCTCGCATACTCGCTAAATGCGAGTGGATTTTGAAAATTGTGAGTAACTTTTATTTCATCCCGCAAATTTTCGCGAGTTAAAATCGCCACAAACATTTTATTGTTAAAACTAATAAGGCTCAAATCAGCATTGATACAGCCAGACAGATCGGTAGTTGGGATATTTTGTCTATCACATAATAACGCCCTTGTTCGTTAAAAGTAGCACTATGTTGTTTTTATATTGCATATATGAATAGTTACTATGTATGCTATTAAAATTTGAAGAAAAAAATGAGAGCGATAATTTTTATTTTGCGAGTTAAAATAAAATCAACTCGCAAAAATTTGCGAGTCCAATTTTTTGTTAAATTCAAGCCCTGAATAAAACCAAATGTTTTTACTTACTAGGAGACATAATAAAATGTCATTCCTGCCGGATAAGACTGAACGAAATCTTTAATTGGTTGTCTGTAATGTAAAACAAATAGTAAAATTTACTTTCATTCATGAAGATGGTAACAAACAATCAGCTGTTGATTTCTAAGGTGAAAATTGTTGATGCCTAGCTTATGTAAAAATATATTCTTCCATATTTAAAAAAAAAATTTTGGTCATACTTTAGTATTCTCTCACTGCAGTTGATTGAACAATCTAATTTTGTGCAGAGGATTCGGAGATAAAAAAATATCAGAGTTGAATTTTTGTACTGTATATGATACTTTTAACAAATAAATCATATTTATATTTTGCACTTTGAAAACCAACAAATTAAATAAGAAATACACACAGAAATACAATGTACAACATAAAAACATTTAACAACTTACGTCAAAGAAAATAACATGGTGCATCCAAATGTAACAGCAAGCTGGGTAAACAGTATCAAATATACCTGTAAAATACAAATAAGAATTTTTGTGCAGACTTTTCTTGCTAAATCCATACAAATTTATTAGAACTTAACATTAATACTTTTTTAAATTGATTAAATCCTGTTCTAAATAGCATCTATATACAAAGGCACATACAAACTCATGGACAGTGATTTTTTTACCTCTGCATCCTGAGTCCAGGACTCATTGAATTTGCTGTGGATGCAAAGTTTCAAATAATGTGCATCTTTTGGATGCATACTTTTTCTGAGTATGATGTCCTATCTGACAGCAATTTGGTAATGCATGTAAATACCAAATTGTGTTCAAGTTATGTCAATCATATTCTAGGTCAGCAAATCTTCTACAGATAGAAATAATAATGTGCTTTACTATAGATACGCATAAAAATATTAAGGAAAATGAAGTTTTGATTAATCTCAAACTAAATTAATGGAAATAAACTTAAAATTTATTTGACAGTTTTGAATAATTTCAGTATCAGAAGCATTGTAATTAATGTAGAAATCAAATTCATTTTTTCTTCATTCCATTGTTAATATACCTTTCATATCACTATCACTAAAGCAATATTAAGCCTTGTAACTTGGATTAGTCGGCTAAGTTTTTGGACTCATAGATTTATAGCCCAGCAAGTCCTAGGACCCACACTGATGAGTTTGTAAAAACATCACTGCATGGAACTTTAATTCCAAGATTTTTCCATAATATTTTAAATTCACCATGATATTAAAAGAATATCATGTTTAAAAAACACAATTTTTTAAAAGAAATGTTTGAAGTTGGATTTAGTTATAAACCAGTTATAGATGCATACTTTTGTCAGTGACAGACAACTGCCCTACATGATTTAGAATCATGGGTAGTACGGAGAATGGACATAACAATTATTTCATGACCCAATTTCCATGAAAATATGCTCCACTCATGAATCCAACCCACAACCATATCAGTAGATTTGAGTGCTACCAACTGAGCTAGTGAGACAGGCTTAGCTAGAACTATGAATACCTTTCTAATAAATCCTCGTCTAATAGCTTTATTAGAGAATGAAGTATCATCAAATATATCATCACTGTCAGGGGATACTCTACTTTCTTTAGGTTGTCCATAGGCATACCCAACTGTTGGTTCACCACCCATACCATACTGTGTCTGGGCTGGTTGAGGAGGTGGTACTTGTCCTGTTGTAAAATAGCAATATTTTATTATACATTAAATAAATCCAACCAATAGACAATCTGCATTTGTACCACATGACTGTCCAATATATTCCCGTATTAAATCCAAACAAATATATTATTATCTTATTCAAGTTATTGGATGGTTGGATACTTGTGCACTAAACGATGGTAGTCTGGTCGCTAGTCTGCGTGCATAAAGACGATTTAGTATATGTTTACAACTGCTAGTAAAGTGTTTTGCTGACCAGGAAGCGTTGTTTTGATTTCCCACAGATGTCAAAATGGTGACAGACAAAGAAATTTCTGATTTTATTGACAGACAAAATGATGATCTTTTCAAATTAAACAAAAGATATATTATAAAAAGGTTATAATACATTTTACTGTACAATACGGAAATATATTTAGACTCGTACACAGCTTGAAAAGTCATTTTGGACTCGCCGACTTTTAAACTGTGTACTCGTCCAAATACATGTATGTTTCCGTTTAGTACAATAAAATGTATAATAACCTATTATTGTACGAGTAATGACACTTGTAACAAAAAACATTGTAAAGACTAGGATTGAATATCTTTAAGAGAATCCTGAGAAGATTTGAGATCTAATATATCATCACCAAAGTGGAATTTATATAATTGTATGACATGGCATATGTTTTGATAATAGATACTTTCACCTATAATGTATAAATCTGCGAATACATCATGACATAAATGAGGGCAACATTTAAAATAATCAGTAAAATGTAGATATAGTTGGGTAAATATAATATATTACGATTAAGTTATGTTTTCAGTTAAATATACACAAGTAATCATGAAATGGCTTAATTAATGCATATAATGAATAACAAGAGCTGTCAGTAGAGACAGCATGCTCGACTAAGTAAGTATTTGTCACATGAGATGTGGTTGATGATAAGAAACATACATATTTGAAAATGATACCTTAAGAAATAAAGAAGTTAAAGTAAGAAATATTTGTTCAAATATTTTTTAAAGAAAACTATAAGTTCAAGGGGAGATAATTCTAAAAAAATGTATTTGGAGTTATGAAGCTTGTCGCATGAGATGTGGTTGATAATAAGGAACATATATTTCAAGTTTGAAGTTGATACCTTAAGAAATAAAAGTTACAGTAAAATATATTTTACTGCACAAAAACTTTTATCAGAAATATTGACGCCGACGCTAGGGCGAGTAGGAGAGCTCTCCATTTCTTCGAACAGTAGAGCTAAAAATGAACAACAAGGTCCTCAAAGGGGGTTTTGCCTGCTGGTTAGCAAGGAAAATTATGGAATTTCTGGTTTTAGGATGCATCAGGTTTGTAAGAGTAGCTTCTTTTTGATTAATAATATTAATTAGTAAATACTGCCTGGTCTACATGTCTCATCACAATACATAGTACTCTGACTCAATTATGAAACATAATTTCTTAATAGTGCACAATGATATCAATTAATTAACTATTTTTAACTCTGTAATCTATAATCAAGGTTAATAAATATTTGAAAATCTGGGTAATTATACATTAAGAATAATAAGTAAAGTGGACACATACCTTGATTTGTTGGGTATTGGCCATATTGATTATATGCTGGAGGTGGGGCAGAATAGCCTTCATTTCCATACTGAGTTGACATGATTACTGATTAATTCAATTAGAAGTTATACTCTCAATAACAGTCCTGTATAAAATAAAACAATAAAAAGTATTTATAGGTTAAACATAATAATACTTCAAGCATTTTTTGAATTTCATCTCCCATATCAGTTTTACACCATTTTTTACACACACTTTTTTGTAAGGTACGGACCAACAAGTATATACAATGTACTAGTATTCGCTCATACTGAGTTTCCTCCTATTACTTATCATGTTTCGCGCCCTTATGAGGTTGCCACAGCCCCAAGATAATCATTTCAACACTTTAAAATGTATATTTGGCCCTAAACCAAGCTTAAAAAATATTCTGAACACAGAACTTGATATCTTTTACATTGGTATAAAGTTGAAAACAACTGGCACTGATATGATGGCGATCTCCGTAAACAGATATCCTGTCGAGATGAACTTTGTGTCGACCAATCAATGCGTAGCTTTCATCTAGACGAAACACTATTAATAACATTTTTATTTCGTAATTTCTGTTTTTAGACCAAAGTTTGCAAGCTAATTTAACAGCGGTATTATTCACAGTCTCCGATAGGACGGCTCATTTCAAAATGTGTGACGTAGACAATGTAAACAAGTTACGTATCATAACAATTTCGTCATGAATATTATGATGAGAAAAGATCACCTGAACGTGACCTTCGTTTGAAAAAGGCCAGATCTAAATTAGCGAGTAGGCAAGCAGAAAATTTTAGATCGGGTTTTAATCAGATTGTATGATGGTAGCTTAAGGTCTTCAGCTAACCTGTGTGTATACTGTTAATGAATAATGTTAAAAAAGCGACTTGTAAAGTTTTGGAAGCCAGAACTAATATGATGGTAGCTACAATTAAAAGAAAAGTAAATGCTAAAGCTTAATTTTTATTTGTTCGGAACTGAAGTGCCGACAAATATATTTACCATAATTCAGACCCTTGCCAACTTTAAAAATTTACCGAATCCAGAAGTAGTCCCTAAGTATATAAAGTAAAGAGCAATTCAATCAGGTCGTCTGCTATGATAGGCGCAATAATTTACATCCACTTGAAATCTGGACAACTTCTTGTGTGGAGTTATGTTTACGAGATGCGTCTCAGTACAGATATTTACGTAGTCTTATGTAATAGAATAGTTTCAACAATTCAGTCACAAAGATTTGTGCATCACAGCTGTCAGTAAAGATGATTACATTGTCTTATGGCTTATGCAATAGAATGTTTTCAACAATTCTTCCATATAGGCAAAGTTTAAAGAGTAAAAATCCTAGTCAGTTAATGATTTTGAATGATATCTTAATATATAGTGGAATTTTCTTTATTATTTCACATACAAATGAAGTAGAATAAATGCTTGTAAAGGCCAGATTATAAATCGAAATTTAAAGGAACATGCCACAAGTATTCAAACATTTAGAATCACTGTCTTATCGAGTTCATTTTGGGATTGAAAGATATGTCTCCAATTTAATTCACACAGTTGATCATATCATTAAGTACTGCTTAACAAACTCCCGAGTATGTAGATACATGTAGTTACATTAATTGTACAGCATGTTTATAATGTATGAGTCGTAAAGAAGAAATAGACAGTCTTGTCTTAATAAAGACCTTTCGAATTATTTTGTCGTTGTTTTAATGATCTGATTTTGTCTACCGATATATCAGTGGATATAGCTTTATAAACTTTAAATAAGAGAAAACCATCACTTCAATGTCAATATATGTATTTCATGTATATTAACACGTTTGCTTGTACACAGAAACTAACATTACAGAATAAGCCTTTTTTTCTGTGATTTATACGACAATATGGTAATGCTGAATCACTTGGAGTCCTTCAGTGGAATCTGGTGTTGTCAGCTATTGCTTTTGCTACCTGACAATATTCAAGGCCAGTCATTTAATCTATAATGAATATCTATAATCTAAAGCTCTTATTATTTGTGGGTAAAAATTAGAACAAAATAATGGGCTCACTAATTGATCAGTCTGTATTATGTTTTTCTACCTAACAAACAAGTATCACTGATGACGTAATTGTTACTTCATACTCAGATAAATATCAAATAAACAATGTCAAAATTTTGTGTAAAAGATTTATCTGAACAAAAAATAAGCATTTATTTTTACTTTTTCATAATCGGATTTGCATCGATCTCGAAAACGATTTTTTTTTAGAATAAAAAAAAACGAATTCCAGAGGAATATCACCCCTGACTGAACTATCCTAATATTACAAACAAGTTGAAGCACTCTATCCACTTTGAATTTTCAAATCCCAACAAATTCAGTGCCTTCAGCGCCTTGATTTATACAGAAGTAATTTTTTATTTTATCACTTTATGCTAAACAGCTTTGGGTTGTCACTTTTGCAATGACACTTGGACTATGCTTGCTTGTTTTATAATTAAGGAAGTAAACTGATGAGTACCTTGCTGGGACATAATTCATTTATTAAAGGACAACAAAGGATTAAGAAAACAAGGAAATTAACATTTCCTGTTTTTGTGCTATTCTTATAAAAACCACATTATTAAAAGAAACAATATCAATTGACAGCGCAAATAGAGATTTAAATCGTTTTAAATACCTCCAATGAAAGAAGAGCATATGAATAAATGCTTTCATCTTGTAATATTATTAAATGTTAATTAAGTGTATTTCAAAGTGAAAGTAGATTGAAACCAAAAGTAGAACTTGGTTGTCAATACCTAAAACAATAGCTTTGATCACAATTGTTTTAAGAAGTCTTGTGATAGGAAACTACTTTCTCCAATTAACATAATTAAGCTCTAAAACTTTTTTGGATCATATATATTCTGCATTAGCAAAAAATGAAAAAGTAAGCACTTAAGGACACTCCTTTTTAAGGAAATTGGCACTTAATCAAACTAAAACTAAAATAGATTTATTTGTTTATTGTGTCTCTAATGCATGTTATATTTTGATTATTTCAAGGTTTTAAGTTTCCATGGTTTTTTTTGTAAATAAATATATGAAATAGATTTAAGTCTATTAGAATTTATGAAATTCTAATAGATTCTAATCTATTTTAAATCAAAATAGGGTTATAATGATATTGTGTTGGGAAATCTTACTTTAATATCACACAAAAAAGTGACTAATTTGTCCTTTAGTAAATTCAGGGTAAAACAAGACAATCCAAAGCTTTTTCCTAATAATTTAATCATGCTTAGTTGTTTAACCACAATGAATAGAAAGCACTAACTCCAGGCGCATATCTGCCATTAAGCATTACGCACTTAACGCACGTGCGTAACTTCGATTTTAAAAATCGGAAACTAAAAGTGACAAAAACACTGAGAAATTGAAACAGGTGACCAAAGTAGCACCTAAATGCATCTTAGCCAATGTAGCGTAAAAATATTTTGGAGTGGGCCATTAGACCCCCAAGCATTTGTGCGTAACCTCAAAAACGGCCTAGATACATGCCTGACTAACTGTACTTTGTCAAAGTTCTCTTTCTCTCTGTCTCGGTCAGATTGGGTTTTTGGAAGGATATTTTTTTCAAAATATTCATTTCTATGTCAGCGCTTGGCCAATTTAAAATGAATGAACAACACCTAATTGAATTCTGTTTCAACTCAATAGAAAACAATGAGTTAATGACTCATTCCCACTTAGAATGTACATTTGATGTCTCCAACGTTTATCATGTTTCCAGGAATTTAACTTACAGAATTTATGTAAATGAAATGCATATTTACAAGTGATAGTGCTATAGTAAAAGTATAAACGACATATTTCGTGAAGAAAATTTCGATTTTTTCAAAATTTTGTTTCTTAATTAAGCTAGGGGGTAGAAAATCCCTATGTCTCCAATGACAAATTCTTACAGTTAGCTTCAAATTGTTAAAAAATTCAGACAGATTTCCAATTAAATATATCTTTAATATGTCAATTATTACTAAATCCTCAAGAAAAACACATATTATAATGTAAATTCAAAAATAATTTTCCACACCTCATACAACAAACGTTGTCTCCAAACTCCGATAACGTACGGGACATTTATTTAAAGGCTTCATTACTCTCACAGCTTTGCACTCTTTACAAACTATTTTTGTGTAAGTAAAGTCCATAAAGTTATATCTTAATGATAAGATATTCATTTTAGCTGACATTTTTTTGGTATCGGTAATTTATGAGCTCATTTATTTAAAAATGAATCGTAATTTTCACCACGTAACGAACGGGACAATTAGTAAAATCAAATTATCTAACAAACCTTTTCAAATAGATATATAAATTCTTCATTGAACTGATCTTCAATGATTAAATAAAAAGTTTATAAAGTGTTTTTATAATTCATTTAAAGTGCATATTTGTGACACACAAAAAAACAGTAAAAACAAAATGAAAAATAACGTACGAGTCCGTAACATACGGGACAAAATGTGACACAATAATTGATAATCGTCTGAATATTTATGATAAATTGCCTTTGTAAGGTTCCTTAACATGCATTTAATCTTCACAGACGAAAATATTATAGGAACGGCAATTATAATGAAATTAATGATGTTCAAAAGTAACTAACAAGAGTGATGGGAAAATAAGTTATAGTACTTATTATTTGCAATAAATGATGAATAGTTAGCATTGTTCTTAATTGCATACCAGCTAGTTTTGAAATGATAAATTAAAACAATGCCTCGTTTGATCAAATTATAACTTTAGAATCATTTTAGCACACACTGCAATAATTTGATCAGGTTCATACATTATCTTACTTATTTAATAACGTATGGGACACTGTATTGTCTAAATTGTCTAAACATGCATTTGCGGGATGATTTGATGGTTGTACATCACATGTTACCTCACTACTAAATAGCTTTTATTAGTTTATGCGTTAGTTTGCTATGTTTCTTTGTTAAACTTGTCACAAAATTGTTGAATGTTGTTCTCTTGGAAAAATGAAAATGGTTCGCCTAATTATTGTAATTGAGAGATATTATTGTAGTTTTATATGTAAAACACAAGTACATTGAATTGTAAAACAAATTACACAACAATGTAAGTTGTATTCTTGCAGTTTAACTTAGTTATCAATAGTTTAGATGACCAAACTGAAGTATATAACGTACGAGCCAATTTTGCTAACGTACGGGACAACAATTATATTCTTTATTGGTTGCTTTGTGGTGGTTCACATGCACACACCGTTTTGTTATATCACTAAGACTATGGTATCTAACTATTTTAAACAGTTTCATTTTATATTTAACTTGTTTGTATCGTTCTGGAACAATTGATATGAATGACATTTTTAAAACAAATAAAACTAATGAAAATAGCGTATTCAATATTTATGTTTTTCTAAAAGTATCTGGCTTACTCTTCAGTCTTTATCATTTATTCCGAAACATAATACCTTATAGAATGCAACCGTATTGAATTTCTCAACAGTTTGACCATTACTACTTTTAAATAAGTGAAATTTACAGCACATGTTCGATTTTCATAAGCACATTTATTAATGCTAGGTGTGACCTTTCACCAGCCAGTATCTAAAAAAGTATACTAGCCCAGCTGAAAAGATTTTTATACTGCGTACAGAACATGTCTACAATGCCTTTAATTGATTTAAAACTCATATTTGATGACATGAAAAAAATGAAAAAAAATATGGCCATATGTCCACCTTAATTGGGATTGAGTCTAATGTGACCAAGAAAACAGTGCAGAAGAAAAATATGTATACTATCAAATGTACATGAGTTGAAAAACAAACTAAGTTAAACAAATACTTAATATTATGATATTTAATGTTTTTTCACATTAATCAAACATTATTCTAACTGTGTATGGAGAATAGTCATTTTGTATTATTGGGCATTAGTATCTGCCTCATGACGATTGTCACAGCTGGAGTTTACTGTGAGAATGTAGAGCGATGGGCAGGTCTCAAAGTTAAGCATCGAATTGTAAGGTTAGTGGTTGGATGGGTGACCATTATAGGTTAATGTAAGTTTAACTGGGTTGTTGAAAATTGATGTTTACGTATGACTTCACTGGTATAGGTAGAATTTTTACCTTGACACCACTAATACATATATGGGAGCAAAACAGGCAGCATTCACTACCAATGATTAGAGAACCAATAGTGTCATTGACTGTGGCACCAATTTGTGCTATGGGGAAAACCCAGTTTCTATATTTAATATTATTAATTACATTTATTAAATAACTATGTGTTATTAGCCCTGTAAAGTGGCAAATTCACTGCACAATACAGCTAAATCTGGTCAATAAAACTGAAAACCGGGCCGAAATCTGTTATTGGCCCTATGTAAAAATATAGTAAAAACATTTGCAATCCTCGCATTAAAACATGGATCTCTTTTAAATTACGTCATACTCCGCTTACTCCTCCTAAAAGGCAGGTGTTTTCAGAGTACTCCGAGCGCGTGATCCGAACCGTTTGATTCAATTTTTTTAGTGATCGGTGTACTCTAGAGTACTCAGATCTCAAGAATCAAACACGCCCCTGTAGTAAAATTTATGATATCACAAACAAGATATAGATCAGTCATAAACAGTTTGTTATTACTTCTTAACAGCATTACAGTCACAGACATAATAAATTACAAATGGCGAAGTTTGACACTCATCATAATCTCGTGACACTTCATTCTTGAAGTTGATATCGTATGTTTCCAGTTGTTTGCTGGATTCAGAGATACTTTGTGATAATAAATTACTGACAATAATGTACTTATATATTTAAAGACGTAATTAACTTAATTAATAATAGTTACTTACCTCACCTGACGACCAGGAAGAGTAAATGAGGCGTTTTACTGGGTGTGTTTTTAGGTTTGTTTTCCTTTGCGAAATAGCCGGAAACAGTATAGTTTCGTAACGACTATATTTGGAAATATCGTTGTCGTCTACTGGACGACATTACTTACGGAAAAATTCCCTGCAGCAGTTATTTCCCTTTATAGATAGATAGATTTTAGATAGGTTTATTTCAGCATTAGGCTACACGATAACATGCACCCCACTACCATTGATGACACAAAAAGAACTATTCTTTATTTCTATTGTGGTCCTTTGTTACATCAATCAGGGATTCTATATAACAGGGATATGTAACGAAGTGCTTTTTTGAACTTTCTCGGTCGTCACTGTCTATATATATAACTTGCTAAAGCAAGCTGTACAAACTATTCCAGACGGTATAAAAACTTGATTTATGTTTTTGTACATGTCTTCCATGCAACTTGTGAATGTTTCTGAAGTTTTTGACAAAAAATTGTTGCAATTATGACCGAAAATATGACTTTAGGTGATGTAAAATGGGGCTAAAAATGGCAGATCGTGAAACAGTCTGTGAGCGTAATTTACCTCAAAATAATCTAGAAACACATTTTTCACATTCTCGTCTAGTAGGATTCTCAATTGTTTTCCGTATTGGTCGAAATAATAGCGACGACAGTGAAATTTGATGAAAATCTATTACATTTACTTATCGTTACAAATCCCTGTTATATAAAATCCCTGCATCAATAAACACTAATTTTGTATCTTTGTCACCAAAATGCTCTGAAACTATCAAGGACTCTATATAAACATGTTTATAAGGTCCATGAAACGATTGTTAGATGTGTGGTAAGTGACCGGGTGATATCTATAGAACTATTTTTTGTTTCAAGGTTCATTGAGGCGCATGCATGGGACCTGCGCGTGCTCTTCGCTTTACATATATAGCTATCATATCTTTCTTGTAAAGTTAAAAACCTTGTTTTCAAAACAATTGAAAAAGAAAAACTTCTTGGACACATAAAAAATGATAAAAAGTCCACCCATACATGTTGTATTTGTTTAATATATGATTTTAATGGTAGATTTTCAACTAGTTTGGAAGGAACAGTTGTATGAAATAAGGTAAAATTTTCAGCAATCTGTAATCTATCGCTACATATTTCACCATCAATGCTCAAACTGATTTTGCACAAGTTTTATACTTTTTTGTAGGGAGGCCAAATATTTTTAGAAACTGCTATAATGATTTTGGTTAATTTTTGTTATCTTCAAGCTTATCATTAAAATGTGATTTCTTAGCAGAAATAATAAGAGTTTGATTTTTTTTCCTGATTTTTTTTAATATTTGCTAAAATTATGGAACGCATTATTTCGATCTTTAATAATGTCTAAAATCATCAGAAGTGATATATGCTTAAATTCAGACCTTTGTCTAATACAAATTTCTTTTAAATGTGCAATGTTGTCCAGAACGGATATAAAACACGGATTTATTGACACGACGTTGAACCCAATTAAAAACGAACACAAAATTAATAAACGTACATTTCCATTATAGTCAGCGTCTTTATAAAACATTTAATAAGTATTTCAATGTTGACTGAGTTTTCTGTTTAATTTGGGTATTTTTTTTCAATAGCCCCTTTTCTGAATCTAAGACATTATAGTATGATGACCAATTCACTGAAAACAGTTTCATCTGTTTGCATATCATTCTCATTCTTAGATGTAATCAATTCTGTAAATCGAGAAACATGATAACCTCCGAGAAAGAGAATGCTTGCATGCAGACATCTAGTAATCAGGAAAAGTTGTATCATAAAACCAAAGCTGGCAGTTACATCAATTCCTCATTATAAAATAATAACATGAGTGTTTATTTCATGTTAAAGTAACTTGGCTAGCTAAATTGGTAACACACATGTCGACTGATCGAGAGGTCGTTGGTTCGTTCCCCGGGCGGAGCATACTATCGTGGAGTTTGGTCATGGCATAATTTCTACGACCCCCCCCCCCCCCAACACTAATTTTAAAATATGCAGGGCAGTTGTCAGTGGCTGGTGGAAGTAATTGCCTTACACTGGTTAACTGCTAAATCAGAGAAAATTTACTCTTTCCAGGAACGTTGACTGAGTAGGATGACTGATCGCCGTGATATGACCTATACAATGCATGGGCGGATCCAGCGGGGGTCAGGGGGGTCCGGACCCCCCCCCCTAGAATTTGGAAAACGTACATGTCCATTAGTGTATTTCTTGCTTGTAAGTCCTTTTTAAGTAGTATGAAGTGATTTTCTCGGTGCTTAACATAGATTTAATGGTTATGTAGTTTTTATTATCAATATGTTGCATTTTTTCCCCGTAAAATGTGGTTGTGGTTCGAGGTTCGGACCCCAGCAAAGTTCGGACCCCCCCTATAAAAGTTCGGACCCCCTAGAAAAAAATCCTGGATCCGCCCCGCAATGTGTTGCTACGGCATTAAACCCAATTATTCAAGTCACATCACTGTTTCATGTTTTCTCTGATGCACCAGAATGCACATAAAAGTAAAATATGAAATCACTGCTGAAATCTTTGTCCTCAGTGTAATAAAACAAACTCTCTGAATTAACTATTTATTTCATCACACAAGTAAAATACATTAATTTAACAAAATATAAAATCATGACTGATATTTAAAGAAGTACATTGTATAATTACGAGAACAGATGATAAATATGACGTCGGCAAAATAACGTTTCAGAATTCATTTAAAAATAGAAAATGTCATGTATGTCCCCTTTTTGGGAAATACATAATTATACATTTTAAGTAAATGAAACCCATACGAAAAGTTCGTTTTCTGTAGTATTTTTAAAGTATGAGAGAATATAGTCAATGTAAATATTATAGTTAACACTGACCAGATCATTTTAGAAAATATATATGATAAAACCACTGATAATTATAAGCATTAAAATGATGAAAATGATTTTCAAAACAGGCACTTGATAACATTCGATGAAGATACATGTACTAGTTTAATAAAACAAAAATGTAAAGCTTATACAAATGTCAATACATTTAAATGTTCAGTGTAACCTTAAGTCTTTGGACTTCTTAAGTCTTTCAGATGCATTCAGAGATGCAAAGTGGAACCAAAAAAGTTCGAATATATTCGAATATTCTTTAATTATGAAGAATAGTTTTTTTCCAGAAATTCATATTATAATATAATATCCTATCTTTAGACTTTAACTTTAAATTTTTAAAATTGACTTACGATAATATTTTTCGTACGACTTTTTGTGAAAATGACCACATATGTCTTAGGTTACACTGTGTTTGCACGGCGACCATTAGAGTCATTAAAACCATCCATTGTTTTTCCTAGCTCGTTGTGCAGCAAATCTTTTGTCATTTACAGCTTTTAAACCATGTGCATCTTTATTTAATAGAAAACTTAAATATTTCGATAATTTCTTCTTCTGGTCTTCATGTCTTTGTATTTCTGATTCCATTTCTTCATATATATCTTGAGTTGGTGCCACTTTGTTGTTAGCTCTTGCCTTCTCTTCTTCCTGTTCCTTAACCATGTTCTCTAACTCTTTCTTTCTGAAAAAATAGATGGAAATAGTTGGAAAAAGGGATCGAAGAAAAGGCATCTGTACGTAGAGTCTCGAGTTATGAATATTATAGGTTTAGATATGCCTAGGAAATTGACGAGTATTGTTCGAACTTTAACATTGAACATGTAACGGTTGGTGTTACATACTACATGAATTAAAAAAACCCAACAATTTTACTAGATTTTCTTAGATAGAATATTCTAGAGGGTCAATACTTGTCAAATTATGCATTAAGGGTTACACCATTGTTTTAGTTTTGTTAATAGAACATTTTGGAATAATCCTGAATGTACTAATAAATGTTATTTTAACATCGTTGGATTTTTAACCAAAATCAAGGAACTTGCATTTGAATTATCTATGATTTGGTTCTGGATTGAATTTATGCTATGTACCAGTACTAGACTCCCATACTGGGTAAGAAACGTGTTCACACAAATCAGATGGTGACAGAGTTTACACCCGGGCTTAGTAACACGTTGTAGTGACCTGAATCCAGTGACCTTAACCACTTGACCAAGGAGGAGTTTTTATTCATTATAAGCCCAACGATAAAGATTCATGTATAGAACTGATGTTTTTTCGAAAATATATAGTTTTCAAATGAATATGATCAAATTATTAAGTGTAAAGAAACAATAGAATGTCACTGCATGTTTATTTTTTCAATTTTTCGTATAATTTAAATCTATGCCTTCAAATTCTAAGAAACAGTTGACAACGGTCCTCTCGATCAGATGTGAATTAGAATAATATGATTCTAATGAGGACAAACTAAATACAGTAAAAATCGAAATCTCGAACTCGATTGTTCATGACAAAACGTTAAAGTGAACCAAACTCTCCGTAGCGATTATTTCCCTTTATCAAATCAATAAAAATAATAATTATAAATCAATAATTGGGTAGCAAAGCGTAACGTAAGCACTGCGAGGAGTTTGAAAGTGAACCATGTGTTCCACGCATCCAAATTCAATATTGTTGTCTTCTTCACTAGTTTTCTGGTGACTTTTTCATAGATTCATGTAGATAAGTTGCATATATTGGTACCAAAGTAAAATATTCAACCAATACAAGTACTTCGAGCAAGTTGAGTTCGAGCCTTCGAAGTTTCACTGTAAACTGTTATATTATGGTACATACCTTTTACAATGGTATATAAGACCAATAATAGCACATATTAAAACAATTCCACCAATTATTGCTCCAAAGAATCCACCATTTGATATTCCATCAACAACTCCGACATTAGCTGAAAAATATATTGAAATTTACAGTGATTCATTCATACAGGCACAAAAATGCATCTGAATATCATTTAAAGCTCGTTTCATTAGAAAAGAAATCATACGGTACACATGCATGTACTACAATTTAAAGAGTATTAGATAATGCGTATAATCAAAATGTAATTGAGTATACATGTTGCAGAAAAATGTGTTCTCCACTACAATCGTTGCATACGAACGGACAGACGGTCAGTTGGGCGGACCGACGGGTGGGCGAACTTACGAACAAACAAACATGAATATAAAGCTTAAATATAATAATAATAGCTCTTGAGTTTTTGTTCACTTATAGATAGTACATGTATTTCTGATAATTACCAATAGTGAAACATATTTATAAGTTCTTAGAATGTATATAAAATCCAAATTATTGTTTGCAAAGCCAACACTATATTTTAAAACCAGTCTTTATGTTAATTCACCTGATATAACGAAGCAAATGTAGAAGAATTTTTCTGTTGACCCATCCTCGGTAACCCAGGATATTACGTCATAATGTATGAGTACCGTGGGTTTCCGACGATGCTGTTGACCAAACTATACGAAGCTTTGTTTGTCCCGACCACGAATCGAACCCACGACATCTGCAATGTCAATCTTAGCCGGGCTTATGTAATTTAGAACTAATACTTACGATCCATCAACTCATCATACCAAGCTGGATCCTTTGAGTTTGTTGTAATATTTGGCATGTTTGTGAAAAATATATGGTACTGAATTAATCATAAATACAAATGTATAGCGACATGTAAATCCGTATATGTACACAATTATTTAACAATCAGAACCTAGATATGTCTGATATTATCACAGAATTAAATATCCATCACTGTTCATATTGTATTGTCACATTTTAGGAGAAATGAATTCCGCAAGCTGGTCACAGTTCCTTTTAATTATATTAAAAATTACGTAATGAACAGAAATCCTAACTTAATAATACAATATGTCCCAGAAATGAGTGACGGTAAATCAGTGTGATTTATATTGACCTGAAAACATTTAATATTAAACAAAATTATAAAGATCCTGGTAAGTCGAATTAAGGATTAAAACAGATTAAACTATTAATTTTAATCCATACAAAACATTTAACAATTAAACTGTGAGTGTTAAATATATTATGTTAATCTATTGATTGATTAAAAGAACAATTACTTGTATGTAACATACGTTACATTTGATGGGTGACTATACTGATAATGGATGGAGCCAGAGGCGACCGGCACAGTCCCTAATCTCAAAACAGCTTAAGTAACAGAGGTATAATACGACACTTGTACTCCATTGCCTTATTGACGACGCGGAAGTGTCCGCTTACAAATCTGAGGGTCGTGGGTTAAACCCCAGTTTAAACCATGGATTTCATCGGATCACATTATTATACATGTATGCTCATACATTTGTATATGTGTATTATTAGCAATGCATATTTTAAAATGTGTTGCCCAAAAGTCAAAATGATTACTTATGTATTATCATATAAATGACATATAATACTAATTTTAAACCTATTTGAAGAAAAAAACCACTGACATGTATTTTTTTTATAAGTGTATACATTGTATGTATATATAGTATCTTTGATAGATGGTGTACCGTGCAGACTGTCTTTGTTAGCTCGTAGTGACAGAAAGAGTTTTTGTGATCGCCTTTTGTCCGCCGTCCGTCCACAATTAATTTGTGAAACTCTGGAGGTCACATTTTCAAACCAAGGACAATGAAATTTGGTAACACTGTAACTCTCAATAAAATTTCGGATAAGTTCGATAATGGGTCATCTTGGATAAAAATTAGGTCACTAGGTCAAATTATTGAAAATGTCTGTCAACACTCTAGAGGTCACATTTTCTACATTATCTTCATGAAACTTGGTCAGATTGTTTATCTATTCTAAATCTAGGTCAAGTTTAAAAGTGGGTTAAATGTTGCCAAAAACTAGGTCACGGAGCTCAAATATGGAAAACACTTGTAAACAGTCTAGAAGTTACATTTTCAGCTAAAATTCTATAGAAATTTGTCAGAAAAGTTGTTTTGATGATGTCGAGCCAAAGTTCAAACATAGGTCGGATGGGGGTCTAGAACTTAATCACAGGGTCCTAGTAATAAACAACCCTGTAAAATATTATTCTCTGAAACAACAAAACCTAGAGATTATATAGTTGTTACGTAGCATTGTCTGTAGACCTCTATCAAGTTTCTTCAAATTGTAATCCCACGGGCCAAATTGACCCCGTTGCACGGGTCATTTGATTTTACATAGGCGTATAATTATAGAAATATCTTTCAAAATCCTGTTTGAAATCGCAAGGCCTAGAGCTTATAGGTACTTGCTATGTAAATTTGTCCACTGGACCTCCAACTGTTCAAATCTTTGCCAAAATGTTCAAAATCGGTCAGGTGAGCGATTTAGGGCCATCATGACCCTTTTGTTTCATATAATATTACTAACATACATCAAATGGCAAACCATGTCCAGCTACTCCGTAATAAGCTGTTTAAATAGACAATAAATATATACGATATCGTACATAGTTCAGCAAGATGATTTTCTCCCTTCTAAATTTTTGCGTTTCTAACTTAAACATAGGCCGAGTACGTTGCCTTTATATACAGTATAACCTGCATCAACAGTCACCTGTTATAAGCGGTCGCCTGCTGTAAATGGCCAATCTGGCTTCCTCCCTTTGAAAATCACTACATTTGGAACCTGTAATAAGCAGCCACCTGCAGTTGAGTTTTAAACAGTCTAAATTTATTAACAAAGGGTCATCACATATAGTAAGGCTTTAATTCAATCTGATTAAAACCCGATCTAAATTTTCCGCTCGCCTACTCGCTAATTTAGATCTGGCCTTTTTCAAAAGAAATGACCTTTTTCATCATAATATTCATGACGAAATTGTTATGATATGTAACTTGTTTACATCGTCTACGTCACGCAATTTGAAATGAGCCGTCCAATCGCAGACTGTGAATAATACCGCTGTTTAATTAGCTTGCAAACCTTGAAATAAAAATAGAAATTACGAAATCAAATGTTATTAATAGTGTTTCGTCTAGATGAAAGCTACGCATTGATTGGTCGACACTAAGTTCATCTCGACGTGACCTTTCACGGAGACAGTAGAGATTCTGTACGACAATGCGCTACAGGATATCTGTTTACGGAGATTGGACTTCAATTATACAACTGACATTGTCACGTGTGTCCTTTTTGAAGATTATTTTATAAGAAGCTACATTAATAATTAACTATTAATGGACTAATCGAAGCACTTTTATCTAAATCTGGTTTAAGCGGTCACCTGCTGTAAGCAGACAATCTTGTCACTTCCCTTCATTGGCTGCTTAATATATGTTACTGTACATCAGTTATACTATACAGAATGAATATCAGCTATTTCGCACTTGGAGAAGTTGACTGAAAACACGCTAGGTCACAAAATGATAAAACATTGACTAATTATCAGCAGCAAGATAACTATTCACAAAACATGCGTTACCCAGATATCAGATTTTGATTGACTCAACGGTTACCAAAGAATTTTATTTATCTGGCAATTAGTTTCAAAAGTTTAAAACATTTAATTAATTCAATCTAGTTAATTTTTGGGACACTGTAGTCTGTAGACTGTGATTGCTTAATTGACATTTTACCTTAATGCAGGCAATTTAAGTTTAATGCAAAAAGATGGCAGAAAATGGAATGTTTAAGTCCAAGACTGGAATTGTAGCCTTAGTAATTGTGATAGTTTTATTAGTTGCGTCTATATCGTTACCTATTTATATATCGTCTCTGGACAATACGGAAGGTGAAGTAACAGCCATCTCCTCTGGTAAACCAAGTCATACTGAAGCCTATAAAAGTCAAGGAGCGCTTACATTTCGGAATGGATTGTTTTACCTTAATGGAACATCTCTAAGAATAGTGAGCGGAGCATTACATTATTTTAGAACACCACCAGATTATTGGAAGGATCAGTTAAATAAACTCAAATCATGTGGAATGAATACAGTGGAAACGTAAGTATATAAGTGATGCCCTTTCTTCTTAGATATAATATATCATGCGTGCATGTTACATGCATCGGTAATGCAGTTGTTAGCGTATTGGGATTTTACCAAAGGGTTCTCTGAGATGAGAGTCCTGTTACTATTCACCTAGTCTGGATTACCTGCCCCTTACCACTATCGTTATCGGGTCAGGCAAGCCGTAATCATGGCGGCCTCCTCAGTTGGTCATTTGCTGACGATAGTTACTTTAGTAAGAGTTAGATACTATATGGGTCATTCGATTTCGATTTTTCTGATTACACGTATATTTAGCGAACGATTTAAGTAGTCAGGGGCCGAAGGATAGAACACTTTTTTGAGTAAAAAAATGAGATCACCCGAGCGTAACCACAACGCGCCGCCATTTTGGTTTATCTAGCAGACGACAGATTAAATTGTCCGTCTTTTTTTTCAATAATCGATTTAAGCTATATAATTTTAAACCTCTCTAGCAGACGATATTTTCCCCGCTACATTTGAATTTTCCGATATCCCGCCAACCTTCCGCTCTATGGACGCCGCCACCTTGGTGGCTTACCCGCGGTTGTTTAGCAGACGCTCCGATAATTTTGAAGATGTGTGCAGGTTAGTAAATTATTCGTGTTGCCCATTTGTTCATCTCATTCCTGATACAGACACGGAGCGGTACACATCGTATTTAAACATACAGTATCAGAATTAACCACTGCATAAACGCTTCATTTTACAACCAGAAAAATCTCCAGTTTTATTGGTAAGTTTTTCTTTCATTTTGAGACCAAATTGTCAATCGACCAATCAGAAATCAGCAGGTTTATAAAATATTGGGAAATTTAATCAGTTATCGTGTAGCCTTTGGAGAGTTAACATCGATATATGAATAATAGTACAGGCAAATAAAGCAAGTGTTAACCTTCTGTGTCCAACAAGTAAAGTTTAAACTTCGCCGTTAGTACAGGTTATGTACATTTTACATTCGCTCTTCAGAGTAGGTTTAAAGAAGAACAAACGCCGTAGTACAATATGTACAATTTTATTTACAATAGTTTACAAATACAACACATAAACATAGTGAACATAACATATTTACAAATGTATCAGTTTAAATCGCTTGCGTTAACCCAGCTGTTGAATTTTTTTGGATAATGTTTCCATTTTACAAAATATTGCTTATTACGCCCTTTACCACGGATTTTTAACACTTTGTCAATTTTAAACTCCTGGTTAGGATCATAGTCTATTTTCTGCAGTTCACTTTGATAAAACGTTCCTTTAATATCTTCATCTTGTAAATCTCTGAGTCTGTAGATAGGTAACGTGCCCCTATGGTAGCGTTTATGAATTTTAAACACTTCTCCGGAGTACGTTTGATCGTACGCGCGGGTGAACACTGTTTTCAGATGACTAATGCGAACATACGCGCCAATTTTAAACTTAAAGGGTTTGAGTTTATTATCCGTTGGCCTGTTCTTTGGGTTTTGAGAAAAATATGTAGATAATCTCACTTCCTCCTGATTGGTATCTTTAACATCAATGGGTCTCATTCCTATTGTTCTATGATAAGTACGGTTGTAGCTATCGGCAATATCTTGTAATACAGATAGATAGGTCGCCGAGTCTACGTAGGTTAAATAACGCATGATGCGTGTTTTGATGGTTAAAATCGCTCTCTCTGACGTGGATGCTTTCGTTTCATTTTGAGTCGGAAAATAATGAATGTTTTCTTTCTTCATGAGAGCTTGTACTTTCTTCGCTTTAAACTCTTGACCTGAAATAATAAAATACTTGTGTAGTAGCTGTACTTTATTAAACATGAAATAATAAATAATTTTAAATAACATAAATAGATACCTTTATCGGTGATGAGTTTAACCGGTGATCGTTGGGTACTGTTGAATATCTTCTGGAATGCTGTAGCAACCTCTTCACCTGTTTTGTATTTAAGTGATTGTAACCACACATATTTGGAGAATGTATCTATGACCAACAAAATATATTTAAATCCATTGTTCCAATCAGCATACTTGACCATGTCAATTAAATCGGCCATCCATAAATCGTCTTTTCCCGCGCTTACAACATGGTTTCGCTGAAACCGTCGCCTGACTGGTTTATGTAAACTGTATGATTCCTGATTATGCAAGAACTGGCGTATTCTATGCATACCGATTTTGAATTTCCCTTCATGTTTAACCACTTTGTATAATTTTTGTGGACCAGCAAATGCAGCTGGGTGTTTTGGATCAAAATAAATTGATTTTAAATAATCCTCCCACGGTGCCATGTTTACTCGTTAGTGTCCTAAGCAGAAATGAATAGAAAAAAGATACCAACCTATTTATGTGGTTTCGTCCTCACTGACGTATTCATCTTCGTCTTCTTCATCACTGTTCTCTTCATCAGTGTAAACTATATCGAATAAGTCTTGAAACGAGTTCTTATGTTTTTTCAATACTTTTTTCACGGCCGAGGTAGTACTATGTCCTTTTGACAAGAGCTTGTCTATTTGTTTCATGATTTTCTGATGAAGTTTGCTATGGCTAAGTGGCAAAATAAAGTCGTCAATTAACATTGAACAGTTTTTTATGAACACATTTTCGTTGTAAGGTTGTAATCGTTCTTCCGCCATTTCTTGTGCTTCATCACTTTCCTCTCCGTCATCAATTAATTTGTTGTATATTTTGTTATATTTTTCATTGTTTGAATCTCTGGCTCTTTTCCATATATTTACATAAGCCTCGTTATCTTCTATAGACTCTTCTTCTTGATCGCTATCACCTATATCTTCATGTTTCCGTTTCTTTTGCTCTCTATGTTCTGGGCACCAGCCATTTTTTACATGTCTTTGTACGTCGTGAACAGTGTCAAATAACTGACCACAATCGTCACAAGCTTGTCCTTTATTTTCCATGATGTCCTCAGAAATAATTTCTGGATTATTTTCTGAACTTCCTTCTATTTTATCTGGTGCTGGCTCCACGATGTTATCCGTTTGAGTTCTAACTGCAGAATGAGACACTACAGGCAAAACATCTGTTTTTATAGGTTCTGTAGGAGTCACGTGACCCGTATATTCTGAATGATTTTGACTACTACATCTTAACCTCTGACTCTCTGGTGTAAATGGTTTTAAATCCATCAATAAATGTCCATATGGGTATTTTGTAGCTTTTGAAAATTGTTTTAAAAGTATATCACATTGTCCAGGATACATTTGCCTAGCCAGTGTCATGATCGATTGTTTATCTACTGGATTATTAAACAACACCATATAATGACAATTTCTTCTCTGTGTAGGGTCCTTGGTACCAAACAAGTTTTGGTTGATAGATATCACAGATAACGATCTGTGGTGGGAACCCTCTGTGAACAAATCTGTAATGCGTTTATCTTTGCTAGATTCAGAGAATAAGTCATCCAAAATCAGTAAATTATTCATTCTAACATCAAAGAAATCATCTTCATCCAAATCGGTGGGAATACCCTGTATAAATTCTACTCGAGGATTCACGGTTCTTTCAATATTAGTGTATAATGGTTGCCATCGTTTGTATAGCCACACGATTCTGTGAATACTAGGCTGTATCTTTGAACTATGATTCTGCAATACATCTTTCACAAAAGTAGTTTTTCCACAAGCTGAAGAAAAAAAGAGAAATTATTTTAGTAGTGTTAGATAAAATGAGATAAAAAATAACAAAACTTGAACTATTTCGGGTAAAAATGTACTAAAATGTTCTAAATTTATAATAAATTGTACTAAATGTGTACTTAAATAGCACAAAAAAAACAACAAAATAAATACTAAAAAAATACTGACAATCTTAATGTATAAACAAAAAGCAAAAGGCAAAATTTATGCTAAAATAAAAGTACAAACTTACCTGTGGGACCAGAAACCATCATAGTGAATGGGTGGTGATACACCATGTTTGTTTCTTGTGGTGGTGGTGCTCCTTGTCCTTGTGGTTGTGGAGGAGGAGGAGGAGGAGGAGGAGAAACTCCCTCTCTCATATGCATTCCTTGAGGAGGAGGAGGAGTAGGAGAAACTCCCATATGCATTCCTTGAGGAGGAGGAGGAGGAGGAGGAACTCCCACTCCCATATGCATTCCTTGAGGAGGATACGCATGATTAATTCCACAATATTTTAAATGCCTTATCATGTTATCCTTTCTACTGAATTCCTTGTAACAAGCTGGGCACTTTGTAGAATACATGTTGACTCTCCGGCGGTTCAAACACAAATGACATAATTTTGTAAAATCTACTGTTTAATTCTATTAAATTGACTTATCAAATTTCTTAAGTGGACTGCGCATGCGCGACATTTCCTATAAGAATTCATTTAAATAAAATTTTATTTTATTTCCTAGTTGAATCTCGATGAGTAAACAGCATTTGTAAGGATCAATAATTTTAAAAATAAGGTATGATCTAAATCTCGCATGGCCTTTTGTAATCTCGCCTGACTTTTTGTTGTCTCGCCTTGCTTTTTTGTAGTCTCGCCTGGCGTTTTTTTAAGTACCTGTTTATATTAAATATTTCTGACTTTTAAATTAATCATTTAGATACAAAATATCGCACATATTAGTGTATAATAATTGTATTATTTATTTGTCATGAATATAGAAACTCGAGACTAATTCAATTTTATTCAATTTTATTCTACATTTCAGACTGTCAAGATGGCTTCGTACACTTGCGAGCAATGCGATGTTACTTTCACCAAACTCAGTCAATTGCTCCAACATAGGCGGACAGAAAACCACTGGCAAAACTTTACATGCCCAAGCTGTAAGAAAACTTTTAATAGAAAACAGAACTTAGATCGTCACATGAAGAAACATGCGGATGCAACTTCTCACCACTGTCCAGAATGTCTTAAAGTGTTTACAAGGAAAGATGCGCTTGATGAACATTTTTCACAACATGAAAATCAATCTGGCGGTGGAATGAAAAGAACTCATGGTGAAAACGAACATAATAGTTCGGGAAAACGACAAAAGTTAACACCAGAGGATAATACCGCGGACTACTATAAAATGGAGAAAATAAACGAAAGGCGAATTGAAAAGTTCAACACCACGGCATCTTACTATAACATTAAAATCAAGGACTTGGAAGTAAGAGATTTACCAAATATTTTAAAAACACTGAAAGTAATATTTCAGTCTATACTTACAAAAATTACAGAACATATTCCAGACAATGATTTAGTGAGGGTGTCCATGGATAACCCCGAACTGGACTATCCAATTGTGCTGAGATTTATGCCAAGATCAGCTCTTACTGTAGATAGACTTTTATCAGAGATTGAACGAGTACTTCAATCATACGAACAGTTTGTTGTTAACGAGACATTTGGTATAGAACTGGTTCATGTTTCAAACGTTAAAGGGTCAGGATACAGAATGAAACCAACAGTTGACATTACTCAGATGTTACAGAACAAGAAAAGTGTAATACAAGTAAAGAATAAGGATGAACTTTGTTGTGGTAGAGCAATAGTTACAGCAATAGCTCGTGTGGAAAATCACCCACAGTGGAACATTATTCGCCAAGGCCGTCAGTTACAAGGAGACCTGGCTAAAGAACTTCACCAAAAGGCTGACGTGCCACTTGATAAATGTGGGATTGAAGAGGTGAAGAAATTCCAGGCGTCCCTGCTAAACTATCAGATCCACGTAGTATCTAAAGCACACTTTAACGCTATCATTTATCAAGGACCAGAGGGAGGTGTGCCTATATACCTTTACAATCATGATGATCATTATGACGTTATAACTTCAATGACAGGATTTTTGAACAGGAATTTTTTTTGTCAAAAGTGTAAGAAAGGATACGATCACCAAGAACGTCATAAATGTAATAACCCATGTCATTACTGCCGTAAGCTTCACGAAGATGTGTCTGAAGACTGGCAATTCTGTAAAACCTGCAACTGTAAATTTGTAAATCGAACTTGTTTTGATCTGCACAATAAGAAGACGAAAAAGGGAAAATCAACTTGCGAATTGTATTACAGATGTAAACATTGCAGCCAACTTATTAACTGTTCAAAACATAAACATGACCATATTTGTGGTGAAAAGTATTGCGACACATGCAAAGACTTTGTGAGTGAGAATCACTTATGCTACATGCAACCGGTTGAAGATCTAGCAGAAAATGATACAAAGAGAGAAAAACAGACAAAATACATATTCTTTGATCTCGAATGCACACAAGATAAACGTCTTGAATGCGCTGCTGGTTACCTTCCCGGTGTTAACAATACATGTGTTCATTGCAAAAAGTCCTGGTGTGGATCTATGGAACATAGGGCAAATTTATGTGTAGCACACAGGGTTTGTAGCGCTTGCATGCATCTTGACGTTACTTCATCTTCAAAGTGTTCACAATGTGGTCCCAATGAATGGGTGTTTTCAGGTTCAAATACTATTGAGTCATTCTGTAAGTGGTTATTCACTATTGAAAATAAGGGTGCCACAGTTCTTTGCCATAATTTCAAAGGGTATGATAGTTATCCCATCATGAAATTTTTGTATGACAACGCCATTCTGCCCGAGGTGATCACAACAGGATCAAAATATATGTCCATTGTAGTACCTATCTTTCAAATAAGATTCATTGACTCTCTGAATTTCATTCCAATGGCCCTTGCAGACATGCCTAAAGCTTTTGGAGAAACAGAACTGGCAAAAGGGTACTTTCCGCATCTATTTAATACGACAGAGAATCAATCAGTAGAACTTGATCATCTACCCGACATTAAGCATTATAACCCAGACAGTATGAAGCCAGGATCACGCCAAGCATTTTTAAAATGGTATGATATAAATTGGCACACACACTTCTCACTGCAGGCAGAACTTTTACGTTACTGCAAATCTGATGTTGATATTCTTAGAAGATGTTGTCTAAAATTTAGAACACTGTTCAAAGAACTCACTCAAACATCGGACAATGATGGAATAGACCCATTTGAGAAATGCATTACAATAGCATCAGCATGTAATCTTGTTTTTAGGAGTATTTTCTTGGATCACGAAACTATTGGTATCATTCCATCTCATGGTTACCGCCCTGAGGCAAAGCAGTCAATCATGGCTTATCAGTGGTTATCCTACATTGCATTTGAAAGGCAGATATATATCCAACATGGTCGAAATAAGGGGGAGAAACAAATAGGACCCTATAAAGTTGATGGGTACTATGAAACAGCAGAAGGTCATAAAGTTGCTCTAGAATTCCATGGCGATTTCTGGCATGGCTGTCCGAAATGTTTTTCTCAAAACACAATTAATCGGGTTAATGGATTATCCATGTCTGAATTGTACGCAAACACTCTTAATAAGCAAAAGTATCTTGAATCTGAAGGGTATATTTATGAATGTATATGGGAATGTGATTTCAAACAGAAATTAGAATCTAATCCTATCATGAAAAAGTACATCGAATCTTTGGAAATAGTGTCGCCCTTAGAACCGAGAGATGCCTTCCATGGCGGACGTACTGAAGCATTTAAAATGTATGCAGAGTCCACGGCTGATACTCAGATTAAGTACTTTGATGTCACATCTCTGTATCCATTCATCAATAAAACAGGGAAAATACCCTTAGGCCATCCAAATATAATCACAGAAAATTTTGAGAATATAAGCAATTATGAAGGGTTAATTAAATGCAAAATTCTACCTCCAAGAAAACTGTATATTCCCGTCCTGCCAACTAAGTGCAATGGTAAGCTTATGTTTACTCTCTGTCGCACCTGCAGTGAAACATATGAAAATGGAAAATGTCACCATGGTGACGATGAAAGAGCCATTACAGGCACTTGGGTCACTGATGAAGTTAAGATGGCTTTATCACAAGGTTACAAGTTAATTACCATTTACGAAGTTTGGCATTTCGATGAAATAGCTCAATACGACCCTCGCACCAAAACGAGTGGGATTTTTACAGAATATGTTAATACTTTTTTGAAAGTCAAACAGGAAGCCAGTGGTTGGCCTGATTGGTGTAAAACAGAAACAGACAAACAAAAATACATACATGACTATTATGAGAAAGAGGGTATTTTGTTAGACTATGATAAAATTCAGGAAAATCCAGGCCTGAGACTGCTAGCAAAAATAATTTTAAACTCGTTCTGGGGAAAATTTGGACAAAGGTCTAATCTTTCGCAATCAGCCTTTATTGACGATCCAGCTCAATTTATTGATATGATGACATCTGACCAACAAGAAATCAAGAACGTACGTTTCATAAATGATGAAGCAGTCCAGTTAGACTGGGCATATAAAACTGATTTCATAGAAACTTCAGGAAGAACCAATGTTGTTGTGGCTGCATACACAACGGCTCAAGCCCGTTTAAAATTGTACAGTTATTTACAGCCATTAGGTGAAAGAGTTTTGTACTGTGATACAGATTCTGTTGTGTTCACCTCTGCAGACAGTGAATGGGATCCTCCATTAGGTGACTTCCTGGGGGATTTAACGGATGAAGTTCCAAACAATCAAATAACTAGATTCATCACTGGAGGGCCTAAGAACTACGCATATTGTTTAGAAAAGCCAAACAATAAAGGTCAATCTTCAATTTGTAAAGTCCGGGGAATAACGCTTAATTTTAAAAACTCTTTGGATATTAATTTTGATACGCTGAAAGATATGGTAATGGGACAAATGCAAAAGCAATGCATTAAAGTTGTAGACAAAAATAAAATCGTTAGAAATAGGGAAACTTGCCATATCATATCAAAGACTGAAACAAAAGACTATAAAATTGTGTTTGACAAAAGAGTGATCTCTGAAAACTACAATTCATTCCCTTATGGTTATTAGACATTTATTGAAAATCACAATGTTTATTATATATTGTATTGTTTATTTGAAAGTATATGCAGTGTATTTATGTATTTCATTCTTGTTTCAAATTGTAATTATTGAAAATAAAATAAGCATTTAAGTCACAAAATCTTGTTATTCTTTTATGCCAGCAGACTACATACTTACTCTAGAAGGCATCCCCATGCCAACTTCCTTACATTGAAGTATCGCCGATGTATGTGAAATGTACACTTGTTAAATAAATAATATATCAAGTTGACAGTTCAAGGATACTGTGGTTACATTAAAATGCAGCTTTTAATTATGTTTTGGCTGACATGATTAGTTGTTTGCAAAATAAAACTCCGACTTAACATTACTGAGAGTTTATCCCATAAACACGGTTGCTCCCTGTACTGACAGTTTATGGTAAAATCGTCGTCTGCTAAAGAGGTTTAAAATTATATAGCTTAAATCGATTATTGAAAAAAAAGACGGACAATTTAATCTGTCGTCTGCTAGATAAACCAAAATGGCGGCGCGTTGTGGTTACGCTCGGGTGATCTCATTTTTTTACTCAAAAAAGTGTTCTATCCTTCGGCCCCTGACTACTGATTTACCCAAACAAGTCTCACTTGAAGACAATTCGGACACTTTATTTTGCATAAATTCAAACGAACAACTGAAAAAGGTATCCACTGTAATTCTGGTACAATGATCCATTGATTTAAGCCTATGTAGTGAGAAATGTTTATTGAAAACATAATTGTCCATTACCTAATTCACTACATAGGGCGCGGCCAATATCATGCTTTGCCTGGCGTACTTTTACCTGGCATAGTACGACTGGGAACCAGACAACTATTCACCCTACATAGATTTAGTGTAAGGTACATGTATACCAAATGGCTGTGCGATCTCTAACTGGTCCAATAAATTCCGATATTTTCACATGATGACAGTACCTACTTTAAGTCCAGGTAAATGTCAGACCGGGTTTTGTAAAACTTTTAGAAATGAACGAATAAGTAACAATTTCTCGACGAGAACGTGTGTGCTGCGTCTGTTATCACATTCATGAAGACTAAATTTGCAAAATGCTTGACGTTCTGGTGTGGCCCACACCAGAACGTCAAGCATTTTGCATATTCGGAATATACTGAATCATTTTCATTTCAACTTAGACAAGGCGTTTAATCATAATGAATGAACCCAACTTATGTGCATTTGAATATCAATGACCAGAAATGAAGTAAGATGTTTAGAGTCAACCTTTGACCCCTCGTGTATCAACATTACTATGTTTGCGAGTATGATTATTTGAATGCGAGATTTAGTAAACATATTTAATGATAACAACGTCAAGGCTAAACAGTTATATCTCTAATCATGAATAAAGAATGTAAATATAGAAAATCTCAAATTAAACTTTACGTGAATTCAGTTACACACACAGCTATGTACCTTAAAGCAACTCGTTTACAATTTCGGATATTTTTCATATTTAGAAATAACGCGTCAGTGTATATAACTGAGTTAAAGTAATGCTTTGTAATATTTTGAGGCAAACTGACTAGTAGATAGTGAGAAATATAAAATAGAAGTCACAAAAAAACCCGCACAAATCATCCGTAATATTGTTATTTGTTTTCACGGGATAAGTTTTTATGTATTTAAAACACCAATGTATGTCAATTTGCACTTACTTTTTCATTATTAGAACACAGCTTTAACGCTTCTAAATGTTTATTAACATAGTTAATAAATAAGTTGAAATCTGTGAACGAATATCTTTAAATATAATTTTGCCCACCAAGCAGTTTATTTAAGATAACATTTTGAACTAGGTCGGGGATATCATTTATTCGTTTAAAAAATATATTAAAGATAAAGTAGTTATAGTCAAGATGGCTTCGGTAGAGAAGAACGTTGCATATACAAGCGATTCATCGTTAAAATTTAGTGCTAGGAATTTTACTTTAGACGGTAAACCATTCCGCCTGTTGTCTGCTGCTGTGCATTATTTTCGTGTTCCAACAATTTACTGGAAAGATCGTCTCCTAAAAGTTAAAGGATGTGGATTAAACACAGTTGAAACGTAAGTTAACTTGTCACGTCATTCGGAACACCGACCTTTCGTGAATGAATAATTTCAATCGTAGCGAATGGTCGAGGTGTTCCGAATGCGTGTCACGTATGAGGTCGCCTAAATACATCAGCCCTGCGTTCAGTTACCGCGAACGTTACAAAACGTTCCGTAACGATACATTCGGAACTCTTCGGCCATTCGCTGCTAATAATCTCGGACATATTTAGACGCTATTTTGAAACTACCGGTGTTAAAGTAAACAAATATATGATCGTTTAGGTATTGAGTGATGTTTCGTTTTTAGTCCTTAAATTTTAAAACATCACTCATTGCCTTAACGATCTTATATTTGTGTATTAGATTAGGTTATTCGCAGCGAATGGCCGAGGAGTTCCGAATGTATCGTTATGTAACGTTATGTAACGTTTTGTGTAATTGAACACGCTACCATAGTGTAGGCAGCATTTTTACTGGGAGGGAGGGAGGGGGCGGGCTAAATTGTTTTGCGAGAATAAAATGTCCGGTGGGAAAGACACTATAGATTTTCCCATTCTGTTTTAGGGTAATTTGCATTACTTCCAAAATTATAGCACCTAGCCTCCGTTCATACGGGCCTGTTTTGAAATCTACATATTCATGACTTTATTTAATTGTTAAATATTTATATGAATATACCTAATATTTCATTTTTGTCAGCAATTCAACAAAATGTATGCGAATACAGCAGTCATTCCAGTTATAACAGTTAGCAAAAAGTTAACTTCTAGCATTAATTAACCGATTAATAGCAGTTAAACTGCATTATAGTGTAATTCAACTATCTTATTAAGACCACGGTATGAAAAACTCACAAACCATAGATAGAGATTAGATAGAGATAGATAATTCATACCAATTCAGCTAAAATATAAGTATATATATTTTCTAGATATGTACCATGGAATCTACATGAAGAAAATGAAAACGAGTTTAACTTTGATGGTATACTTGATCTTAGGTAAGTTATAAGAACTTGCTTGTTCAAAATTTTTATCCCATTTTATTAATTTGACTATTCAGAGAACAATTGGACTAGTCTATTCATTTGTGTTATATTTTAACTATGTATATTTACTTCGTGAACTGATAATTTCTTAAGTCCTGAGGTCCGCTCTATGTCACATATACATGGCATTAGACTATTGTCGACCATTACATGCATTAAATAGTATGTAAGCAGTTCTTACTATGTGAAGAGGGTTTCCTACTCCTGCTGAGAACCCCTCTGTGTGCACTCGTATAAGAATATATTATTTTTAGAAAGTCGCTAGGAACCAAATATACCTATTCCCTTGGGACATTGTTTATTTGTTATCACATTTATTTTGTTTTCTACAGAAAGTTTATACAGTTGGCACATGAGCTTGGTCTGTATGTGATATTCCGTCCAGGACCTTATATCTGTTCAGAATGGGACTTTGGTGGACTACCAGGGTAAACTATAATTTGTATTTATCACTTAATTTGCCTTTGGTTACTCACTATTTATACTAGTATCAGGGGCGGACCCAGCATTGTTTTCAATGGGGTCTAAACTTTTTCTAGGAGGGTTCAAACTTTTTCTAGGGGGGTCCAACCTTTCAAAACACAACCACATTATACATTGTTTGCAGAATAACGCAACATATTGATAATAAAAACTATATAACCATTAGATCTATGTTAAACACAATGTCTTACAAGAGAAAATTCTTCTGGTAACTTAAAAACGACGCACAAGAAAAAAAATACCCATGGACAGGTACATTTTGGAAATTTCAGGGGGGTCGCGACCCCCTGAACCCCCTCGCTGGATCCGCCTATGAGTATAATTACTCTTAAAAGTTGTGAACATTTCAAAGATATAAATGATGTCTTCGCATATCTTGGATAGTTGCTGTGTCGCTAGTTTCTACAATTGAAAGTCTGTTTTGATTGTGTTGGTTGGATTTTGATTTCAAGTGCACTTCATTTGTCAGTATGTCGGTCGTTATCTGTATATGTTTTAATAACGGACCGATAACTATGTGCATCATGTGTACGTCAGTATAGCAAAAATACATTATTAACAGACGTATACTAATTAAAAATTAACAAACTCAAATGTTTAATATGAATAAAATTATACTCGGTTATTTTATTCTATATCTGTGGCTATTATCTTCATTACGAACAGAAAATGCCAATCTAGGTAATGATCCATCATAGAGGTCCATATGGAAGATTGGATTTATCCAAATGTGCAGCATCTTTAAATAAAGTCTTTATCATTATTATGCCTTTCTTCTGTTATAGGTTATTTCATTTATGATAATTACATTTTTCTCAAATTTGCTTTATTTAAGACTCTATTTAAAAATCGAAAATATTACTATACTAGTAATTTTATCGAAAAATTTCCGGCCACTTGTGGTTAGATTGAGACACTATATACAAGAGATGTTTAGTCATAACACCCCAAACGGTAGCCTTAATTTACACCATCTATACATGTACGTAGAAAAATGCATGTGTATGTACATTACATTTTGTTTCTCTTTCAAAAGTACTGGTAACTTCCATGATTGGTGGTTTGGTGAACTATCCTCCTCATACTACTCTGATTTAATAAACTCATAAAACAAACCAATGAACATATATTTTAGTTGGTTGTTAAGAGATCCAGATATGAAAGTAAGAAGTAATTATCCAGGTTATACTAAAGCTGTAGAGAAATACTTTGATAAACTTTTACCTTTGGTACATGATCTACAAGTAAGTAATCTTAAATTATAAAGCATTCATTTTCGCACAACTCCGAGTCTCACATGTATTTTGGAGTGTAACAGCCGATTGTTTTATTATTATAAACCGCATTTGTATAGCGCTCTTTTCATATTGAAGATATGTTCAAAAGCGTTTTACCATTCTCGTACCCAGAGGTTTTCAAGATGCTGTCGAAAATCTTGATAGCCTCTGGGTACGAGAATGCCGATTTACCAGTTACTACAAAACGAATTCTGTTGGGTTTTAACCTAGTCTACGAAATTAGTGGGCGTCCGTTTGCCCAGGACAACCATTTTTTAGTTTGGGAGACCAAAAATAAACAAATAAGGTATTGTGATGGCTACTGAAATGACCAGTTTGGACAATGTATCTCTTTCATATCCCAATTTCGTAGACTGCTAATTTGTTCTTTGTAACACCATCTAATTTTTAATATTAACAACATACATGGCTGTTCCAATTTATCCACACGTTTATAAAACTAACCATTAATTTATTCATATTTTTATTTCAGTACAATAAAGGTGGACCTATCATAGCGTTTCAGATAGAAAATGAATTTGGTTCGTATGACAGTGATATACAACATCTTCTATTTCTTAAACAGGTTAGTTATTTCAGTAAAGTTCTACCATTTAGACCAGACCATCTTGGCTATTGCAAAATCATGAGCATTTTGATTATTTTTTAAATTTTCAAAGATTTAATTTGAGAAGAAAATGTTAACTGCTTAGTGGGCTGTAATAAAGGCTAGTGCATTTACCACACATTTCTGTAAAACATTAAACTACTCATATAATTTTTTTTACAAGAGAGTAGGGACATGATCAGCTTTTTTAAATTTCAGTAGAATTGTCCTATCAGTACTAACAGCACTTTGATTAATTATGGTTCCAAATTTTTCTTGAGTTTTTTTTTCAAGGCTTACAAACTCTTATATACCGACTGGGAGAGTAGAAATAACTATTTTAATGTTTCATAATTATATTGATAACTTCTATCATTTAAACATTGTGTTTTATAAACATGTATTTATTTTTACTGCAATATGTAAAACATGGATTGAATGAGTTCAACTATTGTGTTTTATAAACATGTATTAATTCTTTTCAGCAATATGTAAAACATGGATTGAATGAGTTCAATTATTGTGTTTTATAAACATGTATTTATTTTTTCAGCAATATGTAAAACATGGATTGAATGAGTTTAATTATTGTGTTTTATAAACATGTATTTATTTTTCAGCAATATGTAAAACATGGATTGAATGAGTTCAACTATTGTGTTTTTTAAACATGTATTTATTTTTCAGCTATATATAAAACATGGATTGAATGAGTTATATCTAACATCGGATAATATATGGGGAGTAAAGAATGATGTATTTTACCAACGTAAGTTTTATGTTTCTTTGATATAAAAGAATGATTGTGAAACAAAATGTTTACTTCTACTGTCAGCTTTTCTGGTGTAAAATAAGCATGTATGCCAGCGCAGGATTATAAATCAAGTTCTAATCAATCACATTAGGTACTGTTTGATTATTGTTCATGTATTTATTTCTATTATAGAGGTAACCACTTGAGAACCCCATGTTTTACAACTGTAAGATACTTGAGATATTTTCACGGAAAATACATGCATTGTCAGTTTTTACCAACTGTCTGAGTTTGAATAAATTCACAGTGACTAGATGAGTTCTTTTATACTTTTACAAAGTCAATGTTGACTCAGCAAGCAGGAATTAAGCCGATAAGTTATTTGTCTGTACTACCAAATTGTGAAACATGCTGGATCACAATATCACATTCTTTGACAACGAACGTTTTAACACACCATGGACCTTGAAAACATGTACGAGTTCACAGTAAAAAATTCAGTTTTGACAGTTGAATAGAGAACAAAATATAAAAACAAATTAATATTAAGTTTCTTCATTTGAGTTTAAATCATTGTTTCAAAATATTTTTTTTACAAAACTCGTTTTTCACTTCTAAATCAGATTCTGCTTAATGGAATTTCCATTACATACATTATTAATCATTTCAGATGCCTTACCAACAGCTAATTTTAAATCTTTTGATGAAGGAAGACAAATATTTGATCTTATTGAAGGATGGAGTCCTGATTTTCCTCTCATGGTTACTGAGTTTTGGACTGGATGGTTTGATCATTGGGGCTCAGAACATGAAGGATTGCCGGTAGAAGGTGAGTTACAGTACCCACCAAAAGTTCGGAGACATTTTCACTTTGTAGGCTTACTGAATAGCTTATGTAAAAATTTGATGACTGTTTATTTTGAAATGCCTTTTAGTTTTGCTTTATTTTTTGTTTATCATTATAATCATAAATTAATTGAGACTACAAAAATAGCATAAAAGCTACGCTATGGTCAATAATTACCATAAGCATGGTTTTAGAGGCTTTAGGATGACAGATGCTGAATCTTATAAATGTGTTACATTCATAAAATTTGTTTTCATTTTATCACAAACCATACTTAAATATATTAAAAATAATGATTCAGCAAAATAATCATCAAAATTCAAGAATTGAAGTAAATTTCTTTTGTCTACTAACTTTCGTTGGTTACTGTATATATATTGATACAATACAGTTCCACTTTTATATACATGTCAAGTTCCACTATTAATTAGGACCATCAAAATTAATAATCTTAATAGCCAAATGGTCCTAGTAAAGGGACACTTACTTCTCCAATTAAGCAACTGGGACTACAAAAGTAATAAATCACATGATTTTGTACATAATAACCGATCTTTACAGAGGAATTTCACTGTTTTATAGATACTTTATATTTGTTTTCACTTGCCATAACTTATAGTTTCAGAACTCGTGACTTGACCACCAGAAAGCCATATATGTACAAACATTTAATACTATCTATTATTACTTCATTTAAATTATTCATAATGCTATGCTCATAAAAGATAAATGACATTATCTTAGATCAGAAATCAGTTTGCATTATATAAGTGCAAACTGTACACTGAAAAAGTAGGCCTATAAAAGATACAGAATATTTGTTAATTCTAGAATAAGATATCTATCTTAATTTCAACTCGTGGTCTAATACTAAGAAAATGCCACTTTTGAAAATATGTTTTCTGAGCTCACTCAGTGAAATAAAAATCGATCTTACACCTAGGTTGACAAATGTCATTTAGGTTGACTGTTAAAATTCAAATAGATCTGATGAGTTTGGCTTACAAGGCACACATTCTTTACTTATTCAATGCAAATTACATTTGTACATGGTTGTTTCAGAGTATGAAGTTTATTTAAGAAAGATATTGGAAGTTAATGCTTCTATAAACTTTTATATGTTTCATGGTGGATCTAACTTTGGTTTTATGAATGGTGCGAACAAAGAAAATCAACAATATAAACCTGATGTATCAAATTATGGTATGACAACATTTTGTATAAATTATTACTTTTAAAATTATTATTTTATACATATCCAGATGGCTATGTTCCGAGAAAAAAACCCACTATATATACATACATGGTATATATTCTTAAGATAATAGTAGGTTTTGACCCAAATTCAATTAGTGGCTAGTTTCTCTACGATAAATTGTTCGATTTTACAATTGACTTTTGCATGTTATAATGAATCTTTAAAATCAAATAATTAATGCAGCATCTTATTCATGTGCCGAAATATAAGCAAAATTAACGGTCATCAGTGTATAACGAGACGACTAAAAAATCTGTGTTGTTTGATATCTTCCACGACTTTAATTTTAGTGTATGCAAAATATCTTGTTAACATTTTTACTGATTATTATGTCCCTTTTTGTTTACATTATTTATATAGATTTTGATGTCATGTTTTCGTTTACATTATTTTTATAGATTATGATGTTATTTTTTGTTTACATTATTTATATAGATTATGATGTCATGTTTTCGTTTACATTATTTATATAGATTATGATGTCATGTTTTTGTTTACATTATTTATATAGATTATGATGTCATGTTTTTTGTTTACATTATTTATATAGATTATGATGTCATTTTTTTTGTTTACATTATTTATATAGATTATGATGTCATGTTTTTTGTTTACATTATTTATATAGATTATGATGTCATTTTTTTTGTTTACATTATTTATATAGATTATGATGTCATTTTTTTTGTTTACATTATTTATATAGATTATGATGTCATTTTTTTTGTTTACATTATTTATATAGATTATGATGTTATGTTCTTGTTTACATAATTTTGATGTCACGCTCTTGATGTTATGTTCTTGTTTAAATTATTGATATAGATTATGATATTATGTTCTTTTTACATTAATAATATAGATTATGATGCCTTAATATCAGAGAATGGTGATATAACACCTAAATATCTCAAAACAAGAGAACTACTACTAGAATATGTCTTCAAACCACAAGGTAACTTATCTCTCTTACTATGAACATAATTGACATTGTATGATCAGTCTAAAAAGTAATTGTTTGGTTGTATGGGACAACCACTTTTAAGATTGGGCTTCCATTTTTTGGGGGGGGGGGGGCAAGACATAGTTATAACTATTGGACTACCACTTTCATATCCACTCCACGAAATTAGGCTATGAAAGTGGTTGTCTGATCAGATCATTTTAAGATCAAGCACTATATCTCATTTGCAGAATTTTGGTTGCCCAAAAGAAATTGTTGGTTGCCCGAACTTAAAACTGGTCATCCCAGGTAACCGGACACCCACTAATTTCATTGACTGATATCCTAATTTTGGAGACTGTATTACAAATTATGTGTCTGTTTAAATTGCTACTCATATACTGCTGGAACTATTCTCGGATTCCGTACCTAAGGATTGATAGAGACTGCGACTGAAATCATAGTACATGTAAATATATTTGTTTGGGCTGATAGCCCCTAAAATGAAACTATCATTATATATGTATGTGCTATATAACAATGTTGTTACAATATAATTTATTGTTACAGGTATAACAACATTACCAGAAGTGCCATCAAATATTCCTGTTAAAGCTTATGGTAAGTATAGTTGAATATAAATATCCCCTTTAAGTCTGTATAACTATATCTTTTTATTGCTTGATTACACAGTAACTTTTTATAGTGTTAAGATTCAATCATGCAAACTTATATCATAAAAGGAATTAAAAGAAATATAAAGAAATTAATTCAACAACATCAGTCAAATCCAAATTTTATTTTTCATTTTTCCCCAGCTGCGGGTAGGCAGCAGAACACTAGATTATCTGACATTTGATCTCTATAAAACCCTGTTTAGAGGTTCAGTGTCCATAAATTTGTTTGTTTTTAGATCAGCCTTGAAATACCATTAGTATTGAATGTTGTATACATCTATTATTGTAGGTCCAGTTAAAGCTACACAGTATCTACCATTTGAAAGTCTGCTTGAAACAACACAGGTAACTTGTTACATTATTTTGTTTCTGATTTTTAAAACAAAAATATTAGAAGTCAAATCGTATTTGTGTAAAAATGTCAGCATAACATTTATTTAACTGGGCTTCTATGTACCTTATATAAATATACATGTACTATGAAGATGGACAGGATTATTTCACACAGGTGAAATAATTTTTACAATTATTCAAAATATTATATCAATTTCAGTTTAAATAATTTTTACTATTAAATGTTTTTGTGACCCAAGCAAATTCAGTGCATGGCCACATTGATTAGAATAAATGTACCATAGGGGGATGCATAATGTGATACAAATTGAAAATATGAGATAATAATTCAAAATATTATAATAATTTCAGTATAAATAATTTTTACTATTAATCAAAATTATTGATGAAACCTAATTTCCATTTTCTACAGTTTGTAAACAGTTCTAAGGCTGTTCCCATGGAGATGCTAAAGTTACCTGGAAACAGGGGACAAAACTTCGGTTATGTTTTATATAGATGTAACATACAAGGAGATGGGAAAAATTTGACATTTGAAAATCTTCCAACAGACAGGGCACAGGTAAGGGACATGTTAATGTTTCTGATTAATAGGATTAATGTCCAAGTGTTTTAAGGCGTAAGTACTACAGAAAGAAATGTTGTAGTCACGTCACCTATTTTTACACTCCTGGGTGTGGCTTTATCAACATTAAAAAAAACGTGCTCACATTGCCATAATACCAAGTTATGTTTGTGAAATTTCTTAATCTTTTTTATAAATGATTCTCTTTACTATTTTTTTGTCTTTTCGGTGGTACTTAGTGATCGATATGGACGGCCCTTATCTGCTTATGTAAAATATAAAAGAAAAATGTGAAAAATAAATCAACATTCGTAGTGTTTTTGCGTGAATTTACGTTTAGTTTAAGCATGAGAAGAAATAATTCTATGCTTAGAAATATTCTCAGAGCAATTTCATGTCAAAATTAATTTCTATTCAAAATCATGAACAAAACCAGTGACAGCAATTAGAGCTTTGATTTTTTTATTACTAGAAATAGTTTGCTGTGATTCTAAAGCTTGTAGTAACTTTGTTTTTCTGTGACTATTTCAGATATTTCAAGACAATGTTAAGATTGGAACTTTAGATTGGAAATCAGACACTAAACAAGTACAGTTATCTACCAATGAGCCAAAGGTGATCTTAGACACTTTGTTGTTTTTTGAAAAATGCGCCTCAGATTATTATCTTATATTAATACTTAACAAAACGTCAGAGTACCACGATTTCCAAATTGTAGGAATTTTATATTTTTTAACATTTATGTCCAATCGATAATGGAATTGTGTATAGGACCACACTGTTATCTGCTTGCATGGTTTTCATGCTCCTTTATCAATGAAAAAAACAAGAAGATATACTTGCTAGCCGCTAAAGTGGACACTTGACCATGCACTTTCATATCCTAATTACTCAGACTGACATTATGATAACTTTTGTTATAGACCACTGAAAGTCAACTAGATATACTGGTAGAGAACCATGGTAGAGTAAACTATGCTACTTTAGAATCTGGTACATTAAATACAGAAAGAAAAGGTAAGACAAATTGTTTATATGTGTAATGTTTTGTGTATATTTTATTGCTTTTACCAAATCATTATAAAGCATGAACATAATCTATTTAAAATATCTGAAGACTATGTTATTTTACATAATACGAGTTGTGCTGAGTGCTGCTTAAAATTATCTTTAGTTATGTTCCTTGATTTGTATAGCTTCTCTATGTACAAAATTTATCAATTTCTTCTGCTATTTTAATAAAGGGATCAATGGAAAAGTGTATATAGATGACAAACAGTTGACAGAGTTTAAGATTTATGGTCTAGAATTTCAACCAGAAGCTGTCAATAGGTTTGTTAAACTGTCTTTTCTTTATTGATAGGTATTCGAGAGAATAACTTATATAACTCTATTGTATGACTCAGTCAGTTTATTATTTATCTCGTGATGATAGCATACAGGACAGTAGTTCCCATACTGCAGCTTGAACCAAACATTGAGGCGTGCAAATGGTGGCAACACTATTTAGGTGGCATGCTATATAGGTTATATTTGCTGCAGGATCACCTTGATATATATATAGACTTGAGGTGGGAAGTTTTAACTGGGTAGTTGGCTCAGACAGCCATGTTCAGGTTGTACGTTAGGTTTGTCAAGTTCTATCAAATCATATTGATTCACTGAAATTGACTTCGTTGAAAGGTTTAAAGAAAATTATATTATACCTATATATAATCAAATTTATGTGTGGAGGATTTGAAGTTAATTATCAAAATTCACAGGATCAATTGTGTTGGGGGATGAAAGATAGTAGTTATTTGATTTATGATGTATCAATTACGATACATGTGCTAAGGGATCAAGAAGTTTTTGATAGTTGCACTGGTAAGAAGTTAAGAACACTCCCAATCCTAAACTTCATAAAACAAGAAATGTACCTTCTTTCAGCAAGCTTCATTGGGTGCCATTGTTTCTGACGCAGAGTAAAATGACATATTGATAGATAGACTCACAGCCTGTGGTAAAACAGCAGTAATCAAATGACCAGGGAAATGATTGACTGTTAATATAGACTAAAAATATATTTACCTCCCTTTGAAATAACTTTTTTACCAAAAAATCTCTTCATTCTATAATAGATCTGACTGGATATCAATACCAGACAAGCCATCAGTACCTGCATTGTTTAAAGCTACATTAACCATTGATGGAGATGTTAATGATTCTTTTATATACATGAAGGTTTGTATGAGCTAATATATTCTTATTTCGGCTGCCATTATTCTTCCTAGCACCCATGACTGCTAGTTAAGTAAGTGCTGTACCTTTCTCTCGTGCAGGGGTAACAGATACTATATTAAGATCAGATCTATTTACCTACCTGAGGTTTGCTCATGAAATACAATATATTCTGTATTAAATACATCTGAGGGTATTACATTTTCCAAAAGGGCGTCATTATGAGTATAAGAAAACTGCAATTACATTAAATACTCTAAAGACCCTGCTCATTTTTTTACTTTCGGCGATTTTGCAGAAAGGCTTAAGTTATGCCACAAATCGAAAACTATCTACGATAATGCCGGACCAGTTTAACTTGGAAGTGATACATGTGTCTCTGATTTACTATGCAGTCAATTGCTAGGCGATAAAAGTAGTTCCGTCATCTGACTCATCTGTTCAATGTAATGATACTGCGGTCATTCATTGTATTACTTAAAGTTTAAGTTGTTTTACTGTATTGTACCATATTTATCATATTAAACTACACTAATGAACCTACAGAATTTGTTGGCAAAGTGTACTGGGAAAACTGTACTTCCAAGATTTTGTATTGCAAGAAGAGGAAAAAATAATGTCTGTATAATATTTGGCAGTAATACAGGGTAGCTTAAACACTATGTCCGCATGTTTTGCCCTGCTTGAGTCTAATGTGTAAGGAGTAATCATTAGTATGGATTGTTAGGTTTCAATGTGCACGAAAGTCTTTCTGTATTTCAATACTTTGATTCAACCTAGTTTACATCTTGAATTGATTATCATGCAAAGGATCATAATTAAAGATCAAACCTTACAGGATCAATTAGAGATTTTTTGTGGGAAAAATAATAAGTTATTATATTTTTTACAATTTGATTTTGTTCAATTAATTGTCTGTAAGGAGAAATCAGCGAAAATAGTTTGTATACCATATTTGTTGTTGTTGTAGTTCATGTGACTTAAGACTCTCAGGTATTGTTAATATATTTATTACAGGGTTGGGGTAAAGGAATAGTATTTGTGAATGGATTTAATCTTGGTAGATACTGGATTATAGGGCCACAGCAGACGCTGTATGTACCAGCACCTAAATTACATGTTGGAGAAAATCAGGTTAGATATCAAGAATTTACTTATTAGAATTCTATTTACTATTTAAAATTCTCCTTTTTGAAATCAACAATCATAAGAAATTTTTAAGATGGAAAATTCTAAATTTAGGTTGTACATGTAGCAATATTAACCATTTACATTTTTATCTGCATATATTGCAGCGTTTGAAATTGCCCTATGAATTTATTGAAATATTGAAATTTTACAACCTTGGAAAAATTGACCATCTTCGGTGCAATATCTGCAAACATTATAAATGGGGATAAATCAATGGTATGGCAACTATTTAAAGCAAATATCTGGCTCTAATGGTGTTACAAAAATAAGTACAATGTACAAGGGCTGAATGTGCTAATTTCAGACTTACGGATTATTATTTTCTACTCGGTGTCAAATGCACGTATTCTATTTCAGATTGTAATATTTGAACAAGAGACAGTTGGTGAATCCATTGTATTTACTGATAAACCTATATATGATGTCAATGACGTATCCAAAATAAATTTGTAACTTACAGAGATTATAGCATATAGCCATATTGTGTTACCCTAGCAAGTTGGACAAGAAGCAGAGAGAAATAATTTTCATACTGTTTACAACAACACAAACTAACTTAACTAAAAGATATAGTGATTTTATTAACATTTTTAAGTACACATGTATTACACAAAATGAACATGTATTTATTAATTGTAAAATAAAAGAAAGAAAACAAAGAAATTGCAGTTTTATAAAAGTTTAAACGATATACAGCAACACTTTTTAGAAAGGATTTAAATGGAATCTGAAAAAATGGATTAGAAGTTTGGGAGTTATAATATAGGCATAAAACATATCAAATACATTTCAAATTCTAGGTGAGCATCCAGTCAAACAGCTTATTAAGTATTGTACAATGATAACATTTAGAAATCATACACAGAGTTTAAATGTCATTGTATGTTTTGCATAATTATGTAATTTTACATAAGTTGATACTCAAAATAACCCTTGGTAACTATTTTGTTTTGATCATCTCATACAAACAGTGATTGTATTATTATTTTTAACCCTTTAATAGTCAGACCATCGGCAAAATTGGTCATTTTTCACCTAAATGTGATAGGGCCTCTTCAAGATGCTTTTATTTCAAATCTAATGGACTGACAGAGATGAAATTTTGCTATATGATATCTTTAAGGATTGTCTATCAAAAAAGGCAATTTGAACCCCCATTCTAGTAACCATGGTAATGTTTGGGTGTGCAAAAATGCAATTTTACATATCAACCCACAATGTGCATTCATTCAGTCATGCTTTCCTCAAATGAGGTCTACTTCTAGTACTTCTTAGACTCTTAAAAATCATTTTCACCATTTCGCACCAATTTTATGGACTCAACCACCCATATTTTGTGTCAAAGATGGGGCCTATCCTTAAGAAAAATTCTGATTGAGAAGGCAATTTTTCTTAAGTGAATAACACCTTATCAAGTTATTATTATTACACTAATGTCAATTCTTGTTGCAACCACTTGTAATATTTTTTCTATATTGTCTTTTGTGTAAAGTGTTCCTATATATTTTATACAAACGATGTACATGTAACAGTAATAAACTAGTGCAAGATTTGTCTTCTGTTGCCATAGTAATTCAATAATATCATTTCAATCAAGCCTGTTCTTCTAGGTATGAATCCTATTTATCTTGATACTAGCAAGAAACAAAGTCTAACACCTGCAAGTCACTTTTTCAATCAAACTTAAGATTAATGTGCAACAATATGGAACCCTCACCAGAGGAACCATATCAACAGTATAACGATAGTTCAGAGACGTGTATAGCTTAGTGATAGACAGTGACAGAAATACTAGTAGTGTCACAGATATGCTGCACTATATGAACTGGGAGAGCTTACAATCTAGAAGATGGAAGCAACAATTGATGTAAAAAGCATTCATATCTAGCAAGAAAGGATTTGAACACCTGATTTGCTCTTTTTTGCCACAAACCTTCAAATTTGAGCTTTCAAACTTTTACTGTACATGATACTCAACAGCTCTAAGAATTGGTTTACATTTAGACAATTGTCTGTTTGTGTCCTGTGTGACTTGCTTAACATGTAAGCTTAGACTATCGGTACAGCAGTAATTTAATAACAAATGCCATCATTTTATTTACCGCCGGCCTGAAGGCCGGTGGTATATTGGTATCGTCAGAATCTGATGACCGTGGTAGGAGCAGTTCATGACTTCTTTTACTTGCGTCCTGCTTTTTTATTTACAAATGTCGACAGTGCTTAATTGTAATAATTTTTAGTTTTATAGTACTGCAATAAAAATTTCTGTCTTTTTTGGGCATTTTATAAAGAACATGTTATCCTTATTTATATTTTAAGACATCGTAAAATAGCTGCTCCCCTAAATTGACGGCCGCACGATTACCGCATACTCCAAATACTTACCGCATACTTCGCATACTCGCGCTAAAATCGAAAATACTCTCGCACACTATTATAATTCTAATACAATGATACTTAAATACTTAAAAAACACTTGGTAGAATATTAATAACTAATCAGAATGAGATTTTCTTCGAAAAGTTGATTAAAATGGAAGAAATTTGCCTAAAATAACGCACACTGTCGTATTTTTTCGTATAAGAAAAACATATTCTTGCAAATTTTCCTTAACACTCGCTTAATTCTTATACAATGACACTTAGATATAATTTAAACACTTGTTATAATATTAATTGATACTCAGAATGTGATTTTTGTTCGAGCAGTTTACTTTAATGGATAATCCTTGTCTCAAAATAGCGTACACTGACATATTTTCGCTTAGAAGACAACCTTTTCTCTCTTAAATACTCCCTTGATTCATATACAATGAACCTAGGATATTTATATAACATTGTATGAATATTTATTTAACTTATTATGTAATATTTGTTCGCAATGGTTACTTTAATAGATAACGTTTGGCTAAAAATAACGAACACGGTCATACGATTGCGAAAAGAAAAATAAATTCTCTGAAATACTTTCTTGATTCTAATACGTAGAAGGTTAGATACTAATATTACGACATTACAATTGTTTAAGTATTAACTAATATTTTTTCTAAATAAAGACGTTTAATCACTAAATTGTTCTCAAAATAACACACATAACCGCATATAAGTTTTTGCGCATGCTAAAAACAACCAGGTACCGTACATATTTCACGCACGTCTCCGTGAACAGATTTGCTATAGACTCGTGGTAAATAAGAAAGTACGCGAGTTGAGAAATTTAGATCGGGTTTATCGTATACGAAGCGCTAAATGCATGATGTTAAATCTGGCGTGTTTTCATATACATAACTTTTATTTATTATTTAATCTCAGGCCAATTTTGCCTTGGTTCGCTCCAATCTGGAATATTGCTCTTCTGTATGGAACCCCCACACTAAGGGGCTTACCTCTAAACTGGAAATGGTCCAGCGCCGTGATGCTAGATACGCCTGCAACCGTTACAGGAACACAAGCAGCGTAACAGACATGCTCGGTAGCCTACAATGGGAGACCCTAGAATCCAGGCGGACAAAGATACAGCTGACAATGATGTATAGGATTTTAAACAGTCTAGTAGCAGTAGCAACACCATCATACCTACATAATGCATCAACCAGAACCAGATCAAATCACTCACTGAAATACCGTCTTGTGTCAGCAAGAACCGACACCTTCAAATTCAGTTTCTTTCCCAGAACTATCAGAACTTGGAACCAACTACCAGCTGACACAGCTGAGGCTCCTGACTTGGCACAATTCAAGCAGGGGCTTGCCAAACTTCAATTCTGATCAGCTATCAGTCCAGACTGTTCTAGGGTGTAATGAAGGTGGGAGCTATGCCGGTTGGGTAAATACCCATTAGGCGCTACGCTAGCCGGATTGGTCTAATTCTGAGCTCCTGAAGCAGTCTGGATACTTTCTCCTCCTTCAGTTTCTATCTTTGATCTGACTCTTTTCTACCTTTCTATCAATAATCTAATCACTATCTTTTACTTTTATCCTTTGTCTTACTACCACACGAAACATAATGGTCAAATCAATGACAGACGTTTAAACGAAACTAATAGATAGATAGATTTAAAACATTTATACCATGTTTAAAAGAAGTTTCTCTAAGAAGTTGCTACATTGTAATTATCTTCTCTTCTAAACCCTGGTTTAGACTAAAACACGTAGACATGCGAGTATATTTAGTAAACATAAATTTATTGCTGTAATTAGTGGCCAATAAGCCGTACTTTTTTAAGTTTGTAAAAAGGAATAATGTATTAATTAAATAATGTAGTAAATATATAGATTTATAAACTGTGACATTTATCATGGAACACTTTACATGTTCTGTATTATACCTCAGAATACAGAATTTTGTACTCCTTTGCCGCATATATCTTTGTTTTCTCTTTTGATTAATGTACATATACCACTATCCGGCGGTATTTAATGCTTTGCATTAATCTTTTCTTGTTTATATACATTGTATTGTCTAATACTGACCATCCTAAGAATAAAAATAATGTTAACATTTCTATCTAATATGACTGTGACTGCTGGGAAGGACTTAAAACAGAGACAAACCATTGCTCCAATCCAAGAGAAATAACTAATGGCTATGTAACAACAATAAGATTTATTCTACTTTCAATTTAGAACAAAATATTCATCAATAAATTTAAACATCAACAATTATATCACAGTTTAAAACAACTGATTATCATACAAACAAATATACAAATACTCATTTGAAGGCTATACATGTACTTCTTTAACTAAATATATAAATGTATGATGTATACGATGTCAGTAACTCTCTAATTTGAATATAAAAAACCCTCACTAAAAACAAGTTAACAATATAACCATGAATAGCTACAAGCTATGATTGAATTTTTACAAAATATAAAAAAGCGTTATTGACATTAAAATATACATTGTATAGTCCAGCAATGACCCCATTGTCTTGTAAACATTGTACAGCTTCTCCAATGGTCATACCTAAAACTTACTTCATAGGGTTTTTCATGCAAGTACAAACAAGTGTTCTGATATTTACATAAAGAGTACAGCATATCAAGGGTTCAAAGGTAAAGGTAATAACTTCCATTTCTGTCGAAAATGACATTTTGTGTTTTTCTTATAGTATTAAATGTCCTTTATTTCTGGCAAAATTTGTGAAGAAATTTCAGTCCTTATATTGGCAAAAATCGAAGAAGTATTTAGTAATAACTACTTTCCAACAAAAAATACACATGTATAAGGTTATAACATGCACATATTACCTTTTAGTTTAAAAGTAATAGGCTCATATATAACCTTTAACCACGGACAGAATACTAGATTCATACAGTTCATTCTGTATAATCTTTTACCTTTTTTCCCATAAAATCTCTCAGTTTATTGTTTAAACAAGCTTAATCATTGATAATCCTGACAATAAACAAACAATAGCACTGATAAGATGATTCTGGTTTGGTTTTGCAGCTATTTAGTTGCTTGTGTGTTGTCCACTGGTCACGAGAGAGCTATTTTTTTATAATTTTAATTCTGATGGTGAGTAAACTTTCATAATTTCATATTGTTATTCACAACTATGTTCAGTCAATTTGAATGTTATATTTGTGATGCAGCTGGTTTTCTAGAATATTTAACCTATAAAAAATCACATTTCACCCTTGCTATATTATTAGATATTAGTTTACAAGGGTTACCTCCCTTGATTATAAATACTATATATAATGCATGCATGCTTGTATACACCACCTTTCTATCGTAGAGAATAAAGCTTATCATAGTACAGTGTGAATCTTGTTAATCTATCATTATTAATATATATCATTGGAAAGATATATTATAACATGGTGTCAGAAGTATAAAAAGTAGTTTGAATTTAATTTTACCAATTTCGTGATTTAATAAACATTATTGTTAATAAATTGGTTGTACAATTAACATTCAATAGTTTAATAATAAGATGGATTTAACAGGAATTCCTACTCCTACCATAGACTGGTCAAGTGATAATTTACCGTTAGAGTGGACAAATTTCAAAGAACATGTTGCTCTAATTTTTAATGGACCCTTGTCAAGTAAGGAGGAAAGTGTTAAATGCACGTACTTACTAATTTGGATTGGACAAAAGGGAAGAGATATTAACAAATCATGGAATCTATCAGACAGAGATTCAAAAGTTTTAGATACACTATATGACAAATTTGATAAGTGTGTGAAACCAAAATGTAATAGTGTATTCAAAAGATATCAATGTCATAATATTGTTCAAGAAAGCTATTCTAGTGAAGAATTTGTTACAATCCAAAGAAATGCTGCAAAAGATTGCAAGTACGATAACGAAGACATGATTAGAGACAGAATAGTGTTTGGCATTAATTCAAGTATCATAAAGGAAAAACTCTTAAATGAAGGAGACAAATTGACGTTGTCCAAGGCTATAGAGATAGCACAGAACTATCAATATTCGCAGACATTAAAATCCATGAATAATGGACGGTCAGTAGACGTGGTCAGTCCAAAATCAACAGTTAAAGAAAACGGAAGTAATAATCCCTCTAATAGAAGACCCACGAAGGCAAGAAAAAACTGTCCTGAATGCGGACGTTGTGGAAGATCTCATCAGAATGAAGATCCGTGTCCGGCAAATGGAAAACAGTGCAAATATGGCAATAAATGGAACCATTTTGCAATAGTTTGTAAAAACAATGACAAACGCGTGAACTATAAGGACAAAAGTGTGTATGAAGTTGAGGAAGATTCAGATTCTGACTTGGAGGATTTTTGTGCTGGTTCTGTTGAATCAAGTGCAAACAATCAGGTATTTGTTGATTTACAGGTGGGCCCCAATCGTAAACCCATGAAGTTTAGGCTCTATACTGGCGCATGCTGTAATATCATTTCAGAGAATGAATATAATAGTCTTAAGGTCAAAATCCCTCTACAGAAGCCAAAAGCTAAGCTCACGTCATACACAGGTTCAGAAATCCTTGTTCTTGGAATGATAACATTAACTTGTAGATTTAAAAATCATGTCCAAGATGTCGAATTTTATGAAGCCAAGACCAGTAGAATATCCCTATTAGGATTGCAAACTTGTATAGAGTTCAATCTAATTAAAATTGCTATGACAATTGAGGGTAAAACTGGCATGACAAAAGAAACTGTGTTGACTGAATTCAAACAAGTATTTCAGGGTATAGGAAAATTACCAGGTACTTGTTCAATAACATTAGATCACAAGGTTACTCCCGTTGTGCATCCCCCGAGACGAGTCCCTGTAGCACTTCAAGAGAAAGTCAAAACAGAGCTCCAAAATATGGAGATGGCTGGCATCATTGCAAAGGTAAACAAGCCTTCCGAATGGGTTAACAGTATGGTAGTTGTAAACAAGCCCCATTCAGACAAAGTCAGGATTGTTATAGATCCCAAAGACCTTAATAAGGCAATACTTAGACCTCATTATCCGACCAAGACTTTAGACGATATTTTGCCACAGTTTCGGTCAACTAAGATATTTACAAAACTGGACTGTAGGTCAGGTTACTGGTCGCTAGTGGTAGATGAAAAGTCATCACACTTAACTACATTTAATACACCTCAAGGTAAATATAGGTACTTAAGATGTCCTATAGGTTTTAAATGTAGTCAAGATCTGTTTCAAAGAAAAAGGATGAATGTTTAGAAGGTCTAACTGGTTATACTGTCATAGTAGATGATCTGTTAATATTTGCCTCCACTGTAGAGGAACATGACAGAAATCTTAGAAATGTACTTCAAAGGTGTCAAGAAAAGGGCATCACTTTAAATGAAGACAAATTAATGGCAGGTGTCCAAGAGGTTAAATACTTTGGTCATATTCTGTCATCAGAATGTTTAAAACCCGACCCAGATAAAATACGGGCCATTCAGGAAATGAAAATTCCCACAGACAAAACAGAGACTGTTTTAGGAATGATAACATACTTATCCCGATATGCACCCAAATTATCAGAGATTGTTCAGCCCCTCTATGAAATCTTGAAAAAAAAGATGTTATTTTTCATTGGGACGATCAACTGGATCGAGCCTTTCAAAAGGTTAAAGACATTTTGACTGAATGCCCAGGACCTATATTGTAATACTTTGACCCAAACAAAGCAATAGTTTTACAATGTGACAGTTCTCAACATGGCTGTGCTGCTACATTAATGCAAGAAGGTAAACCAATTGCATATGCTAGCAAGTCGTTAACGAGTTCTGAAAGAAACTGGGCCATGATTGAAAAAGAACTATAAGCAATAGTTTTTGGTATGACTAAGTTTAGACAGTATATATATGGTAGACATGTATTAGTTGAGACTGATCATTTACCACTTATAAGTGTACTTAAAAAGTCACTTTAAAGTGCCCGGCTAGACTTCAGAGACTGTTATTAGCATAAGTCTGGTTCTAAGATACCATTGACAGATACAATGTCAAGGAACTATCTTCCTGATACGTACCACGAACTATCAGAGACAACTAACTTACATGTACATTTTGCAGCCAGAATCTTACCTTATACTGATCATAAATTGAATGAAATAAGGTAACAAACCTTACAAGACCCTAAATTAATGAAACTGAAACAGGTTATTATACAGGGTTGGCCTAATAAACGTAAAGATTGCGAATCAATCATTCTCGATTATTGGAATTATCGAGAAGAATTAAGTGTTGTAGATAATCTCATATTCAAAGGTCACCGGATCATTATCCCTAAACCTCTAAGATCTTCAATGCTGAAAATTATCCATACTGGTCATCCAGGGCAGGAGCGTAGCCTCCGTCGCGCAAGAGATACCATGTTTTGGCCAAATATTACAAAAGATGTAATAAGTACAGTCACACAATGTTCAACATGTATTGAACACCAAAGGTCAAACACTAAAGAACCATTGATTTCTCACGAGATACCTATGTACCCATTGCAGGTCATTGAATCTGATGTATTCACATTAGACAATCAAGATTACTTGATAGTATGTGATTATTTGAGTAACTACTTTGAGTTGGAAAAACTCAGTAATATGAACAGTCAAACTATAATAAAGGTTATGAAAACATGCTTTTCAAGACATGGTATTCCTGAGAAACTTATCACAGATGGTGCTAGTTACTATACTTCACAATAATTTCAAGATTTTTTACTAAATTGGGGCATACAACATGTAACATCATCAGCCCATTATCCTCAGTAAAATGGTCTGAGTGAGTCTTGTGTTAAGACTGCAAAGACACTATTGAAGAAATGTAAACAAGATAATACTGATTTATCAATTGCATTACTAGAGCTTTGTGCTACACCATTAAGCATTGGTATATCACCTTGTGAAATATTGATGGGTAGAAAAATCAGAACATTTCTACCTATGAAATCCAATAAATTTACTTCTCAACCCCTAGATATGAAACATATAAGATCCCTTCTTCTTAAGCAAAAGCAAAAGCAAAGGAAGTATTATGATAAAAGGTCAAAATCCTTAAAGCCACTTAATATAGGGGAAAAGGTTACAATACAACAAGGAACGCGGAAACCCGCAGAAATAACAAAGCAAAACAGAGAAAGATCATACACTGTAAAGACCCCAGATGGAGGGCTATAACAACTCTATTTAATAACTCTCTGAAAAAAACTGGGAGGGGTGGGGTGGGCGTTTCATTTTTGAATTTATCTGAAAATGGCTTAATTTTTTACTTCCAAATCAGTTCATGCATTGCAAACTTAACTAATTTATAATTATTAGTTTTGAATAACATAGTCTTGATGCACGCATTGTTCGTGATAGATTGCCCGATAATAAAACCTGTATCTGCATTATTTGTATTGTGCAGATGACACAAAATGGTCAGACAGGTCAGATAAAGATAAAAGAAGAAGTTCAATGCATCAACAGCAAGTAACAGCAATGTGCAAATCGTATATGATTATGATAGCACAGAAGCAGTGATTCTATATGAATTGGACTTAGAAATAATGTTGATAAAAACATGCATATCTACTCTAGAAAAAACAAGCTCATCTCAAAACATTTTAGATTACAATCCTACACTTATCCCTGAATAGAAGCATGCATTTCAGCTCAAGCTTATTAGCAGCATTAATCAGTATAACTGTTAAAAAGTCATAAATCTTCTAAGCCTGCAGAGAACAAGAGTAGAGAAAACAATTATCTGACAACACTGTTTCTTTTATCAAGTAGTAGACATCTGCAAAGTTGAATTTCGACGCGCCATTTATAAAGTGACCAAAGCATATAACATGTATTATTGCATATTTTATATTGCAAGCAAACGTGATAAGTTAATTATCATATTTTATATTATATTCATTTAAAATTTTAATTTACAATCATGATTTTAATTTTTTTTTCAACATTTTACAGCCAGTGATTTCAGCTTTTATGAATTAGAGTATACACATACTATAATATGTATTAGTTGTGCATATCAATATTATTTTGTTATATTTTCTACGAGAATTAGTTGATTTTTACATTTTAATTATTTTCTATTGTAATAATGAGTAACTAATGTTTTGCAGCTTGTTGAATGAGATGCAGTAACATGACATTTAATATACCGTTACTGAAAGAATTAACAGTGCACCAGGAAGGATTAGATCAATTTGTTGTATTCAGAGACTTTACCACCTTATTAAAATCAAAACCTTTTCCAGCAGACTAAAATCAAGAGAAGTAATATATTTCAGTGGCTGACAGGGAAAGAAGGAACGTAAAAGAAATAGGTGGTCATCCTGCTTTTGGTTTTTGTTTTGCATTTTATTTTTGCAGAATAGCAGCAGAAATACAGTTCAAAATTTTGACTTCAAATGACCCTGTTTGTGAAACCACTAGGGATATATAATTCAACATTTCAAACGACGAAAATTTCATATATCTGTTACCAAATGAATGCCGTACACAAAAAGAACTTTTCTTTGATCTTTTCTTCTGGTACTTACGTCATGTATGGTGGCTCACTTTCCTAACCAGCTTTGCTGGACACACTTTTTACCAGTACTCACTTACCTGTTAACAAGGAACTGACAACTTTTCTGTCTACAGAGAATATGGATATATTCAGTAGAAAAATGGAACCAATTACTTAGAAATTTATATTCAGTGTTTCAAAACATTATAATTAATTTTGTTTTTCTTTTATGTAGGAATGGTGAAGGCTTTAACCATATTGCTGCCCTCCTTTATGCAATAGCAGACATCACTGATAAGAAAAAGGATGGTACATTAGCATCATCCTCCATGAAGTGTAAATGGAATAACCCTAGAAAAAGAAAACTTACTTCAAGAAAATCATAAGATACTAATTTCAGTAAAATAATCCACGGTAAAAAGAATGTTAAAAGAAAACTTCCGATTGATGTTTATGACAACAATAAGACAGTCGATGTCGAGAACTTCAAACAAAAACTATTAAAAATGGATTTCAATGTTGAATGGTTGAGAAACTTTCAGTTGAGTACAAACTTATGACCTGTTCCGAAATTGCATGACATAAAATTGAATTTCTGTAGGAAAGTGAACTTACAACATCATCAAGAATATTTCATGAATCACTTTAAATCACTAAAGACCACCGAAATAGAGTGTTTAACAATTGAGTGCATGACAAGAAACTAAACCAGTGTATGTCTGATTAGTGGATATTAGCTGGGAAGATTGACAGCATCATATTTTGGAAAAATATGTAAGATGAAGTCGTCAACAAAACCTGATACCACTCTGAAAGATATCATGAACTATAGAACATTTGAAAGTTTTCATACTAAGAATGGACAATGGCTTTTATTTCAAATCTAATGGACTGACAGAGATTAAATTTGGCTATATGATATCTTTGGGGATTGTCTATCAAAAAAAGCAATTTGAACCATAATACCAGTAATATTCTTGTTACAGCCACTTGTAATATTTTTTCTATATTGTCTTTTGTGTAAAGTGTTCCTATATATTTTATACAAACGATGTACATGTAACAGTAATAAACTAGTGCGAGATTTGTCTTCTGTTGCCATAGTTATTCTATAAAATCATTTCAATCAAGCCTGTTCTCCTAGGTTTGAATCATTTTATCTGATACTAGCAAGAAACCAAGTCTAACACCTGCAAGTCACTTTTTCATGCAAACTTAGATTAATGTGCCACAATATGGAACCCTCACCAGAGGAGCCATATCAACAATATAACGATGGTTCAGAGAAGTGTATAGCTTAGTGATAGACAGTGACAGAAATACTAGTAGTGTCACAGATATGCTTAACTATCTGAACTGGGAGAGCTTACAATCTAGAAGATATAAGCAACAATTGATGTAAAAGACCATTCATATCTAGCAAGAAAGGATTTGAACACCTGATTTTCTCTTTTTTTGCCACAAACCTTCAAATTTGAGCTTTCAAACTTTTACTGTACATGATACTCAACAGCTCTAAGAACTGGTTAACATTTAGACAATTGTCTGTTTGTCTCCTGTGTGACTTGCTTAACATGTAAGCTTAGACTATCAGTACAGCAGTAATTTAACAACAAATGCCATTATTCAGGCCTCCTAGCAGGCCAAAACAGAAATGAAGGTTTTTATAAAGGCTCCAATGTATGAAAATAAAGGCCTTTTAGAGTAAAATATGAAAAAATAAAGAGTAAATAAAGGCTATTTTTTGTTATAGTTCTCATTTCTTTATTAAACCCACAGTCATACCAAAGTCATTTTTGGATGTTATATACTGTTTGAATTATGCAATATAATACATACCTTATTTAATGTGTATACCTATTTTCTCTGCATATCTATATCATACATAGCTCCTGTTTTACAGTGTAGGGAAAATGCAGAACAAAATCCATTACTTGCTTTAAGCTAGCACGGCAACCAGTCAGAGCAAATATAAAGGTTTTGAGTGAGAATTACAGGCTATTTTGGCGTTTTAAAAGTTTTCTGGGGAAATGTAAAGGTTTTAAAGGTTTGCTCTGAAATTAAAGGTTTTTAAAGGTTTTAAAGGTTTCACTAGGAGGCCTGCATTATTTTATTTATACACAGTGTCTAGTACTGACCATCCTAAGAATAATGATAATGTGAACATTTCTATCTAATATGACTGTGTCTGCTGGGAAAGGACTTAAAACAGAGACAAACCATTGCTCCAATCCTAGAGAAATAACTAATGACTATGTAACAACAATAAGATTTATTCTACTTTTAATTTAGAACAAAATATTCATCAATAAATTTAAACATCAACAATTATATCACAGTTTTAAACAACTGATTATCTTACACACAAATATACAAATAATCATTTAAAGGGTATACGTCTTTAACTAAATACAGTACCCACCAAAAGTTTGAGACAAAGAAAATTAAGTTAAATTCTTAAATTTCATTGATAGGTTTTGGTAGAACCATAATTTTTAATACATTAAGTACGGTTGGTGATAAAATGAAAACAAGTTTTGAGAATGCATCACATTTATAAGATTCAGTATCTGATATCCTAAAGCCTCCGAAATCAAATTCAACGTACATGTTATTCTTTTCTATAACATACCTTTTAAGCTAATTTGGTAGTCTCAACTTCAAATAGTACCATAACAAAAGAAATAAGCTAAACTAATAATCATTAGAAAATAGGTGGTAATCAAATTATTGATAAAACCTATGTAGTAGGCTTAGACAGAGGAAAAATGTCTCCACACTTTTGGTGGGTATTGTATATAAATGTATGATGTATACGATGTCAGTAACTCTCTAATTTGAATATAAAAACCCTCACTATAAAACAAGTTAACAATATAACCATGAATAGCTTACAAGCCATGATTGAATTTTTACAAAATATAAAAAAGCGTTATTGATATTAAAAATATACATTGTATAGTCCAGCAATGACCCAATTGTCTTGTAAACATTGTACAGCTTCTCAAATGGTCATACCTAAAACTTACTTCATACGTTTTTTCATGCAAGTACAAACAAGTTTTCTGATATTAACATAAAGAGTACAGCATATCGAGGGTCCAAAGGTAAAAGGTAATAGGTAATAACTTCCATTTTTGTCGTATTAAATGTCCTTTATTTCTGGCAAAATTTGTGAAGAAAATTTCAGTCCTTACATGGGCATAATCGAAGAAGTATTATGTATTAACTTCTTTTTAACAAAAATCACACATGCATAAGGTTATAACATGCACATATTACCTTTTATTTTAAAATTCCTGAAGAAAATATAGGGGGGAAAGTAATAGGTGCACATATAACCTATAACCACGGACAGAATACTAGATTCATACAGTTCACACTGTATAATAATCTTTTATTTCTTTTTTCCCATGAAATCTCTCAGCTTATTGTTTAAACAAGCTTCTCTATATTTAGTTCACCTACGTTATGTCCTACTGTCAGTGTGTCCATCAAGATTTTATTGACACAACATTTCCTTTGAAACCACTCAGCCAATGGTTACGAAACTTGGCAGGAATTTTTCTGCATGCTGCACTGCAGAAGTTTTTCAAAGAATTACATTCCATGTAGAACTCCTATTGCCAGGGCAACCGAAAGGTAAATCTTATAAACCTCAAATGCCGGACCAGCTAGATCTTAGATAATTGGTGTTTATCATGTATTACTAATACAATTTACTACAAAGATTGTTCAAACTATGCCTCTGAAGTCATTTGATTTTGCACTTTTGTTATGTTTACATCTAGTTAAAATCCTACCAAAGCTATATTGGCCAGTTGTATTGAGGTATGACATGTCTTAAACAACTTTCAGATGTGCAAATGGGAGAGGTCAAAATTACCTTACAATAAATCTCGGCATGTATTGCAATAATGATTTTGATCAATGAGATGTTGTGAAGTTCAGACCAGTTTAAAACATTTAATCTCAACTATTTTAAGAAATGTGAGAGCTGTCCTATTCCCTGGTGTTGGCATTACACATTGGTTAAAGTTTTGTGTGCAACATCATATCTTTGAAACTTTTGAAGATATTTAATTCAAACTCCTCAAATATATTCAGGGTCATTATGTATATTTCTTACCTAAGCTTTTTTTGTAGTGACAAACGTTTACGGAAGATGGAAGACGAATTGCATAGCCTTAAGAGAAAAGTCAGACGTCTTAAGGAATGGAGACAGTCAAAAGAGAAAGAACATAAATTTATGGAAACTGAATCTTTTAGTAAACAGATACCAACAGAAACAAGAGAGTCAACTAAAAGTGACAAAGAAATGCAGCCGACAGAAAATGAAACTGTTAAAGTTGCCGATTTAGAGTTAAAATCATAAATGTCGCAACATGAGAAATTCAAACATTGTCTTTAAAAAATATTCACTGAAGATGAACTAAAACAGTTCCCGAACAGGGAAAAAGTCGTACAAGAACATGGAGGCTCCGAAGCCACCAACTGATCACGTGAAATTAGCTAATTTCAATCAGGTTATAAGGCAGGTATGTCCATTGATGGACTCTAACAGCTTTAATAAGAAATATGAAAACATCCACAAAGTATTAAGGAGAAAGTAACTTCCCAGATAGCAGAGGTATGTTGGGCCAACGACGTGTTTACTAGTGCTGCAACGATTCACCGGAAAGTCGATTCGATGCGATTCGATACTTTTTTTTCGACTCGATTTTTTTCGATTCGATTCTTTTATAAATACAATTTACTACAAATATGCATTTATACACATAATTGAGCTTCAAACTAAATAATATTATTTAAATGAAAGTGTTACTAAAATTGGATAATACGAAACTCGAATATCTGATATTTTTTTATATTTGCTTTATTAATGTACGAAATGGATTGGGTACGAATGTAAAGGTCGCGAAAATGTATTACTAATGTTATATCGACGTAAAAAGTAAAGACAGCATGGATCATAAGTTGTAGAAAGATGCAGTTATTTGTATACTATTGTACATATTAGTTAAACATACACTGTGCATGCAAAACTATTTAAATTTGAATAAACTAACATATAACTTATGTAGACACTTTTAAAAGTCAGTATCGAATCGAAACTCGCGGGTCCCGAATCGAAATCGAATCGGCACCCTTGCAATTGAGTTTCGATGTATCGAATCGAATCGTTGCAGCCCAAGTGTTTACGTTGAAGTACTACTTTATTGGGCCAATGGTGGGTCAACGTTAGCGATGACTGTAGTTATACCAGTCAGTGGCCCAACAGAGGCCCATCATAGATAAACACTACAGAGAAATATATTATTGAGCCAACCAGGGGCCAACCAGGTGAAACACAAGCGGAAACCCTATTATTGGGCCATTGATGGCCCAATGACTAAAGTCATTACATTATATATTCAATGAACTATAATTAGACTTATTTTCAACTTTTCAAAAAATAATTTATAAATTAACTTAATTGTTTTGATTACATAAGCAGACAACAAATGATATGTTCATGGTAGTTTTATGTTTTACTGGTAAAATAAGACTATAATTATAGATTTTAATAACACATGTAATATGTACAAAATGCTTTACGACATGTTTGACAATATTAGTCTTATTGCAATAGACAGTCGTCCTTCAAACGGGTACCTGCAGAGATTTTTTTATCTCCTGACTCAATTTTAACTGTATTAATAAATTAAACATACACTATTGCTTATTGTTTTTAACTATCCTGCTTGAGAGTTACTAGAAAGTTTCAATGGACTAAAATTAGATAAAAAAATAAAATCACCTTCTTGCCTTTAAAAATGAAAATGTAATCAACTTAAAAATAGATTTAGGCTAGTCCTGAGAATAACACTCACCAATTCAGAAAATTTGATATGGATGATAAAATGTATAGAAACTCTCTGCTAAATGAATGTTTATTTGTTTAATCGGTCAGTGGTTGATTTATGAACACACTTTACCCCTGATTAAATCTTTTTTGTATCCTCTTAGAAAAGTGTTTAGAAAGACTTAGAAATAGGCTTGACACAATAAACATCAAGTGCTCATTATTTTGAGCATCTTTATGCGAGGTTTATAGAAGAGAGAAGATCAACAGGATTATACTTTATTAGAATCAGTGTTTTCAAGTTTTAATCATCAATTATTTAACCTAATTATGTGAGCATATTTTGTATATTTTTTAATACTTATATACTTGTTGTGAAATGTATAAAATATGCATCCTTCATGCAGAACTTTTAATGAAATAAAAGCTCACTTGTTGCTTTTATTAGTGTATAAACACTAAAATAACCAATAAGTTTGTTTACAAAATTCAATGAACATTAAGTTGATTTTTAATTGAATTAAAATAGTTCATGTAACGGATTGCTTCTTAGGATTTTTATGCCTTTATTCTTGACAATGCATGATTAGAAGTAGCTTGGGATGTACAAGTTTATACATGTACTCAATAGAATATAAGAATAACGCGATGTGGGGAAAATCAGTGGTGGATAATATTTAATTATGTTTTATGTTTTAACTCTTTATTCCGATATCAAGTGATTGTTATAATAACTAACTATTGATCGCTATACTTAACTGTAAGTGGTGTGTAATTTTGTGAGTAATAACTAATAACTTAATTCAACAAGAATACATTCAATTGACTATACATGTGAACTTAACAAAACAAAATAAGAAACCGAGAGGATCATTTTTGAGAAATCAATTCATAATTAAAGCATGCTTAGAATATGTACGCTAAATACGGAACTTTAATCAATGTTTTTTTTTCAGGTAAATATACATAGATTGAGTCAGAGTAATGTAGTTGAACTAATAATAACAAGTAAATCTGTGAGCTAATGCTCACTAGTGATACCCCCGCAAAAATCTAAAAATATGCGACCAACAGGAAGTAGATGAGCAAGGAGCATGAAATCGCTTTACACCACATGGGACTATGGGATGAAGCAATATGCAAAGTATTAGGCTGCTGCATGTTATAGTTGCTGAGAAAACTGCGACGGAAATTTTGTAACGGACGGACGGACGCACGCACACACGCACACACGGACAAGGGTAAAACAGTATACCCCCTCTTCTTCGAAGCGGGGGTATAATTATGTATATTGTACTTATTTACTAAGACATTTTATCATTCATTATTTTAGATTAGTTACAACAATTCTCACGTGTCTAATTTTTGTTACAATTGACATAACACACTTAGGCTACCTTTTTATTTGAATAAACTTTCTTTTTGCGAAGTATATCAAATGCCTGAACGAAGTTTTGGAATTCATCCGGATATTCTCATTCAAATCGAAATACTATCTTTTAAATTGCACGCTACCCCATTCATAAGATCTGATCGATGGCCTTGCATTACGTACTATAGCATATCTATAGTATAGTGAAAAACGTTTCATTTAAAAGATACTAAGATATTAAGAATTTTAACATTGTATATCATACAATCTTTGGTATAAAGACTGCATTCGTGAAGAATATGTTCAGTGCTTATGCATGTACTCATAGCTATAGTTATCAACTTTATCTGATATTACAGCCACTAACGCAAAAATCATAAAGATTCAAGAAAAAATCAAGACAGAAGTTAAGCAGAATTCCAAACTAACAAGTAAATCTGTGAGCTAATGCTCACTAGTGATACCCCCGCCAAATTCTAAAAATATGTGACAAACAGGAAGTAGATGAGCAAGGAGCATGAAATCGCTTTACACCATATGGGACTATGGGATGAAGCAATATGCCAAGTATTAGGCTGCTGCATGATATAGTTACTGAGAAAACTGCGACGGAAATTTTGTAACGGACGGACGGACGGACGGACGGACGCACGCACGGACAAGGGTAAAACAGTATACCCCCCTCTTCTTCGAAGCGGGGGTATAATAATGATGATATCAAGGGAAAAGTAAAAATCCTTGCCCTCGTTGCCTGGCAACATAAAATTTCCAGTTGTTAATAAACAGCAGTTACTAGAAATAGAAGAAGCGCTGAGCAATGCAGAGATCAACCAAGCACTGGTTTGTGATTCAAAACAGTTGCAAAATGTATATTTGCCTATCTACTCAAAACAATCCCATGAATTAGTTTAGGTGGGTCGGTACCTTACTCGGAGGGAAAAACGAAAAAAATATTTTGTTCACCGATTATAATAAAAGTTGGCAGGCAGATACCTTCATGCTTCTTGTTTGTTTTTCTGGTAACCTTAGCGACGTTGTCGTTTTTTTCACGACGTCATGGACGCCACAATGGTTCGCGCTAAAAATAGGCATGCAAGTACATTAAACCCACGTATTTAAAGTATTGAATGTCCAATGTCAATGATTATTATACCAAAATGTTTCTGAAATGTTGTTGCATACAATCAGTTTGTTCCGATTATCTAAATATCACGTCAGTCGTAAAGATTGTACATTTCATCAATGAATTTAGGGTTTTCACGTCTAAAAGATTCCACCAATTGCCGAGTTATAATGGTTATTTTCAAATTAAAGCAGAACGGTGGTCAAATTCTTATCGCGATTTTTGAAATCTACGCACTTTTTGTGTCATTATAATGAAATAAAAAAGGAAAGTGAACGTTCTCAGTTTTTCACAAAATCGCGTTTAAAGTAAAATTACCTTCATTACAACGACGTTAATATAACGTTACGCTGACGTATGCAACAACATTTCAGAAACATTTTAGTATAACTATCTTTGTCCTTGGACATTCAATACTTTAAATATATGGGTTTAATGTACTTGCATGCCTGTTTTTAGCGCGAACCAATGTGACCAAGGTTTTTCAATATGATGCCCCTGTGACCTTAACCTTTGACCCAGGGGCCCCAAAACCTATTGGGAACATCCTTGACACATGGGCTACTCTTACATAAAATTTGGTGAACCTAGGTACATTGGTAGTTCTGTTATTGTCCGGACAAGTTTTACCTATTTTAAGTCCCAGTGACCTTGACCTTTGACCCTGGGGTCTCAAAATCAATAGGGAACCTCCTCCACCCAAGGGCTATCCACACATAAAATTTGAGGAACCTAGGTACATCCTTTCTTGAGTTATCATCCGGACAAGCAATTGTCCACGGACGGAGAGACGGACAGACGGCCAGACGGACAACATCATAACATAATACGTCCGTTTTTTCAAAACGGGCGTATAAAAACGACAATGTCGCTAAGGTTACCAGAAAAACAAACAAGAAACATAAAGGTATCTGCCTGCCAACTTTTATCATAATCGGTAAACATAATATTTTTTTCGTTTTTATCTCCGAGTAAGGTACCGATTGAGGGCTTGTAACAAACAACTATACTTAGCGAAACTTCTAAGTACTCCGATTTCAGTATTGTAGGAAGTCTTATTTTTCAACATTTAAGTCTGATTGATGATGGAAATGTGTTTTGGACCATACTGACCTTTGCTTTCATGGTTTTCATTCTACTTTATCAATGCAAAACCATTTTGTCGCGCATGCGTTGATATGGGAAGATTTTCTGATTTTTTTGATTGAACAGAAAATTAGCGATAAGAAGTCTTATTCTGCATGTGACGCACCGTCTGGCAAAAGACCTATGGCAATTTCTCGTTCTTGAAGCGACATTCGAGCAATTTCTTGATTTTTCGTTGTGCATATCAACACACTAATGATTTTCACTAAAACTGACAACATGCAATTTTTGCACGATAGGCGCGTGCGCATTTCCGCAAAACCAATTTTGCATTAATTTAGAAGCATGAAAACTATGCAAGCAGACGATAGTATAGTCCTGTACACATATCCATTAACGATCGAACATACTGTAAAAGTTGAAAAATGAAAATTTCTGATCACATTGAAATCGGTGTACTTAGAAGTTTCGTTAAGAATATTTTTTCGGAATGTTATGTATGAAATGGTCAGTAAATTATCCGTATAAGTCTAATACATTAACTCTATTAAATCGACATTAAATGTAATGTTAGTTATGTACATGTCAATGGTGTTGCTGTTCACATTTTTTCATTGGTTATTGTTTTCATTTCATTGGATATTTTTTTCGTTACAGTTAGTAGTTTTGGCACCATATTGTCATATATTTTTTGTATTATTTTTTTGTATTATCAATCATGACACTGTTCATGATATTCCCCCCCCCCCCAAAAATAAATATTTTTGGGGGTATATAGGAGTCAGCTTGTCGGACCGTTGGTCTGTAGCTTTAACACGTCCGCTCAATTTCTCAGCACCTATTTAACGGATTTGATTCAAACTTCACACATATATCAGTTATCATATCAGGAGGACGTGTGCATAACCTAATTTGGTTACAGTCCATTGATATTTCACAGTTATAGCCCTATAAATAAATCTTGTCCGTTAATTTTCTCAGCACTCAATTTCTTAATAAACGCCAGTTTAGGGGATATTTAATCATATTCAGTGATAGATTTAGTTTGTATTACTTGTGAAATAAAGTGATAAATGTTAAAAAATAGAAATTGCGTGACTACTTTTACTTCTGGCCTGAACAAATGCTCAGAGTCAGCTTTTGTGATTGCTGATTGTCTGTTGTTCTCCTGTTTGTCATCTGTTCACATTTATCTAATGAAAACTCAGTGATCATTTAACTTTTTCATAGAACCAATACATTTAAACAAGTTCATGAAATTTGATTCAAGAATTTTAAGGTACATTTAATTGCATTTCAATAATTCATGAATCATTTATTTAAGTTTAGTTCATGAATCATTTCTGAAAGTTTGGTTCATGAACCATTTCTGAAAGTTTGGTTCATGAACTGTTCTTGAAGTTTTGTTCATCAATTATTCATTAACTGTTCATGAACAAAGTTGTTCATGAACCGGCCTTTTCTGTTCATGGGATTGTTCATGAACTACAGTTCATGAATAATGAACCTAATTTCATGAATTGAAAAACTACTTTTCGCAGGGGTCAACTAATTTATAATAATTAGTTTAGAATAACATAGTCTTGATGCACACATTGTTCGTGATAATAAAACCTGTATCTGCATTATTAGTATTGTGCAGATGACACAAAATGGTCAGACAGGTCAGATAAAGATAACAGCAATGTGCAAATCGTACATGATTATGATAGCACAGAAGCAGTGATTCAATATGAATTGGACTTAGAAATAATGTTGATAAAAACATGCATATCTACTCTAGAAAAAAACAAGCTCACCTCAAAACATTTTAGATTACAATACTTATCCCCGAATAGAAGCATGCATTTCAGCTCTAGCTTATCAGCAGCATTAATCAGTATAACTGTTAAAAAGTCATAAATCTCATAATCTTGCAGAGAACAAGAGTAGAGAAAACAATTAACTGACAACATTATCAATTAGTAGACATCTGCAAAGTTAAATTTCGACGCGCCATTTATAAAGTGACCAAAGCATATAACATGTATAATTGCATATTTTATATTGCAAGCAAACGTGATAAGTTAATTATCATATTTTATATTATATCTATTTAAAATTTTAATTTACAATCACGATTTTTAATTTGGTTTTTTTTTCCAACATTTTACAGCCAGTGATTTCAGCTTTTATGAATTAGAGTATACACATACTATAATATGTATTAGTTGTGCATATCAATATTATTTTGTTATATTTTCTACGAGAATTAGTTGATTTTTACATTGTAATTATTTTCTATTGTAATAATGAGTAACTAATGTTTTGCAGCTTGTTGAATGAGATGCAGTAACATGACATTTAATATACCGTTACTGAAAGAATTAACAGTGCATCAGGAAGGATTAGATCAATTTGTTGTATTCAGAGACTTTACAACCTTATTAAAATCAAAACCTTCTCCAGCAGATTAAAAATCAAGAGTAGTAATATATTTCAGTGGCTGAAAGGGAAAGAAGGAACGTAAAAGAAATAAGTGGTCATCCTGCTTTTGGTGTTAAACACATTTTGCATTTTATTTTTGCAGAATAGCAGCAGAAATACAGTTCAAAATTTTGACTTCAAATGACCCTGTTCGAGAAACCATTAGGGATATATAATTCAACATTTCAAACGACGAAAATTTCATATATCTGTTACTAAATGAATGCCGTACACATAAAAGAACTTTTCTTTGATATTTTCTTCTGGTACTTACGTCATGTATGGTGGCCCACTTTCCTAACCAGCTTTGCTGGACACACTTTTTACCAGTACTCACTTACCTGTTAACAAGGAACTGACAACTTTTCTGTGTACAGAGAATATGGATATATTCAGTAGAAAAATGGAACCAATTACTTAGTAATTTATATTCAGTGTTTCAAAACATTATAATCAATTTTGTTTTTCTTTTATGTAGGAATGGTGAAGGCTTTAACCATATAACTGCCCTCCTTTATGCAATAGCAGACATCACTGACAAGAAAAAGGATGGTACATTAGCATCAACCTCCATGAAGTGTAAATGGAATAACCCTAGAAAAAGAAAATCATAAGATCTTAATTTCAGTAAAATAATCCACGGTAAAAAGAATGTTAAAAGAAAACTTCCGGTTGATGTTTATGACAACATCATCAAGAATATTTCATGAATCACTTTAAATCACTAAAGACCACCGAAATAGAGTGTTTAACAATTGAGTGCATGACAAGAAACTAAACCAGTGTATGTCTGATTAGTGGATATTAGCTGGGAAGATTGACAGCATCCTATTTTGGAAAAATATGTAAGATGAAGTCGTCAACAAAACCTGATACCACTCTGAAAGATATCATGAACTATAGAACGTTTGAAAGTTTTCATACTAAGTATAGACAAGACCACAAGAATTTGGTTAGAAAAAGATACTTAAAAGACATGAAAAATCATACTCTGAAATTAATGTTAAGAAATGTGGTCTGATGATAACACCCGAGTATCCTTATCTAGGTGCTAGCCCTGATGGACTTTTAATTGCACTCATTGTGAACATCACAATGGACTCTTAGAAATAAAATGTCCATCATCTGATGTTTGGAGATTGAAAACTCCAGAGCAATGTGCTGAAGACCCCAAGTTCTTCTGTTTACTAAATGATGATTGAAGTCAGATTTTGAAGAAACATCATAACTACTACTATCAAGTACAAGGACAACTTGAATTGAGTGGTAGGAAATGGTGTGATTTTGTTGTTTCGACATGTAAAAACATTTCAATTCAAAGGATGCGGGATTTTTATAATATTCTAAAATGAAGAATTTCAAGAATGAAAGCAACTCATTTCAACTGAACATATCATATGGCAACAAAGAATATAAGAAAATTGGCTGTGGCACTGCATATTGCTTTCTACATTAAATATTTACAGTCGCTATCAGATGATGAAAGAACCATACTTCAATCGGAAATAATTACAGGAACAGATGGCAATTCAAATTGGAACAAATGTTTAGAATTTATGGAATCAGGAAAAAAACTAATGGAACATTTCCTCTCCACGCAGACATCATGCAACACTGTGGCGAAGTAAGCGCAACAGCTTTAGCCGAGCGTCTTGGTGGGTCAGTAGGCTATGAGCTTTTGTTAGCTGCAGTTAAGTACAGCTTACAATTTTCATATTTGAATGGAGCAAGCTCATATGCAGCATTTACAACTAAACTGTTGCATGAGCATTTCAGGTCAGGCATATATTATCAAACATGAAGAAGAGTATATACACCACTTCAAATAGAGACAGTGAAATAAACTTTGCACTGGACACACAGCGCAAAATGCAAAACAAAGACGTACTTAAAGCATTTCGTTCTGGAGCTTCTCTCGCATCAATAATGCCAAGAATGTCTTTGATTGGCTCTTTTAACTAAATACACCACTCTTAGAAAACATAAAATCAAGGGAAATTAACTAAACCTATTAATGAGCTACTGGGGATAAACTATAAAAGGGATACAAAGGGGATAAAATTCTTGTCAATACCCGTTTTAAAACAGAAAAGTCCCTAAATAACCAAGTGTTCTTATGGGATTGTTTTGAGTAAAGGAACACATCTAAATAAATATAAAGTTCGCTATAAACTATTTTGTGGCCCTATTAAGACTGTTTGGGTTGGTGTTGACGTTATCACAAGTCGCACCAGAGATAATGAGAAACAGCAAAGGTTGCGTAAGAAAATTTTCTTTTAAGAAAATGAAAAAAAGACATAATCACAGAAATAAATATCATATTGTTGCAGACAAACCGTCTTGCCAATTCGTTAAATCTATATGTCGGCAGCAACAATGGGCAAACTATTACATACCGCATGAGCCACAAACGCAAGAGATTGATTCATTGTTGGATAATGCCAGTAACTGCTTACCTAAAGTAACATATTTTGTAATAATGGTAGCATCAGGATACTACTAGACCCAAAAGGTATTGGTTCCTGTCAATTTGATGCAGTTGTCGATCAATTAAAGTGTATTGGAATTATGTGCACTAGTTAACAATTGCATCGCATAGCAGTTGAACATTTACAAAAGCATAGAGACGATTACGCCAAGTTTATTGATGTTGATTTTGATTATTACACTGTCTTTATGTTACGTTCAGAAACATACGGCGACAACTTGATTGCAATGGCCAGGGGGTTTAATTGTCAATTTTCTTATTTGATTCTTTAGGAGAAAATTATCATTGTTTGGTTTCAAATAGTAACGATTTTGATTGCAATCTCTCGCTTTTGGGATACTAACCTGAAGGTCACAGACAGCACTATCTTTCTGTTGATATTACTCAGTAAAAACTACTTGCAGAAGTTTTGGGACTTCAACCGTTGGAAAACAAAATATTATCACCCATTCCAGAAAACTCATTTTCTGAGGAAATTGACCACCAATATGAATCTTCGTATATGTGAATTCAGTCGCAAGTAAGACCTTTGGTATAGAAGAAATAACGTAATTCAGTGATATATGTGGGGACAAAATCGCAATCAATTTGTGGCAAGCTGCCTAGTTCACTGTCTACAAGAAACTTCCTGCCTCAAAATTATAAACCGAAAGTTGCTTAAATGCAGTCATTCAGAGATGAAAGGTGATTCCACGCACCTATTGAGCATGCAATAAAACTTACATAAGTGCAGGTTCCATTACAGTGGGAACGATTATAACGTTAGCACGACGCAAACAGCCGACCTTGTTGTTCCAATAAAATACACTGATGTAATGGACTACGAGTGGTACTAAGACCAGAACATCAGCTCCATGTAAACAGACGTCAATGAGGAATGTGTTTAGTGGCTGAATAATAAATGGATACAAGCTCGCAGAGACGGTGTACAAAGTATATTTGTAAACTAAGAATTTGAGCCAAATGAGTTCAAGGAAGAGACAGTGCAGATCCAAAGACAAAACACTTAAGGCACCAAAAAAGCTTTAAAAGAAAAGCTCCTTATCTCTGCTGCAAAAGGCAGATCTGTTGTCACTTGTTGCTTCTAGAACGTTTCCAAATGAATATGAATCATACTATCAGTCATTACATTGCAGCAAATCTGTGAAAGACAAACTTCCGTTGTCTACAGTAAGTGACAGTGAAGACAAAACGGGTAATGATCATAAAATATTGGAACCACAGTTCCATCCAGTATATCAATATTACAATTTCATGATAGCCGCGCCTATTTATATATGAGCATACCAGCGTCTCAGATAGCATTTTAGTAGTACTAAGTATCAATATAGTAATCAGAATTAAACCATCGCTTATACTTAACATCAATAAAGTTCTATCATTCTTATATGTTATTCATGTCTTTTCAATTAATTTTCCAATTAATTACCAGTTACACAACAGAACATTTGGCGACGAGGGTTAAAAAGAAAACACTGAGATTAAAAAAATAAACATTAGTGATTTAAGGATTTTTATTCAAATAGACTATAATAAATGTGGAATTACAGTATGCTTTTTAAACCTAGACTTCTAACTTTTTCTGTCGTTATTTCATGTGATTAATTAATGAGACTGATTTTTCATAATTTATAATAGCATCAGCTTTGACAGTCACAGAGCCAGCTGCTGACACTCGTTGGAGAAAATGGTGTAGTCGTTTAGACAATTTGTTATAGGACTTGACGTAAAGAAAGTTAAGAGACAGCGTGCTTTATTGTTGCACTCTGCTGGAGATGATGTGAACGATATATCTGATACTCTAGATAACACTGGAGATGATTACATAACAGCTAAGCAAAGACTTACGGAATACTTCAGAGTATGAGATATTCAAGTTCCAGCAAGCCAAACAAGAGGTCTCAGAAACAATCGATACGTTTCATACACGACTCAGAAAGCTTGGTTAGAACTGTGAGTTCTCCAACATTTCAAAAGAGATTTAATCGCAGATTGTGCAAGGGTGCACTTCATCACGTCTCAGTAGAAAAGCTCTAAGGCAAGACATATCCTTAGACGATATCATTGCTTAAGCAAGAAGCATTGAACTTTCTGAAAAACACGCTAGAAAAGTCGAAAATATCTCGCACAATAAAGTGAACAGATTAAACAAACCATGGAAACAAAAACAAAGAAGATCTCAGAACTTCAAATTAAATCGAAAAAGTAGAAATTGTGGAATTAATTATCCCCACAAAGATGGATTGAAATGTCCTGCAGAAGGTAAATCATGCCTATTCTGTAATAAGAAAAACCACTTTGAACGTGTATGTAGGTCAAAACATAAACAAAGAAGCCAAAGCCATGCACTTGAGGAAAATCATAACAGAGAGAGAAATTTGAATCAGGACAGTGATAGTGATTTGCGTGAAACATTTGGTTTGCAGTGAATAAATATGAACGTCAATGTAGTATCATCGAGACCAAAAGTCAATGTAAAAAAAATGGACACAAATTAAAGGTACTCGTTGACACAAGCTCCTCTGTAAACATTATAGATGAAGCAACATACAACAAACTAAAATGTAAACCACAATTAAGCTCTAACAAGAAATGTCTTTAAAAAAGACAAACGGCGTCGATTTAAAAACAAGAGAGCCCAAAGGGTCCTGGGTGCTCACCTGAGGAAAAGGTCAAAGGTCACAGAAGAGCCATTTACAGAGGACCACTAATGTTAAAACCTATTTTTTGACCCAGTGACCTACTTATCCAACCAATCAGACCTATTTGAACAATTTTGGTAGGGACCTTTCCTGTTGAGTTTGGGCAAATTATCATAAGCGGTTCAAGAGAAGATGTTGTTTGAACTTTTCCTTATATAATTCAATGTAATATTGTGATTCATGGGGTGGGGTCAATTTTGACCCAGGGGCATAATTTGAACAACTGTGATGGAGGACCTCTAGATGATGTTATATACCAAGTATGAAAGCTCTAGGCCTTGTAGTTTCAGACAAGAAGATTTTTGAGAATTGCATTGTGAAAACCTATTCATTAATGCTACAAAACAAAAATTATGAATTTATTCTTAAGGTTCTGGAACTGTAATGGTGACCTTCCACAATTCTTATACTGATATTGTTTCTTGAATCTATACTATTAAAGACATTGAATGCTGAAATTTTAAAGAAATTTACCGTTTGTAACTTAAGTTATGTGCATTTTTATAACGTGACCCTTCATTTTCAGAAGGACCGTAAATTGTGCTGGGACAAAAAGTGAAAGAACTTTTTTTTCAAATTCTGCTGTTTTATTTCCAAGTTTTAATCCATTTTCTTGTTATACAGTCATGTAATGACAAATCAGAGCAACCAGGTTACACTTTGGACAAATACATATAAAAATACAGAGATTTGCATACATGTACCCCCAAGCAAAAATCCGAGTTTTTGAGAATGTTAAAAAATTTACCCTATCTTTAAAAGCAAATATCTCAAGTTAGAAGTTAGTTAGACACATGCAACTAGTGTTAAAATTTTCTGCAGTATTAACTGCCCATATAATGAAAAATTTAAGAAATTTTACCGTTTCTAAAAGTTTTTATAAGAATTTGTATTAGATTTCTGTACTGAAACTGCAAGAGATTTTATAGAGAAAAATAACGTCAAAATGGTCAGTTACAAATAATACTACTTTATACAAATATATCATCTAAAATTGGTATTTGAGATGGAAAATGTATGTTAAACTCTGCATTATCATATAAAAACCTTCTCTCCATTGCTTTTTGGCAAGCTTGAGGGGACTATTTGGGGATTAAACTTGTACCAGCTATGTTTTCTGCTGTTGTCGTTTTTTGCACTAACAGTTGGACACTAGAGTTAGTAATGTTGGCATATTATGTGCCTTAGCTTTCAAATTATGCTGTTTATTGTATTGGTTTTTTTTATAATTAGAATATGATGATATTAAAAACAGAAAATGTGCAACGATTTTGTCTTTATATGCTGACTTTGGTACGATTATTTGTGGGAATTCGGCAATAAATCAATATAAGTTAAACATTCTTTCCAGTTTATCGATATTTGTGTAGTTTGTTTTACCTTTGTTCATTTTCAGTACACAAAATAGATTAAACAATCAAAACCCCATTTTGCCCCAAATTCTCCATTTCGTCCATTTCGCCTCAAAATCTCCATTTCGTGTTTCAGTCATACCCAATTTACATCGCAAAAAAAGATGAAAAAAAAATGTATTTTACACCTGTACAAACAGAATCAACGCAAAAGTTATGATCCACTACGGCTTTTCATTGTTTTTATGTCGATAAACCATTATTTTTACGATAACTAACTACGATCACGCTATAGAGCGTCTGGTTTCGCCATTTTCGGAAAATGCGTTACCCTATGACTTCTGGAAAAACCCACGTCACGTGGTGAAAATTTCTAAAAATAGCAATTACGAAACTTGACGAAAATAGGTAATCGGGAAAAACCGGATTGTATCGAGTGTCGAAGTTTACCGAAGTTAGTTACAGTTCCAGAACCTTAAAAGTTACGTATCAATAACTCTGCGGATAAATAAATATATGTGGAGCTGTGACTGTCAATGTGTAAACCCCGGAAACTGGACGTAGTGAGGCTAACTTAATAATTATTGGGTAATATGTCAGACTTTTTACTAGAAACCGGTTCACATCTGGAGACGTAATTCATTTTGCCCATAAAATATTGTGTTTGACACGTAACTTTTTATTGTTACAATATAAAAAAACACTTTGGAAAGCAATAGAAGTCTACCCAAAAAGAATAATCTACGAACGAAGCAAAATTTCGTAAAACACTGCATTACAATAGTGTGGCCTTTATTTTTTCGCGCGTGTCAGGGCCATCCAATCGAAGAGGGGATTTTCTCTGTTTCCCCCGTACGTCATTTTCAGTGCTTATAAAATCATTCAATAGAACGGCGGATTTCCGAAATCCCCAGACAGACGTCATTATACAGAAATGTAGGTCAAAATCCAGCTTAGACAGCTACGCCGAAAAAAACAAAACTGTATGCATATGGTGCAAGTACAGTATAACTGAAAGAAAAATTTCAAACTACTATAGAAACTGATGACCACATAACAACAGCACCTGTGTTGGTATCTCAAGGTAGTAGTGGAAATCTGATATCATATTGTACTTCAGTGGATTTACAATAAATTCCTGAAATAAACAGTCTACTTTCTAGTAAAGCTAGTGACCTTTGCAAGACATACAAATCAGTGTTCACGGGTATAGGCAAATTAAAGAATACACAAGTAGACTTACACATAGATACTAATGTACAACTTGTAACAACCACACTGAAAGATACCATTTCATCTCAGAAAACAGATACAAATGGAACTCAAGAGACTTGAGGAATTAGACATCATTGAAAAGGTCGATAGACCGTCAGACTGGGTTTCACCTAATGTGGCTACGCCCAAACCCAAAAACAAACATAATAAGATTAGAATTTGTGTGGACATAAGACAACTAAATCAAACAATTGAACGTACCAGAAACATTATTCTGATAGTTGATGACATGGTGATTGATTTAAATGGAGCCAAGTTCTTTTCTAAATTAAACTTAAACAAAGGTTACCATCTACTAGAACTATCTGAATGCTTGTACTTTTTATTTTCATTTCAGTTTATTATTGTTTCATCTTCCTAATGATAGAACAGCTTAATGTTCCAAGAAATGCATACATCATTCCTATAATCATAAGTAGTTACCTTTTACCTTTTATGAAAACCTCATTTGAAACTTTTTTAACCCTGGAGAGAAGACACATAGTACATCTATATCACAGTATTAAAGGGGAAATAATGCAGACAAAAATTCATGCTAAAGTGAAGGTACTCTAAAGTTATGATACTTGGCATTTGACTTCCAATGATATCCCTGAAGCCATACAGGAATTTTCAAGAGAAGCTGTTTCGGTATTTCTAAATATATAAGAATGTTTCATATATACACAGCAGAATATCTAAATGAGTCTTCATAATCTAGACTTATCATGATATGAACTAAATACTAAATCAAAATCTAACTGACTAGTTTCACTATCATAATGTCTATGTGAATTATTTGTTGATACAAGTGACAGTTCTTTCTCACACCATCTGAAATAGTGATAAATATACTAGTTAGTACATGTAGCATAGCATTCCATCACATAGCATTGTAACAGGCCATTTTTCCCTTCATTCAGTTATTTCTCGCCAGGAGAGAGAACTGGGCCTGATTATTTGCATGGGAAAGAACCAACAGGCAACTAGTACTTGAACATAACATCTGTAATCCTTATTTAGAATGAAATTCACAATAGAGAGAGTTTGAAAATTTCACAAGCATACCTTAATAGTACATGCAAGATAAACATAAATGAGCTAAATCAAGATGTGTTTGTAACAATTTGTGCAGTTACAGACAAGGTAGTATACAAAAAACAACAGACATGGTAGGTCCAGCTTATCAGTAACAAGGGTGAAAAGGTTATTGCTATTGCAGTATTTTGAATCTGTTTGGTTTGGAATTGCTCATAAGAACTATGCAAACTGCTAAAACTACTGACAGTTAACTTGATCCACTACCCTAATAGAGAAACATCCAAAAAAGGTCTTACCTGTTAGCCGTATATACATCTAATGATGACCCAACATTACTTGCAGCATGATCAATTAATAAAGCACCTGCAAACATAATTATATTAAATTAAGTATACATGTACAAGAAAAGTTTAAAAGCTATTTTATAAGTTTTCTACAGCATTTTATCTAGATCAATAAAGGAAACAAATTTATGACAGGTAAAATGTTCAACCCATCTGAGAAATTCAAGTGAACTGCTTTGGAACCTTGGAACTTCCACTGTAATAAGAAATATTGGTAAATATATGTTCAGAAACCAAATATCATAAAGAGAAAACTTCCATAGCTTTTTTCATTTACTTTACTTTAACTTCTATGACCAAAAGCACTGTTCTGTGCTGAAGTCTTTGAATAAAGTAAAAGTAGCATTTTCCAAAAATACAAATATATTCTTTTTATTTATTTATTTGAGTTAACGCCGTATCAACACAATTTAGGTCATTTCACGGCGTCCAGCGCACCTAACCTAGCTTTCCTGGACCATTGTCTATAACCAGTACTCACCTACGCTTCCACAAGGCTGGAAACTTCTCCATATTATCTAATCAATGGAGGAAAATCGACATTATTGTCAAATTTTCATGGAAGGGTATAACCTCCCCGGGTGGGATTTGAACCCGCACCCCCTCGGGCATGAGTATCCAAATCCCGGCGCGCTACCATCTGCGCTATCGACCCGGGTTAAATACAAACTATAACATTAATTTAATTGCAATTCAATATTTTAGTCCTTCAGTTTGTAACAAATGGGTAAAATTTCTAGCTTTGGAAAACACCAGATTTGGTTTTATTGATAGAGTCAATACTGGCTATTCAAAGATTACCAGTATAATGTTGTAACCACTCAGCATTACCTCCTCCACCCATAAAAAATATATTAAAACATACCTGTGTAAATTCTACATAAACTGTAAGCAATATCTCTGGCTGCTACTTGTAATACATCTTGTCTGCCGGCAGTGTCAGTAATAAATTTTAGTGTATCTTTATATCCATTGATAACCTTAGACACTGAGGATGCTAATCTAGGATTACTGACTGGTTTTAATCTGTTCTCTATATCTTTATGTAGAGAAAACAATACTTGTCCTTGAGATTTCTCTATAGCTCGTAATACATCCAGAGATAATATGTTGGTTGTCCCTTCCCATATAGATAGTACCTGAGTAAATATTGAAATACATTGATCAAAGATAATAATAATACAACAACATACTAAAACAAAGTACAGAAAAATACAACAGTTAAAGACCAAATTAAAACAATTAATATCTTTAAAAAGATATTTGGCGCTATGCAGGGTTAATTTTGAAGTATAGTCATATTCGCTGTTCAGTCATATGACTAGAAGCGTATAACAACAAATGTATAATCAATTAGCATAGTGAGTCACCCATAATGTGCAGAGTAAAAAGTAAGCAACTTCTGTCTGTGGTATGCACCTGTTTATCACAAATAACCAATAGTACCATATTTTTTATCCATTTCTCTATACCAGAGGAGTATTTCATTGGACAAACAGGTATAGTAGAGCAAATTGTATTGGTTGAAATATAGGTAAAAACTTGGCAAAGACAGCTGCGCCGAAAAACAATATCTAATAATAAAACAAAGTTACATAATTCAAGATTTAGTCACTTTATGATAGCATTAATATTTGGTTATGTTTCAGTATTTTATTTGGTTATTCCCTACAGCCAGCCAATTTAACCAGCTTCTTTGACAGTTGTTTTTACCATTACTCGCTTTCACTCTCATGAGGAACTAATAATATTTTAGATGGAAATCAACATAAACTTATCGTTAAAATTTCAAAGAAAGCATAATTTGTTATGATTGGTAACAAACCTAGATTACCAGAGTTATCCAAGTTGCTACCACAGCACCACAAGTAGAGTTTTATAATTATAATGACAGGTACAGATACTTTTAACTGCACACACAAAGCATGATAAATTACCATATATTTGTCATTATCAAGCACACAATGTATTTTAACTAATTAAACAAAACTGCAGAAAAAGATATAAAAGAAAAGTGAAAAAATCACCTGAGCATCTCTCAACATTGCAGGTAAACCAGTGTCTTCAATGTAACCTTGACCTCCAAAACTTTCCAATCCCTCTGTACTAACTGCTAAAGCCTATTTCAAGGAAGTACATGTAGGTTAAAATGAATATAAATTCTACATAATAAAATATAAAGCCTCTTTGACCACAAACACATTTGCCTGTTATCTGACCCATTGTTTACAATAAAATATTTATTAAATAAAATTACTAACACTTTTCTAGCACAATTCTTGACAGACATAAAAAACTTCAATGCTCTGTGTAGGCACAAAAAAAACACAACATGAAAAGTGATAATCCTCATAATAAATTATATGGCCTCTATCATTGCATATGCTTATCCATAAGCCAGGTTTCTAGAGGATTTAAAAATAAACGGTTAATAAATAACGGGTTAATACAGGACAAAGGCAGGCCAGAAGAAGGGGTATCTGTCTCTTGTTATAAATAATACCTCAACTCTTGCCAAAACTAGTGAAGTAAATTTTGACTTTATGGACATAATTTATATTAACTTGGCATAGAATGACCAGATAATACTGCAAGTCATATAATATGGTAGCTATATACTGAATAGCTTCAAAAGATAATTCTTAGAAACTGTAAACAATGTTCAATAGTATTTATGTTTACATATTAGGTATAATCCTGTGTCAACACTATAGTTTTGGAGCAGCCCACATTCTTAATATAGCTTTACTTGGACCCTTGTCTAAAACCAGTACTAACATACCCTTACCAAGCACCTATAGGGATTGAAACATTGACCCACTTCAGGAAATTAAATTTGAAATCCCAATATGCTTGCGACTGTCCAAGGGACCCAGGATATGCACAACAGACCATCCACAAACAACAAAAGTTCACCATGAGTCAACAGCTAAGAGCAAACTACAAGTAAGGTAACAACAAGTTTCCAGCAGCAAACCTTGTCAAAAATGATAGTAATACATTACAAACCTGTTTTCCACTATATAATTTAGACAAGGGTACAAGAAGTCTTAATAAATTCTGTTCGTCTTCAGTTGCCATGGTAACATCATCTTTACCAAGTAATCTCATATTTTCTAAACATAATATAAGAGCTCCCCTCGCTTCAACCTGTAATTTAGATGAAATGATCATAATACACTGCCCTACAAAAGTTTCTTCACACAATTGTAATTTACATTGCAGTCAATAGACTTTCAAAAAGTTGTGGAAGCAAATTTCTAATTATTTTTAATTATGCTCTTTAAGCCCCTGGCTAGCTCAACTGGTAGCACACAAGTCTACTGATCAAGGGGTTGTGGGTTCAATTCCTGGGTGGGGCATACTTTCATGGAGCTTGGTCATGAAATTATTTCTACTGCCATTCTCCCTCCCGCCAATGATTCCTAATCATGTAGGGCAGTTGTCAGTCACTGATGAAAGTATGTGTCTAGTAGTTGGTTAACAGCTAAATTCAGAGATTTAGCCTTTCCAGGAACAGGTTGACTGACCGCCGTTATATGACCTATACAATGGGTTGCTACGGCTTTAAACCCAACAAAACAAACAATTATGCTTTATGAAATCAGTAACATTTCTCTTATGAATATGAAAAAACAAAAGTATCTTAAACTTAATATTGGTCATTGATATATATTCACTATAGTTTGGAGGCTGAAATGTAATAATTTGCTGCTACTCTAAATTGAAATAAATCAATAGAAATTCTGTTTCTAGGGCATAAATAATGTATAAGTAAGCAATGAAAGTAATAATTCCATTAATTCAAGCTAAGTAATATCAATTCAATTAATTGTACAGTGAAGGAACTTTTTGGGGGGGGGCAGTGTATGAACAGAACAGAACAGAACAGAACAGACTTTATTTTAAAATATTAATTTAAATCTTTAAACTATGATGTAATGCATAAATAATTTAATAGGAAGGAAAAAGAAAACAGTCAATAAAATAACTTAATATAAGTATGGGGAAAATTGCTTGCATGAGTATGAAACATAATTAGTATGGAATTTAGATGTGAAAGTAAAATGGTGTTAATCTTTTCAGCATGTTATGAGATGTACAGTTAAACTCGGATATAACATACTCGCTAGGCCATATAAAAAAGGTATGTTAAAACCGAGGTATGTTATATCCATATAACATACTAAATATGTTATATATAAGGATGAAAAACGGGCCAGAAAAAATGGTATGTTTTAACCGAGTGTATGTTATAACCGAGTATGTTATATCCGAGTTTTACTGTAGTTCATTAGTTTATTTAGTTTTGCAGAACTTGATTCCAAAATTGTCATCATAATGTCAATTTATGAATGCTACTATTTTTTTAATCATTATATGAATTATGGATATATTAACCCCTGCACATTCCAATGCTAAAAGTTAAGTTAAATTAGCTTAAAATACAAACAGCATATATTGTTTATGATGAAAAACACCAAAACTTAATAATTTATTGTCACACTGATGTGTTGTTATCTAAACTTTACTTCTTATAAATAAATGTTTTTTTTGCACACTTAACCTTCTCATCCCCACTATATTAAGTACCCAGTATATTATCAGTTTGATGAATTGACCTAATTGTTGTACAATAAACAAGTCTGACAATTTGACTCACACCCCTTACCTCCATTCTGGAGAGTGTTTGTATATGTAGTGGATAATTCTTCAGTATATTTCCAAATGCCTTTCTTCTTGTACTATAGTCTCTAGCCAGGTTAACAATTCTAAAATATAATAAAACAAAAAATATGTACATGTATGTACGTAAATTAAAATGACATCATAAAAAATCATGAGATCATCAAGTGGTAAAAGTTGTTATTACTTAGGAGAGTGATCACTTATCTAGAGTCTCAGAATGGAATATAGTTGGACAAAATGTCATTTTTCAGCAGGGCTCTCATCTGTGGGTGAATGGCTAGAGATAATCCAATAATTTCAGCCTGCCCCCAGCAGATGACTTTTTCAGTTCTTTTTATTTAAACACAAAGTCAACACAAAATATGGTCATTTACTAAGACCAGCTCACCCAACCTAGACTGCTGTAGAATTAAACTGACAACATTTCATTGCAAAACCATCTTTCACTTTAAAAAAATTGCACATAATTTTTGGCATTATCTAATTTTATGTATTTTTTTATCTTTAACAAAATATCAAATACCTTCTCATTGTACTTGTAGCAGCAATAGAATTGTGTATTCTAGTTAGTGTTAACATATTACTGATAGCTGGTACCCCACGTCCTTCATCTGATACCTGATATAGTTAGAATATAAACAATATATATATGATATTACTGATAGCTGGTACCCCACGTCCTTCATCTGATACCTAATATAGTTAGAATATAAATAGAAGAACACATAGCTTTAGTTAATTAACTTCTAAATGGTCTAAAATACAGAAACACGAGAATATTGCTTCAGATTACAGTCATTTACTTTTCAAGTTCATCATTCAGGGGTTACATTATTATCTTGTCTTGTGAAAACAAAGCTACAAACATGTGCAATTGTCTTTTGAATACCTAGCTTGATATGTCACATTCGTTGCTTGACGGACAAAAATTTAAAATATTTTATCCGCAAGTGTTCTTTACGTCAAACTTGCTTTTTGCAAATCGTACACAGCATATCATATTATAAGCTCATTGCTTAAATTATTTGATAGCAAAGACATTAACCCAAGTCGCTGACAAATCTGTTCACAAGCTTCCATTGTTTAGACCATGTAACAGTATGAACAAAAATTGACTCGTCTGGCAAACATATTTTTTAGGTACTGGACTATACTTTGAATTCTAGTAAACAATTATCAATCAATTTTAATATTGTCTAACAGTGAACCCCATCATGATGGAAAAGTGAAATTAAATAGTTGTGTCGGATTTCATGTCAAACAAAGATTTAACCTTTCTTTTTGGAATGACAGCTGGATGTAGTGATAAAACAGAAACTTGTTCGCTTTAGTTGATAAAGTTTAAGTTTTAGGAATTTTGATAAAGATAATTACGCTCATTGCAATTTTTAGACATTTTTGCTGTTCTGAAACCATTAAAAAAAATATCATAATTCAACTTCAAGTCCATTTCTGAATTGTACATTTATAATTATTATACAATTATGCATGATCTGAGTCCAATAATAAGGATCAATGCATTTGGGGCAGTTACAGTCCAGAAGCAAAGATGTTTTATATACACAAAAGGTATATTATTATGATAATGGTAGTTTTTACAATATTTATTTGCTATACCGCTATAAGAGCAGTATACTTTATATGCATATACAGTAAAACTCGGATATAACATACTCGCTGGGCCATAGAAATAAGGTATGTTATAACCGAGGTATGTAATATCCATATAGCATACTAAGTATATTATATATCAGGATGAAAAACGGGCCAGAAAAAATGGTATGTTGTAACCGAGTGTATGTTATAACCGAGTATGTTATATCCGAGTTTTACTGTACAATGTATATACAGTAAATTTGATGGTTCAGCATCTCACCAACCACCTTGGAACCAATGCCTAATGTATTTCTGACTATTATGTTACCTTATAAGCAGTAGAACCATCTAGAAGTAATTCAGCAGTGGGTAATTGTCTGGTACCTAGTTTATTCTTTAATCTTACTATATCTATATTGTTCAGGGAACCTTCATCATTTCTAACTTCTAAATAAAATAAGGACAATCCTTTAGTACCCTGAAAAAAAATTGATACATATATTCATAAAACACTAAGGCAAAGATGACCTGAGGTAAATTACAAAATTTACGACTTTTCCTTAGAATTGATTAATCTTGTTTAAATCCCATGTGACACACTTCCACTTTTAATCTATTTTTAAAGACAAAACTTCATGATAAAGGAATTGAAATGTAAATATATATGTGTAGAAGAGAAGCTTCCTTAATTTGATCAAGAGCTTGGGTGAGCTGAAAAGATCAGCGTTAAAGATTTCCTGAACAACAAGAGCAGCCCATGGACAGCCTGCTGAACTACTCAAAATGTTTGTAAATGTATTACAAGAAAAAACATTGATGCAAAGCATCAAAGGGCATCCAAAAGAATGTTTAAAAGTAAGAAATGTACTAACGGATAATAAACTAGGAGAACAGATCTTGTTGGTTAAGGTTAGCATATTAAATAATTTTATTCGGAAAATACGTCTTGATTAATTAGGGACTTTAGTCAGTTATCTTTCCCTGATAAAATCTGAAGCAAGCCAACTGGTAAGTAGGTCCTTACAATTGGAATCCTCGGATTTTATCATTGAATTCCTATGTAAGGGTAACAAAATATTTCATCTAATATCTTTCTTGTTTATGAAGATATTAACAGAAGTGATGGAATTTAGATAGTTCCTCATCTTAAAAATGATTAGCTTGAATTTCAAACAAATTTAATGATATACAAAAAAGTTATATAAGATTAAATTTGGCAAGTTAACATTGAAAAGTAAGGGTAAAATCCGAGTAATCCAACTAATAGGACCTATACCTATTTGAAGAGTATACAAGGGGAAATAACTGACTAAAGTCCCTTATTGTTAACTACACTATAATTAATAAATTGGTGAAAAAATTATTATTAATGTAAATTATAAACATCGCAATCTCAATTTTCTACTTTTTAGTATCTTTTTTGCCATTTCTTAAACAAGGTTTTTACCTAGATCTAGTCATAATTTCTTAAAATAGCATTATTTAATTAGATAATATATCACAATATCATCTCAAATGTTGTAAAAAAACCAACAATATCAACAAAACACGCAAGCAATACAGTCAATATTAACCTCTTCTTTATTTAACTTGTCAGTTAAGAACATAATCACTATATATTTAACTCAGCAGTTAAGCGGTCAGTGTTTTAGGAGGACCCTTAATAATCGGAATGATCTGCTATTATGCATGACGAAAAGGTTCTAGATTTTGCAGTTGCCCTTTCACAAAATTTGATTTCATTCCATAAAGGGCGTCACGCTTCGGTGCGGACGCCAATAAAAATTTATCAAAACCAAGCCCACTGTCCACTAGCGAACTTTGTAAACTGAAACTGTTAACTAACCTGTACAGTATTACCATGTTTATCTACAACTCTAGACTAGCTAATGTAAATGTAATATCAGCATCAGTTGCTGATGAGAACCATTTATATCCATATAGTTTATATGTACCTGTACAGTATTGCCATGTTTATCTACAACTCTAGCTAATGTAAATGTAATATCAGCATCAGTTGCTGATGAGAACCATTTATATCCATATAGTTTATATGTACCTGTACAGTATTACCATGTTTATCTACAACTCTAGCTAATGTAAATGTAATATCAGCATCAGTTGCTGATGAGAACCATTTATATCCATATAGTTTATATGTACCTGTACAGTATTACCATGTTTATCTACAACTCTAGCTAATGTAAATGTAATATCAGCATCAGTTGCTGATGAGAACCATTTATATCCATATAGTTTATATGTACCTGTACAGTATTGCCATGTTTATCTACAACTCTAGCTAATGTAAATGTAATATCAGCATCAGTTGCTGATGAGAACCATTTATATCCATATAGTTTATATGTACCTGTACAGTATTGCCATGTTTATCTACAACTCTAGCTAATGTAAATGTAATATCAGCATCAGTTGCTGATGAGAACCATTTATATCCATATAGTTTATATGTACCATCAGTTTGTTCTACTGCCACTGTCTCTGTACCATTGGCTACAATAGAAATGCATTACAATACAGTATAAGTTCTACTATTCGGACCATCAAATTCCATTGTCTTTATAGCAGAGTTGTCTTTATATAGGAACCTTTTACTTTGCAACTTTAGCATATGGGACTAAAAAGGCATCTAACAAAGGTGGTTGAATTGTTCTTGTAGTTTGGTTAAAAGCCGTAGCAATAGGTTATATCATGGCGGTCAGTCCTCCTACTCACTGTTCCTGGAAAGGCTAAATCTCTTGATTTAGCTGTTAAACAACTACTAGGGGCATACTTTCATCAGTGGCTAACTATTGACCTACCTGATTTAGAATCAGACGTAGGAGGGAGAATGGCCATGGAAATTATTTCATGACCAAGCTCCACAAAAGTATGCCCCGCCAGGGAATCGAACCAACGACCCCTCAATCAGTAGACTTGTGGGCTACCAATTGAGCTAGCCAGGCGAGCAACAAAGATGGTCTTTATAATGGAACTTTACTGTAGTAATATTATTATAATTCCTGTAGGGAAGTTGTCAGCTACTGGTATCAAAAAGCAACATAAATTACCATGATTTTGAAAATTCAGGAAAGAGGAAAATACCTACTTTTGGGGAAGGGGAATGGGGCAAATTTCAGCCCCATAATGTCTAGAAAAATACTAAAGCTGTTTTAGAAATCCACAAACCTAGCCATTTGATCATGGCATTTAGTACAAATGCACTTGATTCAACTATATTATCAAAGTAAAAACCTACCAACATCAGAGCCTCCTCTTTTTTCTGTCATCCATTGTCCTGATGTCCAAAATAAAGCTGGATCTCTACTTGTAAGTCTAGGATATGTTCTCTCTAGTAACCATGGTGACACATCCTTCAAACTCTACATGAAACAAGTAAAGCATTTGTATATTAAATACAGGAGAGCAATTGATTAATGAGAGCATCTACATGAGGGAAATCACAGATAATGAGTGTCTAAACTAAATACATCTGCTTGAATAGTAATCTGCTATATCAAATGGTAATACTGAAATAACACAGTTGTCATTTTAATGTAATATATCAAACAAAGCTGCTACATAAGATACAACCTAAAATATCACAAATTTTATCCTAAGTACAACAATTCAATAAAATCATGTAATCATTCGCTAGAACAGTGTTTTTGAAAATTTTGATTTCTATTCACTATAAGTGGGAATTTGATCGAGCACCGAGACTGATGTAATTGTTGGACCATTTAACAACAGTGATAGGCAGACCCATATCTTTGACATATAGGCTGTAATAGTATAAAATGTTAGTGCAATGGACCACCTGTAAGTATTTATCAGAACATTTTCAAGAAAGTGACCCAAACAGATCCCTTTTACACTTGGGTGGAAAGAAGCAACTACAGCTTAATTTCTATTCCAAGGAACAAATCAGTACACCCAATGGGATTCAAAAGCTGGGTCCTGGCAAATAAATCTTAATACATCAGGCAAGTGCTTTGGAAAATTAAGAGCAAAGAATGAAATCACTAATTGACTAACCTCTATGATCTTAGCGGCTCCATCAGTCATTGCCAGAGGACAAGAGTACAATCCCGAACTTGGACAATTTAAATAATTCTTTACTAAACCATACAAGCGACTGAAAAATGTACAAATACAGGCATGAAATATTTCCACAACAGTCATTTCTTATAATCAGGACTTTATTGGGACCATTGAAAACTAGTTGAGATAATAACAAGTTTGGATATGTGTAGTTGAGATAATGAGAAATGACTGCATGGTTATTTACTATTTTGTCATCATTTATTGAATATCACTAAGATTTAGGCTTTATTTTATTTGTAAGTGAAAGACAATAATCAGTCAGCTAGTAATTAATATATAATAATGATTTACTCTGATGGCATTTTTTCCAACCCATACAGCTTTCCAGTCCTATAATCAAACATTTGATGAATGAAAGCACAGAGAAATGATATGAAACTGTAGATAAACAAAAATGCCATATCAAGCAGGTGTTTAACTATACTCAAGTATACCTGGTTAGGGATGAAATAAAATTAGTTTATCTTCTTGTTCAATGAAATTTGGCATTATTCTCATTCTCATAAATCTAATTGAATGCACTTCATGCATTTGTAATAGATTTCATGTTATGGCATGATGTCTGCAACTTGGAATTTTAATAGCGGATGTGTCCACCTTGTGCCAAGAGCGTGTCCTCTATCTTCTCCTGACACCCTTGCCACTTTCCAAATGTATCTATACTTACAGACTAGATATATATAGTGTTGCATGTATTCTACTCACTGATAGCAATTGCCAGGCAAAAAAAACGTAAAATGTACTCGCTTCATGGACCTAGCCAACTATGTGTTTCACTATCGATTTTAAACACAATTTTTGCGTAGCTTATAGCAATTTTAAAGATGTTAAAATATATTGCAACTTAACCTAAAGAAATAGTAAGTATTTAAAACTGTGGAGTGAGAAAAGTTGTTGAGTATATATTACCTATGCTCCCCATATTGTCTATCATATGATATTGCAATAAGACCTTCCTCAGCAGATATATCATGCATCTTCTTCCATGCTGGTCCAGTAACCAATTTATCTATTTGTTTACCCCAACCTGTAGAAAAGAAATTTTAGTATATAACTATGAACTTATAGTAAAGGTTTTCTGGTAAAAAGATAAGTTTTTAAAGGATTTTTGAAAAATAAAGATTTTGAATGTTTCACTAGGAGGCATGAATACAAGAACTACAGAACAAGACCGTGAAATTTCAGTCAGCAGTTGACCAGAACAACCACTCATTATTGCTAACAACCAAATTTATTACTGAGGCAACCGATCTATTTTAAACATAGCCAACCATTTAAAGTTCAAGTAAAGTTTTGCTTCCATATACACATTCAGTCCACTTTACAATATTGTATGATAACCCTTGATCATAGAAATGGTCTTTAAGCAGGTAAGCCTCACAGTACACATTTACACCTGGGTAGACAGAAGCAATAACTGCAGGTAATTTCTTGTTCAAGTAAATTACAGTACCCCTGGTGGGGTTCCAAATTTGACCTCTAGATCCCTTATCATGCTTACACAAAATATACTTAGTAAAGAATAAAGATTCACCAAGTGTTTGAAATAGCCTCCTCCCTAATTGCATTGGCAAGTAAAAGGTCAAGGAGCGTAAGTTAAAATGTTAATGAAATTGTCTGAAGGGCTACCATTAAATTCCTATTCTTTACACTGATTTAATGACATTGACTTTTCAGTTTTGAGGTAAGAACTGTTCACAGTCACAAAAAGTCCAATGCACATTTGAAAATCAAAAGGCAAAGAAAAATTCTTAACATGAAGTCCAAAAATAAAGTAGGGCAACTTAAAATAAAAGGGGGGGGGACTGTCTCAAAGTTGTCCTTATAGGCATGTTGGATTTCAGATTTATTTTGAACACTGTTTACCTGAATATTTTTCAAGATATGGTTGTTCTTTCTCACATTGTAAAGAAAGATCATACATTTCTGTAGCAACTCTGTTACCAAATCTTGTTAGATCCACTTCTATTTCAGATAGCATCTATAATCATACAATATTATAGTTATACATGTATTAGCATTAATGACATAGAGGGTAGTAATAGACTTTGGTGTATAAAATTGACTTTTATTTTACTGAGTGAAGTCAGAAACATATTTCTGAGAATGGCATAGCCACAAGTGAAAGTTTCATTTTCAGAGCTCGCAAGTTGAAATGAAAAGATGTTATTCCAAAATTGACAAATATTCTTTTACGCTTTTCCCTGTTCTTTTAAAAATACTTCCATAAACAAATATAATGCAACGCCATTTATTTTTTAAGGTGGAACAATTTGACATATCATAATAGTATTCACTACAAGGAAAATAAGAATTTTAATTGTTTACGTTGATAAAAATAGCTCTACCTGGGATCAAACCCACAAACTACCAAGTCATAAGCAGACACTCTACCACGTCCCCTTTCAAGCTAACTTGAAGGCAAGGGAGCACAAGTGTGGTATCATACCTCTGTGACATACACCCCATTTTAGCCAGAATTTGTCCTTAAATTGGATTATTCTTGAATGTCTGTAAGACAAACTAAGGGTGAATTCACTCAATTTCTTGTGGGTCATTAATTTAACGGATGGGTACCAAATTAACTGATAAGAATCCATGGTCTTTACTGGTTCATTGAACCTACAGACTTCAAAGTGGTAAGAAAACACTCCACCACTGGACCACTGCTCCTACACAATGGCCAAATAGTAAAGACACAGGCTTAGGGATCAAGAGGTCCGGGTTAGATCCCAACTAGGGGCACTACTAATTTCCTTGAGAAAGAAAAATAACCTACAATTGTTCCACATCACTCAAGTGTAAATGTGTACAGTGAGGTATTGCCTGCCTGAGGGTGACTTAAATGATCAGGAGTTATCGTACAAGATTATAAAGTCAGCTGAACATGTATATGGAAGCAGACTTTAAAACACACTTTATCTTCAACTTTAACGCTAGCTTGTAGGCAATGGATTACAAATGCCATATTATACCCATGATACATAACCCTTTTTCAATGTTATATTTACCTGGTTAGGTATATATCTCTTCAAGTATGTCTGTAATAAAGTGTCTTCTAAATATTGATTTCCAAGACGTGGAGCATCCTGTATGAAAGATCCCAGTTTAGCTCTAGCAAATGGAAAATCTGCTGCACTAACAACTGAGTCAAATGACGAAGTGTCAACATGTTGAAAGGTAGGAGAACATCTAGAGAAATTTCTGACAAAATTAAATCTACATATCTTGGACGACAAACCAAAACAACCTGTTGGAAGATGATTGAAACTCATGCTCCTGAAAATATGATAATTAACTAATTAGATTATATATGATAATATCATAATTATTATGATAATATATTATACGGGTTGAGTTGTGCACGGGTTGAGTTGACCCGGCTTGCGGGTTGAGTTGTCAGGGCCAAAACATAGATATTAAATAATGTAAATTTTGTGGTAAAAGAAACAATGTAGACTGTGTTGTGAAGAAATCTGAATATTTTAATATTTTTCCCTTTCTATATCACAAATTATGGTTCAACATTCCTTGTGAATTATTCCTGGGACTTTATGGGGAGTTTGGAGGATCAAACTGGGGAAAAACTGTTTATTTTTGTTTGGGGAAGCAGCCTGTATTTGGCTTCTGCATAGAAGAGTGTTTTGGCCCTGGTTGTCCCTGGTCGAGTTGTTTTCGGGTTGAGAAGTCCCGGTCCCTGAATACCTGATGTTGGAATCCTATCGAGAATGTATAAAATTGTTTATGTTATATTTAAAAAAAATTTTTTTCCGTAACTACAAAATTTGAGTACGAAAATGTCAAGGGCCGAAACAACAAAATTTGTCTGATCGTCCTTGATCTATACCAAACTCCCCGCAGCGGTTATCTCCCTTTATCAAATCAATAAAGTAGCAACGCGTGACGTAACCGCTGTGAGGAGTTTGGATCTATACAACGCACAATTAAGCAAAATTCAAAGACATAATATGACAATATCGATTTGTAACATATAAAGTTGAAAATTATCTCACATGACAGCACTTCAAGCGGTTGAATTGAACTTTGAACTGTTTACTTAGACGGATTTTCCCGAACTTCTAACAACGTTACTTCCCTTTGTATAATTCGCGAAGTTTACAAAGGGAAACAACTGTGTAAGACCTCTGTGAAACAAAATGGCAGCTCTCATGTCAATTCACGGTCGAATTTTTAGGTAAAGTTTTATTTTTATTTAAAAACTCTTCTATATTTTTCCAACGAAAAAGTTTCAATTTCTTTTTTGTTAACGATTTGATAAGTATGCATAAACCGCTGGAATGGTGAACTAACTCATCGACTGTCCGAGTTGTGCACTGCAGTGTTTCGTACTCATGCCGTTTCGACCACAGGTACCAGGGGTGCGTTGCTTAAGCAAATCGCTACGTATCGCTTTGTGTCCTGGTACCCTTCTAACAACAAAAGGAATGAGTGTGTGACATCAAATTTTGGGTATAGATAGATAGCGAAAACAACTTGTTTTCGCGAAAACAACTTTTTTTCACGAAAACAACCTGTTTAATTAAAATTATACGTTATTTCAAACAAAACTTTATATTTTATGAATGCATATTATAAAATACATTAAATGAGCAAGTTTGGTACAAAATTCCAAAATATAATGGTTTTATAGCCGATTTATTTGTTTTAGCGGATCACAACGGGAACTCGATCTAAATGCTATGACTGACTGATTGTTGCTTTCGTATAAAAGTTGTTTTCGTGAGATTGACTGATTAATGCTTTAATAGGAAAAGTTGTTTTCGTGAGATTGACTGATTGTTGCTTTCGTATAAAAGTTGCTTTCGTGAGATTGACTGATTGTTGCTTTAATAGGAAAAGCTGTTTTCGTGAGATTGATTGATTGTTGTTTTCATATAAAAGTTGTTTACGTATAAAAGTTGTTTTCGTGAGATTGGCTGATTGTTGCTTAAATAGGAAAAGCTGTTTTCGTGAGATTGATTGATTGTTGTTTTCATATAAAAGTTGTTTTCGTATAAAAGTTGTTTTCGTGAGGTTGACAGATTGTTATTTTCATCGGAAAAGTTGTTTTCTTGAGACTGACTGATTGTTGTTTTCGTATAAAAGTTGTTTTCGTGAGATTGGCAGATTGTAGTTTTCGTAGGAAAAGTTGTTTTCGTGAGATTGACTGATTGTTGCTTTCGTATAAAAGTTGTTTTCGTGAGATTGACTGATTGTTGTTTTCGTATAAAAGTTGTTTCCGTAGACTGACTGATAGCTGTTTTCGTATAAAAGTTGTTTTCGTGAGACTGACTGATTGTTGCTTTCGTATAAAAGTTGTTTTCGTGGGATTGACTGATTGTTGTTTTCGTATAAAAGTTGTTTCCGTAGACTGACTGATAGTTGTTTTCGTATAAAAGTTGTTTTCGTGAGATTGACTGATTGTTGCTTTCGTATAAAAGTTGTTTTCGTGAGATTGACTGATTGTTGTTTTCGTATAAAAGTTGTTTCCGTAGACTGATTGATAGCTGTTTTCGTATAAAAGTTGTTTTCGTGAGACTGACTGATTGTTGCTTTTGTATAAAAGTTGTTTTCGTGGGATTGACTGATTGTTGTTTTCGTATAAAAGTTGTTTCCGTAGACTGACTGATAGTTGTTTTCGTATAAAAGTTGTTTTCGTGAGACTGACTGATGGTTGCTTTCGTATAAAAGTTGTTTTCGTGAGATTGACTGATTGTTGCTTTAGTAGGAAAAGTTGTTTTCGTGAGATTGAATGGTTGTTGTTTTCATATAAAAGTTGTTTTCGTATAAGTTATTTTCGTGAGATTGACTGATTGTTGTTTTCGTAGAAAAAGTTGTTTTCGTAGGAAAAGTTGTTTTCATAGAAATAGTTGTTTTCAGGAGACTGGCAGATTGTTGTTTTCGTAGGAAAAGTTGTTTTCATGAGACTGACTGATTGTTGCTTTCGTATAAAAGTTGTTTTCGTGAGATTGACTGATTGTTGTTTTCGTATAAAAGTTGTTTTCGTAGGAAAAGTTGTTTTCATGAGACTGACTGATCGTTGTTTTCGTAGAAAAAGTTGTTTTTGTGAGACTGACTGATTGTTGCTTTCGTATAAAAGTTGTTTTCGTGAGATTGACTGATCGTTGTTTTCATATAAAAGTTGTTTTCATATAAAAGTTGTTTTCGTGAAATATACTGATGGTTGTTTTCATATGAAAGTTGTTTTCGTGAGATTGACTGATTGTTGTTTTCATATAAAAGTTGTTTTCGTGAGATTGACTGATGGTTGTTTTCGTATAAAAGTTGTTTTCGTAGGAAAAGTTGTTTTCATGAGACTGACTGATTGTTACTTTAGTAGGAAAAGTTGTTTTTGTGAGATTGACTGATGGTTGTTTTCGTGTAAAAGTTGTTTTCGTGAGACTGACTGATGGTTGTTTTCGTAGAAATAGTTGTTTTGTTATGATGGATGAAATCATCATTTTCCTATTATTATATTTACTCACCAATTAAACTTTGTCTTAAGAAATGATGTAAGATTAAAAAAACAAATTAAAACACAGATTATTTCAATTTCACCGATTGTTAAGTTGTTTCGTACGTAAGCTAAATAGTTAGCTATAATAGTTGTTTTCGTGAAGGAAAACAGTAATATCATCATGATTTTCATTTATTGCTAATAAGTTAATTAGAAAAAACGCATCCACTTAATATATTTATTACGGAAAAGATTTTTGCCATGCTAAACATGAATAAATAAACATCATATAGGTTGTTTTCGTAAAGAACTTCAAGGTAGCAATTCAATCGTCGTCCGTTTGTGATCCACTAAAACAAGAAATTCGGCTACAAAGTCAGTATTTTTCGGAATTTTGTACCCAAACTTGCTCATTTAACGTATTTTATGATATGCATTCATAAAATATTAAGTTTTGTTTGAAATAATGTATAATATTAATTTAACAGGTTGTTTTCGTGAAAAAAAGTTGTTTTCGCGAAAACAAGTTGTTTTCGCTATCTATCTATACCGTCAAATTTTGGGTACCAAAACACAAAGCGATACGTAGCGATTTGCTTTAGCAACGCACCCCAGGTTCTTATTTTTCACAGAACAATATAAATTAATGAGATACTTCAAAGTGAGCTTGATGATGCTCTACATATACGGATGCTAATCTAGTCGAGTCCCTGTCTAAAAAGCCTGTTAAATTGAGGGAGATAATTGTGTAGTGACTACATTAAGAAATAGTAGACATTTCATTGGCTTACGGTCGTTTCTCCACTAAGTCATTTCTCCCCTGGTCATTTCTCCACTTTTTAGTAGTCATTTCTCCACTTTTATATATAATAGGTTTATATAAGATATAGGTATGTTATTGAATTATGTTCATGTTAATTTTGTAAATAAAATTCATTTTTGAACTAAAATAGTATAATTTAGAATGTTTATTTAGTATATTATGATAAATCAATTGTATTATTATATTGAAGTGCAAATTAAAATTTAATTTTGCATGTTATTTAGAATATTACTTATGATGTATTTTAGTAACTGACTAAAAATGAAATATTTTGAATATAAAAAGGAATGATAATCTTGCTTGAAAATAAAATAAAATGAGTAAATCAATTTGTTCATTGTCTTTTTAACCACACAGTTTTGATAAAAGTTTATTGTATCAATGCGTGGAAATAATTGTATAAATCACTACATGTAAATTGCCTGAGTTACTTCAAGGAAAATTATTATAAACATTAAGAACATTGTATTAAATACAACTGTTTATTGAAAATAAATGATGAAAAAAAAAAATGTACTTAAAAAGTGCAAATAAGAGCATGCAACCACTTTCACTTCTAAAGAATTGATTTGATTAAACACATCACATTCAATGACACTTCATAAACCAACAAAATATTTGTAAAAAACATGCTTAAATAATATCAGTTGGTACTTTTAATTGATATAATGTTTCAATATGACAATCCATAATAAGGGTAATTATCACGTTACACAATAAACATATTATAATCCTATTATATATAAAGGTGGAGAAATGACTACTTCAAAGTGGAGAAATGACTACTAAAAAGTGGAGAAATGACCAGGGGAGAAATGACTTAGTGGAGAAACGACCTGCTCCCCATTTCATTTTGGGGATAGAATTTAGTTTAGTGACCCCCGGATGTTTGCTGCATGGTACATGCTCGGACATTGCATTGATTACAAATTTGGAGACCATTTTGATTTTACTGAATGCAGTTTTTTATTCTTTTCTTAAATGAATTTTTTTATATCTATTTCAAAATTTGTTATTCAATTTTAATATCAGCGAGGTGGGGGGGGGGCGGCAGCCCCCATAACAACAGAAAATTAGCAACACTTACCTTTGAACATCTGCTCATAGAAACAGCGTGCTATGCACGCATATTTATATTTACTTCCGGGGTCTGCTAAACTAGATGTGTTCCCATTTTGGCAGTGTTTGGTAGAGCTACTGTATTATATTAAACTCTTGACTCTGAGTCTCGTAAAAGTAGTGCCATAACTCTAGATAAACCTGCATAAAAAGGCTTGAGTTACAGGAGTCTGAAAACATGACTAATGGTATGTCTCTATTTTTAAACACAAGAACGAAACCACCACTTAAACTGTACTTAACATCCTAAATTATTTGATTTTTATTCTCACGTGTAGAATAATTTTGACTATAGTGTGATATAGAGGTTGAGTAATGATGGTTTTCACTGATGATTATAATAGTTAAGTTTTGTATATATTAATAATTATGATTTTTTTTCTTTTATTTTAGTTTGGCTCAATTTCAAGTCATTCAAAAATGTTCTCTACAAACTACAGCTCCTGTATTGTTTGAAATAACCAAGCCAAGAGGGTATGTATGTTAAATGGTTGTTTTATAAACTATTAAATGCTCAACTATTCTTTAAAGATCTCTGTGAAAATTAAGCTGACTGTAGATGCTAAATCTTAAAACAGCTTGGACATTTTGAATAAAAAATTTGATGTTGCTTACAACCAGGTGAAAGAGACATGGTTGCATTAGGACAAGTAAAATTTACGCCACAAAACTTTAGCAAATTCATAGATTGTACATCAGCAACATACATAAGATATGATTTTGATCAGATTGTAATTGGTGGGTCATCAGTTACATTAACATCCTTCCGTCATGTCCAATAAATGACTGGACTTGTGTATAATTAAAGATGAGACTCCAGTGAAAAACTATGTTTTAAATAATTTGTAACATTTTCATAGCAAAAATTAAAATATATAAAATATAGATTTAAATCTATAACAGGTTATTATTATCAAATCATTCAAAAGGCAACTACTCTCAGTGTTTATTTTTGGGTCAATTTTATAGCCATTTAGGCTATATTCCCAATGTAAAATCATATCTTTTTCCCTAATTTCAATCCAAAATTCCCAGCTTAACCTGAAAAAAAAGATTTCTGAAAAAAGACAGCTGTAAGTATGTTTCAGCTTAAAATTATATATCCTTGTAATCTTTCTTTTTAATTTACTTACTAAAGAATGAAACTAAAAACTTTGTTAAATCTGCTATCGTTATTGAATTTGCATGACATTTCATCCTAGTTTAAACCAAAGGGCTGCCAAAACTCCCCATTCTAGGGGTATGGGTAATATTCCCAAATTTGCGGAAAAAACATTGACTCTGACTGTATTCTTTAGATATATTATAAATTCAAAATGTAGAACCATTGTATTACAGAAAACTGAAACACACAATCACTGTAGCACAATATAACAAGAAAATGAGGAAGCTTCAGAAAGCATTACGTGGTGCAGAAAAAACTGAAAGAGTTTTAAAACCAATAGATGAAAGAGAATTACCTATTCAAATAAAAAAGGAAATAGCTGAAGGGTAATATTTATTATACAATGTATTTTTATTTATATCATAAATGTAGAATGGTAAAAGTTATAAGTATCTCAACACAAATATGTGATCTCTAGGGCTGTCACGATATACCGGTATACAGGTTTATTGCAATACGCAGCTGCAGCTATATATACTATATGTACTGGTATTTGGCGATATTTTTCATTTTCAATAGAAAATAATTCCCTTCACAAAATGAAAGTAGCGAAACATCAATTTTTTCATTGTTCATTCAATATAAGCTTATGTTACAAGAATTTAACCAATGGTGTGCGTTCGATTGGTTGTAAGGAAATTGTGCAAAACATGTTCTTGAATTGAATACTTTGGGACAGGAAGTTGTGAAACAAGCATGACGTCCAGAAACTTGATTGCTAGCACATTCTGCAGCTAAAGGGACGATTGTTTCTTTCAACTTATGCATTTTTTTATGCAGAAAAAGTATCACAGTTCTAAATGATCATTTAGACCTTAATTGGCTAGATTCTATCAGTTGCTGCATTTAAGATATGCAATGTTTTTGTTAAATACAGCAGATACGAATAAAAAATCCCACAATATATCGTGGTACATATCGCGATACGGTGATAGCGTATTGCAATATATCGCAATACGCTTCTGGTGTATCATGACAGCCCTAGGGATCAACATAATTTATGATTTTGTACTATTGTATATCATATATATATTTAATATTTTAGATAAAATCTACTTTAAATATGTCTATATTTAAAGCTTAAAATTAAAGCAAGGATTTTGAAGTATCACTATTCAGTTGACTCTTGACATTAATTTCACCAATCATTGAGTCACACACCAAATGTTAACATACGGGGCATATTGCAGTCACAATATACAGTGCATGACCCTAACAGGTACCCACTTACACCTGAGTGGAGTGAAGCAATTGCAGGTAAATTTCTTGCACAAGGAAATTAGCAATGCCTCTAGTGGGATTCACTCCCAGGACCTCTAGATCCCTAAGGGCAAGTTCTACCCCTGGACTACTGCTCCTTCGGTAGTATTTTCAAAGGAAATTGACATTAGGCTGACACTACTTTAACTATGCCCTTAGACAAGTGGCTAACTTGTTATACAAAGTAATCTTGTGTATCCAAAGACAAGAGATTATGTTTGTCCAAGTATACCCTAATCTTAATTGGTGAACAGATTAAAAATGGCCTGAACAACACTAAATGCAATATCTTACTTAGTAATAGCTAATATTGTACTGAAAGAAAAAAAATAAACGGGGTTACTCGCTTGAGGCCTCAAAAAAAAATATTGTATTGAAATTTTCTTGCCATATTCTCGATGTGTATTTGTAATTAATAGATGAATATTTTGCACTATTTGGTTGTGAACTAATCTGGGATTAAATAATGTTTTTTTCAGTGCAAGACAAAGAGAAAGGATAACTTATACATCAGATGAGTTAGAAGCTCAAATCTTATTAGAAAAAGATTGGTCCAGATATAAAACAAAACAAATTGTGGCTGAGAATAAGATATTAAATAATATAATAAGATCCCAACAAAAAGCTTTACAAAAATTACGTGAAGAATCTGAAGATCTTTATCAACAAGCATTAGAGGTATTGTATAGTGCTTTAATTTCCCAGAGTCTATGTACTCCTTTCGGCTTCTCCAATATGACTTTTCAAGCTGTGTACTCGTCCAAATACATTTTTGTATTGTACAGTAAAAAGTATAAAACCTATAATTCTAAACATAAATATCTTACATATAACAATAGTATGAAAACATTACTACTGTATTGGAAACATAGTGGAGCCTACAGATTCATGAGAAACAGTTTTCCATTGAATTCTTAGATTCCTTTTGAGCTGTTAACAATACTGATTATGTGACCAGTCCAGAAAGACCTTTATGAAATACTTTTGTAGTACATATATATGAAATATCTTATATTGTATAATTTCTAAAAGATTTACATAAAAAATATATAAAATATCTTATATTTTATCATTTCAGAAAGATGATAACTTTTTACCGTATGTATATAAAGGACCATTACATACGCCACCTATCCCTGATTATTTTGCTGAAGATGGTAGTTATATTGATAAAACAAATTACTTTGTGGACACTCCTGAAGAACTTTCAATATTAGATAAATTTCTTAAGAAGAGATAAGAACTGTATGAAGGGTTGTGTTTCAACTGGATACTGATTCACTCTCTGTGTGCTTGTGGAAGACCCTTTCCCAATATTGTACTTGTGTAAATAATTACATATTAAAATTGAAATTTTTGTTTTTAGACTTTTATTTATTGGTTTCAGAGACAGTATATTGAAACTTGAGTGAAAATTTCTAAGTCTGGTCTCCAATTTAGGATTTTTAATTTTTAGCTCGACTTTTCGAAGAAAATAAGAGCTATTGCTATCACTTTTGCATCAGTGTCGGCGTTGGTGTTGGTTTTCAGGTTAAAGTTTTTTGAAACTCTTATATCTTCAACACTATCCAAGTTATTTTATTGAAAGTTGGTATACTTAGTTAGTGGGACTATATTAACCTTACTGTGAAAGGGAATAACTGTGGATGAATTTTTTTTTAGTTATTGTCCTTTATACTGAGAAAATTGCAAAATATGAGGTTAAAGTTTTTCCTATGTAGATTATCTTCAATACTAATCAAGATATTTGACTTAAAGTATGTATACTTAATTATCGGCTCTATATCTACACGACTATAATAAAGGGACATAACTGTGGATGAATTATTTTTGGAGTTATGCCATTTTATACTTTAACATTTAAGATTAAAATTTGTTCTAATGAATATTGAAATGCTTATTCATCAGTTCTTTATCTATCGGACTATAATGGGACATATGCCCATTTAAATGTTGAAATTTGTTCAAATTGAAATATCTATAGTTCCTTATAAAGATATTTAATGAAAGTAAGTTTGCTTATTCAATGATACTATGTCTACTTAACTCTGGAGGACGTTACCATGGATGAATGTTTTAGGAGTTTTGCCCCTTTTAACTTTTACAAATATGGATGGGTAATTATTATTTGACTGATTTATTTCCTTTCAAAAATAAAGTCCTGTCTTGAAATCGTTTTTGTTTAAAGATAAGCCTTGCCATGAACAAAACACCAGAAAAGTCGAGCGCACTGTCCTTGGACTGCTCTTGTTTTAAGTTGAGGAAGTTTTTGTCTGATACAATGCTTACCAATTTTTCTGGGGCAAGTCCATGTTAGATATCAAATTTTCATGGTAGGGTATACCTGCTCCTTTTCTTATTGTAATATTTGTAAAGCAATGAATATATTTAATAACTCGTTTACTTTGTTTACGTCACACAGTATGAAAAGAGCCGTCCAATAACAGCCTGTGAATAACACCTCTGTCAAATTAGCTTGAAAGCCTTCGTCTAAAATTAGAAATTATGAAATCTAGATGCAATGTATAGAGTTTCATCTAGAAGAAAGTTATGCATTGATTGGTCGACAGAAAGATCACCTCGACATGACCCTCTGAGCGGCTATATGAGATCCTATACAACAGCAGACTATACCATATATATGTATGGAGACTGACCTGTTCTGGTTGGGAAATTAAGTCCGATTTCAAATCCAAGCCTCTATTTCTGCACTATGGCTACAACTAGCTATCACACATCTTTTGACATACATACTCTCATAAGTAACTGGGAGCCTGTTTTCTTTGAAATGGTTTGCTACAATGTTGCAAGATTGCTCATGGTTGCAAGATTTTTCTTGCTTGCCAAAAACTTCTGGAAAACCTTTGCCTCAAAATGACTGGCCCCAGGACATGCAGACTTATTTCTTCATTTAATGCATTGATTTTGCTGGAGCATACAATGTAAATAAACATCTGCAGGTCAAATATTAGTAAAAAACTACGTATATGTACATGTATGTATTGGATATACAAATATTACTCAAAAATGGAAGATTTAATAATGGCAAATTGATTTTGCTACTTCTGTGTTGACCAAACAAAATCTGTATCGATTGTGGTGTTTCAAATCTGCCAATAAATTTATACTTTGGCATATGCAAAAGATGTTGTCATTTGCTATGGATGCATGTATAAATCTGTGAAATAGAATAACTTGCTATGGAGAAACCAATCTGATTAAAACTCGATCTAAAATTTTCTGCTCGCCTACTCGCTAATTTAGATCTGGCCTTTTTCAAACGAAGGTCACGTTCAGGTGACCTTTTCTCATCATAATATTCATGACGAAATAGTTATGATACGTAACTTGTTTACATTGTCTACGTCACGCATTTTAAAAGAGCAGTCCAATCGCAGACTGAATAATACCGCTGTTAAATTAGATTGCAAACCTTTGTCTAAAAATAGAAATTAGGAAATCAAAATGTTAATAATAGTGTTTCGTCTAGATGAAAGCTACGCATTGATTGGTCGACACAAAGTTCATCTCTACGTGACCTTCCATGGAGCCAGTAGAGATCCTGTACGACAATGCTCTACAGGATATCTGTTTACGGTGATTGTGGAGAAACTAGCCACTTATTAAACCTAGGGTAAAAGAAACTACTTATATACCTTATTATGTATATAGTGTTTTTGTCTCAGAACTGTGTTGACCACTCGTGGTTAAAAAACCCAGCATTTGGAACACCTCGACCTTTCATGAATGAATAATCTCGGAAGGATTTGTGGGGGGTCTACCCTGGTGGCTTTGAATTTTACTACCTACGCGAGGCGAAGCACATAACGGTTATGCAAAGTAGTTCTTGTAGTATACACACAAATCTTTGTCAAAACATATATCAGTGTTATATATTCAATCGAATTTTGTTCAGCGAAATCTTTGAAATATGTAATTTCAAATTTACGGACTAAAAGAAGTTGTGAAGACAATTCGCTATTTAGGGGCCTTTCTTGATGAAAACTTAAGCTTTAAAGATCACATCAAAACAAAAAGTAGAACTGCTATGTTCAACTATTTACATATCAAAAGTATTAGAAAATATTTGGACAAAGAAGCAACAGAAACACTAGTCCTATCTTTGGTCATGTCCCACATTGATTACTGTAATCTAATCTTGTATGGAATCTCAAAATGTGATCTTAACAAATTGCAGCGAATTCAAAACATGTGTGCCAAACTGGTATTAAGGCTAAAAAAATCAGACAGTTCAAAGGATGCTTTGTACTCACTGCACTGGTTACCAGTCAAAGCAAGAATCAACTTTAAAATATGTACTTTCATGTACAACTGTTTTTCTGGAACTGCACCTGCATACCTGACTGAAATTCTTCAAAAGCCTGTACAAAGCAGATCTGGTCTTAGATCTGCAAAATCCAAAGACCTCAATTATTTGATACCAATAAATAAGAAAAAAACATTCAGTGACAGAAGCTTCAGTACAGTTGGTCCCATGCTATGGAATAAGCTACCAGATGATATCAAATTATCACCTACTTTGGATGTATTCAAAAAACGATTGAAAACTCATTATTTCTCTACTTTCTATGATCTATTCTAAAACTGACATGGCTTGCTAATGCCTCACCTTACAATTACGGTAAACATACTAAGTGATTGAGTGAGTGCATTGTGACATGGGAATGAGGATTGCCTCGCTCTCGGTCATTTAATACCTTGTTTCATTATGACTGCAATGACAACCTAAATAAATTGTCCCTTTAAAGGTGATGTTTCGACACCTTTGGGGATGTATTAAGGGCCCTTTAAAGGTGATGTTTCGACACCTTTGGGAAATTGTCTGGTTAACAGTGGCATTATGTTACACTGTTCAGGACATGTCCGGTTAACAGTAGCATTATGTTATACTGTTCAGGACACCAATTTTCAATGTAAAATAAATAGAAATAAATAAGAAATTAGTGATAAAAATGTAAACTTAGGTGGAATCATGAACTGTGAAGGATGTATGTCCAAAAATATGAATTATAAAGGCTTTTTATTTATTTGTGTTATTGTATATACATATGTTTTTATGGTGGAGGGTTTTTACTTACATGTATTTATTATTATTTTCTTTATAACATTTTTGTACAACGCCATTGAATATGTAACATAGAAATAGGCGTTTAATCAAATAAAAAAGTTTAAGTTTAAGTTTAAAAACGAAACATCACTCATCGCCTAAACGATCGTGTATTTGTTTACTTCAACACCCGTAGTTATTCATAGCGAATGGCTAAGGAGTTCCGAAAGAGAAAACCCAGATCAATCGTCATCTTTAAGGGTGTATCGGGATTTGAAACTGAAAAAAATCTATGAAGTGGGTGTGGTGACTAAACTATTAAAATATCCATTAATTCTAAAATAATTTTGATATATTTTGTAAGTGATGCATTAAATGTATAGTTGTGATAGCGAAAATAAAAAAAATCAACAAATAAGATATTTAGAAAGAAATGAAAACATTTAACCTCACCTTAGAATAGCATTCCGAACGTCAATCCAAACACATATTTAAAGTTCTTTTTTCATAAATCCAAATGTTGATATAGGTTGTCCATGTAACATGTTACAATGTCTTAGGGTAAATTACACAAAAAGTATTTCCCAAATGTAAATTTGATAATTCATCTCAACACAAACATTACACGTTTTAAATTACAGTTTGCACACAAGTTCCCAGTGCAATTTTCTACTCATATTGTATGTTATATGTGTGTAATAAGAAGGAAAATTTATCGGGTTCCTGTGTGAAATTGAAAATAAAATCATGTGTGAAGAGTGTTGTGATCAATTATCAAATTTACATTTTGGCAACACTTTTTGTGTAATTTACCCTAGGACATTGTAAAATGTTATATGGACATTCTATTACATCTTTTGGAATTATGAAAAAAGAACTTTAAATATGTGTTTGGACTGACGTTCGTGAGGCCATTTCAAGGTTAGGAAAAATGTTTTCGTTTCTTTCTAAATGTCTTATTTGTTGAGTTCTTTATATTTTCACTGTCTCATCTATACATTTAATGCATCACTTACAAAATAAATTAAAATTATTTAGAATTTATGGATATTTTGATATAATTAGTTACCCCACCCACTTGATAGATTTTTTTCGATTTCAACAAATGATAGATCCTTAAACACAATTTTGACATTCTGAATCGTATTTTGAAAAAATCCTTTTTAATAAAAACAGGAGGATATTTTTGAAACAATGCCACAGAATGACAGCTCCTGTGCTTTGAGGTTGTGAAACTGTTTAATGAATATTTTTTTTGTGTAATTATTTTTATTTTCATTATACATAGTTACAGAAGTTGTACAGAGCAGCTGAGCTAAATATTTTAACAAAGTTATAAATAAAATATAGGTTATCTGTTATCATTATACTAAATAGATTGAGACACAAAATGATATACAAATTTCATTCATCTATAAAGATACCAGGATTTTTTCACACCCAAAAATGTAACAACTACATGTTTTTCAAAACATTCTTAATATAAAACAAGTGATCTACTTTTTGAGGGAGGTAAGAAAGATTTAACTATAATATTTGTCTCCCTTATTTCTTATAAAAATACTAATATGACAACTCTAATATATGTGGGACAGAGACAGTACTAATCTATAATAAATTGATAATTCATGTTACAGTAACTATGGTCCACTTTTTAAAAGTGCAGAGTTGTATTAAATTAATAAAACATATTACAATAAATATAGGACTCTCTTTTTAAGTACAGAGTTATAATCAAACTAAATTACAGATAAGGTAAGTAAGAAAGATATAACTTTACAATTGTTGTAGTATAAGATTGAAAGATTGCTAGCAAACTCCCGCAGCGGTTATCTCCCTTTATCAAATCAATTGCAAAGCGTGACGTAAGCACTGTGAGGAGTTTGGATTGCTAGCACTACAGTATTTTATCTCCATAACCATTAACAATGTCAATGAGTAAAGTACATCGTTCAGTTTTTGAAAAGTTATAAATACTGCATTCTATATACTAAATTTACAATACTCATTTCCCTGTTATGCAGTTTTCTTGCAAATAGTGTAAATTTACAGAAAAGAATTTTACTACATGTATTTGTTTAATGAATAATTTTGCAGTAGTTTGAAATTTAATCCTACATTCCAGTCACAAGCATTGCACGTGTGCCCCATACATTTGAGCTTTGAATCATGCTTAGTTGTCTAGATCACTCACATTTCGATTTTTTAAAACTTGTCCTTCAACACGGTGGCGAACCCACGTGACTTCATCCGGGTATTTTTTACCATATTTGGAATATAGGTCACTCGCATAAGGTAGGTTTTTTGCTTTTTCTTACTAATCACGTAGTGTTTTTTTTCCAAGAATACGCGCATAAACCCCCTGTTTACGAGTTATGATTGCTGCAGTAATTGTTTTCCTGAAATATTTAGTCGTCTTGGAGTAATTTGGTACACAAATTTCGATGCGATTGAAATTGTCAGGGTAGCGTTCATTGTATTTCAACGGTTTATCTGTTTAAATGCCTTAATTTGTGCCGACAGTTATGCACATGGTATAATTATTTCATATACACTTCCAATTAACCCTCTATATACGATAACGAACTTTGAAAAGAGCTAGTTTGTAAATTATGAGAGAATGTGGATAATGATAACGTTCATTGCCCGTGATTTTCCGGATAACGTTCATTTCCTACGTAGAGTTGTCCAATTTACTCACCACAGTTTCTTAAAAATGACCTAAATAGTGCATTGCATTTTATGACTACGTACAGAGATGTATCATGTGACCTTTCTTTGGTTTTCAAACATTATACAAATTGCATGGGATACAACTTAGAGTTTATATACATATGTATGTAGATTTAATACAATGACTTTTTAGTGACGCACAAAAAAACGTATACCCTGAAGTGTAAAACTATTAAATAGGTCAAAAATTAAAAGTCAATGTACGAAGGTGCATGAATTCTAGGATGACTCTATTTTTTGCATAGACATTTTTAAATGAATTTACATTAGCAATCTTTCTTATTGTTCAACTATTTTCTTTATGTTTTAAATTTCAGAAATGGGCAAGACAAAATTAAAATTAACACTTAATAGAAAAAAGATAGAAGAGAAAATGGATGTAGATCGGCACAATCAAGTCCTAAAAAAGCCAAGAGTGGTCCTCAGTATTGGCCTGACTCATTTGATGAAATTTTTGGACAAAAAGTTACCTCAAAGTATCACGATATAAATAATATTTCAATTGAAAGTCCCATTGATGCTGTTAGTTATACTCACCATGACGTTTCTTCAAACTGCGATGGCTTAATGAGATCAGAGATTTATTTTAAACAAAGTTACATTGAATATGGCAATTTATAAGGCTATTTTGATTAATTTCCCAAGGTATTATACTGAGTGGTTTTTTTTTGTATGGCAGAAGGGATTTCTGCTAGAATCCATATTATACAATAAAAATCAGAAGTTAAGTGATAAAGTGTTTACATGGATCACATGGATAAAGTTCAAGTTTACATGGTATATACAATTGATCATGACTTTGTATGATTATTTTTCTTGTTTAATATTTTAAGTATGCATACACAAATTTGAAGAATTACAAGTTAGAAGTCATCTGACATGTCATATATAGATAATATATTTGAAAACAGTGAATCTCTTCTTTGTTTTTTGTGGCTTTTCAATCTCAGTCATGAGACGGATAGTTAATCTGCTAAATCTGCTAAACGTTCCAGTTGTGTGTGAGCATTAGACTTTATTCCTGTTAGCAATTAAACGCCATTGTCAGAAGCTGGTTCGAACTCATCACATTTATCATTGAGAGGTTGCAGATCGGCCTCTAAGTCATTTATATCATGGAGGAAGTTAGTTCGATGTGGATTCTATTTTAGATCTGCATATATGCACTGCTATACCGTGGTCACATCGATAAGACACGTGATGTTGCATAGATGAAAAAAAAAACACAATTCGTTAATCAATATAAACTTTTAATGAAAGAATAATTCACCATAGTAATATCTGTTGAAAAATATGCCTAAAAAAAGTCACAGACACATTCGCTTTTTCAGTCTGCTAAATGACCATGGGCTAACGGATATTTCTATTTTAAAGTAAGACACAACCATGTTTAATTACATAACTTTTATTGGTTGTTCAATAGTTCAAAGTGAATATCATAAATCATGAATTTACTAATTTAGCATGTTCTCTGAGCTGAGAAGGGAGCGTAATCCAAAGGATACTTCACTTTAGAAAGTGAACGATAGTTAAACATACTGTCCATGTGCTAGACAGTACCTCCCTATTTGTACATACATGTATGCTCAAACTTTTCATAGATAACTTTTTTAAAATCATGCTGTGTGATTTTTCAATTCTCTGCAACAAGCAAACGATAATAGGATCCCAGGGTAGGTTGCACAGTTTGTCATTCTACCTTATGTGGCATCGAATTTGGACTAACGTTAATAAATGAAGTCGACTATGACAGATGTTGAATGACTTAATCGATTAAAAAAAGTAACAATATGTTAACTCGTGGATGACGAATCTAATACTTCGAAGACGTCGCTGGTTATTCCTTTCCATGAAAATTTCAATTGTCGATTTTGCCCGCTGGAAAAATAAATTTATGGACATTTGTCGACACTGTGGAATGGTAGGTGAGAACTGGTTATATGCAAGGGTAAAGGAAAGCTACCAAAATCAATCAAACTTGTTACTTGTTAATTGTCGGACATAGATCTACTTATGTCTAACAAGGTCTGCTCTAGATAAGAAGCCATTGCCACAACAGTAGTTTCTATACTGGCCATTGCATCTTCTTTCATGCTCATCAACACATTTTTTTGTTTTTGAACATATATCCACACATGTATGTAACACAAAAACGACATTGTCTGAAATATATAAAAAAATAACATGATTGGATTAGTAAACAATTTGAGATTCATGTATATATTTTACTACTTCTGGATCGTCATCATTATCTTACTATAGTCTAGGGATCTTATTACCTTGAGTGTACGATATCTCATCATAGTTATAAATCAAAATAATCAGAGGTTTGCAACATTAGACTGTCAGCCGTTTGAAAATGACTCCTTCAGATTGAAGAGATACAGAAACGATACTAAACGATTCAGAGCGTATGTGTCACAATAGCGCCAGATAATTAAGGTACACTTTTACTGCTAAAGTCCGTTGGCATTTATAAGACGTTCAAAGATCGATCATAGTTATGTTAATTGTTTAACAAAACAAAACAAAAAACTAAGATTCTAAAACATGCAAGATGGTAGTACGACACCGGGATTTTAAAACGGCGTAAAGAAATTGCAATACCATGGATTGCAACTTGGTTCTTATTACGACTGCATATACTTTCTGTTTTGAAATATCTTTGATTGTGAACTTCAATTACTAAAATCTGCAAGGTATTTAATTAATTGGACTAATTATGTACCTTTTCCATCTTTTAAAGAAACTGTGGTGAGTAAATTGGACAACTCTACGTAGGAAATGAACGTTATCCGGAAAATCACGGGCAATGAACGTTATCATTATCCACATTCTCTCATAATTTACAAACTAGCTCTTTTCAAAGTTCGTTATCGTATATAGAGGATTAATTGGAAATGTATATGAAATAAATATACCATGTGCATAACTGTCGGCACAAATTAAGGCATTTAAACGCATAAACCGTTGAAATACAATGAACGCTACCCTGACAATTTCAATCGCATCGAAATTTGTGTACCAAATTACTCCAAGACGACTAAATATTTCAGGAAAACAATTACTGCAGCAATCATATCTCGTAAGCAGGGGGTTTATGCGCGTATTCTTGGAAAAAAACACTACGTGATTAGTAAGAAAAAAGCAAAAAACCTACCTTATGCGAGTGACCTATATTCCAAATATGGTAAAATATACCCGGATGAAGTCACGTGGGTTCGCCACCGTGTTCAAGTTCCAAACCAAAAGAAGAATTTAGGTGTCAATACTTGAATCAATAGTTTTGACTCACAGTATTTTTAAGATTAAGTTTAATTACAGAAAAAACCTGTAAATTACATAATTAGGCTCTAAAGCTACGTTTTTATTGCGTATATTGAACAATAGTGTATAAATGAATATAGTATGCTCCTATAAAAGTACCCCTGTTTAAGAAAATTCAAAGGACACTTTGTCAAATTTAAATTTAGAAAGCAGAGTGATATACTCTGATAACTTCATGTTCGCGAAACAATTTTCAAATCAAATGTTGATGAATATTTTTTCATATAGTAACTTTTACAACAGATAGACTATCCCCCCAGTCATCAATTATAAAAAAATATCCATCAAGAGTCACATGGAAACTAGTAAAAAAGGATACGTTTTTAAGATTTAGGGACTTCTTGAACAGCTCTGTTTCAAGAGTTTTTTGGATTCCATGCCACAGAGTTGCCTTGGAGTCACCAAGAAGCCTGGCTCCCAGCATTTAAAACCTCCAACTGAAGCTTTCATTAGTCCCTTGACAGCTATGACCCTATTATCACTTTATTTCATCAAGCAAGAAGCGTTGACGTTAAAGCTTAGTACTGAAAGAAAATTGATTAACATGAAATGTAAGAACTTGTTATACAATTTTACATAGTCAGCTTAGTCATTAGTGCTTCTGACAATATATATTCAAGGGTCTTTGATTCGATTCCAAGACGACACCTACTTTGATAATATAAAATAATGAGGTTTATAGTAGGGGTGTCACGATACACCGGAAGCGTATCGCGATATATTGCAATACGCTAGCACCGTATTGCGATACGTACCATGATATATTGTGGGTTTATAGATTTGTTGTGTCTCAGACGATTTTCTATCGGTTTATGACCCTGCACACTATCGATTTATTGATTAACTTTAAACTCTAAAACCTGGCATAAAGGGAACAAACCCAATCACAAATTTTGACTCCCTACAAGAGGAGTGAATCCTATTTTGTACGTAATATTCTCCACAGGCTGATGTATTCAACAGAAACATTGCTAATTTTATTTGCAACTACTTGAATCTAGATTCACAAGGTCGACACGGTCATTTATGTCTGTGATATATGTTTTGCATATAAAAAAGATGCTTAGTCAGAAGAAACGATCACCCCCTTAGCTGCAGAACATCCTAGCAATCGAGCTTCTGGACACCATGCTCGTTTCACAACTTACTGTCTCGAATTTTTCGATTCTAAAACATATTTTGCTCAAGTTCCGTATAACCAATCGAACGCACCCCAGTCAAATAAATTGTGGTAACTTAAGCTTAGATTGAATAAACAATTGAAAAACTGACGTGTATCAACTTTTATTTCGTGTAGGATTTTTCCAATGAAATGAAAAATATCGCCATTTACCGGTACGTTCAATTCGTACCGTGGTACGTATTGTCGCAGCTGCGTTTTATGTGAGTATAAGAACGTTTTATAGAGGTAAATTTATCCTCTTTGTAAACTCATAAAGGTAATTCCTTTATATCAATGTGCATTTCAGGTGCATGTAATGTGTTTTCTTTGCTTTTGAGGTACTTTTATCCTCGTAAAATATCCAGGTAGAACCTGATTAACTGTAAATATGATATTGATCATTTGATTTTTATGTTTTGTGATGATTTGATAGTGGTGACAGGGGCGGATCCAGGATTTTATCTAGGGGGGGGGGGGTTCCGAACTTTTCTAGAGGGGTTCGAACATCGAACCACAACCACATTATACACATTTTGCAGAATAAATGCAACATATTGATAATGAAAACTACATAACCATTAAATCTATGTTAAGCACATAGAAAATGGCTTCATGGTACTTCAAATGACTTAAAGGCAAGAAATTCACTAATGAACATTTTCCAAATTCCAGGGGGGGGTTCTAGACCCCCCTGACCCCCCGCTGGATCCGCCTATGGGTGATCTTAAGCTGAAAGCCACTCCCTAAAACAACAAGCTAGTTAGGCTCCTGGTTCAGTGGCATTTTAGATCGTTGTTGACATTTCAGACGTTAAAATAGGCGGTATATGTTTATTGAGTGGTTCCACGTGTAGTTATAACCTTACTTTATTTCTTTGATTACATATAAAAATGAAATACATTAGTTATACACTGTTGATCATTAGCTTTTTGTGTTTTATTATAAGGTTCTATTGTGCATTAGAACGTAATATTTCATAAACAAAATGATATTTTTATGAATGACGCTCGCTGGCTTGTAACATATGCACATGATATAAAATTTTATTCTCTGTTTTTAGATATTAAAATTTTAAATATTATTAAAGTAAAGGAGATGTATATGAAATAAAAAATGTACTTAGCAGTATTATAGAAGTATATAAAAATAAAAATTTGACAAGCTACCAACGAACCATTTTAAGTTTAGAGACTGAATCAAGCATTTTATCGGACACATTTGACTCAAGTCAAGAAAATTTTGATCAGTATTCAAATTTACGTACAAATTCCGGCATCAATAAGTGAAGTATTTTGCCAATTATTGTGGAAGCTTTATCTGCTATATTTGGGGTCGTGACAGAAAATGGTTTATCAAATGTTAATCGTAATGTCAAAATAATGGCTTTACAAAAAAGTTATGAAAGATTAATTATGGCAAATTGACATAAAAAAGGAAGGGTAAAATCCGAGTAATCCAACTGATTGGACATATCTAATATAAGCGTATACCAGGGAAAATAACTGACTAAGGTCTCTTATTAGCATAAACAAATTATATACATGTACAGTAAACAACCAAACTTAATGGGATGCAATATACTGCAATATTAGATAATCAAACGATGAAAAATGCATGGACAATGATATAAAATGAAAAGGGCACAGAAAACGTTGATAGTAGATCATCTCCGAAGCTTAGCCTTGTTTCCTAAAATTGGCGTGCGATCAGAGTTGACCGTCTCTGTCGCCAAGCTAAATAATACATAATGGCAAAGAAAATACATGTGGATGTGACAATGACGAATTAAACTAAACTTACCACAAAAGTCGAACTATCGGCTCGTCTTGAAATAACCAGTAAACGGGCAATCAACACAAACCACAATGATAATGTTGATGTGGTAATAATAATTATGATTGATACTTAACAAGATCATAAAAAATAAATAACATGAAAAAAGCATAAAATTCCATTAACACTCAATGTCATCAAAACTTTACCTTCAACCACAAAGTTCCAGCCCTTTTTTAAGTTGTCACGCCGCTTAAGCAGCCAACTTGGCTGTTTTGCTTGGCTGTCAGCTAAAGAGAACTGTATATTGTATAACTGTTATTTTGTCTGCCCTGTCTTTAATCAATGTCTAGACAGCGCTATCAGCGCTTTGATTAATCTTTTGTTGTTCCTGGGCGAATCGAATTGCATTCTCGAAATGATCGGTCGTAAATTATTCATTGATTTGTAAAATATTCATATATGTAGTCCTGCAGCGTGTTCAGTTACCTTGAACGTTCCGTAACGGAAGTGTCGGAAAAACTCAGCCCATAGACAACTAAACCCGAGACTCCTACTAACGGATTGAGTTGTCCCAACTTTAAGTTGAGTATTGCACGGGTTGAGTTGTCTTGGGGTTTAGTTATCCCGTACCCGTAACGTTAGCTTACAGTAGTTACTGAACACGGGGCAGTTATAATGTAATTTTTCAGAGAGCCATTCTATAACATATGGATGGGGCATTTGTGACCATATCGTTTCTGAACTGTGATATTTCGGAAGATGTTTACACAATACTTTGCATATATACTAGAGATACAATAGTTTGAAACTTATTTCAAATGCAGTACTCAATGGTCTATATACCCTATTGTCAATGGTATGATAAGAATCTTCCAACCTGCCACGGCTCACCGAATAAAATTATACTGTTTAGGATTAATAACAAATCCCTAGTTAATCTCCCGACCTAAAATAGCTTATATCCGATCATTACTCACATAAGTGGTCTTAAAGCATTCACAATGTTACCAAGTTAAGAACGTTATGGACTATTTCAAACTGAAACTAAGTGTAAAAACTATGTCAAACTGAATCTAACAAAGAATGAAAGATCCTTACTACGTAAATTTACAACAATCATTGTTTAAAATAACGCATTGGGTAACGAAGTGGTAAACTATGTTCCATGCATTAATTTAATAGCAGCGGTTGTGTCTTAATTTTTATATCCGGCAATTTATCTAATTATGATAGTGTATCATATATTCGATTTAACTTGCGGTTGCTGTGTAGAAATCAGACTCGGAACCTATCTAACGAACGTGCCAAAGTTATCTGCATCACATTTTGCTTCTTTTTCTTATATAAGGCATGTATACATTTTGTACTTCTACTTTAGAATCATTCCGGTATGTAACACTGGAGTCTCGGAGCAATAACTAAGCCAACCTTCGGACCAGGGATTTTATATAACAGGGATTTGTAACGTTAAGTAAATGTAATAGATTTTCATCAAATTTCACTGTTGTCACTATTATTTCGGCCCATACGGAAAACAAGTGTAACAAGTTTTAAAAAAGATATTCACATGAAATTTTGTACCAGTACCATTCAAATTGACATAAATATTAGGATAAATCCGTTTCTAGATGATTTTGAGGTAAATTACGCTCACAGACTGTTTCACAAAATAATGCATTTTCCCGCCGATCTGCCATTTTTAGCCCCATTTTACATCACCTAAAGTCATATTTTCGATCATAATTGCAACAACTTTTTGTAAAACAAACTTCAGAAACATTCACAAGTTGCATTGAAGACATGTAAAAAAAACAGGAATCAAGTTTTTAAACTCTGGAATAGTTTGTACAGCCAGTTATAGACAGTGACGACCGTGAAAATTCAAAAAAGCGCTTCGTTACAAATCCCTGTTATATAGAATCCCTGCTCAGGCTAATGCGTACACTCTATTTCTATATACACTTGACTTCGTTCTGCACAGAGATTTCGAGTTTTACATTTCCATGATGTAAAACATTATAAAATAATATACGATACTAAACAACAATGTAAATGTATCTCAAATCATGTCTCTTACCGGAGTTATTTAAATGCAGGCAAAACAGAAGTTATATTGTTCTCTTCTAAACTAAATCGTAAACTTGTTGAAGACATGTTCATAAAGTTGATGATGGAATCACCAACTCTAATGGAGGCTCCAAAGACTGTACGAGAAATCTTGGTGCTTACTTCACACCACATGGATATGGAGAAGCATGTTAATATTGTATGCAGATCGTCTTATTATCAGCGAAATTATCGGTGACATAAGAAAATTTCTTACTATGCCATGGATACTGCAAGGACATAAGTAAATTTTCTGGTTACTTCAAGGTCAGTTGCTGCAAGAATCATCACGTGAATCCATCGTCATGATGATTATATAACACATGAAGACAGTAATCGCTCAGCTGGTTGGGTAAATACGCTGTGTTACCTTTTTATAGGAATGTTCCAAAAATCTAAAAATACATAAGCGCAGTTACGGTTCACCGAATAAAATCGGATTATGAATTATCGTCTCGGGACCATATGATTTTATTTCTTTTGTGATTAATAGACCAGTAAGTCCCAATAAACATGAACTAGTCACTGTAGACGAGTCACTGTAAACCAAAATAAATTAATTAACTTACTTACTTTTAAGTTACGTTCATAATATTTTCTTAAACTGGATTAAATCTATAAGCGGAAGAATAAAAAAATCAAAGCAGTGTAAACAAATGCTCTAAAGAAACTTACTGTGTTATCGACATGGAAATTTTGGAACCCTGTTCATATGAATAAGGTAAATTATTTATATTTTAATTTATGTACTAAATTTCATTATTTCTTATATTATTATGTTGAAAAAATTGAATGTATGCAAATAATGTATTTAAATGGTTTATTTCATTTTTTACGTGCTTTTATGTTCATAAGTAATGCAATGTTGGCTGCGGAGTGAATGTTAAGACTAGTAATAAGTAATTATATTAACAAAATATGGTTAACAGTGTGCTGTATTGCACAAGAGAATTATTTATTCATTCAGTTAGGAATACTTTAAGGTTACATTTAATTTGTGGGTATATAGCCATAGAAAGTGTATGGAAATAGGTGGTGATTATGTGCAGAAAGTAAATAGGAAACTTGACTTTGACGTTTAAGTAACCCAATGATGACGTCGGCGTGCTTCAAGTACGGTATACTAGTGTTGTAACATGTTTCGTGAAAACTTTATTTTCCAATGTATCAAGAAAATATTTGGGCTTTATATCAGTCTTTGGTAATCGTACAGAATGATATATTTTGTTTTCTCATATGTTATCCCGTGTAGCATAAATAAATCAATTCCTCGAACTTTCCAATCACCCCTCGTATTTTGGGGTAACAATTTAATACTTCATTCAATTTTGATAAATTTTATTGACACATACTCGTATACAGTTTACAATGTGCACAATTATGCAGTATTTATTATAAATGTTAAATCAGTAAATAATTACTTTATTTACTTCTCTTGTTTATGAGTGGACAAGTTCATTATTTTTGATACACAGATACGCATGAGCTATCATACAACATGTGGATCTATGTGACTAGATATCTAAGTTAATGAAATAATATTCCAGGTATTTGACCTTCTTTCAAACTCGTACTGTTATTTTGTTTATTACTATCTTGGAAAAAGAACTGAACCTTTTCTGAATAAACCATTTCTTTACCTAACACCCCTCGCTTAGTTTGTGGACCTTCCATGTGCAGCATGATTGTGAACCAAGTCATGGATGGTATTTTTACATTTTCGTTTATATAAACTTCGTAATATTCCGTACCGGTATCCGCATCTAGAAGCTGGTCCGTCCGGGCAACTACATCTTCTTTTTCATTTAATATTCTCACTGAAACATCATACGTAGCTTTGTCAAGGTAGCTTCCGTAAACTAGGATACCGTCTAAAGTAATGTTATTTGAACTTTGAAATCTAATCGAATCAAATAAATATCTCCCGACATTCCATGCGCCGGAAGTAGTTTGAAATCTGATTGCGCGCGAAAGAACTCGTCTGCGATTAATAAATGGACCTACAGCCGGTGATGACCTACTATTGAAGTGTCGAAATAACTGAAGGGTTTCAGATTTGCTCAACAATCCATCTGGTATGACCTTTTGGACAAAATAGTCCAAATCTAATAATGGAAACCTAACTAAATGTATATTTGTGCCGAGAACTCGCAGTCTATTTATAGGCGTTGGTTGAAGTTTATTTTTTCTGCAAGCCTTGGTTGACCACTTATAAACAGCTTCGTAAACACTTTCCTCGTCTGCATGTAACTTGTCTGATTTTATAACCTTGCTTAAACAAGTTGTGCACACGTTAAGGAAGTTTGTTTGTTTGAATACTTCTCTAGCGTTCTTGAAAATAAAGTTAAGGCACTTCTCCTGAAAGATAAAAAACCAAGACACTTTATACAGTGTATATGCTTATGGCTTACTTTAACTCACATGTGACTGTATCAAAAGGAAGTTATCATGCTGCAATCTAAGCATACAATAGGATCTACTTCTGTGGCAGTACATTTTGTATTTCATAATAACAATAAAAGTAGCTGAATATAGTTAGAACCTTATTTACATTAACATGTGCTTTTACTTGTTAACTGTCTTGACGATCTTATTTATGACCTTCTGCAGTTAGTGACTTTTAACAAGACAGTCACTTGTGGGAGGTAGGGCCACCTTAGGCGTTCACAAGCAATCTAATCAAATCGGCCTTTCTGCTATGTAAGAGACCCCGGATATAGTAAGACGTCATCTTTGATCTATTTTCTTTCACAGAATATTTAAAATAGCGGCTCAAACATCATACTCATCTGATCACCCTGGCCTCTATGCTATGCGTTTTATGCTATTGCACGTGTGTGTTTTAATTTCAAAACTGAGTATTAAATATTCACAACTCAATTTTCTATAGATTATATAATTATACGAGTAGATTGCGATATTGCGAAAAAAACGTTGTTTTTGTAAGATATACCTTACTAGATGATATGTATTTTATTTGTTACTTTCTTGCAAAGGGGCACTGTCTCACGCGATGTACTTCTAGAGCTATGTACTTACGAGGTATACTTTAAAGGGATTAATAGGCAAATTTTCAGTTCCAACTTTGCTGGTTCTGCATAATATTTTATAATTGTGATTGGAACAGACAAACTGGTATATTACTTGGCAAAATATTTCTATATTTACTCTTTAAATTTGGAGTGTTTCCTAACTAGACCCACGTGGGTCAGGTTAGCTAAAAAAAGATTATCATTAGTGTTAAAATATGCATCTACTGATGAGAAGATACAAAAGATTGTTATTGTGCAACATTAGTATAATTCTATTAAAAAGATATCCTAACCGCCTAAGAATGTTGAAAAGACAAGAAGCGACCAATGAAAATGTTTAGTTTTAGCCAGTACGTCATATAACAAATCTATAAATAGCTTGGTAATTCCCTCAGTATCCTACTTTCGTTTTCAACAATGTGTATGCCACATGTTTCAATTCGTTCAGTTCAATATTATATGTGACAAATGTTATTAGTAAGTCATTTCTCACGTTCTTAATACTGTTTTAATTACTAAACTTGGTTCTATACTTTTGGCACAGTCATTAGCCTGTATATGCTTTTAGAGAACTATATTGAAATACACGTTTTACGATTGGGTCACAATCATACAAGATTTATCAAACAATAACCTTTGTTTAGATCTTCTGCACATGCATTGTGCATTTTATTTGATTTGTAACACCATAACTTAATTGTGTGAAACATATGGATATTTGTACAGTAATGTACAGTAAGTCTCTGGCAAGTCATAAAGGCTCCAACAATAGCGTCCATGTTAAGGTCCACCATAGAAAGCTCAGCTATTGAGTATTGAATATACAATGTTGAATTAACCAACTTAAATTATATGTGTGAGGAACATATTCTAGCACAAACTAACTAGAAAAAAGTCAAGGAATGGCTGTTTTATTTATATAACACACATTTAGAAACGATAATACATACTTATAGATATGTATTGTGCGTAAATATTGACCCCGACCTAACCTTTATGCAAGAATATTCATTACATTGAATACGAATGTAGTATTAATGCTCGATTACACCTTGACCGTGAGGATTATGAGTTAAAACTTAACACCTAAACATACTTCTATAATTTTACGATCGCTGCCGAAGTTTAGAATAGGCGTGGTACTGACTTTCGTCGGGATATGTGTAGATAATTATCAGATGTAAATGTGAAAGGTCAGGTCGGGGTCAATATTTACGCACTATACACTGGTTTACCTCTAAGGTTGTGTCATCGTATTTATGTGACTGTTCAAGTAACGTAGAGACGGTGTTGACTGTAATATCTTCACTTAATTTTTGTCCGCACAGAGTCACTAGGCCATTGATTTGAAACTTTTTTGCGACATACATCAATCCGGTGACGTTCTCATTTGTAACATCTATTTCATCAGTGTATATGTATCTATAATAAAAAATATCCAATTAGCGCAGTAGGTAACGCGGCTCAAACTTTTCACACCGGTTACGCAACGGGTTGTTACTTAATCTCTTACGATAAGGGAAAGCAATCACAGCAACATGTGAAACGAATTCATTGGGATTTGGGCTCGCTATCCGGAAGTACCAAACCCTTTCATTGAATTTGGTCAAGATTTTTTCTTCGATCATTCCTCCACCAGTTGTCAGCCATTTGCTCCGTGTCATTGAGACCCTGTCTGTTGCTAATGTGTATATAAAAGCTCGTTCAGGATAACTTGAGACAAAATACAACGATACCATTTTTATAAACAGATGGGTCCAAGTACAGTTATCATAATTATCGTTTACTATTAGTCTGTTTTTGATGTATTCCGAAGTAAAATTTAATTTATTTATCTGTCACAGTGGCCCAAAGGCTATTATTCACGACTTTAGAATTCAAATCTCACTTCATATGAAATATGGATAACATTTTGTATACATACAGGTAAATGTTTTCTATGATTTCGGAAGATTTACATTTTTAAAAAGTTTACTATTTTAAATAATAATATTTATTTATTATTGATTATCAATTTTATAAAAATATACAATATAAAGAGATTGTTCGGCACAAAATGAAATACTTCAATTTATCATACATTTAAGAAAACCCATTAATTTACACGCTCAACGCATTTAATACACTTTCTATTAAAATAGAAGGTGAAGAAATCACTAAGACCGTTTGTGTACAAAACGTTTAATAAATGGTTAATAAATTCATTACACAAAATAAAGTAAAAATAATTTCATTTTTTTACCAATGATCAGATATTTTATCGCTGGTCGATTTGAATGGCGGAGCTCTTGCGATGAAATATCAACAAGTTAAAAGTTTCATTTACGATCACACGATAAAGTGGGTAACAGACGGAACTTACTGTAGAAGTTTCTGGAAAATTTTAGGATTTACATCATCGACAACAATTGTATTAGATTGAGATTGGTGCTTTCTGGAAAACATTTTCAAGAACTCTTCACTGCGACTTGCTAACATATATTTATGAACTTTAAAAGTCTCTTGTTTGGTTCCTGATCCTACATGAATTATAACGTCAGTCATATGACCTCGTAGTAACATCTCCATATTGCTTTCAGCCAATGTTTTCATCGATTTCATGACTACTTCTGGGGATAAACAAAAAAATATGTTTTACGTATATCAGCTTGAGATTTAATTTACAAAATACAGTTTAATACTTTTTTATGAGACAACTATTTTCATATATAAAAATATTGACTACATTATTGAATAATTTGTTCATTTAGCATGATTGTCTTATCAATTAAATTTAATCTTTTAATAGATAGCCTATTTAGATAATGTTAATCATTTATATCATTGGCAGATTGTCTACAAAGATTGTTAATCTCAAACATGTCTGTAACTATGTCTCTTTCAGAACACTTCGATTATCGACGGGGATATATCACTGTCATGTAGCACTGAACGGTGCAGTCAACTAAGATGGCGGACCGAACGCTTATGAAAAGGTAAACAGGGAATAGAGGTTGTACATTATGCACCGGAGTCTATGCCTGGTTGAATACAACTGATTTTACAACAATAAAATTTAATGTGGATTGAGCTAGAGAAATCGAGAAAATCAAAACTGTTAACGTTTCATCAGCATTAGGCCCGCCATCTTGGTTGACTGCACCGTTCAGTGCTACATGACAGTGTATATGTATCATTCGGAACTCCTCGGTCATTTACTACAAATGCAAACAATGGTCAAGGACTTAAGTGTTCCGAATTATATAATTATATATGTTTATTTTCGAAAGAATCGCCAAAGGATTGCGAATGGCTAGATCTGACATGATTACGTTTTTAACCAACGCCTTTTGGTTTCTCACCATCAAAGTTCTGACAATTTTGACCTTCACGCAGAGTCGTATATAACCCTTCAATTCTTTCAAATATATAGATAGATATTTATTTACCTCCATATAGGAGAGCTATCAATATATACATAAATCACAAATCAAACATATATACAATTAAATGGCATCACAATACATACAAATATATTGATTGTATCAAACATATATACATACAATCACATGACACGCACTATTATACAAATACAGTAATTATAGAAGGGAAGTAAAAAATGTGACATTTAATAGTAATATGACATAAAAACAATTGTATCAAATATTTGTAAATTTGTAATATGATATATTTACCATCTATAAGCTACACAGTATACAAGTGTAACTTACAACAATAAACACATACTTAATCGTCTATAACACACCATTTGATAAAAGAATTTCACAAGCGTAACAATAAATTTCTCAGACCTTACAGAATGTAGCCCAGTTAATAAATCTAATGTCTGGCATTTAGCATCTTTAAGCACTGATTGTGAAAAATATTCATTTCCTACTTCTGTGATGATATTTGACCACATGATATTACGTATGTGTTCTTTAAAACTGTTAGTACAATGATATATCAAATGTATCGATATATTATCAGTCAATCGTTCACACAGGGGACACAACTCTGTCTTGGAGTATGACTCAAAACGACATAACGTATTCACTGCTGAATAAAAACATTTATTAAGTCCAGGATATTTCTTCATTAGATACCATAAGTTACAAGGCTTGTTATAACTAAACAAACAGTTCACATCAAGCGATGGATTTAATATCATAATGCGTGACCTTCTTTCATTAAAGTTCCTTACGAATATATGTTTACATATATACGTTTACGTATACATAAATTTTGAGTATCACATTTAGATGTTAATGTTCATATTTAGTATAGTAGAATTATTGATTTGTTTTAACAACAAGTCAGCTTTTGAAATGTTAGAACGACATTTATAGTGTTATAGGGCTAGATACAGATTTTTAGAGTGATACGACTGAGTAAATGCATTTATTGGAGTTTTTTGTCAATTAAAAAATGTCAAAGATTAGAATTTATTGGTCAACCCTCTTATATTCAAAGCCTAAGTCGACAAATCGTTCTTCATACGTCGATCTTATGTAAAAGATTGATCAGCCAATTTCAGGACTTGAATTCGTTTTCTTATTGAGTCTATAAATAGGATAATTTTGACATTAGGAATGATTTGTCATACTTGTTTTCCAGGGAGTTAACTCCTGATTACAATCCGACAATAAATAATGGATTATCCCTCTTGATGATATATTATGTCGCTGTATCGATGTTACTCGTAACATGATAATTTAGAAATACAGGCGATTTTTTGTACATATTATGTTTATTGTTCGTTGTGTACCAGTCACTGCTGTAAATGTGCATGATATTCCATTTTCTGTGGCTGGCAAGTGTGCACTGAATTTCAAACACCTCAGTAAATATGCGTGGAATACCGCTCACCGCGATAAAAAGTTCGACGATACTTCATCGCAGTATCAACTCAGATCACCTGTTCGATATCAGAATGATTAATTTTTTTTCCAACTAAAATATCTGCGACATCATTATTTTAACCATTTAAATAATTAAGTTGATAGTTGATGTCAATTTAATATTTTATTTTTGTTCTATGAACAGATTGGTAAAATACATGTTTGCTGTTCATTTTAAAGCCACTTATGAAGATATTTCATCAACAGTAGACTTGAAAGCTGTTATCAGAGAAGTTATCAGAATATAACATGCATTAAAGACACAATAAACTGTTTAAACCACTCTGCGTTCTAAATTTGAATTTGACTAAGTGTCCATTTCTTAAAAAGTGGGGTACTTTTATGAGAGCAAATTACATGTAGTTTTAGTGATTAATTATGTAATTCGGAGTTTGATTTTTCTATAACAGGACTACATCTTTAACATACTGTGATCAAAACTATTGTTTTAAGTATTGACTACCAATTTGTACTTTCGGTTTCGATCTATTTTCACTTTGAAATTCAATAAATAACATAAACATATTTTAGCAGTATTTGCATTTAATAAAAAAATCTTGTTCATTTGAGAGGTTTGAAATAGATAAATGTCCAAAAAAGTGTCACTTTTAATAATGGGGCTTTAGTAGTATTATTGAGCTTATACCAATTTTACAACTAGTTACAGATTGCCTTTGCTATATAATAATATTCGTGACATTACGATAATAATAGTGTTACGTCCAAATGAAAGCCATGAATTGATTGGTTTACAGAAGGTCTTCAGAATGTGACCCCCTGTGCAATGTCAGGCGATCATCTGAGAGTGACTTGTTTACGAAGATTGACTTTTACCATACAAACATGTACCTAACTATTAAGTATGGCCGCGAAAGATATTTGAATCAAAGTTAATCAAAATTTATTCATAAGTCGATCGTTCAAACTCAAAATGTCGTTGATTCTATGTAATCGGAATTAGCTTAGTATTCGGATAAACAAATTCGGACACAAAAATCTTAACATGGGGGCATTGACATACTTGAATTATTTTTAACTTTATTAAACAAATATTTTAAAATATTCGAATATCAAAAACGAATAATAGAATATCAAAATTTGTATTCGTCCCCGGTTCTACTATAAAGTGCTAATATGACGTTTTATAGAACAAAATTCAATACCTTGTTTACAGCAACAGTTTGTTGAACGAAGACACTTGATTTCACGCCGACCGTCGATCGACTCTCTGGTTTGTTTAATTCTTTTAAATTTCCCTTTTTGTGTCCACAAGAAGTTTTCCGTTAAGTGAAGTTTACTGTGGGAAGTAATCTTGTTTTAGCAAAACAACTCTAAACCTATTTTGGAACCAAAATGAATGGTGTGATATCTCCGTATTTATATAGAACAATTTTCATTTGAATTTCTTGCTGTTAGTTCGTTTTGTGTAAAGTAATTATCTGTAAGGTTCAATTGTTAAGGTTCATGTTTCAAAAATGATTTGAGGTGTGACTGACTGTGTTCAGTTCCAATGAGAAGTGTCACAGTTCTACCACTAGTAATTCTGTTTATACGTAAAAATGATTATTTATAAATATAACTTACGTATAGTTTACCTTTTATGAACTAAGACTTTGCGCGTTGACAAAAAATGGGTTTGCTATGTATGTGTTCAGTGAAAAGCGAATTGGGTAGATTTCCAATTAGGGACTTAGTCAGTTATCTTTCCCTGATAAAATCTGAAGCAATCCAAATGGTAAGTAGGTCCTTACAATTGAAATCCTCGGATTTTATCATTGAATTCCTATGTAAGGATAACAAAATATTACATCTATTATCTTTCTTGTTAATAAAGATATTAACAGAAGTGATCAAATTTAGATAGTTCTGTACCCTAAAAATACTTTGCTTAAATTTCAAACAAATTAAATGATTTACAAAAAAATATTTTTAACTTTATTAAAAAAATTGACATTGAAAGGAAGGTGTAAAAACCGAGTTACCCAACTAATAGGACCTACCCATATTTGAAGAGTATACAAGGGGAAATAACTGACTAAAGTCCCTTATTGCTATGATTTAACAGAAAAAATAGCAAATAAGAAATATTTCTGCAGGTGACACACCGCCTTTTAAAAGACCTATGTAATTTCTTGTTCATGTAGCGACATTCGAGCCATTTCTTGATTTTTCGTTGTGCATATCACCACACTAATGCTTTTCACCGAAACTGACCACGTGGTATTTTTGCACTATAAGCGCGTGTCAATTTCCACTTTTCAACACACGCATGAAAAAAAACACGTTTTGCATCGATAAAGAAGCATAACACCATGCAAGCAGACGACAATATGGTCATATACACATTTCCATAATCGATCGGACATAAATGGTGAAAAAGATTTCCTACAATATGGAATTCGGAGTACTTAAATGTTTCGTTAAGTATAGTATTAGGCTACATTAATTATTTGTGGGTGACACATTATGTAATATTACAAGTCCATGTCGTGACCTTTCTTAGCTAGTCTTTCTCACTGGAGATACACGCTCTTTTTTACAACATGCGCCATCAGAATCTATTATCACGTGATCTTCAACAACAACAACAACAACAACAACAACAACAACAACAACAACAACAACAACAACAACAACTACTACTACTACTACTACTACTACTACTACTACTACTACTACTACTACTACTACTACTACGGAAATGTTTTAGCCATTTATTCTTTCTGGACAAATGATTGAATGACGCCATATAGTGTATAAAATAACCGCTACCTTTCGTTTTTCCATCTGTCCTGTAAATAGATCATTTGCCCCAAATCTTCAACACAAAAAATTGAATCGAATGGTAAACTAGGTCACATGTAAAACTTATTTGTGGAGGGGATTCGGAGTAAAAAAATACAATTTTACCGGCTAACATGGACATTTCCAGTGTAGAAATGTTTTATGTACTATTAAATCTTTTTTAGTTTACATTCTGTTGATTACGTGACTATATAACCTGCAAAATGAGAACAATAAACACTTCCTGATGTTTTATTATTTAGTTTGATAAGGTAAATGTGAAAAATATAAGCAAACAAATATTCGTAAAGCACTCTTATTACTATTACTTCTATTTACATGTACAAGAAGAATTTATTCAGTGTTTTTATGATATTATTTCTCCTTTATATTTCTAAAGATGCATGATTGCATACATGTAAAATTAAGTAAATCATATAGTACAATTAAAAAAAGTAACATTAAAGTGTCGATGATATGTTTTTCACTAACGTTGTTGCAATATAAAAATCAGACGGACGTTGAAATAAACAGGATAAGTTATTGTCCGCCAAAACATGAATAAAATAAGTAATTGTCCGTCAAAACATGAATAAAATAAGTTATTGTCCGCCAAAACATGAATAAAATAAGTTATTGTCCGTCAAGACATTCACAAAAAAGTTATTGTCCGCCAAAACATTCACAAAATAAGTTATTGTCCGCCAAAACATTAACAAAATAAGTTACTGTCCGCCAAAACATTCACAAAATAAGTTATTTTCCACCAAAACATTCATAAAATAAGTTACCGTCCACCAAAACTTTCACAAAATAAGTTATTGTCGGCAAAAACATTCACAAAATAATTATTGTCGGCAAAAACATTCACAAAATAAGTTATTGTCCGCAATAGTAATCATAAAATAAGTTATTGTCCGCTTAAACATTCATAGAATAAGTTATTGTCCTCCAATACATTTATACACATACGTACTAATATGCTCTGTATGAGCGCTTCCCCTCAGACATCAAAATCTTGGTACTTAATGTTTATCAATTTCTACGTCTATACACAAATATATATCAAATTATTCAAGAAATATGACATAACAATTCACAATCAGTTATGGCAAATGTCTGAACGTTATCTCAAACTCGGCATAACTTAAATTTATTTTGAGTCTGTTACTTACTACATTGGTTGTGGCCCTAGACAAATGCCAGTAGCCTGATGACCAGGGATAATAGCTGTAAAGTCGGTGAACGCGCGATAGTAGGCAACTGTTTACATAGACAGTATTCAAATCATTTTTTCTGAATTTGCTTACTTTAATTATCATAGTTATTGAAACAAACATGCACTGATAATCATTTGTTAAACATTCATATTTTTTTCTTAATATGTCGAGTGTTTCCTAACTTGGCCCACGTGGGTCTTAGTCATTTGTCTTTGTATTCCTTTAAACCAATAAAAGTCGTATATTAGTAAACAATCAAGTCAATATTTGAACCCACATTCTCTGGTAGAAGGACTTCCGACGGGTGAATTGTCTTCACTACCAATTTCATGTTTTCTTCGGATACTTGGTTTCCTGCTTGTAGATTGGACAGACGTCATCGAATCGCTACTCAGTTTTCTTATAAGCGTTTGTTTCTTAGAATTTTTCCTTTTCACTTTAGCGTCTTCGTCAATAGTGTCAGACGACGAGGTTCTAGAAGGTCCTGCTTCCTTCCTAAAACTTGGTTCTCGTCTCGGTGTTTTCTCGTCTCCCTTTGTTTTCTGTTCCTTTAATGACCCTCCACGTCTTGACGTACGACCTGGTTTTGGTGACAATGCTATTCCAGATATTGTGTTTGATCGCTTTCTGTCTTTCAGCGAGTTACTTCTGCTGTGCGATACTGAAGATGGTTGACTTACGGAAAAGTCCGAAGTGGAAAATTGTTCACTACTGTGCTTCCTGTGAAGCTTGCCATGTGATTGGTCCAAAACTGATTTGCGCATGCGCCTTACTGAAGATATAGCATCTGGACGCGCCAACCAGTCTCCAATATTTTTGATGTCATCTTGTAAATTTGTACATGCTACTTGAGACTGACATTCCAATGTTGTGGGCAAAGCACCAAATTTTGCAGACGACAGAATGTCTTGGATATCTTCATACTCTATTGATTTCCGTCGATTGAATCTTCCAAGTGAACCTTAAATGGACATACATAGTCTGTTTAACGCCGTTTCAACACAATTAAGGTTATTTTACGGTGTCAAGTGCACCTAGTCTAGCTTTCCTGGACCCATGTCAATGACAAATACTCACCTACCTTTCCACAAAGACAACTTCTCCATAAGCATGTACCTTATCATTTTAGGAGGTTTTAATTTTTTAATTTTAATGTAATTGAACAACCACCAGTAGTGGAATTCAAAATAGTACACTATTCGGGAAACTAGATACGAAACCCCGGTGCGCTTCCAGCTGTACTACAGAAGCAATAGAAATTGACAATAGGTAATTCATCCCTGTTAGAAAATTAAGACAATATTTAGTGCCTGGGTCACAATATACCAGATTAAAATCCAATCAAATTAACCTAGTGACAAAGTTGCAAGGCAATAAAACAATGAAGACGGATCAACCTACGAATTTCAATATATGTATACTGAGTTTTGTTTACCACACGGGGGCGTAAAGTCACAACGAGAACAGCCATATTTTACTTTGAAGTCATGACAGCATCAATTAGTTGTGATATCTAAGTTAAAATATGTTCTAGCTTATGAAATAAAAATAATGTTGTCTAACCTGGTCGGTCAAAAGAAAATCTGTCTTTGATGGGTTGTTTTGGTACCGGTGTCCCTCCAAAACGTGGAATAATGGTAACCGGATATGGGTTAGCAATGCATTCCGGTTCATCTGTCATACCAGCTGACGAAACTTCCGGTTTACTTACGTCACATCCGTCTATTTGGTCTGTATTATCTTCATCTGCAGAGAGATAAAAACAGCTGAATTCTAACTATCATATTCTAGCTATCAACAACAATGCATGCAGGCATTTTCATCGCGCACAGTAACATGTACATATACTTTATTCAGACGAGACAAAATAAGCTCAGCAGGAAAAGGATGTTTGTAATCTAATTAATGTTAACTTTAGAAATTGCTGTAAATATTTATAAATTTGAAAAACAACGATTGATTGAAAGTTGGTTGAAAAAATATTTAAAACAATCTGTTTTGCAGCGTGCGTTAACAGGATTTTAGTTCTAGACACGCGATGTAAGCTTGAAATTGTGAAGTACATGTATTTAATACCCCCTCCACTCTATTATTCAGTAATTTTAACTGACACTTTTATTCTCGAAAAAAATATCTTTTTTTCTGGAGGCAGTCCGGAGAAAAATTTAACGGCTAGGTATGCAGTTGTTTATTACACAGAATTTTGCAAGTATCAAAGCATATTTATCATGTTATGACAAACGCTTTGTTAACAGTTCTGTGCTATCTTTAATACTTTTCATCAGTATTTTCTAGCCTTACCACTAAACGTACCTGAATTAATTTCGTCATCTGAGGGTGTAGTATGTTGTTCTATTTGTAATCTATGTAATAAATTTTTCATTTCTTCCTCATCTCGTGTATTTTGTCTTACAAAAGCTTTCTTCTGATTATCTAAATGTTTAGCCTTTTTATGATAGGCAGCGCTCTCCATTGCATTCCTAGCCACCATATCCTTCATGTGACTACGTTCCATTGGTCCAGTGTCACCTCGACGATGATCAACCGTCTCCATGACAATCCTAACAGAATTTAGAAACTAACGTAAACTTTCTGAAAATATTGAAAAAAACCACACATTTGACATGGTCATTGTTTCGTAACTTGTTGAAGTATGTGAGAGATAGACCAGAAGAAGAGGCTTTGCGTCTGATAACAAAAACAACAACAACCTTTATTGCTCTAAACATACAACATGTTTATGGCAAAACATGATGTCCCGTTTTACCAAATCGAGTTTATGTTTAGCGTTCAGGGGCGGTTAAAGCTTTGGTCTTACAAATTAAAAAACAAAACCACAACAAAAGTTAAAGATCATAACTTAAAGCCATAAAACTTCGATGTAAATGTTTACATAACTTGAATTTAATGTATTATATACATGTATACATGATCGGATTCGTTAAAGTTGTTCTTGCGCAATATTTATTGCTATTTTTCTTTCAATAATGTGTCCTGATATAGGTGATTATCTTTTTGTTTAATAATTGTTTCTTTTTGAAACTAACACGTCACCTATACCTTATAGATATATATTGATGTGTCCATATGTTGTAATCCGATACCTGTACTATCTATAGCAACTAACTATTATACTATGTATAAGTTAGAAATATTGTATTATGTTCAGTAGTAATAATTAATTATGATCATTTATATTGTACTGAAATGTCATTGTACTTGTATTTGCAGCTTGGGTCTAAGACTTTCCGGTGTTTATATGAATAAACTTGTAAACTTGTAAACATGTACCCTAAAGTCAGTGTTGACTACGAAATAGACCCAATGTTAAATGCTTAGATTTGGACCGACGTTTTACCCTTACTGGTGTAATATAAAATTCATAATGAGTTGATTCTTGATCTACAACCGGAAAGTTGCATGCTCTTTGACCTAAGTTTTACGATCAGTTTTTAAAATGTTTTTGTTTTCCTGATTGAAAGGTCAAAGGACATAAAGTTGACTTGGTACGACCTCGTGTACATTGTAAATAAATTTTGAAAAATAAACATTATACGATCCTTTAAAACAGACAAAGTATGATTTATATTTAGCTCCTTGAGTCTCAGATAAACTTAAGTGTAAACCAATTTTGTTATCAATACTTATGTGCAATCTGTCACACTAAGTAATTTATGTTACTGTTTACTAATAAGTTTTTGTAAAATTATTTTAAAGTGAGAGTGACTGAGTGTTTTGCTAGTAAAAGAGGCGGACAGTTAACCTAACCATCGTTTTTTGGGATGTATCAATCATTCTATGTCCAGTGTAGTCGTTCCTGTGTTCAGATACACTTATTATTCCTGAAACGTTATTTATTATACAAATTTGCTGTTGGTACCAGACCCCAAGGAACAACTACTGCTCCGATCATTTCGGAAATAGTAACAATCGGAACACCTCGAGCATGCATTGAATGAATAATCTCGCAAAGATTCATGGAGGTACGCCGAAAAAACTGTGGCGCATTTTACAAAAAAAAAAACTTACGATAAATATCATCGTAAGTCATAAGCAAGAAATATTAATAATACCGTGTTTTAGTCAATCAATTCCAAATATTATTGAATTGTGTAGAATATTGTATACCTTTTGAATATCATATCATAGTTATGTTTATTATCCTTCTAACTTTGAATGACAAAATTATGAAATTTACTTACGGTAACTTTTTTCGCAAGATTTTTTTGTGAAAATGCATGCTTGGTTTTTACTACATACGCGAGGTGAATCACATGCAAAGCACGTTACGGTTTTGCAAAATAGTTCTTGTTGTACGTACATTAGACCTTGTTAAACATTTTTTTATTTTATATATTTTACTAAACACAGTTCAGCGATAATATTGATGCGTTTTGCATAAGACAAATTGCCTGTATTTCTTTAAATAATAAGGATTGTAACCGAAACGTAACAAAAGGCATACGTTTGATTAGAACGAATGTTGTTTTCATTTATGATAATTTTTAAAAGATAAATATATCAAAATTAAGTTAACACATAGCTTCACACTTGATTTTTTTCTAATTTTACGATAACTTCATCCGCTAAAAGAATCGGCCTTTAACAACTGATATTATCTTCAAATAGAAACCTTCAATTTCTAATTTCAGCATGGATCTATTATCAATACCTTCAAAACAGTTTGTTGAAACTACGACATGCTTTGGCATACCATAAAGTGAAGTAAACTGTACTTGAAAATTAACGTAAATAACAAATAAAACGTTGAAATAATGTTGATTTTTAAAACAAGACTCAAAAGTTAAGTTCTAAAGAACATCCAATGTCAACAGTTTTGTTTGTTTTCGTTTTTTACGCCAAGTGTATAATTTTGACACATGGAAGTCACTTCGTATCGGTCAGTCCTCATCACTATCATTGACTTAGAACGCTAAAACCAAACTTTTAAATAATTACTAAGCGCATAACTTCGCCATTTATAAAAGGCACATCTTTTTTATGCGCTTATTGAATAATTTACGACAAAGCTCGTGCCCAAGTTTTTTCTTTACACCAACTGGACAACAGTGCCGGAGTTATTTCTTAATTATTACAAGACAGTGAGTGGCCTAAATTAGATGGCAATTTTAGGCCCGCTTGAATGATTTTTATCTTGTCCTATATATAAGACCCACCATAACTCGTTTCACATTGGGACATTATTTTGTTACGGCGTAATAGAATCAATGTCCAAATGGGAAAAGGTTACGCTGAGTCTTATATATACGGAACTAAATAATACCCCCGCGAGCTTTAGCTGTTATACATAAAGGGCCAATGTATCACTGGAAGGCCCAAACCTCTAAGTAAAATATAGTACGTACCTTGTCACAGTCAATGACAGTCAATCCTTGAGTTCTCCGATCCTTGCTTTGTTATAATATAACTAAAGTCCTTAACTTCCATTCACTAAGAATTTAAACTTGTATTTACAGTAGTTTTATAACCTCTTAATTTCACATAAAATTCCATGTCTTAGGTTGTCAGTAAGTTGTGACACTCAAAAACACATTAAAACTGATAGAAAATTACCTCTTAAAAGCTGTATTAGATTAAAAGCCAGTGTTAAGTTCATATAACATACAATTGAAAGTCAATAACTTATATTGTTTAAAAGCATCAAACACTATTGTTAAAGCTCTGTTTAAAACACACAGTGGAAAGTTTCCAAATTTTGTTTGTTTATCAACAATATAGAGTGCATTGTTTTCTCTTCATAATATATATATAGTTTTAAAGGTACAGTGTCGATCAACTTTCACCGAGTAGTGAAACACTACAGTGCCCACCAAAAGTTTGATGATAAAGCAAATTTACACAATTTCTTAAATTTTAATGATTTATTTTGCAGAATAATTATTTTCAATTTAGTTTGTATGGTTTGTGATAGCATGAAAATGATTTTAAATGAATGTTTCATATTAATGAGATTCATCATATGACATCACAAACCTCCAAAACGATGTTAAATGTATTTTTATCAAAACATGACTTTAAGCTACTAAGAAGTTCTTACTGTAGAAAACACAACAAAAATAACGAAAATTTGCTTAAAGCATTTCAAAATAAACGGTTATCAAACTTTTAATGAAAGCAATTTAGTAGGTATATAAAGTGAAAATGTCTCCAAACTTTTGATGGGCACTGTATTGAATTATTTGATCGTTACAATTATCATATTAAATTTGGTCTCTTATGTTGACGGGACTGAAACACGAAACTCCGTGTACAAGTTTGTTTTTATAAAGTATAGGAATCTTTTCATGCAATCTTTTTCACATTATCTCATCTACGCAATGTTTGCCAAATTATCGAAAATATGAATTACCCGTCTTGTTAGTACAGTCGTTACGCACTTGACAACAAATCTTGAGGTAGAGGGTTCAATTCATGGCCAGGACGAACATTAATGTCGAGTCCAGTTTTAAAATATTTTATACAGCTATTCTCCCGCATACCTCTTCACTTAGTTGGGTGGTTATCAGGCAGGTATTGTGCGTAAAGTTTGACCCCGACCTGACCTTTATGCAAGAATATTCATTAAATTGAATACGAATGTAGTATCAATGCTCGATTACATCGTGGCTGTGAAGATTGTGTTGAAATTTAACCCCTCAACATACTTCTATAATTTTACAATCGCTGCCGTGATGCGTGGTTTTGATTTTAGTTGGAATATGTGTGGATAATAATTAGATGCAAATGTGAAAGGTCAGATCGGGGTCAAACTTTACGCACAATATATGCTCAGTATTGTGTTAAAAGCTCTAGTCCAGATATCAAGGATTGTCAAGAAACAGCGAGTAGGAGAATTGACCGCTGCAATATGACTAAAAAATTGAGTGTAAAGCATCGCACACTTGACATTATATTACATGTTTAGCCAACTTCACAATCTTGTACGATAACTCCTGATCACTGAAATCACCCTCAGGCAGGCGATCCCTCACAGTACCCATTTACACCTGGCTGAAATGGAACAATTGTAGGTTAATTTCTTGCTCAAGGAAATTAGCAGTGCCTCTAGTGGGGATCGAACCCGGGAACTCTCGATCCCTAAGCGCGTGCCTACCACTGGAACTACTACATGCATATTAAATTACACATTTTGAAATGTATTAGAATAATAAAAGTGTTAAAAGTACATTCGTTAGACAGTACCTTTAACGTATGGGTGTAAGTTGATACTTCAGGTCATTAAATAAAATCTAGACGAATTGAACAGTTCGATAAGAGATAATTTACTGCGTTAATAGTTGTGTTTACGTTCGTATCAAATTCAATTCTTTTATATACATATCCTGTGAACCAGAAATTTGAAACAAAATAACAAATTTAAAAAAAAGAAAATTTAAACTTTCAACGTTGTATTTTATTCGAGTTCATGTAATACTATATAACATACGGGTACTATTTACATAAAAAAGTAGAGTAATTCTATTTTGGCATTGTAATTTGACACTTGTTACAATTGTCGTTGCTTGAAAGTGCAATTTATTAACTCTTAACTCGTCAGCGTCGTGTTTTATATTTGTCCCTTCTCCAAGCAGGGTACGCTCCCCTTGCAGCTCAGTGAATACACATGTACGACTAAATTCAAAAGCGGTCAAAGTACTGAAAGTACTGTTGGAAGGAATTTTTGAAAGATTTAAGAGTTCAAAGTTACATTTTCGATATCCATTATTATCTCTTTATCATTTATTGTCAACTATGTTTCATATTTCATTTCACATGCACATTATTCTACTGATCGAGGGGTTGTATGTTCGATTTCCGGGCGGGTCATATTTTCGTGGAGCTTAGGTATGAAATAATTCCTTACGGTCATTCTCCCTTCCTACCACTGACTCTAAATCATGCAGGGCAGTAGTCAGTCACTGACCGCTAAATCCAGAGATTTAGCCTTTTCAGGAACAGTATGTGGACTGATCGCCGTGATATAACTTATAGAATGTGTTGCTATGGCGTTAAGGCCACAACAAATTGATCATAATTATGTTCTATGGATTTTGTCTAAAAAAATGGAGCTAGCGAGCGAAAAAAACTTGATTCCCCATTTCTGGCATTTTGAGAAGAGAGCGAAAGGCGGAGATAAATATGTGATATTTTCATAAACATTTATGTACCAAATGAAAAAAAATCATGCTAAATATGGACTTTTCACAGAAAAAACATCATAATGTGTAATTCAGAAAAGCATTATAAGTTACTTTTTGAGTTTTAAGTCATGCTGGTCATTTATTTATTATATTGATGTGATACAATTAATTTTGTACATTTAAAGATAAAATATGTCAAATTCTTTCTTGAAGTTCCTTATTTTGATTTTGGGATATAAGGTATATAGCTCGTATCTTGCAGGTTGTTGTTAAAAAGATTACTTTTTGTTAGCATGCATAAATGTTTTTAATATGGTACATACATCATAAATGACAGTATTTTGTTTCAATTGCATTTACTGTCCAATATTATTATGCTGCAGAGCTAATACATGTAGTAAATTCATTCAACAGTAATCTTCAATTGAATACTTTCTATATTTCTATACTAATCAGATCTGCTTACATCATGATGGAAAATCTACAACGGTCATTCATTCTGCCATTCATTGACACCTGGCCATCGCTCCACCTTCTCATAGTAAACTCCAGCAGTGAAAATCGTCTGCTAAGTACTATATATTATATAAAAGCGTGTGGCAGATAACATTGCGCAATAATACTAAATAACTATTCTCCGTGCACAGTATGAATAATGTTTGATTAATGTAAAGAAACATTAAATATCATAATTTTAAGTAATTGTTTGAATTATTTTTTTCAATTTATCTACGTTTGATAGTATTCATATTTTTCTACTGCTCTATTTTCTTGGACGCATTTACTCATTGTTAGGTGTTGTTCGTTCTTTTTCAAATTTCAGAGAGTTTCGTCACTTTTAACACATGAAATAATGAAATTCATAGAGTTTCGTCACATGTAACACAGGGAATAGCGGAAGTCAGAGAGTTTCGTTACGTATTGCACAGGGAATAGCTAAAGTCAGAGAGTTTCGTCACGTATTACACGGGGAATAGCTGAAGTCAGAGAGTTTCGTCACATGTAACACAGGGAATAGCTGAAGTCAGAGAGTTTCGTCACATGTAACACAGGGAATAGCTGAAGTCAGAGGGTTTCGTCACATGTAACACAGGGAATAGCTGAAGTCAGAGAGTTTCGTCACGTATTACACGGGGAATAGCTGAAGTCAGAGAGTTTAGCCACGTATTACACAGGGAATAGCTGAAGTCAGAGAGTTTCGTCACATGTAACACAGGGAATACTAGTAGCTAAATTCATAGAGTTTCGTCAAGTTTAACACAGGAAATAGCTGAAGTCAGAGAGTTTCGTCACATTTAACACAGGGAATAGCTAAATTCATAGAGTTTCGTCACGTTTAACACAGGAAATAGCTGAAGTCAGAGAGTTTAACACAAGGAATCGCTTAATTTATATAGAGTTTGGTCCCGTATAACACATAAAATAATGACATTAAGAGTATATTTGTCAGGTAATGAACAGGGAATCGCTTAATCATAGAGTTTCGTCACGTATTACACAGACAATAGCTCAATTCAGAGGGATTCGTCCCGTATAACATTAACAAGTATTCGTTAAATTCAAAAGTTAAAACGTCAGGACAAACATGGATTATTTAAATTTTTAGGGTTTCGTCAGGTATGAAAGGGATTCACTTAATTCAGAAGATTTCGTCAGGTTATAGGAACTTTCTAAATCTAAAGGGTATCGTAACAAAAAAGTCGACAAATTTAGAGCTTTCGTAAGGTAACGCAGGGAACCGCTTACTTAACAGATTGGTCAAGTAACACAAAAGCTTTTTAATTCAAAGGGTTGCTAATTGCAAGTTAGTCTGTATCCAATTAATTACAAAGATGAAACTTTACACGTACGTCCGCACCTTTGTTTGATAAAATCCATTTTCTATACAATTAAGAATGTCGTCTGGTAATGTATCGGGTAAGTAGATACACGTATTTCTAAATACATGATAACCATGGTAACTAAAAATAACAACTTTTCTTTGTCAGATAATCTGTTTTATGGTTCGATTCTGTAGCTGCCTTATATGTCTTAGTGCCTAAGTGAGATCTTAGGTGATAAATATGGTTGTCTCATTGTTGTAGGGGATGAAACTCTCTCTCTTTAACCGGAGACATTGTTTGATTTAATGTGCTAAGTTTCGATTTGAACTTTCTTATGACAGCACATTTTGAGATATAGAATAAACACAAAAATTGACACCATTTTAAAATGTGGTTATATCTCCCTTGAACACGATCGCTTTATTTCACAAATAACTCGTTTTTGCTTATAACTGCTATATGTTAAACTACGAGTATTATGTACATGTATATATTAATACCTGTACTTTGTCTTGGTCATATCTACATACATTTTAAATTGATTGGAACATGTTAAAGGTCGACAATTACATGTCTTCTTCTCTTTCACTCCCATCAAAATTCTTTCAAGCTTTCTCTCTCAAAACATTTAGTATTTCATGTTTGCTCAGTTGTCATGTTTTCTAATAGTTCTATTCTATTTTGCCATGTTAAGTTATCACACTTGCTTTTCTGTATATTTACAAAACTTGTAAAATGTCACCTTCTCCTGCGTATCTTATCCTGTTGATCTCAAAATAAAGTCTTCTTCTTCATAACTATTGTATTGTTATTGGGTGTACCGCCAAATTATTGTAATGGCGACGAACACCAATGTGTTCTGCTAATAAAATGTTCTGTTCTGTTCTGTTCTGTTCTGTTATATTCTGTTCTGTTCTGTTCTGTTCTGTTCTGTTCTGTTCTGTTCTGTATAGACATTGTTTGTGAAATGAGATATCTAATCAATTACAAAATGAATAATAGATCCTCTTAGTATACATTATTTATCAGAAAACTATTGGGTATACTTAACTGTCACTATAAATGAACAATGAATGACGATTAACTGATTTTGTTCTCAATTTCTAGACTGCTTTTGTCTTCTCAGCATAAATTTCACGTGGCCATGCATAATTAACAATCCACAATTGTTTATTTCCAATCAACATAAATGTTTCAGTTTGTTGGACGTGTTTTATTGTACGATTTTATTGAACTGTCCGATTGTACAATTACACGGTTATCGCACACTGTATGTATTAATTTCCGCGCTCTATTGATAGAATTTTGCAGTAAAAATACAATGGGATATGTGTCAATATCTCACATGACTGAATAGTCGTGCGGTTAAAGTGGAAGGCTACAGAACTTCTACTTTCGAAATGCCGGGTGCTAGTTTGAATCTAAAGATGCCATTTTTTCTTCGCATTGTTAGCATATTTTATTTTCTGAAAAGTGTGTTTTATTTTATTCAGTATCTTTTGGAAATAGAAATAAAACACTATAAGACTAATGATTTAAAAAATAATTCAGTTTCACGGACAGTGTCAGTTCCGCTACTGTCATCGTCACTTGAAGGGAATCGACAAAATTTATTATTTATTAAAATAAACTTTGAAACGTAAAATTGTGTGTTTTGTGCAATCCGACAAAGATAAAAGCGAGAAAAGATATAAAAAGACGTTTCTATCGGGATTCGAACCCACGACAAAAAAGGTTTGCACACTGGCCGTTTTACCGCTGGGCCAAACAAACTAAGATACTCATTACAAATCAAATATACTACATCTGTGTTATGAGCTCTACGTGATCTACCGACGATATCCGAGCATTAAATATAACGTGTTATGTGACGTTTTAAATTATGCAATCGGACAGTTCAATATAATCGTACAATAACAAAAATGTCACGTAAACGAAGCTTTGATTTATAAATATTATGATTTAACGGATTTTTTATGTGTCGTTTTTGTACTACTTTTTGAAACTATTTCAGACTTATCGCAATGATCAGAGATATACATTACATTTGTACATACAAGTTGCTTAACAAGTCATTTGTTCCTGATGTGTACCATGTCACACTTACGGAACAAAAATGCATTGTTTCAACCTCAAAATTGCATTTAATAAAGTTTGATTATTTCCCTTTAATGTTGCCAAAATATTATTTCATTTTTGCAGCATGAAAACATAATATCCTCTTAACGTGTTATTTTCCTGCGACAAATGACTTTAATGTGTCTTAGCGATAAGTAACTATGGGGAAGACCGGAACTGGTTGGTACACTTTTCGTAGGCCTTATTCTAATTGTCAATTTTTCATAGAAGAGTATAACCGCCTCAGTTGGCATTCGAACTCTTACCTCCTTTCGGGACACTATATTCGAAATCCTGACGCGCTACAAACTGCGCTACAGACCCGGTTCCAAGGACTTGAACTGTTGTCTGGAGATATCATTGCGGATACCAAAGTAACTCACCTGTAAATATATATTGATATTTCTATGATAGATCTTGTAGAACAACCACTGTGATAAGATAAAATCTCGATATAGTTCCTCTATTATTTGATTATATTATATCTGATATATCAGAGCCTTAGATATACATGTCTGGTAAGTTTATATAGATTCATAATTCTTGTAATTGTATGATTTTATCAAAAGCTCCTCGTTTAAGATTTCGACTTAATCATCAACATTTCTTAAACTCTCAAAAATTGAGTAGAATCAATTTGAAGCTTTTTTTACTTTTAATAATTATTTAATAAGCACACGTGAACATATTTTAAAATGAATAAAAACTAAAATCAATTATGTATATACATTTAAAGGGTGCTCCTAAAGGGGGTGTAATGCTTACTATTTTCAAAGAATTGCGGAATTTAGCATGAATCACGTTTGATCGTAAGAAGAGTTTCTCTTTGATAGGTTTATTTTGCGATTCTGAATCGTTTAAGAGTTTCCGATACGAAACATGCGAGACAATTTTAACGATATATCGATTTTTGTTAGAGAAAACGAGACGGTGATTAAATCAACTGCGTATGTACATAATAAGATTTATCTTGCATTAAAAACTGCAAACCTGCTTCTTAGTAAGTGTAAAACTTTCATGAATTATTTCTACAGTCTATGGACTAATTAAAGCTTTGTGAAGTTATATGCATATTGCAATTGAATTGCTATTGAATTTATTGTTTGTGCACGCCGCTAATCTTTTGATCATATACAACTTAATTGTTCAGGACTACAGTACAAACTATATTGAATAACACCCCCCGTGAAGTACAGTCAAATACGTATTTGAAGTACTCAGAGAAAATGTTTTATTCATCAACAATTTTTCAACCATTTATATTTTCCGTGCATTTTATTTAGAAAAAGAGAAATTTCAAAAATGTGTTTGCCTTATGCATTTCTTTGCCAAACTTGACTGATAAATAAGGGTGTAACAATACGGTAAAAACCGGATTGCAATATATTGATATATGCAAAACCCGTATTACAATTAAGGTCGCGGCGAGTATACGAGTACTCGGATATTCGCGGTCCCGACCAGAAAATCGAGTTCGAATATATATATATTCGTCACGTCTGAAATCGTCGGATCGCAAGCTATTTTTTTTAAAAATTAAAAGAACATTCTCTACTTAATTACTCCTGAAAAAGAGTTGCACTTCTTATGAAAACTTAAATGTATGAAGGGACCGAATAATCTTGTGTCAAAATTTTGTTTGATTCACGTTTAAACAAAATTGTTATCATTGAAATTGCCAATAAAACGTCTGGTAATAGAAATGTTTGGAGTACATGGTTTTCCATACAGTAAAAACTTCCGTAATTCTTCACTTATTTTATTACATGAATTCTGTATGCTTCTCCATTAACTAGTGATTCGTGGTTCGATTCGTTAATCGCTACACATGAATCGTGGTTCGAATCGGATCGCCACTTGCTCAACGATCCACAGCCCTAATTACAATACGTATACTGCAATACTTATCGTATTTTTTGTAAACATACAAAGCAAGAAGCAATGCACGTGCATTGCATTCGTTACACGTATTTTCTAGTGATTTCGTATCAAGATACACAATGTATTACAATGACTTGTATAGAAATGAATTATATGTTAGAAAGTGCTTATTTTGAAACTGACTTTCGAATAAAATTATTCTCTTATTTGACGAAAGGTTTATCATATTAAAGCACAATTAGATAGTTTTATGTTTAGAAAACATTTTAACATTTATTTAAATATTTAGATTCAGATTCTTATGGAAACAATCAGTACGGCACATAACTACAAAAACCGTTTCGGGAAAAAAGCGAACTGGTTAAAAACCCTCAAAATTCGTATTGCAATATTAACCGATATATTGTTTTATTTATTTATTGGAGTTAACGCCGTGTCAACACAATTTTAGGTCATTTTACGGCGTCCAGCGCACCTAACCTAGCCCTCCTGGACCATTTTCTATAACCAGTACTCACTTACCCTTCCACAAGGCCGGAAACTTCTCCATATTATCTAATTAATGGAGGAAAATCGACATTATTGTCAAATTTTCATGGAAGGGTATAACCTCCCCGGGTGGGATTCGAACCCGCACCCCCTCGGGCACGAGTATCCAGATCCCGGCGCGCTACCAACTGCGCTATCGACCCGGGTTCAACCGATATATTGGTTAACCGTTATACTTCTACTGATAAATGCATTTTAAGTAAATGTTTAAGTTTAAGTTATGTTTAAGTAAATGGCGTTCTCTGTATGCAGGGACCGTTTAGGTCGCCTTTAGTTTTTATCAGTCGGACTTCCAAGAATCCTCGTATATTTTCAATACATTGTCTTAAAGCACCATACTTTCAGCACCATACTTCTACTACATAATTTGTTAATGTTATGTTTCTATAATAATTACTAATTAAATATTGATGTACAATGGTGATAGGCAAGATTTAAGAGAACTATATCACGTAAAATTGTACTTATACTAGTCGCTGAAGATCTGAAAACACCATTTTATTTGTACACGAAATGAACCATATAACATGGAATTCAATTTACTCACTGTAGGCTAGATCTACATCTCTTGATTTACATATCTCCTGGAAAGTCATGTAAGGTTAAAATGTGTCATTTTGCGGGTGTAGCGCAAAACGGTCGTAACTCAATATAAGAAAAGAGTGGGTTACGACCGTTTTGGACTAAACCCGCGTTTTGTACTAACTCGGTGATAAAACAAGAGCATATTCTCCGACTTTGGTGTAACATCCATTTTTATTTCACCGAGTAAACTCAGAAAACTCATTTCAAGAGTGGCATTGCTTCGAGTGAAAATATAATTTTTTGAGGTCACGTGTTCAAATAAAAAGATCTTACTCCGAAATTGACGAATATTCAGTTATTTGATATTTTTTCTGTACTTTGTTGAACATATTCTACACAAATATAACGCGACGTCATTTTTCCAGCAAGTTGAAGTCATTTATCTTCTAAGGTGACGTTATTTTGAAATAATATTTTCACTACAATGTAAAATTGTGTATTTGTATTGTATTATTCATTGAATGACACCGCATTTCACCATAAAGAATGAAAGAAAAATAAGAATCTAATTTTTTTTCTTGTACTGTATATGTCGGGAAAATAGAAGAGTTGCTATGTCGAAGAATATTCCATGACAAAAACAATTTTCTTCACATCTTTCTAATTGGTCATTATTTACAGTTAATAAGTTTCCATGCAGAAAATTTGATCCTTTTATGGTAGATTATATTTCAATGCAGTAAATCTCCTGGAAGGCTATTTCATCAACCAATTACGACCATATCATGAACATGTTAAAAATAGTGTGTCTCCATGACTACAACAACCTGTAACAAATTAACATGTTTATATCGCCATAAAAAGAAATCCTTAGAACAGTTGTTCTGTTTAACCATATTCTAAGTTGATAACTAAGACCAAATTAGTGCCGTTCATTAGTCTGTGTTCGGTGAAACAAGTTTTTATCACGTTGACCGGTATAACATGCACATTTAATACAGTAACCTGTATAACATGCACAATTACTACAGTGACCAGTATAACATGCACAGTTACTACAGTTACCGATAACATGCACATTTACTACAATGACCGGTATAACATGCACATTTACTACAATGACCGGTATAACATGCACATTTACTACAGTTACCGATAGCATGCACATTTACTACAATGACCGGTAAAACATGCACATTTACTACAGTGACCAGTATAACATGCACATTTACTACAGTGCCCGGTATAACATGCACGTTTACTACAATGACCGGTATAACATGCACATTGACTACAGTGACCAGTATAACATGCACAATTACTACAGTGAGCAGTATAACATGCACATTTACTACAGTGAGCAGTATAACATGCACATTTACTACAGTGAGCAGTATAACATGCACATTTACTACAGTGACCTGTATAACATGCACAATTACTACAGTGACCAGTATAACATGCACATTTACTACAGTGACCAGTATAACATGCACAATTACTACAGTGATCAGTATAACATGCACATTTACTACAGTGACCAGTATAACATGCACATTTACTACAGTGACCAGTATAACATGCACATTTACTACAGTGACCAGTATAACATGCACATTTACTACAGTGCCCGGTATAACATGCACATTTACTACAGTGCCCGGTATAACATGCACATTTACTACAGTGACCAGTATAACATGCACATTTACTGCAGTGACCAGTGTAACATGCACATTTACTACAGTGCCCGGTATAACATGCACATTTACTAGAGTGCCCGGTATAACATGCACATTTACTACAGTGCCCGGTATAACATGCACATTTACTACAGTGCCCGGTATAACATGCACATTTACTAGAGTGCCCGGTATAACATGCACATTTACTACAGTGACCAGTATAACAATCACATTTACTACAATGACTAGTGTACCACGTATATTTACAACAGTGACCGGTGTAACATGCACATTTACTACAGTGCCCGGTATAACATGCACATTTACTACAGTGACCAGTATAACATGCACATTTACTACAATGACCGGTATACTTCGTACATGTTTTAAATTTTAACAACGTATATTTTAGCACATTTTAGCCTGCATGGTTAATATGAATGTTTTTCGGAGATAATCTTAAAAAGCAAAACAGTCTTGTGAATATATTTTCACGTAGTGCTTTCTGTGCTCTTATCAAATCCTAGTTTTCGACTCTCTTGTTATGCATGTACAATGCACTAACAATGTAAATTGGCGCATATAGGTAGTTAGCGTTAAACCTGTACCTGTACCCCTAAAAACCGCAATTATCTATAAAACAATCACACCGATTTTGCTTAGATTTTGAACACAATAATTTTGTAACTTCTCCTTCTTGGATTTAGATTTTCAGAATTTTTAAGGAATAAAAAAAATTGGCGGGAGGGATAAAAAGCTGTTCTGGTTATAACAGTGTAATAATTACAATGTATTTATACCAAATCCCATCAATTCACTGTGAATTTGTCGCATAAGTCGACGGTCTGCTTATTTGTAAAGCTGAGGTCCGTCTTCTTACTCTTATACTTGAAACAGAACAGGTATGAAATTTTAAAGTACTGTTTATGATAACTGGGTAATCAATCAATTCAGTGTCGGGGCCTCATATTTAGCTATAATTTTGTACCTACAGCTATGTGGCTGTCCTGACTATGGCACGTACCCATTTAACAAAACCCTCTTTTTGACTTCAAAATTTGCATTGCATGTCTATGTAAGGTATGTTATGTAATTAGCGGTCCTGCTTGAACGCAAACTACCCATACATGTAAATAATGCACATAAATAACTTAGTTTTAACAGCTGAACGATCAAAAAGATTAAATAGATTTAATTATAATGCTAGTGAACGAAGCATAGTTGAAAATGTAAAGATTTGATAGGTCTGTGAAGTTAGCGATCTATTGTCTATTCTCTATTCAAAAGTCTATTCGCTCAATGGACAGCTATGTATTGAGAAATCTATTCATGCAGAAATCTATTCGCATTTACTGTATACATTGATATAGGAAAGTTCAAATATCTGTACAAAAATCTGTATACAAAATGCCGAAAAGACATCTGTCTATTCGGAAATCTATTCAGAAGTCTATTCGAAAAAAATCACTAGTGCAATAAAACATATTTAAAAGTCTTTTCATAGAATACATAAATAGACAAATGTCCATTCAAAAGTCTATTCCGAAGTCTATTCGAAAAAAACCAGTAATGCAATCAAACAGATTTAAAAGTCTTTTCGTGGAATACGCAAAGAGACAAATGTCTTTTCAAAAGTCTATTCAGAAGTTTATTCGCAAAAACATAGTAATGAAATCTTAATGATCAAGTTGTCTTTTCCCAAAAATCCAGGGACAAATGTCCATTCAAATGTCTTTTCGGATATCTATTCGCAAAATCATATATGTGCCTTAAGACTGTGTCTGAAGTCTATTATTAAGTTGGGAATTGATAGATATCCATTCAAATGTCTATTCAAAAGACTATTTGCAATATCTGGTGAATGCATTCGGAATGAGTCAGAATTCTATTATAGATTTTCAAATAGACAGCTGTCCATTCAAAAGTCTATTCAGAAGTCTATTCGCAAAATCATATATATGCATAAAGAATTTGTCTGTAGTCTATTTTAAAGTTGCAAATAGACAGATGTCCATTTAAATGTCTATTCAGAAGTCTATTCGCAAAATCTGGTGAATGCGTTCAGAATGGGTCAGAAGTCTATTATAGAGTTCGAATAGAGAGCTGTCCATTCAAAAGTCTATTCAGAAATCTATTCGCAAAATTTGGTGAATGCGTTCAGAATAAGTCAGAACTAACAAACAGTAGCACATACACAGCTGTCCATTCAAATGTCTATTCAGAAGTCTATTCGCAACATCATATGCAAATACGCATTTAGAATGTGTCTGACGTCTATTTTAAAGTAGCGAATAGAAAGATGTCCATTCAAAGTCTATTCAAAAGTCTATTCGAAAAAATCGGTAAATGCGTTCAGAATGAGGCAGAAGTCTATTATAGAGTTTCGAATAGAGAGCTGTCCATTCAAAAGTCTATTCAGAAGTTTATTCGCAAAATCATATATATGCATTAAGAATGTGTCTGTAGGCTATTGTAAAGTTGCAAATAGACAGATGTCCATTCAAATGTCTATTCAGAAGTCTATTCGCAAAATCATGTATATGCCTGCAGAATGAGTCTGATATCGTTTATAGAGTTTCGAATAGAGAGCTGTCCATTCAAAAGTCTATTTAGAAGTCTATACGCAAAATTATTAAGAATGTGTCTGAAGTGTATTATAAAGTTGCGAATAGACAAATGTCCATTCAAATGTCTATTCAGAAGTCTATTCAGAAGTCTATTCGCAAAATCATGTATATGCATTCAGAATTAGGTCTGTGAAGTTAGCTATCTATTGTCTATTCTCTATTCAAAAGTCTATTCGCACAATAGACAGCTATGTATTGAGAAATCTATTCATTCAGAAATCTATTCGCATTTACTGTATACATAGGCATAGGTAAGTTCAAAAATCTGTACAAAAATCTGTTCACAAAATGCCGAAAAGACAGCTGTCTATTCGGAAATCTATTCAGAAGTCTATTCGAAAAAAGTCACTAGTGCAATCAAACACATTTAAAAGTCTTTTCATAGAATACATAAATAGACAAATGTCCATTCAAAAGTCTATTCCGAAGTCTTTTCGAAAAAAGCCAGTAATGCAATCAAACAGATTTAAAAGTCTTCTCGTGGAATACGCAAAGAGACAAAAGACCATTCAAAAGTCTATTCAGAAGTTTATTCGCAAAAACATAGTGATGCAATCTGAATGAGCAAGATGGCTATTCCCAAAATGCCAGGGACAAATGTCCATTCAAAAGTCTATTCGGATATCTATTCACAAAATCATATATGTGCTTTAAGACTGTGTCTGAAGTCTATTATTAAGTTTGGAATTGACAGATATCCATTCAAATGTCTATTCAAAAGTCTATTTGAAAATCTGGTGAATGCGATTGGAATGAGTCAGAAGTCTATTTTAGATTTACAAATAGAGAGCTGTCCATTCAAAAGTTTATTCAGAAGTCTATTCGCAAAATCATATATATGCATAAAGAATGTGTCTGTAGTCTATTTAAAAGTTGCAAATAGACAGATGTCCATTTAAATGTCAATTCAGAAGTCTATTTAATTATAGAGTTCGAATAGAGAGCTGTCCATTCAAAAGTCTATTCAGAAGTCTATTCGCAAAATTTGTAAAATGCGTTCAGAATGAGTCAGAACTTACAAACAGTAGCGAATACACTGCTGTCCATTCAAATGTCTATTCAGAAGTCTATTCGCAACATCATATGCATATGCATTTAGAATGTGGCTGAATTCTGATATAAAGTAGCGAATAAAAAGATGTCCATTCAAAGTCTATTCAGAAGTCTATTCGAAAAAATCGGTAAATGCGTTCAGAATGTGTTAGAAGTCTATTATAGAGTTTCCAAAAGAGAGCTGTCCATTCAAAAGTCTTTTCAGAAGTTTATTCGCAAAATCAAATATATGCATTATGAATGTGTCTGTAGACTGTAATAAAGTTGCAAATAGACAGATGTCCATTCAAAAGTCTATTCAGAAGTCTTTTCGCAAAAATCATATATATGCATTATGAATGTGTCTGTAGACTGTTATAAAGTTGCAAATGGACAGATGTCCATTCAAAAGTCTATTCAGAAGTCTTTTCGCAAAAATCATATATATGCATTATGAATGTGTCAGTAGACTGTTATAAAGTTGCAAATAGACAAAGGCCCATTAAAAGTCTATTCAGAAGTCTATTCACAAAATCTGGTAAATGCGTCCATAATGATCCAGAAGTCTATTATAGATTTTCGAATAGAGAGCTGTCCATTCAAAAGTCTATTCAGAAGTCTTTTCGCAAAAATCATATATATGCATTATGAATGTGTCTGTAGACTGTTATAAAGTTGCAAATAGACAGAGGCCCATTCAGAATCTATTCAGAAGTCTATTCACAAAATCTGGTAAATGCGTCCATAATGATCCAGAAGTCTATTATAGATTTTCGAATAGAGAGCTGTCCATTCAAAAGTCTTTTCAGAAGTATTTTCGCAAAAATCATATATATGCATTATGAATGTGTTTGTAGACTGTTATAAAGTTGCAAATAGACAGATGTCCATTCAAAAAACTATTCAAAAGTCTTTTCGCAAAAATCATATATATGCATTATGAATGTGTCTGTAGACTGTTATAAAGTTGCAAATATACAGAGGCCCATTCAAAAGTCTATTCAGAAGTCTATTCACAAAATCTGGTAAATGCGTCCATAATGATCCAGAAGTCCATTAAAGATTTTCGAATAGAGAGCTGTCCATTCAAATGTCTATTCCGAAGTCTTTTCGCAAACATCATATATATGCATTATGAATGTGTCTGTAGACTGTTATAAAGTTGCAAATAGACAGATGTCCATTCAAAAGTCTATTCAGAAGTCTTTTCGCAAAAATCATATATATGCATTATGAATGTGTCTGTAGACTGTTATAAGTTGCAAATAGACAGATGTCCATTCAAAAGTCTATTCAGAAGTCTATTCGCAAAATCTGGTAAATGCGTCCATAATGATCCAGAAGTCTATTATAGATTTTCGAATAGAGAGCTGTCCATTCAAAAGTCTATTCAGAAGTCTTTTCGCAAAATCAAATATATGCATTATGAATGTGTCTGTAGACTGTTATAAAGTTACAAATAGACAGATGTCCATTCAAAAGTCCATTCAAAAGTCTATTCAGAAGTCTATTCGCAAAATTTGTAAAATGCGTTCAGAATGAGTCAGAACTTACAAACAGTAGCGAATACACTGCTGTCCATTCAAATGTCTATTCAGAAGTCTATTCGCAACATCATATGCATATGCATTTAGAATGTGGCTGAATTCTGATATAAAGTAGCGAAAAGAAAGATGTCAATTCAAAGTCTATTCAGAAGTCTATTCGAAAAAATCGGTAAATGCGTTCAGAATGTGTTAGAAGTCTATTATAGAGTTTCCAAAAGAGAGCTGTCCATTCAAAAGTCTTTTCAGAAGTTTTTTCGCAAAATCAAATATATACATTATGAATGTGTCTGTAGACTGTCATAAAGTTGCAAATAGACAGATGTCCATTCAAAAGTCTATTCAGAAGTCTTTTCGCAAAAATCATATATATGCATTATGAATGTGTCTGTAGACTGTAATAAAGTTGCAAATAGACAGATGTCCATTCAAAAGTCTATTCAGAAGTCTTTTCGCAAAAATCATATATATGCATTATGAATGTGTCTGTAGACTGTTATAAAGTTGCAAATGGACAGATGTCCATTCAAAAGTCTTTTCTGAAGTCTTTTCGCAAAAATCATATATATGCATTATGAATGTGTCTGTAGACTGTTACAAAGTTGCAAATAGACAGATGTCCATTCAAAAGTCTATTCAGAAGTCTTTTCGCAAAAATCATATATATGCATTATAATTGTGTCTGTAGACTGTTATAAAGTTGCAAATGGACAGATGTCCATTCAAAAGTCTATTCAGAAGTCTATTCGCAAATTCTGGTAAATGCGTCCATAATGATCCAGAAGTCTATTATAGATTTTCGAATAGAGAGCTGTCCATTCAAAAGTCTATTCAGAAGTCTTTTCGCAAAATCAAATATATGCATTATGAATGTGTCTTTAGACTGTTATAAAGTTGCAAATAGACAGATGTTCATTCAAAAGACTATTCAGAAGTCTTTTCGCAAAATCTGGTAAATGCGTTTAGAATGAGTCAGAAGTCTATCATACAGTAGCGAAGACACAGCTGTCAATTCAAAAGTCTTTTCAGAAGTCTATTCGCAAAAAATCATAATGCAATCAAACAGATTTAAAAGTGTTTTCGTGGAACACGCAAAGAGACAAATGTCCATTCAAGAGTCTTTTCAGAAGTTCATTCACAAAAACATAGTAATGCAATCTAAATGTGCAAGATGTCTATTCCTGGAATGCAAAGCGACAGATGTCCATTCAAAAGTCTGTTCGGATCTCTTTTCAAAAGTCTTTTTGCGAATATATAGCTATGCATTCAGATTGTTCCTGAGATTCATTCGCGGGGTTTGAATCGACAGCTGTTTATTCGGAGGTCTTTTCAGAAGTCTATTCGAAAAAAATCATAAAGCAATCAAACTGATTTAAAGTCTTTCTTTGAATACTTAAAGAGACAAATGTCCACTCGAAAGTCGATTCAGAAGTTTAATCACAATAACATGGTCATGCAATCTGAATGTGCAAGATGTCTATTCTCGGAATGCAAAGCGACAGATGTCCATTTATAAGTCTATTTGGATCATTATTTTTTAAAAGTCTTTTCGCGAAAATATAGCTATGCATTCAGATTGTCCCCGAGGTTCATTCGTGGGATGTGAATAGACAGCTGTATATTCGGAAGTCTTTTCAGAAGTCTTTTCGAAAAAAAGTATATTCAAAAGTTCATTCGCAAAATCATTCATATGCATATAGAATGCGTCACAAGTCTATTATTGAGTTGCGAATAGACAGCTGTCCATTCAAATGTCTATTCAGAAGTCTTTTCGCAAAATCTTTTTTATGCATTTAGAATGTGTCACAAGTCTATTATAAAGTGGCGAATAGACAGCTGTCCATTCAAATGTCTATTCAGAAGTCTATTCGCAAAATCTTTTATATGCATTAAGGATGTGTCAGAAGTCCATTATAGAGTTGCGAATAGACAGCTGTCCATTCAAATGTCTATTCAGAAGTCTATTCGCAAAATCTTATTATGCATTTCGAATGTGTCACATGTTTATTTTAGAGTTGCGAATATACAGCTGTCCATTCATATGTCTATTCAGAGGTCTTTTTGCAAAATCAAGTAAATGCTTGTAGATTGTGTCAGAAGTATATGAAAGGATTGCGATTAGACAGCTACCCATTCATATGCCAATTCTGAAGTCTGTTCGCAAACAGTAGCTTTTATTCAGTATGTAGCAAAAGTCTTTTAATAAAGTTACTTTTTGTAAAGTGTTAAAATAACATTTTCAAATTATTTATCAGAAATTTTATATGCCAAATCATTCATATGCATTTTTAATGTGTCGGAATAATTTTCTGGGTTAGTGAATTGACATGCTCTTTGAAGCACTCAGGTCTATTTTTTTTCTATTTAAAGCAATACTTCTATTTTTCTCCTGGTAGTTAGTCTTCTTTCGGTAGCTGATTTTGTTTTAAAATAAAGTCCAACGGACTTTCAGAGACAACTACTGGCATGAGATAAATTCTTCTAATTGATTTAGTCTACCTTTTTCCTTTCAGTTATGAATACATTTACATTATATATACTACAAGCACGAACCTGTGCGAAAACACCAAGATTGACGTCACGCTGTAGCACCGTCAAAAAAATTAACAAAATGGTGTAAAATTGTGTTTCTTATAAAACAAAAATAATCATTTAAACAGGCTTTATCACTTAAAACCCGGGTCGATAGCGCAGTTGGTAGCGCGCCGGGATTTGGATACTCGTGCCCGAGGGGGTGCGGGTTCGAATCCCACCCGGGGAGGTCATACCCTTCAATGAAAATTTGACAATAATGTCGATTTTCCTCCATTGATTAGATAATATGGAGAAGTTTCCGGCCTTGTGGAAGGGTAGGTGAGTACTGGTTATAGACAATGGTCCAGGAGAGCTAGGTTAGGTGCGCTAGACGCCGTGAAATGACCTAAATTGTGTTGATACGGCGTTAACTCCAATAAATTTATAAATTTATCGCTTAAATGTAAATTGGTGACTTAGTAGTTTTGTTTTGGCGCTTATTTTTCTTGTGGATAATAACAATTTGTTTACGATTTAATATGAAATTCAAAGGTTTTTCTGCCTACAAGCTTCGAAATATTAGCATGTCTCAATCAATGGCGCGTCCTCGAATAAAACCAGCACTGGTTACCGAATTTGCAATTGCACTTGTGTAATCAACGGTTCCAGTAATCTTGTTTGAACCAGGCTTTACCGGCTCGACTTGGTTTACAGAATCTGCAAGAAATCGACGATATGAAAAGGCAAATTCGATCTTCATCTAAAATTGCGGAAACATTCGGGAGATTCATTTATGTTTACGAGAGTTAAAAAACTTACTTAGTTCAGGCAAAACCACGCAAACTTCAGTAGACATGGCAGGTCTATCACAATTTCATCTGACAACAGCTGTCTATTCGCTACTCTATAATAAATGTCTGACGCATCCTAAATGCATTACAATAATTTGCAAATAAACTTCTGAATAGACTTTGAATGAACAGTTCTCTATTCGAAACTCTAAAATAGACTTCTGACACATTCTGAACGCATTTACCAGATTTTGTGGATAGACTTCTGAATAGACTTTTGAAAGAACATCTGTCTATTCGCTACTTTATAATAGACCTCAGACAAATTCTTAAAGCATATATTAATATGATGTTACGAATAGACTTCCGAAAAGTCTTTTGAATAGACAGCTCTCTATTCGAAAATCTATGATAAACTTCTGGATCATTATGGACGCATTTACCAGATTTTGTGAATAGACTTCTGAATAGACTTTTGAATGGACATCTGTCTATTTGTAACTTTATAACAGTCTACAGACACATTCATAATGCATATATTTGATTTTGCGAAAAGACTTCTGAATAGACTTTTGAATGGACAGCTGTCTATCCGAAAATCTATAATAGACTTCTGGATCATTATGGACGCATTTACCAGATTTTGCGAATAGACTTCTGAATAGACTTTTGAATGGACATCTGTCCATTTGCAACTTATAACAGTCTACAGACATATTCATAATGCATATATATGATTTTTGCGAAAAGACTTCTGAATAGACTTTTGAATGGACAGCTCTCTATTCGAAAATCTATAATAGACTTCTGGATCATTATGGACGCATTTACCAGATTTTGTTAATAGACTTCTGAATAGACTTTTGAATGGACATCTGTCTATTTGCAACTTTATAACAGTCTACAGACACATTAATAATGCATATATATGATTTTTGCGAAAAGACTTCTGAATAGACTTTTGAATGGACATCTGTCTATTTGCAACTTTATAACAGTCTACAGACACATTCATAAAGCATATATTTGAATTTTGCGAAAAGACTTCTGAAAAGACTTTTGAATGGACAGCTCTCTATTCGAAAATCTATAATAGACTTCTGGATCATTATGGACGCATTTACCAGATTTTGTGAATAGACTTCTGAATAGATTTTGAATGGGCCTCTGTCTATTTGCAACTTTATAACAGTCTACAGACACATTCATAATGCATATATATGATTTTTGCGAAAAGACTTCTGAATAGACTTTTGAATGGACAGCTCTCTATTCGAAAATCTATAATAGACTTCTGGATCATTATGGACGCATTTACCAGATTTTGTGAATAGACTTCTGAATAGACTTTTGAATGGACATCTGTCTATTTGCAACTTTATAACAGTCTACAGACACATTCAAAATGCATATATATGATTTTTGCGAAAAGACTTCTGAATAGACTTTTGAATGGACATCTGTCTATTTGCAACTTTATAACAGTCTACAGACACATTCATAATGCATAAAAATGATTTTTGCGAAAAGACTTCTGAAAAGACTTTTGAATGGACAGCTCTCTATTCGAAAATCTATAATAGACTTCTGGATCATTATGGACGCATTTACCAGATTTTGCGAATAGACTTCTGAATAGACTTTTGAATGGACATCTGTCTATTTGCAACTTTATAACAGTCTACAGACACATTCATAATCCATATTTATGATTTTCGCGAAAAGACTTCTGAATAGACTTTTGAATGGACATCTGTCTATTTGCAACTTTATAACAGTCTACAGACACATTCATAATGCATATATATGATTTTTGCGAAAAGACTTCTGAAAAGATTTTTGAATGGACATCTGTCCATTTGCAACTTTATAACAGTCTACAGACACATTCATAATGCATTTATATGATTTTTTGCGAAAAGACTTCTGAATAGACTTTTAAATGGACATCTGTCTATTTTCAACTTTATACCAGTCTACAGACACATTCATAATGCATATATATGATTTTTGCGAAAAGACTTCTGAATAGACTTTTGAATGGACAGCTCTCTATTCGAAAATCTATAAAAGACTCTTGGATCATTATGGACGATTTTACCAGATTTTGTGAATAGACTTTTGAATAGACTTTTGAATGGACATCTGTCTATTTGCAACTTTATAACAGTCTACAGACACATTCAAAATGCATATATATGATTTTTGCGAAAAGACTTCTGAATAGTTTTTTGAATGGACATATGTCTATTTGCAACTTTATAACAGTCTACAGACACATCTATAATGCATATATATGATTTTTGCGAAAAGACTTCTGAAAAGACTTTTGAATGGACAGCTCTCTATTCGAAAATCTATAATAGACTTCTGGATCATTATGGACGCATTTACCAGATTTTGCGAATAGACTTCTGAATAGACTTTTGAATGGACATCTGTCTATTTGCAACTTTATAACAGTCTACAGACACATTCATAATCCATATTTATGATTTTCGCGAAAAGACTTCTGAATAGACTTTTGAATGGACATCTGTCTATTTGCAACTTTATAACAGTCTACAGACACATTCATAATGCATATATATGATTTTTGCGAAAAGACTTCTGAAAAGATTTTTGAATGGACATCTGTCCATTTGCAACTTTATAACAGTCTACAGACACATTCATAATGCATTTATATGATTTTTTGCGAAAAGACTTCTGAATAGACTTTTGAATGGACAGCTGTCTATTCGCTACTCTATAACAGTCTACAGACACATTCATAATGCATATATATGATTTTTGCGAAAAGACTTCTGAATAGACTTTTGAATGGACAGCTCTCTATTCGAAAATCTAAAATAGACTTCTGGATCATTATGGACTCATTTACCAGATTTTTTTGCGAATAGACTTCTGAATAGACATTTGAATGGACATCTGTCTATTTGCAACTTTATAACAGTCTGCAGACACATTCATATTGCATATGTATGATTTTTGCGAAAAGACTTCTGAATAGACTTTTGAATGGACAGCTCTCTATTCAAAAACCTATAATAGACTTCTGGCTCATTCTGAATACATTCACCAGATTTTGCGAATAGACTTCTGAATAAATCTTTCAATGGACATCTGTCTATTTACAATTTTAAAATAGATTACAGACACATTCTTTATGCCTATATATGATTTTTCGAATAGACTTTTGAAAAGACTTTTGAATGGATATCTGTTTGATTGCATTACAGGCTTTTTTCGAATATACTTCTGAATGGACTTCCGTCCTTGCTTATACATTATATTGCAAATAGACTTCTGAATAGACTTTTGAATCGACATATATCTATTCGCAACTTAATTAAAGACTTCAGACGCATTCTAATTGCATATATATGATTTAGCAAATTAACTTCTGAACAGACTTTTGAATGGATAGCTGTGTATTCATTACTGCATAATAGACTTCTGACTCATTCTGAAAGCATTTACCAGATTTTGCGAATAGACTTCTGAATAGACATTTAAATGGACAGCTCTCTATTCGAAATTCTATAAAAGACTTCACCCTCATTTTGAATGCATATACATAAATTTGCGAATAGACTTCGGAATAGACATTTGAATGGACATTTGCATCTTTACGTATTCCACGAAAATACTTTTAAATCTGTTTGATTGCATTACTGGCTTTTTTCAAATAGACTTCGGAATAGACTTTTGAATGGACATTTGTCTATTTATGTTTTCTATGAAAAGACTTTTAAATATGTCTGATTGCACTAGTGACTTTTTTCGAATAGACTTCTGAATAGATTTCCGAATAGACAGCTGTCTTTTCGGCATTTTGTGAACAGATTTTTGTACAGATTTTTGAACTTACCTATGCCTATGTATACAGTAAATGCGAATAGATTTCTGAATGAATAGATTTCTCAATACATAGCTGTCTATTGTGCGAATAGACTTTTGAATAGAGAATAGACAATAGATAGCTAACTTCACAGACCTAGATTTGATTATAGATAGACTTTGTCAATTATATGAAGTATGCACTTAGTGCTCTTAAATAAACATAGTTTACGGTTGTACAGTGGTACTTGCTGCACATCACTAACTATATTTAATGAATACGAAACAAGGAAGGTTCAAATTTTTTAATGAATTTAAGTTATTTTAACACTTTAACTTTGACTTCTATATTTGAAATGTCAACATGGATCGGAGACATTAAACATACTGAAAATGATGTTATTACTGAGTTATATTCATTATATATTGTAATCTGTACTGTGTGTAAAACCTGGACTTGGATTATCTTTGGCATGTTTATTGCGCTACTTTGGTTAGTCTGTGCACCTTTTCACAAAAATTCTTAAGAAAAAGTTATCGTAAGACAATTTCTTAAATTTCAAAGTCAGGAGGATAATAAACAGTGGCGTGTTCAATTACCCTAAACGTTCCAAAACGTTCCGTAACGATACATTCGGAACTCCTCGATCATTCGCTGCGAATAATCTAATCTAATAAACAAATATACGATCGTTAAGGCAATGAGTGATGTTTCAAAATGTATGATTTAAAAACGAAACATAACTCAATGCCTAAACGATCGTATATTTGTTTACTTCAAACACTGGTAGTTTCAAAATAGCGTCTAAATATGTCCGAAATTATTCGCAGCGAATGGCCGAGAAGTTCCGAATGAATCGTTACGGAACATTTGGAACGTTTAGGGTAATTGAACAGGCTACAGGTATTGTGTGTAAATTTTGACCCCGATCTGACCTTTCATATTTGCATCTAATGATTATCTACACATATCCCGACGAAACGTAATGCCACGCCTATTCTACACATCGGCACGAACGCTCTAATATATTTTAAAAAATAATCCCTGTGTTATCATTACATCCGAGCTTTGACGATATACTCCGATCGGCATTCAACATTCGACATTCGTATTCAATGTAATGAATATTCTTGCATAAAGGTCAGATCGGGGTCAAATTTTACGCACAACAACTATCATGTGATGTTCAAAGGTTTACAATATTCTACATAGTTCAATAATATTTGGAATTGACAAGCCCGTTCATTCAGTGATTTCAGCGCTTTGATTATGTTTTTTATCAACCACTCAAACGCATTTTGATATCTGATCTTTTTGATAGCAAAATAATTTCCTTCCAAGCAAAATAATAAACCGTTTTCATTACAACCCAATTCAGTCACACTGTAGATAAAATGATCAAAATTAATGACGGAGAGAAGTAGGGTTGAACCTTTATAACGTCTGTTTTCAAGATGTAACGAAATATAGGAAAATATGAATAAGGAAATGCCTTGAAACTAAAGGGAGGTTATCGAAATTGTTCAAACTGCGAAACAAGTGACATATAGCATGTACATAGTCATTCTGTGGGAATTACTTCATATTTTATGTTTGCATAAAAACCCAAAACACTCGTTCAGTTGAATAAAATGTTAACATCTGCGGCAAACTTGTGATCGTTGTGTCAAATCGTGGTTCTTAGGAGGAACAAATAACTTTTCCTCGCAAATTCGAGACCTAAATTAAGAACCAGGATTAATGCGCGAACCTAGCGGTGATGTAGAATCGCTCAAAGAAACCTCTCCTTAGCGACGACGTAGAAATGTTGCCAACATTTCTGTAACGTCATATTCATCGACATTTTGTCTTGATTTGTCGTTGTGTAAAATGATTCGGTATTCATTTCACTAAGAATATCATACATTCTTAGTAATTAAAAAGATATTAAGACAAATTTATGAATAAGAATCTGGTTGCCATAGAAACAAAAATGACAAGTTTGTACAAAAATAAAAAAAACGTATTATTTATTTCGTCTCCAATTTACATAGTAAAATATGTGAACAAATGAATAAAGAAAACAAAGACGGTACAATTATTAATATCAACTATCAAATACCCCAGGATATAGCTGACCTTCATGACGACTTTTTTACTAATTTCTTGAACAATTTCTAATTTTCGATTCTATGCTGGCATATTTCTGCTGCCACAAGAAAACTACACAATGTACAAGTCCATTAAGTGGTAAACTAGTTATTTAACTAGTTGACCACTCATCACTTGCTAAATTCGCTAACTGGTAGCTATCTAGTTACGTCACTTATGTAACTAGTTATTAACTTACCACTAATTCACAAATCGGTTACTGGCAAGTTGTTGTCAAATTACTTAACTAGTTAACCATATTATTCACTTGTTAGTTTAGTAATGAACTCGTCATGTAACTAGTTAACCTCATATTTCACTTGTTAATTTAGTGATGAACTCGTTATGTAACTAGTTAACCACATTATTTACTTTTAAGTTTAGTGACAAACTCGTTATGTTACTAGTTAACCACATTATTTACGTTTAAGTTTAGTGACGAACTCGGTATGTAACTAGTTAACCACATAGTTCACTTGTTCGTTAGTGTTGAACTTGTTTCATAATTAGTTAGTCCTATATTTTACTTCATACTTTAGTGATGAACTAGTTACGTAAATAGTTAAACACAGAATGTATTTCATAGTTAAGTGATGAACTAGAAATGTTTCTACATAACCACCATATTCACTTGTTACTTTGGTGATATTCTAGTTACGTAACTTGGTAACCATTTAATTCACCTGTTTAGTATGTAGTTATCTAATGGCAAAAAAATGCCACCGTAGTACAGATATGTGACCATTGATTTGGGTAATGCATTTACTGAATGATAATGTTCAGTTGATAATGTTTGTTCTCTTCTTGCATTTTTTCATTTGAATAACAAATCATTTTGTCACAAACATAAATATGTGCTCAGTTGTAACTATTGTAAGGAGCTTGTTTGAAGGGACTGAAAAAAAGGGATAAAAGCAAAACATCTCCAGTTGTGACGATCAAAACAATACGGTGAATGTGATCGATTTCGCCCGTTTTAGGCTTGTGCGTCCATATGACGGGTTACCTGGTGGGGGTTAACAAAGAATTCTGCTCGGGAATCACTTGTTTGCCGTTTCATTCAATAATATAATATTGTAATTCAATAGCGACGAATAAATGTGTTTTGTACGTATATGGTCTGCATGCAAGCAATCTGTTTCTTTAGGTGACACTTTAACAATGGATGACAGATATGCAGAACGCTTATGTAAATAACAAATTAAAATGAAAAAAAGGTCAATATTTGCAGAGTCTCAGCATGGAGTTAGGTTCAATGTTAACATTAATGGAACTAGGTTTTACGTTAAGAAAAGAATCTAAAGGCAATTCTATGACAGAATTCATTTTCAATTGAAATTCAAAACCATGGACAACTGTGCTCCACATTGTCTGGAAAATAGACACAAAAATAACTTTTTTACCTTCATAGTATTTAATGATATTTAACTTTATAAGCAGTCTTTATAATGGTGACAACATTACAGATAACATTCGTTCCAGTCTGCTTCAAATTTTCAGCCAATGATATAAATGAGAAAAAAAAACATAACAGTTCATTATATCTCTTGTCATATTTTTTGTCCAACAACGTTGAGCAACTTTAATTTTTCCTAATATTACATTGGTTTGGGCCGCCCGGCTAGCTCAGTTGGTAGCAAGCAAGTCTTCTGATTGAGTGGTTGTGGGTTCGATTCCCGGGCGTGGCATACTTTAATGGAGTTTGGTCATGAAATTATTTTTTCTGCCATTTTCCCCTCTTACCAATGGTTCTTAATCATGTAGGGCAGTAGTCAGTCACTGACGAAAGTATGCGCTAAGTAGTTGGTTAACAGCCAAATCCAGAGATTTAGCCTTTCCAGGAACAGTGAGTAGGTTGACTGACCACCGTTATATGACCTACACAATGTGTTGCTACAGGTCGTCCACGTCAGTTTCATTACACACCAATATTTAGGCGTGAATTATTTTTACAATTTTACAGTTTAGGTAGTTTAGACTTATTTTTAAAAACATATCATTATATAACTTTACAATGTTTATTCACACTATCAAAAACAAATGTTACACAGAAAATTGCCTGTTTAAATCAGTAAAATGCTCCTCGTGCATTGGCTTGTTCACCTATCTAGTGGGCAAGTCCATTGTTTAAAGTACAATAACACGCATGGCCTAGAACACGACCTGTACAGCGTTAAACCCAACAAAAAACAAACAAATTGTATACTCTACAGGTCGTATTCTAGGTCATGCGTGTTTTTGTACTTTAAACAATGGACTTGCCCACTAAATAGGTTAATAAGCCAATGCATTGACAGTATTTTACTGATTTAAACAGGCCATTTTTATGTGTAACTTTTGTTTTAAATAGTGTGTATGCACATTGTAAATTCTATATTATGATATGTTTATAAAATAAGTGTAAACTAATTAAACTATAAAATTGACAAAATAATTCACCCCTTAATATTGATGTGTAATGAAACTGGCCATGTTTATGTACGCAATGTTTACGTGGACGACCTGTACAGTATTTTATAGCTATCATAGATTTTGATCTAATGTTACAATTGTTGAACTATATTGATCACGGAAATTTCCTGTACTATTAGATATTAATTACAGACTAGCATTGTTTAAGACATATGTAATTGTTCGTTCCAACATGAATTTTAATTCCGCTATACTCGTACATACAGACGTGAGCACACGTGTACACACGCGTTAAGCGAAACATTTAATATATATTGGAACATTTTTATGCTGTTCTGCGTGGTCTGAACATAATACATTCTTATAGAACGAACTATCACTAAACTCAAATTCACTCATTCTTTCATTCCAGCTATTATGACTGATAGGGCCGTGTATCTTCAAGTGAGTTGTGAAACAATACAAGTCGCGATTCCGTTGTCGCGGAACAATATAATCTTCCACGGAAATAATCAAAGTATTCAAAATACAAAAGAACTTTCGTGCACATTAAAACCTAATAAACCCATGCTAATGATTACTCCTTACACATTAGATTCAAGTACAAATCGAGCAGGGCAAAACTGCGGACGAAGTGTTAATTCTACCTTGCATTTCTGGCAAATATTTTCCTCTTGCTATACAAAATCTTGACGTACAGTTTTCCCCTGTACACTTTGCATACAAATTCTATAGGTTCACTCGTGTAGTTAAGTATGATAAATTTTGGTACAAAACTGTAAAACAACTTAAACCTCAAGTAATACAATGAATGACCGCAGTATCATTTCATTAAACAGCTACAGTCACTATCAATATATCAATCATTGTATTGCTCTTTCTTCATAAACTTTTCAACATAGAATGTAAACCCCTTCCACACGCTTATCAATATAGGCAAACACCTGTGACTGATCAGTAAAACGAGACAGATGACGGAACTACTTTTATCGCCTAGATTCACTGCGTAGTAAATTAAAACACATGTATCAATCCGCAGGTTATACTGGTCAGACATTTTCGTCTATGAATTTCAATTTGTGGTATAACTTAAGCGTTTCGGCGAAATCGCCGAAAGTCTAAAAATCAAATAAGGTGCATCTGAAATAAATTCGTACCCTTATTAAATGAAGCTATTGTAAAAATATTATATAGTGTATTATATTATAAAAAGAAAGACTTTCCTTGTAATGAATTTAAGGGTCGTTAAAGGGAGGAAATTATGACCTTTTGAAAGAGAAAGTACAAAATATCTTGTTTAAGCATGACCCATGTTTTTATACGTAGTTTCACTTTAATAAATTTATATCACGTTTTTAACATTGTTTATAGCGTCCCGATACGATGATACGACATATTCGATATACGATACGGTTTTACAATATATCGGGTTAACGTTGCAATCTTACTGATTGGTGTTTGCTGTATAAACCTAGATATTAATTAATGGCCACATATAAAGGAATATCTTTGATTTTAGATCGATTAAAGTGATAACTAGGTTACCGAATCTTATAAAGTATTCATACATCGTGTTTGATTTTACCTTTACTAATTAATTAACTTACCCGTATAATCTGACTTCTTATGGTATTATAAATATTTTATTACATTGGCAGACTGGTATTGTTATTGTGCGGATGAAACAAGGTCATGTCCAATTATTCTACGTTGAAGAAAAACCGTAAAATTGTTTCAGATTTACGGGTATTCCGTGCATAGAATGGCCCGTATTTTGCACACGTTAATAAATATTTGTACATGCATAAATATGTATTGCACACAACTGTCAGTTGCGGATAAATTAACCCCGCTGATTTGAATATTCGCTACAATATTCTGGACTCATGATCGTTGCAAGTAGATTAAAATCAAGTTGATGTATACGCCACTGACATTCGAATAAAATTCAACAATACTACCATACTAAACAAGTCTCTGGTGTTCTGAATGCAATTGCATGTAACCATTCTATAAAGTCTGAAGTCAGACCGTTTGTGTACAGAATGGCATGTAACAGTATAAAAATTGTCAAGTTTATAACACATGTATAATATGAGTAATTGTAGCCAGGGGCGGATCCAGAATTTTTTCTAGGGGGGGGGGGGTCGAACTTTCCTAGGGGGGGGGCAAACTTTTCCAGGGGGGGGGTCAGAACCTCGAACCACAACATTATACACATTTTGCAGAAAAATGCAACATATTGATCATAAAAACTACATTACCATTAAATCTATGTTAAGCACCGAGAAAAATTGCTCCATGCTACTTAAAAATGACTTACAGGCAAGAAATACACTAATGGACAGGTACTTTTTCCAAAGTCTAGGGGGGCGGGTTCCGGACCCCCTGCCCCTGGATCCGCCTTTGATAGCTTCTATTAAAGCCACAATATGAAGATATATTCGGTAAAAGTAGACTTGAAAACTGCTTCGCAACCTTGAAGTTATTAGAGTATAACATGTATTAGTGACAATTCAAACCATTCTACTCTCCAATTTTAAGTTTGACCAAGAGTCCATTTCTCAAAAACGTGTGGATACTTTTATAACAGCATACTACATGTATATTCATTTATACGCTAATGTTCAATATACCTGATCCAAAATAGTATTAGAGTTTAATTATGTAATTTGGAGTAAGTTTTTTTCTACAACAAGACTCTATTTTCAACACACGGTGATCAAAACTATTGCTTTACGTATTGACAACCAAATTCTACTTTCGGTTTCGATCTACTTTCACTTTGAAATGCAATAAATAACGTAAACATATTTAAGCAATATTTGATTTTTTTTAAAAAACCTTGTTCCTTAGAGGTGTTGGAACTAGATGAATGTTTATTTTCATCACAGTCCAAAAACTGTTACTTTTGATAATGGGACTCGTGCTTCTTATAAACACTTATCATTAAAAAAAAACCGTAATCAAAACCTCACAAAAGTATTGCCTAATTGTATAGTATAGTGTATTAAAATCATGCCATTTCATGGTCACTCGAATTATATTTAACTGAATATTATTATAATTAAACGACTACTAATTTATGCGCTACCAGTCGCGAAATTGTACGGACTATTTTTGGGTAAAAACAACATTATATGTACAAATGGATGTATGTTGTTTATTTCTTAAAAATCATGTAATTTATTCACTGATTTAAATAACAACGTTTTGCTAAGAAATAATAAAGGTGTGTTGAAAACCAATCTTTGAGTCAAGGGTTGCCTTCAAGACTGTAGTAACTCGCTCTTTTATGCAATGCACTTACTACAGTCTTGCTGGCAACTCTCAAAGTACATTGTGCAGGCCTACACATAAGGAACTTTTATGGAAAGTCTTATTGGAAAGAATAATCGGCTTATACTGTCAGTGTTTGACGAGTTGTTTATATCCTGAACAATGTTTCACCATTTCCCTATAGTGATGAAACATACATATTAAAGATATGTGTGATATCATCACATGACAGCCATGGCATTTATAGTGTGTTTCTATAGTTTACCATTCATGCACTTGTAAACCTGTGAAGTAACATTGTTCAGGGGTTATTGTCGTATAATATGGACTTAGAAGTATGGCACATTCAAAGATAATATAAATGTAATACAGCTTTTTTATTTGCTTGAATATAAATGATAACTTGTGCTTAAATTTTGTATTTTTTAGAGTGTTGTTTGGTCAATGAAGTTCCATCTTTTTATACGTACGCATGGAGGAGTAGTTATTGAATTATGTAAGTAACATTTTTGTTTAGATTTCAAGTTTATCGCATACATAAATATCATTATATATATTCCCTAATTAACGATTTTAATCGTTCAATGGTACCACAATGGAAATAAAGACTCATTCTTTTTTGTGTTATCATTGGTATTGGGAAGCATGTCATGGAACTAACTCAAATGCATTTTTTTAAATGTTCTGTTTTAATTCATTGTCTTAGTAATTAGAACTATATTTTACATTCATGTTCTGTCAGATTATATTAATTGTACCATTATGCGTTACCTAATGCCGAAATAAATCTATCTAAAATCTATCTAAAATCTATCTACGTATGTCAAACATAGCCATCATTAAACATTTTTCTACATTTGTTTGTCCTCGGTTCTGTTCCTCAAACACAATAAAAGTTGGATATGTTCGGTCATTTCCCATTCTTCTTTAAAGAAACATAAAGAAAATGTGTAAATGCCGTTAGGCGACTAGACATCAAAGTATTGAAGACTGAGTCAATATTGAAGAGAAGGTGGGTATGTTAAAGGTCGACAACGCTACCTAGTAAGTGTGACATTGCCAGACAATAAACGTATGTGGACGAATTAAAAGGGGAATAACATATGCCGGTCTGGTTATAGTAAAATGATGTGTCACGCTTAAAAAAAGGATCTGCTGATTTAATTCATGTATGTTCACTAGTCCCCCACCACCCTGTAAAAATGTAAAATCTTCACCCTTTTACAGAATTTAAACACATTAGCAAATAAAATATTTTAAATAATACCTCCAGATTCCAGTAAAATCATAGTAACGTAAACCATTTATCAATAATTGTCATAATTGCTATAAACTTACTCTACTGTAACACATAAAAGTTTGTATAATATTTTGCTGGCACAAGGGGATATTAATTCTGATTATTAAGTATTATTACAATAAATTGTATTCTACAGAAAAACATCATAAAACATGATGTTATTTACTTGAAAAAATAAATTCCCACAGAGCAAAAATAATTAAATGGTTTCCATAGTAACTAAAGTTAGCCACGTTGTCGTTAGTAATAAAAATGATTGTGGGAAGTTATAATATGGTTAAACTTAATAACATAAGCTTTTCTAGAAGTTTATAAAACTCGAGACAAAAAAGGTGTCGCGTATATTTTAGAAGTGTAACGGTTAACTGATATACCGGTTATTATTGCAATACGAATTCTGACGGTTTTTATCCGGTTCATTGTTTCCTTGAACCCCGTTTTGTAGTTATGTGACGTTATGAGTAGTTTTATCAGAATCTGAAATTCAATTGTTTGAATAAATGATAAAATGTGAAGAAAACTTGAACTAAAATCATTGTTCTTTAAACATATTTTGTCAAAAAGTCATTACATGTAATTCTCTTCGAAAAGCAGTTTCAAAGTATGCAATTTTTCTAACATGCAGTCCTTTTTTACACAAGTCATAAAAATGTTTGGGTAAGAGATCATTTGAAAATACACATATGCATCAAACACATTCAATGCACAAAAAATTTATGCTTTGCATGTCTGCGCAAAAACCCGATACGTATTGCAATGTATTACAATACGTTTTTTGCATATTGCAATACAATGCAATACGGGTTTTGCTCATTGCAATACGGTTTACCATATAGTTACAGCCATGATAACTTTAAACGAGACTGTATCAATGCACGAATGTATCGGGGGCTCTGTTCCCAGATAGAACTTGCATTGTATCAAGACATTGATGCAAAAGTAATTCCAATCATATTATGTTACCATTTTTAATTAAAATGTAAATGGATATACGAGAATATCAATCTCGTCTTTGTACTTAAAAAGCAAAGAAAAAACTCATGTACGTATAAAAACATTCTTTTTTTTTTTAGTTTTAGTTAATTATTTTACAACGGATATGAGTCAACGACGTCAATCTCCGCTTTCACTGATGTAGCAGAGAAAATAACATTACAGAGAAAAGTAATACCATACCTATATTCTACATAATGAGTCAGCGCTCTCAGGCACATACTGACTACAAGTACTTGTATGTAGTCTCGCATTGCTTTTAAATTCATTCTTTCATACTTCCTTGTCACATATAGTTTTGTAATTGCATCGTTTAATATTCAAATTTAGGTGTTGCTTTTTTCATTTATAGTTTTTATTGACACGATTTCAATACCACGTGATGATGACGTCACAAATGCTACGGTTTTGATTAGAAAAAGTAAAGAATTCGCCTCGACTAATAGATTTGGAAAGCTTTAACTATTTCAATTTAGTCAAATTTCCAAAAAAGTAATATTTGCTGCTCATCACATCTTCCATGCCAGTATTTTATTGTTTGCAAATCCCATGTTAGGTGAGCTGACCGCTGTAAATGGTCTTAATTTGTGTTGACACGCCGATAAGCCTTGCTGCTGAACCCCGATAAAGTACTCAAAAACAAGCTCAGTGCATAGCAGATACATGTACTCTTGCTCGTTGGTCAGTGTTAGATATGATATGGACGACACACATACTACTAAACCTATAGGTAAACAATACTAAACTTCCCCTTAATAAACGTTCGTATCGGCTAACGGATGAATACGGTGGCATAGAGGTGACATGGAGATATATTTAAAATTTACGTGGCCACGTAAAAGCTTAACCTGGCCACGCAGTAGCTATTACGTGGCCACGCAATAACGTTTACGTGGCCACGTAATAGCTTTACGTGGTCACGCAGTAGCTATTACGTGCGCACGCAATAACGTTTACGTAATAGCTTTACGTGCGCATGCAATAACGTTTACGTGGCCACGTATTATATTTACGTGGCCACGCAGTAGCTATTACGTGCGCAGGCAATAACGTTTACGTGGCCACGTCAATTTCGACAACTCTCATTGGTCAATTATAACGTGCGCACGTAAAGCTATTGCGTGCGCACGTAATAGCTACTACGTGGTCACGTTAATGTTATTGCGTGCGCACGTAAAGTTGTTACGTGGCCACGTAAACGTTATTGCGTGCGCACGTAATAGCTACTGCGTGGCCACGTAATAGTAGCGGTATTTTAAATATTTCTCCATGTCACATCTATGCCACCGTAGATGAACGAACTGATCATAGCATGTTTCTAAAGGTCTGTGAAGTTAGCGATCTATTGTCTATTCTCTATTCAAAAGTCTATTCGCTCAATGGACAGCTATGTATTGAGAAATCTATTCATGCAGAAATCTATTCGCATTTACTGTATACATTGATATAGGAAAGTTCAAATATCTGTACAAAAATCTGTACACAAAATGCCGAAAAGACAGCTGTCTATTCGGAAATCTATTCAGAAGTCTATTCGAAAAAACCAGTAATGCAATCAAACAGATATAAAAGTCTTTTCGTGGAATACGCAAAGAGACAAATGTCTTTTCAAAAGTCTATTCAGAAGTTTATTCGCAAAAACATAGTAATGAAATCTTAATGATCAAGATGTCTATTCCCAAAAATCCAGGGACAAATGTCCATTCAAATGTCTTTTCGGATATCTATTCGCAAAATCATATATGTGCCTTAAGACTGTGTCTGAAGTCTATTATTAAGTTGGGAATTGATAGATATCCATTCAAATGTCTATTCAAAAGACTATTTGCAATATCTGGTGAATGCATTCGGAATGAGTCAGAATTCTATTATAGATTTTCAAATAGATAGCTGTCCATTCAAAAGTCTATTCAGAAGTCTATTCGCAAAATCATATATATGCATAAAGAATTTGTCAGTAGTCTATTTTAAAGTTGCAAATAGACAGATGTCCATTTAAATGTCTATTCAGAAGTCTATTCGCAAAATCTGGTGAATGCGTCCAGAATGGGTCAGAAGTCTATTATAGAGTTCGAATAGAGAGCTGTCCATTCAAAAGTCTATTCAGAAATCTATTCGCAAAATTTGGTGAATGCGTTCAGAACGAGTCAAACTAACAAACAGTGACAAATACACAGCTGTCCATTCAAATGTCTATTCAGAAGTCTATTCGCAACATCATATGCAAATACGCATTTAGAATGTGTCTGACGTCTATTTTAAAGTAGCGAATAGAAAGATGTCCATTCAAAGTCTATTCAAAAGTCTATTCGAAAAAATCGGTAAATGCGTTCAGAATGAGACAGAAGTCTATTATAGAGTTTCGAATAGAGAGCTGTCCATTCAAAAGTCTATTCAGAAGTTTATTCGCAAAATCATATATATGCATTAAGAATGTGTCTGTAGGCTATTGTAAAGTTGCAAATAGACAGATGTCCATTCAAATGTCTATTCAGAAGTCTATTCGCAAAATCATGTATATGCCTGCAGAATGAGTCTGATATCGTTTATAGAGTTTCGAATAGAGAGCTGTCCATTCAAAAGTTTATTTAGAAGTCTATTCGCAAAATTATTAAGAATGTGTCTGAAGTGTATTATAAAGTTGCGAATAGACAAATGTCCATTCAAATGTCTATTCAGAAGTCTATTCAGAAGTCTATTCGCAAAATCATGTATATGCATTCAGAATTAGTCATAAGTCTTTTATAGAGTTTCGAATAGAGAGCTGTCCATTCAAATGTCTATTCAGAAGTCTATTCGAAAAATAATATATTTGCATTTAGAATGTGTCTGAAGTCTATCATGAAGTTTCGAATAGAAAGCTGCCCATTCAAAAGTCCATTAAGAAGTCTATTCGCAAAACCTGGTAAATGCGTTCAGAATGAGTCAGAAGTCTTTTATAAAGAGTAACGAATAGAGAGCTGTTCATTCAAAAGTCTAATCAGAAGTCTATTCGCAAAATTATATATATGCATTAAGCATGTGACTGAAGTCTATTATAAAGTTGCGAATAGAGAGCTGTCCATTCAAATGTCTATTCAGAAGTCTATTCGCAAAATCATATATATGCATTAGGAATGTGACTGAAGTCTATGATAAAGTTGCGAATAGACAGATGTCTATTCAAATGTCTATTCAGTAGACTATTCGCAAAATCATGTATATACCTTCAGAATGAGTCTAAAGCCTATTATAGAGTTTCGAATAGAGAGCTGTCCATTCAAAAGTCTATTCAGAAGTCTATTCGCAAAATCATACATATGCATTCAAAATGAGTCAGAAGTCTATTATAAAGTTGCAAATAAACAGATGTCCATTCAAATGTCTATTCAGAAGTCTATTCGCAAAATCATGTATATGCCTGCAGAATGAGTCTGATATCGTTTATAGAGTTTCGAATAGAGAGCTGTCCATTCAAAAGTCTATTTAGAAGTCTATTCGCAAAATTATTAAGAATGTGTCTGAAGTGTATTATAAAGTTGCGAATAGACAAATGTCCATTCAAATGTCTATTCAGAAGTCTATTCAGAAGTCTATTCGCAAAATCATGTATATGCATTCAGAATTAGTCAGAAGTCTTTTATAGAGTTTCGAATAGAGAGCTGTCTATTCAAAATTCTATTCAGAAGTCTATTTGCAAAATCATGTATATACCTTCAGAATGAGTCTAAAGCCTATTATAGAGTTTCGAATATAGAGCTGTCCATTCAAATATCTATTCAGAAGTCTATTCGCAAAATCATATATATGCATTCAAAATGAGTCAGAAGTCTATTATAAAGTTGCAAATAGACAGATGTCCATTCAAATGTCTATTCAGAAGTCTATTCGCAAAATCATATATATGCATTCAGAATGTGACTGAAGTCTATTATAAAGTTGCGAATAGAGAGCTGTCCATTCAAATGTCTATTCAGAAGTCTATTCGCAAAATTATATATATGCCTTAAGAATGAGACTGAAGTCTATAATATAGTTGCGAAATAGACAGATGTCCATTCAAATGTCTATTCAGAAGTCTATTCGCAAAATCATATATATGCATTAAGAATGTGACTGAAGTCTATGATAAAGTTGCGAATAGACAGATGTCTATTCAAATGTCCATTCAGAAGTCTTTTCGCAAAATCATGTATATACCTTCAGAATGAGTCTAAAGCCTATTATAGAGTTTCGAATAGAGAGCTGTCCATTCAAAAGTCTATTCAGAAGTCTATTCGCAAAATCATATTTATGCATTCAAAATGAGTCAAAAGTCTATTATAAAGTTGCAAATAGACAGATGTCCATTCAAATGTCTATTCAGAAGTCTATTCGCAAAATCATATATATGCATTCAGAATGTGACTGAAGTCTATGATAAAGTTGCGAATAGAGAGCTGTCCATTCAAATGTCTATTCAGAAGTCTATTCGCAAAATTATATATATGCCTTAAGAATGTGACTGAAGTCTATTATAAAGTTGCGAATAGACAGGTGTCTATTCAAATGTCTATTCAGAAGTCTATTCGCAAAATCATGTATATACCTTCAGAATGAGTCTAAAGCCTATTATAGAGTTTCGAATAGAGAGCTGTCCATTCAAAAGTCTATTCAGAAGTCTATTCGCAAAATCATATTTATGCATTCAAAATGAGTCAAAAGTCTATTATAAAATTGCAAATAGACAGATGTCCATTCAAATGTCTATTCAGAAGTCTATTCGCAAAATCATATATATGCATTCAGAATGTGACTGAAGTCTATGATAAAGTTGCGAATAGAGAGCTGTCCATTCAAATGTCTATTCAGAAGTCTATTCGCAAAATTATATATATGCCTTAAGAATGTGACTGAAGTCTATTATAAAGTTGCGAATAGACAGGTGTCCATTCAAATGTCTATTCAAAAGTATTTTCGTAAAATCATGTATTTGCATTCAGAATGAGTCTGAAGTCTATTATAAAGTTGCGAATAGAGAGCTGTCCATACAAATGTCTTTTCGGAAGTCTATTCGCAAAATTATATATATGCAGTTAGAATATTCCAGAATGTGTCTGAAGTATATTAAAAAGTTGCGAATAGAGAGCTGTCCATTCCAATGTCTATTCCGAAGTCGATTTGCAAAATCTTTTATATGCACAAAGAATGGGTCACAAGTCAAAGATAGGGTTAGGAATAGACTGCTGTCCTATTTGCAAACAGTAGTTCGCATTCAGAATGTAGCAGAAGTTTCTTTTTGAAAAGTGATAAATAAACATATTCAAATTATTTGTTAGAAGTCCTTTAACAAAATCATTCATATGCATTTTTAATGTGTCAGAATTATTTGCTGGGTTTGTGAATAGACATGCTCTTTGAAGAAGGTCTACTTTTTTCTATTCAAAGCAAGATTTCTATTTTTCTCCTGGTAGTAAGTCTTCTCTCGGCAGCTGAATTACTTCTTTTTTTGTAATCAGGTCTTACGGACTTTTAAAAACAACTATTGGCATGAGATTAATACTTCTAATTGGTTTTTGTCTACCCTTTTCATTTCGGTTACAAGATGAATACATTATATCATTCGGAACGACCTCGGCACGGACCTGTGAGAAAACACCACGATTGACGTCACGCTGTTGCACCGACAAAAGAACTTAACAAAATGGCGTAAAATTGTGTTTCTTATAAAACAAAAATAATTATTTTTACAGGCTCAATCATTTAAATGTAAATGAAAAGTAGTTACTTTTGGCGCTTATTTTTCTTGTGGATAATAACACTTTGTTTACGATTTAATATGAAATTCAAAGGTTTCTACCTACAAACTTCGAAATATTAGCATGTCTCAAACAATGGCGCTTCCTCGAATAAAACCAGCACTGGTTACCGTATTTAAATTTGCACTTGTGTAATCTACGGTACAGTGACCATGTTTGAACCAGATTTACCGGCTCGATTTGGTTTACAGAATAGGCAAAATTACGACGATATGAAAAGGCAAATTCGACCTTCACCTACAATTGCCGAAATATTCGGGAGATTCATTTATGTTTACGAGAGTTAAGAAACTTACTTAATTCAGGCAAAGCACGCAAACTTCAATAAACTTGGCAGGTCTATCACAATTACACCTGACACATTCTGAATCGATTAACATAAGTTTCCAAATAGACTTCTGAAAAGACATTTCAATGGGCAGCTGTCTATTCTAACTTTATAATAGACTTAGGACACATTTGAATGCATATATAATTTGCGAATAGACTTCTGAATAGACTTTTGAATGGACATTTGCCTCTTTTCATATTCCGCGAAAAGACTTTCAATCTGTTTGATTGCATTACTGAGTTTTTTGGCGAATAGACTTCTGAATAGACATTTGAATGGACATCTGTCTATTCGAAACTCTATAAAAGACTTCTGACTCATTCTGAACGCATTTACCAGATTTCGCGAATAGACATCTGAATAGACTTTTGAATGAACATCACTCTATTTGAAACTCTATGAAAGACTTCTGATTCATTCTGAATGCATATACATGATTTTGCGAATAGACTTCTGAATAGACATTTGAATGGACATCTGTCTATTCGCAACTTTATAGTACACTTTAGACACATTCTTAATGCATATATATATATGATTTTGCGAATAGACTTCTGAATACACTTCGAATAGATATTTGTCTTTTTACGTATACCACGAAAAGACTTTTAAATCTGTTTGATTGCATTACTGACTTTTTTGGAATAGACTTCTAAATAGACATTTGAATGGACATCTCTCTATCCGCAACTATATAATAAACATCTGACACATTCTTAATACATATATATGATTTTGCAAATAGACTTCTGAATAGATATTTGAATGGACTGCTGTGTATTCACTTCTGTATAAAAGACTTCTGACTCATTCTGAACGCATTTACCAGATTTTGCGAATAGACTTCTGAATAGACTTTTGAATGGACAGCTCTCTATGTGAAGCTCTATAAAACACTTCCTACTCATTCTGAATGCATATACATGATTTTGCAAATAGACTTCTGAAAAGACATTTGAATGGACAGCTGTCTATTCGCAACTTTATGGTAGACTTTAGACACATTCTTAATGCATATATATGATTTTGCGAATAGACTTCTGAATAGACTTTTGAATGCACAGCTCTCTATTCGAAACTCTATAAAAGACTTCTGACTCATTCTGAATGCATATACATGATTTCGCAAATAGACTTCTGAATAGACATTTGAATGGACAGCTATCTATTTGCTCCTCTTTGAATAGATTTTTGACATATTTTAAATGCATATGTATGATTTTGCGAATAGAATTCTGAAAAGACATTTGCAAAAATTATTGTCTATTTGCTATTCTTTAAATAGACTTCTGCCACATTTTAACTGCATGTATACGATTTGGCGAATTGACTTCTGAATAGACTTTTGAATGGACGGCTGCCTTTCGCTACTTTATAAAGACTTCTAACTCATTCTGAATGTATATACGTAATTTTGCGAATAGACTTCTGAACAGACATTTGAATGGACATCTGTCTATTCGCTACTTTATAATAGACTTCAGACATTCTTAATGTTTATATATGATTTTGCGAATAGACTTCTGAATAGACATTTGAATGGACAGCTGTGCATTCGCTACTGTATGATAGACTTCTGACTCATTCTGAACGCATTAACCAGATTTCGCGAATAGACTTCTGGATAGACTTTTGAATAGACATCTCTCTATTCGAAACTCTATTAAAGACTTCTGACTCATTCTGAATGCAGATACATGATTTTGCGAATAGACTTCTGAAAAGACATTTGAATGGACATCTGTCTATTCGCAACTTTATAGTATACTTTAGACACATTTTAAATGCATATATATAATTAGCAAATAGACATCTGAATAGACTTTTGAATGGACAGCTATCTATTCGAAACTCTATAAAAGACTTCTGACTCATTCTGAATGCATATACATGATTTCGCAAATAGACTTCTGAATAGACATTTGAATGGACAGCTATCTATTTGCTACTATTTGAATAGACTTTTGACACATTTTAAATGCATATGTATGATTTCGCAAATAGACTTCTGAATAGACATTTGAATGGACAGCTATCTATTTGCTACTCTTTGAATAGACTTTTGACACATTTTAAATGCATATGTATGATTTTGCGAATAGACTTCTGAATAGACTTTTGAATGGACAGCTGTGCATTCGCTACTGTATGATAGACTTCTGACTCATTCTGAATGCATTAACCAGATTTCGCGAATAGACTTCTGAATAGACTTTTGAATGGACATCTCTCTTTTCGAAACTCTATTAAAGACTTCTGACTCATTCTGCACGCATTTACCAAATTTCGGGAATAGACTTCTGAGTAGACATTTGAATGGACATCTGTCTATTCGCAACTTTAAAGTACACTTTAGACACATTTTTAATGCATATATGTAATTTGCGAATAGACTTCTGAATAGACTTTTGAAAGGACATTTGACTCTTTTCATGTTCCGCGAAAAGACTTTCAATCTGTTTGATTGCATTACATTACTGAGTCTTTTGGAATAGACTTCTGAATAGACATTTGAATGGACAGCTCTCTATTCGAAACTCTATAAAAGACTTCTGACTCATTCTGCAAGCATTTACCAGATTTCGCGAATAAACTTCTGAATAGACATTTGAATGGACATCTCTCTATTCGAAACTCATTAAAAGACTTCCTACTCATTCTGAATGCATTTACATGATTTTGCGAATAGACTTCTGAAAAGACATTTGAATGGACATTTGTCTATTCGCAACTTTATGGTAGACTTAAGACACATTCTTAATGCATATATATGATTTTGCGAATAGACTTCTGAATAGACTTTTGAATGGACAGCTATCTATTCGAAACTCTATAAAAGACTTCTGACTCATTCTGAATGCATATACATGATTTCGCAAATAGACTTCTGAATAGACATTTGAATGGACAGCTATCTATTTGCTACTCTTTGAATAGAGTATTGACACATTTTAAATGCATATGTATGATTTTGCGAATAGACTTCTGAATAGACATTTGAATGGACATCTCTCTATTCGAAACTCATTAAAAGACTTCCTACTCATCTGAATGCATTTACATGATTTTGCGAATAGACTTCTGAAAAGACATTTGAATGGACATTTGTCTATTCGCAACTTTATAGTAGACTTTAGACACATTCTTAATGCATATATATGATTTTGCGAATAGACTTCTGAATAGACTTTTGAATGGACAGCTATCTATTCGAAACTCTATAAAAGACTTCTGACTCATTCTGAATGCATATACATGATTTTGCGAATAGACTTCTGAATAGACATTTGAATGGACAGCTATCTATTTGCTACTCTTTGAATAGAGTTTTGATACATTTTAAATGCATATGTATGATTTTGCGAATAGACTTCTGAATAGACATTTGATTGGACAGCTGTGCATTCGCTACTGTATGATAGACTTCTGACTCATTCTGAAGGCATTAACCAGATTTCGCGAATAGACTTCTGAATAGACTTTTGAATGGACATCTCTCCATTCGAAACTCTATAAAAGACTTCTGACTCATTCTGCACGCATTTACCAGATTTCGCGAATAGACTTCTGAGTAGACTTTTGAATGGACATCTCTCTATTCGAAACTCATTAAAAGACTTCCTACTCATTCTGAATGCATTTACATGATTTTGCGAATAGACTTCTGAAAAGACATTTGAATGGACATTTGTCTATTCGCAACTTTATCGTAGACTTTAGACACATATTTAATGCATATATATGATTTTTCGGATAGACTTCTGAATAGACTTTTGAATGGACAGCTATCTATTCGAAACTCTATAAAAGACTTCTGACTCATTCTGAATGCATATACATGATTTCGCAAATAGACTTTTGAATAGACATTTGAATGGACAGCTATCCATTTGCTACTCTTTGAATAGACTTTTGACACATTTTAAATGTATATGTATGATTTTGCGAATAGACTTCTGAATAGACTTTTGAATGGACAGCTGTGCATTCGTTACTGTATGATAGACTTCTGACTCATTCTGAACGCATTTACCAGATTTCGCGAATAGACTTCTGAATAGACTTTTGAATGGACATCTCTCTATTCGAAACTCTATTAAAGACTTCTGACTCATTCTGAATGCATATACATGATTTTTGCGAATAGACTTCTGAAAAGACATTTAAATGGACATCTGTCTATTCGCAACTTTATAGTACACTTTAGACACATTTTTAATGCATATATATAATTTGCGGATAGACTTCTAAAAAGACTTTTGAATGGACATTTGACTCTTTTCATGTTCCGCGAAAAGACTTTCAATCTGTTTGATTGCATTACATTACTGAGTCTTTTGGAATAGACTTCTGAATAGACATTTGAATGGACAGCTCTCTATTCGAAACTCTATAAAAGACTTCTGACTCATTCTGCACGCATTTACCAGATTTCGCGAATAGATTTCTGAATAGACTTTTGAATGGACATCTCTCTATTCGAAACTCATTAAAAGACTTCCTACTCATTCTGAATGCATTTACATGATTTTGCGAATAGACTTCTGAAAAGACATTTGAATGGACATTTGTCTATTCGCAACTTTATGGTAGACTTTAGACACATTCTTAATGCATATATATGATTTTGCAAATAGACTTCTGAATAGACTTTTGAATGGACAGCTCTCTATTGGAAACTTTATAATAGACTACAGACACATTCTTAAAGCATATATATGATTTTGCGAATAGAGATCTGAAAAGACTTTTGAATGGACATTTGTCGCTTGCATTCTTGGAATAGAAACCTTGCTCATTCAGATTGCACGACTATGTTTTTGCGAATAAACTTCTGAAAAGACTTTTGAATGGACATTTGTCTCTTTACGTATTCCATGAAAAGACTTTTAAATCTGTTTGATTGCAATACTGACTTTTTTTCGAATAGACTTCTGAATAGACTTCCGAATAGACAGCTGTCTTTTCGGCATTTTGTGAACAGATTTTTGTACAGATATTTGAACTTACCTATATTTATGTATACAGTAAATGCGAATAGACTTCTGAATGAATAGATTTCTCAATACATAGCTGTCTATTGTGCGAATAGACTTTTGAATAGAGAATAGACAATAGATAGCTAACTTCACAGACCTTGTTTCTAATGGGTTTAAAAGATAAACTTATTACATGTACATGGTTATGGCGTGTGAAACGTTGCAAAATTCAAATAATAAATTTATATGCGATAATTTGATATCCATGTTCTATAATTTAACATTTATATGGTAAAACATAAAATTTATATGGTACAAAATTATTTATATTCGAAAAATATATTTATGTGCTATAATTTCACCTTTATATTCTATTTTTTTATTTATGTTGTAAAATAGTAGAACAATAGTGGATCAATAGTTACATATACCTGGTCATTGCGGAAGCAGTCATGTTTAAAGTATCGTCGTCCAATGAAATCGTTCGTTACAAATGTTGTCAGTATCCCATAATGCCATACGATTATTGAACATTAATATATTTTTTACCACACAAATATATGCGTTTTGAATATAAATGAACTTATGGAATATGAATGATTTTATACCACATATTTCTTTTTCCGAATATAAATAATTTTATACCATAAAAATGTTGTGCGTCTCAGTAGGGATGATTACGCACCTTATTTAATAGAGTGGTATTAACGATTCAGTCACGACCCGTCGTTAGTGCCAGTTGTCAGTAGAGATGTTGCATCATCTTATGTAAGAGAATGATTCTATAGGAAAAATTTAAAGACCGTGGTAAATGACTTCATTTATTTTACATACAGATGGATTAGAATAAATGTGCATGAATGATAACTTTTAAGCGGCAGTTATTGAATTGTTTTTAGAAAGACCCCTTTGACTTGTGGTAATTGTGTGAAAAAAATCAGTAGTGTGTTCGCCTGTCTGGTTTACCTGTTGTATACTGGAACAGTGCTGGTCTACCTATCGAACTAATAACACTGAACTGTTCTTTGTGAACAAATGTTTTGTTGAAGCCGGAAATCAAATTCCACTTTTCCAACCCGAACAAAATCAGTGCCTTCAGCGCTTTGATTATTATTAATAGTTTGCATTATTCTGCAAACAGTAAGTAATCTGGTTGCTGTTCAAAAATTTTGGACCCCCCTAGAAAAAATTTTGGACCCCCTAGAAAAATGTTAAACCCCCTAGAAAAAATCCTGGATCCGCCCCTGGTGTTAAAGTGCGGTTTTAAGTTTGCTTCCATATACATGTTCCATCGACTTTACAATCTTGTACGACAACTCCTGATCATTGAAATCACCTTCAGGAAGGGGATGCCCCACTGTACCCATTTACACCTTGGTAGAGAGGAACAACTGCAGGCTGTTTCTTGCTCAAGGGAATTAGCAATGCCTCAAGTAGGGGTCGAATCTGGGACCTCTCGATCCCTGAGTGCACGTCCCACCACTGGACCACTGTCATACGGATATTAAGTAGTACCACGTGTATTTCAAATCGATTTAACTATTCCTGTACATTATTTAATGTTTATATGACTGCTCTATAATCACAAGCCTCACGCAAGAATGCATTAAACTGAACATTATTTGTGTACATAGACAACAAAATTGCAAATATCAGAAATAATTGGTAAAGAGACCATCTTTTGGTATAGTAGGGTGAAAAGCGTCCAAGAAAAAATCCCTATATATGCCATATGGCAAAGCAAGATATTGGTATTGAATGGAGAAAAATGCATAGTTACGAAAGTGTGATTTTCTGAAATTCTGATATCACTCTATAACTCAATTACATGTAGTTTTGCTCAAAGAAACCTCAAAACTCACTTAATGATAAGTATTCAACTCACTTAATAATAAGTATTCAACTCACTTAATGATAAGTATTCAACTCACTTAATGATAAGTATTCATTTAATACATCAATTTTCATTTAGTGTATCAAAGCCTCGTGTCAAATATCAATCTTATTCCGTGTCTCACTAAAAACACGAACAAAAACATTTCTCAACTTTTCTGCGACGTTTAGCGCCAGCGTTATGACGCATAACGTCTGGGAATATGCGACGTTTAGCGGTGGTTGCGACGGTAAAGCGGAGCCACATTGTCTTTTCCAATATCTTAACATTGATTATTGATTGTAGCATTATGAAGTCAAAGTTCATTCATAGAGTAAGAAATCCATATCTTCAAATAGGAAACCATTTAAAGTTCTGAAAAGCTCAATAAGCGCATCGATGTATTCCAGTTATTACTATATAATGTTTATAAAAAGACTAGTACGTGATATGAAGTGGTCAGGCATTAATAATGTCTTCAAATGATAGATCAATGTTTTCTCAAGAAAAGTGCTCTTGTTATGATAGTAAAGTGAACAAAATAAACATGCTTATGAATCTTTGTGCAATCAATACAGAATACATATTGTTATCCTTTCTTTGACTCTTTGAAGAAGAAGAAAAAGGCCCCTAAAATAGATCCGTTCTGCTTCTAAGACCATTGATTATTACGGTCCTTACAGTTGAACATAACTTTGTATACATGTATAGTACAATTGTTTGTTAAGAAAATGCTTACCTCTCCAGGATCATGAAAATAAAGCTTTATGTAAGTTAACATTAACCATTACGTTTTTTATTTGTTTTTGTTGGGTTTAACGCCGTTGCAACACATTGTATAGGTCATATAACGGCGGTCAGTCAACCTATCCACTGTTCCTGGAAAGGCTAAATCTCATGGAACGAGGGGTAATCTAGCTCCTGTAGAGAGCAGACGTATTTTACCAACTAAGTTATCTTGTTTTTCAATATATATTCAACAATAATTTGTTAAACTAGAAATGGGTTTGTCTTTCTAGTATACCTTATATGTGGACAGTTGAGTAGTGTGACACTGATGGTATAACACTATAATTTCCCTAAACTATCCTGAAAATAGTTTTTCTAAGAATTTAATATGCAAATAGAGTATCATTTATGAATATTTTATATACATGTAAATATTATACAATCATTGACTTCTGTTTTTATTTATCAAAATATAAAATTAAGTATACTGTAATGGAAGGACATAAAATGTACGCATCCAAATCCATTCGTATAATTAATTTCACGACTTCACATATAAAAATAATAATATATTATTGGTAGCTTCTGGGTACGAGAATGTTATTAAATAGATAGAACAAGAAAGCAGCAAACCAATAAAGAGGATATTCGTCGATACCAGTGTAAGATCGCTTTATAAAACACCTCTTAAAGCTAAGAATAATTTACACAAAAGGCATACCAACTAGTGAAATCAATTATATATTATTAGTGAAAGCACATAATCGCATATTTTATCATATATTTTCGCAGAGAAACACCATAATCTACTGTAAAGCACAAAAGAACGATTTTTCCAATATTGCTCTCGTTGGTTATAACATAATAATTAATACACGAGCAATGAAATTGGCCACTATTCGATAATTAGGTTTATTATATTCAATAATTAATAAAGGTCGTGACATTTATTATATCATATTATATTATATGATTGCAGCATAATTTATAGCAGCAGCCGACTGCTATAATAGAAACGTATAATCTACAGTCATCAAAAAAAGTTAGGAGACAACGGAAAAATATAAGGTTTAAATTTCAATGCCTGGTTTTGTAGAAACTTAATTTTCTATATACTGTAATTAGAATTTTCACTAAAAAATAAAAACAGGTTTTATGAATGCATCACATTTATAAGATTCAGCATCTGACATCCCAAAGTCTTTAAAATCATGATCAATTTTATTCTTTTCCGTGTGTAAGTATAGTTTAAAACAACTGAGGCAAGTTGTTGTTATAATATTTTTAAGCTACTTATACCACTAATCTCCTATGTACTTAGTACCTACTATAGATAGTATGGCATGCCTTTTGCACAATAATTTGTTAAACTATATGTTTAACAGTTAAACCCATAGTTTAACAGACTGAAACCTAGGGTTTAACTGTTAAACCTATAGTTTAAGACTTGAAACTATAGGTTTAAGAGAATATTGTGCAGATTGTTACTTAAACTATAAATTTATCAGCATAAACCCTATGTTTAAGTGTTAATTCTATAGTTTAAGACCTTAATCTATAGGAATAAGAGATTTTTGACCAAATTGCTTTAAACTATGATATTAAAAGACTTAAATACATAGTTTTAAGTGAAAATCTGTTAACTATATAGTTAAGTCTTTAAACTATGGGTTTAACTGTTAAACCTATAGTTTAACAGGTATCCAATCATTTTTCGAGATTGTCATCACGTGAGAAGTTGTTGTTGTTGTTTTATCTGAAGTTGCTATGTGTATAACATGATACAATCATGCAGAGGATGTGATACATACTTTTACTTTGTTATCTAAGTGACTGTTGACTTTGAATAGTCTCAAGTAATTTATAAATAAAAATAATTCTGTCTAATTAACTACGGTGTATAAGGCTAATAGTATTAATTTTTTCCAAATAACCGTTTATCTCCAGTATTTAACCTTTTACCTCATAGAGAAGTCTACGAGATCTTTATCAATTTCTCATACAAGTCAGATATGGAAAGTTTAAATGGTGGCTACTGTTTTGACTTATACATATTTTAAACTTGCATTTATTATTATAAATATTGATTCAATTGAATCAATTTTAAATAAAATAAATGTTTCAGAGTATGACATTTTGCTTTCTAACGGTGTGAATTATACACTTTTTTAACAATTGATACAAAAGGCAGTTGAAATATCAAAATGTTCTTGTAAACTATAAATAAATCTAAAAACATAGATTTATATCAAATACAACATTTAAGTCTTATTTATGTACAACATATATATAAATCATATATATTTTACAATACAAAACAAGAACAATGCCTCTCTTAGTAGGGTTATAGAATACTATACACAATAAATAACTAAAATGATCTAATAGATATATCATTTACATTGATAAAAATGTTTAATATCATTTTCTTTCTAATGCGCGGATGATTATCATAGTTAATTGGTGTAAATAGTGTCACTAGCAGTATGACGTCCCAATAAAAGATAAGATCAATTAACAAACATGTTTATTGCTGCAGCTGTGAAAACAATAGATCATAAAACATAAGGGGGTCTGTTAAAATTGAATGACATTTTATCACTGATTAATAAATGTTAATCCCTTTTATGATATAATCTATATGTTTAAGAGAAATAAAGTTGATTCTTTAGGATTAAGAGTCTTAAACATAGGGTTTAACAGTTAAACATAGTGTTTAACACTTAAACATATAGTTTAAAGTCTTAATCTACAGCTTCAATTTTGAAAAGTTAAAACTATAGGATTAAGAGTCTTAAACCCTATGTTTAAGTCTGTTAAACTATGGTTTAACAGTTAAACCTATAGTTTAAGTAATTATTGTGCAAACGGCATGCCATACGTTTCAGCTAAATTAAAGTTCGTAGAATCGAAATGAGAAGACTAGTGAATTCCGAAAACAAATAAAACATATTTCGTTATTACGAAACAATTGTGAAAAAAAGTATTTAAAAAATATCACTTAAGGATCACTGTTCATTACAAAATAAACGGTCATCATATTTTTGATAGAAGCTATTTAGTAAGCTATTACAAAATAACAATTGTCTCCTAACTTTTTGCGGTCGCTATACAGTCATCACTGAGGTTAGACGAAGCTAGTGTTGCTCCCACGTTCTACAGTACTAGTCAATTTGTATATAACAGTCTTCACAAAAACATTGACATTTGATAACTAGCGTGAAAATATTATCCAGGCTATGCGACACTGTTTGTATCATCATAAATTGGAAACATTTATCTGTTCAGTTTGTTGAACTCTGTTGCTGTTATAGCGTCAACTGTTTGTTTTGAAAACATTTTTATTGGATTTTGTAGGTTTTTAGTTATCATTATATTGTACGGCGGTTGTTGGAATCACGGACACTTAAAACGGAGATATCACGTTAGGTATGAAATGTAAGTAAAAATCTATTAAATTTATACAAAATAATTCGATCTTACGCGCTTTTGTATTTGCGTTGATTTCAGATTTCGTTTCAAGTCATGTACAACAATTGTTTTTTATGTAACCGTTCACTTGGTACATCTCCCAGTCAACTTAGTTTACAGCGCGTCTGGATACAGACCTACAAGGACACGGAACTGATTCCTGTGGTGCTTTTCACAAAAATTCTTACGAAAAATGTTATCGTAAGTCAATTTAATAAATGTTTCTGTTCAAAGTCAGTAGGATTATGAACATAAGCATGATATGATATTCAAAAGATATACAATATTCTACCCCTAATTCAATATAATATTTCGAAACAAGGCCAAAAAATGACCGTGATATCAATATTTTTTGCATTTTTCTTACGATGGTTTTTATCATAAGATTAGTTTTGTGAAAAGCACAGCTGAACTGGATCTATAAATCTTCGTGGAATTTGTGATCAATGTAAAATATTTTACACAATTATTCTCACTCCATGCTTTTATCAGGTGCGGTAGTTTTCAAACACTGAAGCATTCTCGTAACCAAAGGTTAGCGACATTCTCGTACTTTAAGAGTTATTGACGGAGTCTGACGTGACGAATGATTCTATTTATGAATATTTTTATTCATGAAATTAGCCGCTATGTTTAAAATATTATTCAAAATGTCAGCATGCCATTTTACAAGTTGCATCTCAATATTTTACACTTATAAGTGTTTCAACCCGATTGTTCAACTATTAGGACTATCAATCTCGACGGCTTTAATAGCGGTTTGATCTTATTGTGCAGGGCCCTTTTTATACTAATTTAGTTGGATTTATTTATTTAGCTGGATTGTGAAACAAGTTCTTACAACTTTGATTCATCACTTTCGAGTCTGCTTCCGGGTCCCCGCGTACTGAGATAGTAGAGTAAAGTTTCTAGCTCAATGAACAAAACGGAGTAGGTTTTGGCTGGGATTCGAACCAACGCGGTGCTGACTATTCAATGATTACTAGTCGTACCCACTAGGGCCATTTTTCTTCTCAAATTAAAAATTGGGACTTAAAATTCGTTCAATATCGCATTGTTTTGTAATTAACAAGCGGGTCTTTTTCTGTATGGTGTTTGCTCATTTATTACATTTGTTAAACAAGTTGTTATTGGAACGTAACAGGTATTTTGATGTTGTTTTTAAGTATGTGTATTATAATACAATGTGCGTTGCTTTACGCCACAATTAGACAATGTTTTAGTCATATCGTGACGGCCATACACTATACACCGGTATAAAGCACCCATCAGACCCATGCATTCTTAGACTGAATGGCTTACATGACAGATTTAACTGGGCGGACTATGATACTAGGCACATGGGTTAGAACGTTCTGTTAACCACGTCGTCTCAATTAGAGTAAAATATTTAAGGTACTCAGTCACAGATTTCAACTTAAACATCAACTTTTCTGAAACTATCAAAATTGTTCGGAAACATTTTTTGAAGCAAAAAAATTAGTGATTTGAGATTAGATATTGACAATTTTAGTGCAAATTGACTTACAAACTTGTACAAATGATGGTATTTCAAGTAGTAAAAATCTATCCAGTATGTCACGGTATAGAAATTTTTAGTGCATTTTTGTGACTTTTATTGTTTATTTCTTGCAATCTATAGATCAGTTTGTCATAAAATATTAAGACTTATTTTTTGACACAATTACAGACACTGAATGGTATTTTTAAAAATGTTGAATTTTTTAACCAATTCTGTGAACAAGTACCTTTAAGCCCATTTTCCCGTGAGAAGCTAGAAAACAAGAATCTTTCACATAGATTATCAATATTGATTATTGCTATGGATTCTTGTACATTGAAGAAAATAGTCTGATACCATGCAATGAATACGATGCAAATCTATAAAACACAACTATCAAGTGACCGTATTCAATATAAACTTTACTGCGTGTCAGAACCTACAATCACTATATTCGAAATAGAGTATTTAAGAATTTATGACATCTGAATGCTGTAATGTTCCACTAGTAAGACCATAAAGTAATGATCTTAATAGAATAGCAGATTTGTCTTAACATAGGGTCCCTTTTCTTCTCAAATTAAGCATTCAGGACTTAAAATAATCGAAAACCGCATGATTCTGCAATAACCAAGGTGATCTTACTAGCGAAACTTTACTGTATAATCTAATAATTAGCATTTTAATGAACATACCGCGGGACTATTTTTACATACATTAAGAGAAAGTAATGATTCACTGTTATATATAAATGATTGATTAATATATATAAATGATTAACTGATATATAAATGATTAACTGATATATATAAATGCTTGACTAATATATATAAATGATTAACTGATATATAAATGATTGACTAATATATATAAATGATTAACTGATATATAAATGATTGACTGATATATATATAAATGATTAACTGATATATAAATGATTGACTAATATATATAAATGATTAACTGATATATAAATGATTGACTGATATATATATAAATGATTAACTGATATATAAATGATTGACTAATATATATAAATGATTAACTGATATATAAATGATTCACTGATATATATAAATGATTGACTGATATATATAAATGATTAACTGATATATAAATGATTGACTGATAAATATATGATTCACTGATATATAAATGATTGACTGATATATAAATGATTAACTGATATATAAATGATTAACTGATATATAAATGATTAACTGATATATAAATGATTGACTGATATATATAAATGATTAACTGATATATAAATGATTGACTGATAAATATATGATTCACTGATATATAAATGATTAACTGATATATAAATGATTAACTGATTAATATATGATTAACTGATATATAAATGATTAACTGATATATAAATGATTCACTGATATATAAATGATTCTCTGATATATAAATGATTGACTGATATATATAAATGATTGACTGATATATATAAATGATTAACTGATATATAAATGATTGACTGATATATAAATGATTGACTGATATATAAATGATTGACTGATATATAAATGATTGACTGATATATATAAATGATTGACTGATATATAAATGATTGAATGATATATATAAATGATTGACTGATATATAAATGATTGACTTATATATAAATAATTGACTGATATAAAAACGACTGACTTTTATATGAATGATAACGATAAACGATAAACATTTATTCATGATACTAGGCCTCCGGCCCATACACATATAACATACAATATACAGTACAATGACAGTTTAAACAAAGTAGATAGCAAACATGTACTAAGTTACAGAAGTACCGCATGTATACATATATTATACAAATTGTACAGTAATCTCACAGTAAATTTACATGACGAAACTATCAATACAGTACATGAATATCAAGTTATAATGAATATCCTAGAATAAGGTACAAGGATGATAACATATTTATCTAAACTCTCAATACAAATTACATGTATACAGTTTAAAATAACTAAGAATCAAGTGTATATTGAGGTATGCTCCTTCCTGATTTTAGTTGCTTTATATAAATATATAGCAAGGTCTCGACAATATCGCTGCCCAGACATAAGCATATAATAGGACTGAATGGTAGGATGGTCGATAAAAAACTTTGGTATAAATTCCGATCTGATAGTGGCATAAAGCGGGCATACCAGTACAAAATGTAACTCATCCTCAATACAGCCCTCACAATAAAAACAAGTCCTAAAATCAGGATCAACATTATAATACCTTCCATGTTCGATCATAAGAGAATGACATGATGATCTGAAAGAAGCCAAGCAAGACCTGTACTTTTTAACATTGATATTCAAAATGTAAGGTTCTACAGAGAGTTCTGTTTTGTAATGAGAGTACGTAAAAAGTTTACTACTATTAAGACATCTTGCACTCCATGTTTGCATATACTGGACAGATAAACGTAGTGTGTACTGTTTTAAAAAAGAAGATGGAGACGAAACATGCTGGTTATCCCATATGTATCTAAAACCATTTATGTACAGACTATTTTTTACACAAGAAACCCAATTATGATAACCAAGGTTATCAAAATGTAACATCATATTATAGCAAACTTTAACATAACGTGTATCTGGCATACGTAAAATACGGAGCCAATATTTAATACAGCGCCTACTGGATGATATATACATTGGTAATCTGCCAAGGTCACCTAATACAGCGTCATTGCATGCATTTCTATGCACTTGAAGGAAACGTTTACCAGCAATTAATTGGATATTTTCAACAGCGTTGATGTTCAATAGCCCCCATATTTCGGAACCATATAATAATATAGATTATTTTAGAGTCAAACACCTTGAAGAAGGTTTTATAAGGTATGCAAGATAAATTAGAAAAATGGCACAGTAAATGAGTGAGAGCTTTTTTAGCTTTAATTGAAGAAGCTTCAGCCATTTTGTATAGTGACATCCTGTTTGTAAACAGTAAACCAACATAGGTGAAATTACTAAGAACCTCAATAGGATTATTCTTGTAGAAAAATGTCTCATTATTTCGTAGGCGTCCACCTCTTTTAAACACAACGATTTTAGTCTTTTCAGTATTAACTGATAGTTTGTATGAATCACAAAATGTACTTAAGATATTCAACTGTTTCTGTAACTCTCCAACGGTATCAGCTATAAGTCCGATATCGTCGGCAAACATAAGAAGGAAAACTTCAATGGTATCGGGAAACAGTTGAATGCCTCGAACATTATAATTACAAAGGATATCATAAAATTCATTGATAAAAAGTGAGAATAATATTGGGCTTAAACTGCAGCCTTGACGAAGACCAATCGGACAAGAAAAGGAATTAGAATTTCCAAATTTAGTTTTTACACGCCCCTTAACCTGATTATAAATTGATTTTATTGCTGAGTACAGGTTACCTTTAATTCCATCTTTTCTTAAAATGTTAAACAATACATTGTGATTCACCGAATCAAAAGCTTTTTGAAAATCAACAAAAGCTACATACAGTGTCTTATTTTCATGCTCAAATATTTAGATACAATAGAGTATAAAATATAAGCATTATCAACAGTTGAATAGTCTTGTCTGAAGCCAGACTGACACTCTGCTATAATACTATATACATCAACATAAAATGTTAACCTTTTAGTTAAGATAGAAATGTATACTTTGCTAATGACATCTAACAAGCATATACCTCGATAATTATTCGGTAGATCAGGATTAGACTTTTTATGGAGTGGTACTATCAAACATTCACTCCAACAACAAGGAAATTCACCGCAATAAAATAGACGATTGAATAATTTACATAAAATTGGAACTAAGGGTACTAACCCATATATCAAATGAAGTGGTGAAATTTGACCACCAGTAGACTTATTTTTGTTAATAGCATTTATAGCATCTACAACCTCTTGTTCAGAAATCGGTGAGTTAAATACTATCTCTTCAATTTCATCAAAATTAAACGAATCAACATTTTCGGAGACATCTTCTATGTTATTTTCAACATACTGTTGATTTGATTGGAAGACACTACTAAAATGATCAAACCACTGATCGATTGATATATTAGGTATCTTCTTATAATTTTTGCCAAATAGATTTTTTAATTCTTGCCAGAAATGCTTAGAATTGTTGACAAGCGATAGACTGGTATATAAAAATTGATAATTGTAATTACATATCACCTGGCCTGTAACTTATCCATATACCTTTTTTATGGCGGAAAAATTGTCAAATTTTCATGGAAGGGTATAACTTACCGGGTGGGCTTCAAACCCGTACCCCTACTGGACACCAGATTCGAAATTCCGGCGCCTTACCAACCGCCCTACAGATTCGGGTTGTCTGTAGAGGTGTAAACAAAGCGAGGTTAAATAATGTCACGTATCAATATTAGAAAGTTTTATCTACAAATATGATATTGATCTAAATGCTGAAACCACAGGCTACAAATATCATAACTCAACAATTTATTGGATTTGTTTTATTGATGACTCAATTTATAACACCTGCAACTATTATATCCATGCACCTTTCCAATGATCATATTTTACGACTTTTATTATTTTTTGTATCATGTGAATATATAGATGCCTTTTTATATAATTTTGGGCTCAATAGCTTAAGAAATTACATGTACTAAAAACGTTTATAACTATCCAAGTCTATTAAATGTAATTGGAGGAATAAAACTGCATTTGACTACAAATGTACTGAATCTATACACGATTTTCTTACTTTTTATAACTGTATTCACGCAAGAGCCTTAGTCTAGAATTTCATTGTGCACAATATTTGCGCATGATAAATAGAAATTCTGCATCGTCTTTATTATGAATAGATTTTGAAATTTAAGTTGTTTGTACACGGAAAATTTATAACATCGCATACCAAGGATATTTTCATTTTCAGGTGATTTTGTACATTTATTCATCAAAAAATCTGCCCCGTGTTCAGTAAATACTGTTAGCTAACGTTACAGGTACTGGAAAGCTCAACCAGAAGACAACTCAACCCGTTCGTTACTCAACTCAAAGCTATAGTGTTATAGATTGAGTTGTCTCGGGTTGAGTTTTCTTTGGGTTGAGTTGTTCCGACACTTCCGTTACGTAACGTTTTGGAACGTTCGCGAAAACTGTACTTCAAGAGTTTGTGGCAAGAAGAGGAAAATAAAATCTTTATAATATTCGCCAGTAATACAGGGAAGAATAAACCTTCGCCCGCATTTTATGCCCTGCTCGATTCGTACTCGAATCTTATTGAATTAATGTGTAAGAAGTAATCATTAGTATGGATTTGCTAGGTTTCAATGTGCACGAAAGTCTGTCTGTATTTCAATTATTATATACCGTATTTGTATAGCGCTCTTTTCATATTGAATATATGTTCAAAAGCGCTTCACAATCATATGCATAATTAGGAAAAAACGAGCTTAAATGAAAACGAAAATGAAAATGATTAAGAGATGATAAGATATAAAAACATAAACTGAACAATAATATAAAACTAAGAATTTGTGATCAATAAAGTGCTCATAGTAGTTTAAAAACGACAACAACAACAAAACAAGTTAATTTTCAACTGTAAAAAAGGTGAAAGAGAGATAATGGATTGTTGGTAGAGCGGCAGCCAAATTGTTGATGGGGAATCAGTACTCTGATTAATAGTTTTAGTGCTACAGTACTAGCAATTTAGTTAAATAACGATTGTTTGAGTTGATAAACAATAACTCTTTGGCTAAAAAATGTAATTTCTACATTGTCTAAATTAAAAAAAAAGATATTAAAAACATTGTTTTATCCATAATTAATGTACCGATTATACTATACAATCATAAAGCGTAGTTATGGACGCGCTCTACTTATGACCGTTCAAAGATGGTGGGCAATTGCGCAAAAAAGTCAACTAAGTGTCCGATCTATCTATTATATGTCCATGGATAAAATGGAAATAAGAAAACAGTTTTATGATTCATTTGTGATAGAAAACTATAAAAACTTGCATTTTGAGTTGCGATTACATTTTTCTTGGGGGCCAGGAGTTAAGCGTAATTCCATTAAGTTTGGTTATAAACCTTATTACGACAAACATAATTAGGGACTTTAGTCAGTTATCTTTCCTTGATAAAATCTGAAGCAATCCAATTGGTAAGTAGGTCCAGTTGGAATCCTCGGATTTTATTATTAAAGTCCTATGTAAGGATAACAAAATATATCATCTAATATCTTTCTTGTTAATGAAGATACTAACAGAAGAGATGAAATTTAGATAGATTTTTACCCTAAAAATACTTACATTGAATTTCAAACAAATTAAATGATTTACAAAAAAGTTATTTAAGATTAATTTTGGCAACTTGACATTGAAAAGTAAGGGTAAAATCCGAGTAATCCAACTAATAGGACCTACCTAAGGGGAAATAACTGACTAAAGTCCCTTATTATATAGAATATCAAATCACATTTCGTGAATACATTGTTTTTGTAAAAACAAAAACTGACACTATATACTACATGAATATAACTATTTAATGTCATATTTTAGTTTACTGAAAAGCCAGAAGGCCTGGGTATATTGTATGTTTATTAATGTGAAACTTATCACGTTTTATTTCACGGCGTCTCAACGCCGTGATATTGTGGTGGGTAGATTTTGATAGCAATGGGCAAAAGTCACGTGATAAAAAATGATAAAAATCCTTTCGATTTCCACTGCCGACAAATTTATTGTTTTTAATGCAGTCATAGTACAGCCCATTTCCGTTAAAAGTTAAATAGAAAAATCATTTTTGGGGGAATCCATATAAACAATTTTTCTAGCAACAATGCAACACACGAAAAATCAGCGTTTTATATCAACACATTTCCGCAAATCCTTTCGAATCACACGAAAAGGGGTAGGTATAAATCGCGAACCAACCGGACCAGGAGACCAGTTTAGTATACGGATACAGTTTAACAAATATGCGTATCATAATGTGTGTATAGTACATATATTATTGATATTTGCCAATATTTTATTTGAAAAGATAAGACACCAATATCGAAATTATATTTTAAGAAATATCTTTGCAGACTTTAACTATTAAAAGAATCGTCGATTGCTTCATCACATATTGTTGTAAATATTATATATTTCAACTGTTAGAGCATTTATCATTTGAAAACTAATTTGATATGATTCATATATTTTAATAATATACCTTTTTTTCTTATTAGCCGACTGTATAAATAAAGAAGCGTAATCGTGTAACATTGACTCTTAATTCTTACTCTTACTGAGCTCTATTGGCGATCTTTTCTAACTATGATTAAGTGCAGCGGACCAGTTAATTTTAAGAGCATAAGAGTTACGGACCAGGGTTGAGTTCAGTAACTGCGAACGTTATAGAACGTTCCGCCACGATACATTCGGAAGTCCTCGTCCATTTGCTGCGAATAATCTCGGACATATTTGGACGCTATTTTGAAATGTCCGGCGTTAAAGTAAACAAATGTATGACCGAGGAGTTCCGAATGCATCGTTATGTAACGTACTGTAGCGTTTTGTGTAATTGAACTTGCTTCTGGTTATAGATCGAGCAGATGTAAGATTATTTTTGCAGACTTTTTTTAATTATGAAAAGTTTGGTACTATATTGACGGACTATTGACCAGACGGACCAGGTAATTTTAAGAGAGTTAAAATGACGGACATTTACACCTAGGTGAAAAGCTCGCCCGTTTTTAATTTGTTCGAATGGAGTATGTTTTCTCGAGTCCGAGTGAATTCATTATTAAGAAAAATGATTTCTATTCGAAATAGCTTGCCTTTTGTATTTAAGTGCATCTTTTCGGAATTAAAATACATGTTAAATCCTTTCGTGTATCCGGCAACAAAATTCTTCCGTAACAAGTAAAGGTATGACTACTCTCTAATACACTGGTTTGAAAGATTCACTCGCTGACTCTCTACCTCTGCTTAAATACTATGCGCAAACTGATATTTCTATTTCAAGGCAAAGACACACACATTTAGATTGCATGACTGTCTCGTGATTAAAAAATAAATGCAATAAATGCAACAAATGTTCACGCCTGTAAAATCAAAATGTCGAAATTCAAAGATGCTGGACAGTTATGCATTAGTTAGATGATTGGTTACACGGATTGGTAAGAACAGATCCGCAATGTGAGGAGCACTTGACTAAACAGAAGCGATAAGTCATGTAAATAGCTTCTGTTCTGAAGAACTATGTTTTCCCTTCTGCCGATCTTTTTAAGCGTCATGCAAATATGAATTACTGGAAATAAATCCAACTAAAACCAAACATCCTGTCGGCATAAAGATGGTGTCTAGATCCAGACCATTCGCGTACTCCAAATTTGTCAAGATTCTCAATCTAACTAGTATCGAGAATCTTACTAGGCTTTTGGAACGAGATTGTTACATTTGAACAGAAAAACGTTTTATGACAAGTTACCTTTTAATTACTGAAAAACCTTAACATGACAATTCAATATAATGCTCTTTTGAGTTACCTTTAGATTATACTTTATCATTCTTTTTTGTTTGCCGTGACAATCCCTTTGCTGCATTTAGCAGCAATTTTTTACTTGTATTATAAATATGTTAGGTACTAGTCACTATAATAAACATTAACTTTCTTATAAATCAATTATCAAAACATGGCATGTTATTGTATTTTTAATTTTAAATTCATCCGTTTTTTTAAAACACGCGAGTCCACACAATTTTGTAGCAGTTTCAAAGTATTTAATCATGAGAAAACAAAATTAAGTATCCAGTATAAATCAATTTTGTTAATACAGCATGTTATTGTACTTTTAATTTTGGAATCGTCCGTATATGGGGAAATGCATGTATTGTCCGTTTTTTCTCAACTGTCAAAGCTTGAATAATTTCACGGTGACTGAATCCATTATTTTTGTACAGGCGGCCTAATTGTTATTAAGAATATGTTGACCAAAACATATCATACGACATAAGCAGCTTTACTCAATCATAAAACACCCATTCGGAAACTCATGGATGCATTACGACTATAATTTTAACAAACGCATTCACCGTGAAATGATTCATGTTTTGACAGTTGAGAAAAAACAAACTATACATAAGTGCGCGATATTGTAGGACAGTTTCCAAGAATTTATTCTTATGAAAACAAAATTAACTCTGTAGCCTGTTCAATTACCCTAAACGTTCCAAAACGTTCTGTAACGATACATTCGGAACTCCTCGACAATTCGCTGCAAATAATCTCATACATATTTAGACGCTATTTCGAAACTACCGGTGTTGAAGTAAACAAATATACGATCGTTTAGGCAATGAGTGATGTTTCTTTTTTAGTCCATAAATTTTGAAACATCACTCATTGCCTTAACGATCGTATATTTGTTTATTAGATTAGATTATTCGCAGCGAATGGCCGAGGCGTTCCGAATGTATCGTTACGGAACGTTTTACAACGTTTAGGGTAATTGAACAGGCTACTGCTCAGTACTGTTGGACTGTTCTAATGTTAAATAGACGCGTTAAGTTAACAAATTCACATAAATTCGTTTTAATTAAAACACCTTTTTTACTTATGCTTTTGATGATTTAAATAAACTGTTGAGATACGCAGACATGAAAACCTATCAAAACTCTATAATCTACATTTTAAAATACACATGTATATCTTGTTTCACATAATTTTATATCTATTTAATTTAGGTTATAGGTTTAGTAATGCATAGGCGGATCTAGGGTTTTTTTCTACTGGGGGTCTTAACTTTTCTAGAGAGGGGGGAGTCCATTTTTCCGAATCACAACCATGTTTTACGCTGTTTGCAGAATAACGCAACATATTTATAATAAAAAGCTACATAACCACCAGATCTATGTTAAACACGAATTCGAGCGTAGCATAACTGAGAAAAATTATTTCATGCTACCTAAAAATGGCTCACAGTTAAAAAGTACACTCATGGACGGGTACATTTTGGAAATTTCAGGGGGGATCCGATCCCCCGCCAGATCCGCCTAAAATGCATATGTTTTTGCAGCTTTGGAGCACTAGATGAATAATTGACAGTCTGAAACAGTGCGACTACGTTTAGAAGCAAGCAAAAACAAGAAATGTCTTTAAAAAGACAAACAGCGTAAAATTAGAAAACACCTCGCTAAAATATTTTACAGGTCGTCCACGTAAACATTGCGTATATAAACATAGCCAGTTTCATTACACACTAATACTTAGGGGTGTATTATTTTTTCAGTTTTATAGTTTAGTTACTTACCGTTATTTTATAAACATATCATTATATAAAATTTAAATTGTGGAATTACAATATTTAAGATAAATTTTGAATATCAAAGTTTAATGTTTTAATCCGTAAAATGCTGGCCTAACCCTGGCTTATTCACCTATTCAGTGGACAAGTCCAATGTTTCAAGTACAAAAACACGCATGACCTAGAATACGACCTGTACCCACGAAATAATTGAAGCTTTTGTTATCAAACTCTATACCGAGGTCTGTTTTTGTAGTTAATTCCTTTATCTTTATTTTGAAGGCTGAAAATGATGTCTATTGTTATATTGTAATATTGAAATCATGGAAACAGACTTTCATCGAAACACATATGTCATTTTGGTAAAATATATAATTTGTATAAGCGCCGAAGGCTTTAAAACACTTACAAAACACCACTGAGTTTTAAACAAAAATCCAAATTTGACGAACACGGAAAAACGCTTTTTAGACTTTCGGCGATATTGCCGAAAGGCTATGGTTATACCACAAATCGGAAACTATCGACAAAATGTCCGGCCAGTCTAACCTGCGGAGTGATACATGTGTCTCTGGTTTAATACGCAGTCAATAGACTATATCCGGAATTCAACACACGTGTAAAAAGAACAATAGGATTTAATCGTGTTCGTGCTGTTTAAGCAATAATGTGTAGAAAACTTTGTTTGTACCACCTGTGCACGGACGGAAAAACCCATAAATTTGAATTCCGGATTAGGTCTATTTTTTGGCGATAAAAGTAGTTACGTCATATGAATCAATGACAGGTATTTACTTACATCGATAAGCGTGTGAAAGGGGCGTAGTCAAATCTCGTTAATACACTCAGCAGTATATTTATATTAAATACACTAATAAACCTACAGAATTGTATGCAAAGTTTTCAGTGGAAAATTGCACTTCAAAATTTTGTATGGCAAGAAAAATAAAATAAAATATTTATAATATTTACCAGTAACACAGGGTAGAATAAACACTTCGCTCGCATTTTTTGCCCTGCTCGATTCTTACTTGAATCCATAATGTAAAGAGTAATCATTAGTATGGATTTGTTAGGTTTGAATGTGCACGGAAGTCTTTCTGTATTTCAATACTTTGATTCTTTTTTTCCAACCAGTAGAAGGAGGGAGTTTTCCCTACTTTCAGTACGTCATTTTGCATTTGTCCAATAGAATGAGAACTTATAAGTATATGAAGAAGGGTATCTCCAAAGTCAGCTAAGACAGTTACGCCAAAAAACAAACAACAATGATAATTTTGCAACAATATTGGGACCATCAAAGATAATGTTCTTAATAGCGGAACGGTCCTTATGAAGGGACATTTTTTCTTCCCAAATTAAGCAATTGGTACGTAAAATTCATGAAAAACCCGAAAAAAAGTGCATTAACAAGAGTGGTCATCATGGTGAAACTTTACTGTAAGTTTGGTACCATCAGTGTTCGGATTCCTCGGGTTGCACTGTATCGTGTCTTTCTCTTGTATTTTATAAAAAGTTTTCTAACAGTCGGGAGATATTCAGTTACCTGTAGAACACGAGTTAACTTCATTGAATAATAGCGTGTGCGGAAAATAAATCAGAGTAAACTTCGGTTAATATTTTATAAGCTGCATGTTCTGAGAGACTAGTCGAGTCACGTGACTCAACAAATCTACATACTACAGGCTTCAATGTAATGGTTAAAACAACAATTTTTCAAGCGTTCTTCAGTAGACAGCATCCTAGAGCACGTAGAGAGTTTTATAAATAATACGTACACACCACTGTGATGTTAGAAATTATTGTGTATAAACTAGTTGGAGATTATGTTTATTTCATTGTACTGTTAGAATTTCCTTTGTTTTACTGGGAGTTTAAAGTTATATTGTGTTTAGATGGAATTTACAAGTTAAGACATAGATAAATTGAAAACTGGTAAGTTCTGGGTCTGGTTAGGGGTTTATTCTCATTGTACACATTGTATGCATGCATGTTTTATACTGTGATAGGCCTATACAATACTACAGCTCATCAGGTATTACATTAAACGTTTTTCTAAGCTTTGGTTGTTTGGGTTTTGCGGCGCATCCACACATAAAGATAATAATTTTATCGCGACGAAAGCAATTTACGATAACAAATAATGCAACCGAATTATAATGATTTTAAGTCCTATATTTTATGATTAATATTTATTTCCTTCAGTATCGCATATGGTGGTACCGACTGAAAAAGTTCTCTAAGTGAGTTAACCTTAAAATGTTTGACACGGATGTATTAAAGATCCTGACAGTCAAGGAGATCGTGTTTCACATTGAAATGCTTGTCACATGGTATACATTTAGGTGCTTTCTCTTTTTTTGAGAAGGCATGAATGTGTTAATCTTGTATGACCAATTCGTACATCGCGTAATTACTATTTGATCTCGTCGATTAGCAAATATTATTGATGAAGATGAATCAGGGGTTGGCTTTATGTCATGTAACTTATTTAATCTAGCATTATTCCACTTTGTTTGCCATTTTGACTTAATTAATGTATTGATCGAACACTTGAAGTCACTGCTTGGTTCGTTCGTGACAAAAAGGACAATTGTGTCATAGTTGTATGCTGAGCTCATAAGAACCCACAGGTTTTTCAGATTCCATATCGAAAATCCTGATAACGTCTGGGTACAAGAACGATAAGAGGCAAGTTCTGTGGAAGATGATGCCGTTATATTTAGAATTACTGTGAATTCTAACATAGGCACGTGCGCTTTCACTCTTTATTTAATGTGACGTCATCTATGCTTTATTATTCAACAAAATATAGCTCGTGACGGCTGTTGAAATTTTACTCCCCACGTTAAATGAGCAAAGCCGAAAATAGCGCCCGAGTTTATAAGGGTTGACTTTAACAGAACCTTGGAACATGTCAGTAAATGTAAAACATGTAATAACCTTCTTACTTGACCGAAAATGGTATGAACTGAGTTTAAAACGATTCTAGCATAAAAATACCTACTTCAAGATGTTTTCTAAGTCCCAGCATTTCCCGGTTCCGCTGTCTCATTTCATCCTGTCCTTCATCCGACGATCATGCCAGCCATTATACGAAAAATACAAAGATTGGCTATTTAATCAAAGCCAAACTGTGCATAGCATAATATAATGGAACTGGCTACGTGTATTCTTTCAAGCTCATAATCATCCAAGCTGACACGAGCAGTGCTGATTTTCCGAAAATTTATCCTTCCTTGACATGCGTTAATAAATCCAATTTATATCCAACCTTTTACAAATATCTCCATCAAACTGTCTGATAACACACTACTATTCAGTTAACATCCAATTATTTAAGCAGTATTTGCAATATTCCGTCGAAAACATCGAACTTAAATGCTATGTACATCATCGTGTGTATATAAAATGACACTCACTAAGGGCAAGGTCGAATGTTTATTTCACGGCGCTTATTTTAAAGAATGATGTTTAACACACAAATAAAACTATGACAATTCGTATTTAGTTTTGGGTTCATTTTTTTAAATTAAGATTTGAATAATTATTTGTTTGAAATTAGAATCAATTATCAATGAGAACTGTGTAAATAAAGGCTATTTTCGGCCTTTGCACTGGGGGGGGGGGGGGTGGATTTCAACAGCATGGCGTTTCTGACAGTTTAAAATAGTTCTATAAATATATCTTTTCTAAGGATGTATTTTGCGATGTTAGAATCGAAATAACTTACAGTTGTCTATATTTTATTGTCTAATAAAACATAGGCACTCGTTTGATGCGCTAATTAAATCACTCGTGCTAAAGCACTCGTGATTTAATCATACGCGCATCACAACTCGTGCCTATGTTTTATTAGACAATAAAATATAGACAACTGTAAGTTATTTCTTAAATCATGAACTGACCTCTTGTGCTAATTTAAGACTTAGCGAACTTTTATCTGTCATCTTATCTGATATGCTCAGTCTCTCCATAAACAAATGAATGTTTATTTTCAATATCTTAAAGTGGATTTCTATGCTAAAAGAATACAATAATAAGATAAGTAAGATACAAATCTGGTAGTAAACATAACTTGGCATTTTAAGGGTCAGTTTAGGTAGGAACGAACAAACTATAGCCAACTCACAGAATGTGACCAACTAGTGTTCAGTTTTATTTTTTCAAGAAATTCAGAGGTTTTGACTCTTATGTGAAGGACAGCACTATCATTATCAACATAATTGTTTGTTTTGTAAGATTTTAATGAGGGTCCGTCCGCTCCATATGGATGCATTATGTGCAGACCCCGGAGTGTGACCTTTCACCCCTTGAAAGATTGTTTTTGAAGCCTAAATATAGGTCAAATTTAGAAAAGTTTTCCCAATAAAACATAATCTAGTTTCAGTTGTCTTATAGTGCGTAATTATTTACCCCGACCTGACCTTTCACATTTGCATTTAATAATTATCTACACATATCCCACGTAAGTCAGTACCACGCCTATTCTACACTTCGACAGCGATCGTAAAACTATAGAAGTATGTTGATGACGTTGCGTCCAATACTGGCGTCAATTTGCGTAACGTCAAAAGTAACGTTTATAAAAAATATTTTGTATTTTAGTACGCCATAGTCAGCATTCAATATCATAGTAATATATTTAATATATTGGCTACAGTGATACAAAATAATTTTTATTGTTTCATTAACCTTATTACATATTAATTTCAAATACATAGAAACCTAATGTGTTATTTTCCCATATTCTCAGATACATACCTATACGGTTTTTTTACCAAATATCAATGTAAATTAAGGTGTCCTCCAGTTTTCATGCTAGTTATCATATTGGCAATATTTCAATTGCATTTTTTATTTGTTTCAGTCTTTGTTTGCCTTTTCCTTTGCCATCTTATCGTTTGCCGATTTGAACTGCACGTGTTTATGCATTACTTTCAAGTTATATGATCCAAACAGAAAAAATAGGCAAACATTATTGACGTTAAAAACATCTAAAATAGGCAGCGTTACATTGTGGCTAGACATTTTAAATTGTTTATTATTCTAAGTTATTTCACCAATATCATATTGATATTGTATTATGTTATACGTTTTAGTTTGAACTTTTTGATGATTGGTATGAAATTTCGCTATTTTGTTTAATTCTGTGAACGATGATCTTTGAAATATCTTAGTCGAGCCTATTTTCGGCATTTTGTGGATGCGTTACATCGTGGCTAGACATTTTTAAACCAGGCTAACGCCGTTTTCTGTTTGCTTAATTATTTTCATGTTAAAATATATCTACGAGTAAAGTATGAATTGTTTAAATTGACTGATGTAAGATTTATCAAAATGCGATAAAAATTGTAAAAGTTGTTGAATATTTTGAGTCCTAGGGCTTAGTATTTTCAAATTAACGCCAGTATTGAGCGCAACGTCTGATGTGTTAAATTTCGACACATAATCATCACGGTCACTGTGTAATCGAGCATTAATACTACATTCGTATTCAATGTAATGAATATTCTTGCATAAACGTCAGGTGGGGTCAATATTTACGCACAATACTAGGAAGTAAAGCCCGTTTCAACCAAATTAGTATTATGTATATGTCATCCACTCACAACATCTAGAGTTTGAACAATGTACAATAATTATGAGGATAGAAGAACTGCTTTGTTACTTCCTTGTTAAAACGCGGATCGAAGCGCAGTTGGCCGCGCGCTCGAATCTAGTGTCCTGAAGGGTTCGAATCTTACCTAGGGAGGTTATACCCTTCCATAAAAATTTGACAATAATGTCAATTTTTATTCATTAATAAGGTATACATGTATGGAGAAGTTTCCGGTCTTGTGGAAGGGTAGGTGAGTAATAGTTATAGACAAGGGTCCATGAAAGCTAGGTTCGCTGGACGCCGTTGTATGACCTATACAATGTATTGCTACGACGTTAAACCTAACAAAATAAATTCTGCCTTGTTATTTTGCTTGTCTGAAGAACCGTCATTTTGACTTGCTTCGAATTACGTGAGTGATCGTTTGCTTTTAATCTTACTGTGGCAAGTATAGGTGTCTGTGTATTACATTAGACATTGTCTGTTAATATAAACTACAAAACAGAGTTTTAAACGGTTTTACACCGGAGTTTAAAATTACGAAGACATGGAATATTGTATATAACATTGAGAACATACGCCTGATGAAATATGACAAGTTTTCTTGTACCAGTGATTTGATAGACAAGTCTAATGCTAAAACCTATAAGCTAAGTAAAATAAGATCATGTTGACATTCAGATTTCTTAACCCTTTCTTCTACAGATCGATTTATCAGGCAATGTTTGTTTGATTGTTAGTTTGGTTTTACGCCGTAGCAACACATTGTATAGGTCATATAACTGCGGTCAGTCAATCTACTCACTCCTCCTGGAAAGGCTAAATATCTGGATTTAGCTGTTAACCAACTACTAAGCGCATGCTTTCGTCAGTAACTGACATCTGCCCTACATAATTAAAATCATTGGTTGGAGGGAGAATGGCACAGACCCTTACAGAGGGTGTTGTTCAAGAGATGTTCAACTGTATATGATAAGTATTCTGCCACAGCTTATCGTATAAATTCGTTTTCTGTCTATGTTATTTTACTTGTTGTTCACTTTTTACAATAAGTATGAAGGACATGCAGAATACTGCTGTATAATGATACAGCGGATTATGTAGATGCGAATATAGCATTAATTTTGTTGATTCAGCTAACCTACTTATTGTGTTCATCTAGTCGAAGTCATACATTAGTATCTCAACATCAAGCGATCATATTTATATCATAATTGTTCTCAAGAGGTTTAGATCGTATGTCTATGTACATGTATGATGTATATCTTCCTACTTTTATTATTTCCTGTTTTTCTAAACCTTTCATATTCTCGTTCTCTCTCCCTCAAACCCCATCCATCTCTCTCCCTCTCTCCCACTTTCCCTTCCTTCCTCCCTCCCTCCTTATTTTGATCATTCTTCCTGTTATATCGACAACTTATCATATAATTAGACAAACTGATTAACTTCAGTATTGTAAACGTTTGGGCTTTTAAAATTAACTATACAATAGATTATTAAGGTTCTCATTATAATAGAAATGCTGATGTTATAATATGTAATTATCTCCCTTAATTTGAAAGAACGTGTTAACTTATTCAAGAATGGAAAAATACTGTCAATAACATGTCTAGATTATATTACTTCAGTAAATTTAAAACAGATTGATTGCTCCTGTTTCGACTATATTATTATTATTGATAACGATGAATCAAGAAAACAAAATTACAGCGTTAAGACTTTCTTTACATAGATTATACATTGATACGGGTCATTCGGAACATCCTCGGCCATTCGCTACGAATAACCTCGGACATATTTAGGCGCCATTTTGAAACTATGTAAACAAATTCACGATCGTTTAGACGATGACTGAAGTTCCGTTTTTAATCCGTAAATTTAAAATTATAGTGCGTACAAAAAAACAAATCACTGTTTATAATAACAATACAATGAACTAACCCACGAAGAGGGATGCCCAGGATGACTTTAAAATACACAATTGTGATATGTTTACTTATGTCTTAGTTGTTGGTGTAATGGAAAGCGTATACCATAGCAAGCATGATTTACCAAGTGGTGGTGCTTTATCAAATGTCTTAATCTTGTTAAAATGAATTACACAAATTTTATTTTCATTACTGCCTACCCCTAAAATGAATTGCCTCATTTTTGATGTTTACCAAAACACGTTTTGTTTTTTTTGCACGCACTATACACAGTTCAATGTTACCGATGAACAATATTTGCTTCAATTTAAAACAAATAAAGATGTTTAGACAAAGATCTGTGTGTAAACTACAAGAACTATTTTGCGTAACCGTTACGTGCTTCGCCTCGCGTAGGTAGTAAAATCTCCAAAAATCCAGTGAAGACCCCCCCACGAATCCTTCCGAGATTATTCATTCATGAAAGGTCGAGGGTGTTCCGAATGTGATACGGGTAGGTCAAACAATATTGTACAATAATAGATAATGTAAATCATGTTCTTCTCTGCAAATCGAAACTGAATTTCACTTCCTATTATAGTGTTCAATATATTCTGATAATAGAAAAAAACCATGGCAATGTCCCCTGGCCTTCTTTTAGATGAATTCAACAATATATAAATCATCAAGAAAAAGATACTGTAAAAACTAGCTTAATTTTAAAAGAGTCTTTTTCACTTGGAAATAACTTACTCAGTAACTAGTTGTGTACTGTATTATATTGTAGTGACTTGTATTGTTTTTACATTGTATTTGTAAAATAAATATACTTGTATTTATGTCATGTTTGCTCTGTTTTGTATACCAAAGACTAGTATTTTCCGATTTAACGTTCTGAAGTTCTGAATTCGATTATACTTGTATATTGATTATCCATGCACTATAAAATGTTTTCTTTTCTTGTTCAGATGCGTTCCTTGTCTTTTTTTAAAGCACGTACTAAAATATATAACAGCTTATCTTTCTGGGGGAGAGGAGAGGGGTTAACGTGCTGACAACTTAAATTATGATCCCTTTCCGACGACTAGTTGACATAACCTAGTTTCATGGACCCTTGTCTATGATTAGAACTCACCTACGCTTCCATGAGACCGACAACTTTTCAATATAACTTATTATTGGGGGAATGTTGACATTATTATCAAATTTCATGGATTGATATAACTAGCCCGGGTGGATGTCAAACCATCTTCGAAATCCCGCGTGTAGCCTAGTGCGCCTCGTTCTCAGTGTTTATTTTGTTTAATTGTTCAACCAAACAAGGATCCTATATTAGAAGGATTCGTAACGGAAGGAAACTAACGGAAGTTCCCGGTCGTCGCGAGACGATGCGAGAGCGCTATTCCGTCGCATCCACCATTTTCACGAAAAGGCAAGCTACTTCTATCCGCGAATATCCGCTTTAAACTAATCCATCGAAGGATGTTTTATGTTCTCATTAAGAAAATTATGTCCATCAGTCATAAATAAGTTGGTCGTCAATGACTAAATTGTCCAACTTTGATAAATTTCACGTTTATTCTAAGGCATTAATTATCGATTCAAGCGTGACAAATGTGTGAAATGGCGACCAATCGAAAATGAAGGCTGCGCTCTAGCGCAATATCTGAGTGAAATGGTCAATAAATATGTATTTGAGTTGGATTTATGGATAGATATGTGATGTATGAAGTGATTTGGTAACTTAATTAATCGAAATTAGCTAGCTTTGATAATCAATTTCATCTTCAAATATGATCATTTCGGCTAAAAACAACGATTTTCATGGATTGAAGTCCTTTATGGGAATTTTTGATTAGCATTTTTCGAGTATAGTCCTGCAGTATATGAGGTGAACCGTGCACTTGAGTCCCCACAAAGTTTTTTTTCAGTTTCTATATCTTTGAAAGGTGCTGAATAAGAATCCGAGTGATGACACCCTGTCATCATTGAGCAATTTGCATAATATGCAAATTAAGTCCGCCATTATAGAAATTCCGTTTTTCGCTAATAACTAAATAACCAACTTAGATACAAAATTAAAATATGTATCTATTCCCATGTTTTCAGGGTCTATCTATCACATGGTACTAATATCAGCTTGATCAGATCATTTAAATATGCAAATTTATGCAAATTAGGTATTTTACGAAACACAACATTCGGTTTTGCTATACACAACGTCTGTAGTTTTTACATTGATATTTTGAGTAAAATGTGTTTATGTTAAGCTACTTTTGTATATATTAAATACAAATATATCAATTAATTTCATTAAATCAGTTTATGTTACTATAAAGATATGCAAACTATTCAAATTATGTTAAAACTTGTAGGATTTGGCCTCAAACAGTACATGATGTCATGTATATTTATGCCGTTGTCTATCATTCTGTGGAGGTCTGGATAAATTTGGTTCAGTTTTTTTTTGGACAGAGCTGACTAAGAAATTTAGTTAAGACATCCTGTCACCCATGAGCAATTAGTATAATATGCAAATTTAGTCCGCCATTACCGAAATTCCGTTTTAACATATGTGTCTGCATCCATGTTTGTAGGGTCTAGTTATCATATTATACGACCTTAAGCATCATCAGAGATGATTTGCAAATGCAGATGTATGCAAATTAGGTCTTTAAGTATAGGAAAGTGTTGGTTTTTTTTCACTATATAAAATGAAGATCATGTACCATTATTCGAGTTGTTATGAACAGATTAACGATTATTTACAAAAAATTAAAGCCAAAGCATTTAGTTAGTATATTTAATGTGACGACACAATTGAAAAAAATCATAATACCTCAATAACCATATATAACAAACATGAACAGTATGTATTTGCCTATATATATGCTACCATGGCATTAGTTTGATTTGTTTTATGTCAGAGAACATATACTAATATCATAATGATCATATGATTTGGATATGTATATTTATGCAAATTAGAAGCATAAAGTAAAGTGATATCCCTTTTCTCTATCCAAGTTTAAGTCAGTGTGTAGAACAAAAGAATTCTACATAAACCAAGAGCATGCATTGCTTATTATATATAATTTTTAGATAATTAAGATACGTAGTCCTTACAGTCATTAGATTGTAAAGAATATTGTATTTTGCCCGTAATTTCTCCAATGACATTTCCCCTACTAAAATATGTTCTGTTATCAATTTTTTGATATAATAAGGAAGATAAGTAAGGATGCATTCAATTGATTGTAAGAATATACTATGCAAAACAAGTTTAAGTCAAAATAAAGTCGAAAATTTAGCCATACAAAGACAAACTAAGTGTGTGTAGCCATGATCATGTACAGCACACTCCGAGTTTAGCTATCCCAATTCAATTCTTGCAGATCATGACCTTTCGTGGTAGTCCAAAATACCCGGTTAGTCTGATTATCATGGCGTTACAGAATTAAGATTCCTGCTCACCTTGCAATAACCAATTATGCTATAAACATTCATACAAATTTTAGTTATCAAACATGCATGCAAGGTCTCATTGTCATATTTTTGATTCTGAAAAGCAACTAATGTTTATTTTATTGAACTTGCTAGCAACAGATTTATGTATACGACGTTCCTCAATGCTGGCTTTGTTATTATATATTTATTAACATGCCTAGAACGTTCTATCTTATCTTGAGTAAATAAATTAGTGGAAACTATGAGCATATGAATAAAGTTGACACATGCAGTTTCATGAATTTCTTTCCACAGTAAACAATGTTGAGAGGTCAAATCTGCACGAAAATAAGTAAGACTTTCCAGCTTCTACTATTGCCATGAAGTACATGTATATCAATCAAACAGATGCTTAAATTATGTCAATGACAGGATGTTTTTATGATAAGGAAACGCTTTTGAATTCAGTAGCTTTAATTTTACAATCAATTTTACGATGTACTATTCAAATTAATTTATTGTTCTTCATTTTTTCGGTTCTGGTGTAAAGGCACACCACGTCAGAATGTTATATTGAGCTGAAAGCACAAGTGCGTAGGCCACATGGTAATCTCATAATGTGGACATTCTGGACATTGAAATCCAACCGAACATAAAATTGGGTCGCAATTGACAGATTACTTGATTCAATTATATTTGCTGGAAAATTTCCTCTTTGAATTACTTAAATTTTGAACAAAATAAATTCACTTGAAAAACAGTTCATTTAAAAACCTTTTTTTGCATACATTTGCATATGAAAATCATCTGATCATGCTGAATGTGGTATCATATGATACCTAGACCCTAGTAACATGGGTGCAGACACATATTTTAAAATCTTATCATGATGAGTTATCGTGTTATTAGCGAAAAACGGCATTTCGATTATGGCGGACCAAATTTGCATATTATGCTAATTGTTCAAGGATGACTGGATGTCATCACTTAATTTCTTAGGCAGCTCTGTTCAAAGGAATAGAAGCTGAATCAAAATTATCAAGGCATCAACAGAATGCTAGACAATGGCATAAATATTCATGACACCATGTAATGTTTGAGGCCAAATCCTACAAGTTATAACGTAATTTGAATATTTTTCATATCTTTATAGTATCTTAAACTGATTTAATGTAATTATTTGATATATTTGTATTTAATATATATATACAAAATTAGCATAACATAAACACATTTTACTCAAAATATCAATGTAAAAACTACAGACGTTGATGCGTATAGCAAAACCGAATGTTGTGTTTCGTAAAATACCTAATTTGCATAAATTTACTAAATTTGCATATTATACTAATTGCTTATGGGTGACAGGATGTCTTAACTAAATTTCTTAGTCAGCTCTGTCCAAAAAACTGAATCAAATTTATCCAGACCTCCACAGAATGATAGACAATGGCATGAATATACATGACATCATGTACTGTTTGAGGCCAAATCCTACAAGTTTTAACATAATTTGAATAGTTTGCATATCTTTATAGTAACATAAACTGATTTAATGAAATTAATTGATATATTTGTATTTAATATATACAAAAGTAGCTTAACATGAACACATTTTACTCAAAATATCAATGTAAAAACTACAGACGTTGATGTGTATAGCAAAACCGAAAGTTGTGTTTCGTAAAATACCTAATTTGCATAAATTTGCATATTTAAATGATCTGATCAAGCTAATATTAGTACCATGTGATAGATAGACCCTGAAAACATGGGAATAGATACATATTTTAATTTTGTATCTAAGTTGGTTTTTGAGTTATTAGCGAAAAACGGAATTTCTATAATGGCGAACTTAATTAGCATATTATGCAAATTGCTCAATGATGACAGGGTGTCATCACTCGGATTCTTATTCAGCACCTTTCAAAGATATAGAAACTGCAAAAAAACTTTGTGGGGACTCAAGTGCACGGTTCATCTCATATACTGCAGGACTAATTGAAAATTGGTATCCAATAAACCTTTTGCTTGCATATGCATGATTAAACCTAAAACGCAACTTTAAAAACACCCCATTTCCTGGCTGAATTTTACATAGATTTTAGAACTATTGAACTTAATCATGGACCCAGTTAATGTTGTATCCTTAATTAAATGTGTTCTATTGCACTATTTTAATCTAACTCCTCACAGCGGTTACGTCACGCGTTGCTACTTTAACTGAATGTATTGATTTGATAAAGGGAGATAACCTCTGTGGGGGAGTTTGTATTTTAATTACCAAAAAGCGATCGGTTCATTGTGTTTTGAAGGATAATGACTATTAGTCTGGATTACTTGCCCCTTACCACTATCGTTATTGGGCCAGGCAAGCCGTAATTATGGCGGCCTCCATTCGATTTGGATTTTTCTGATTACACGTATACTTAGCGAACGATTTACACAAACCAGTCTCACTTCAACACAATTCGGACTTGGATTAGTCTCGTTAGAATTTCGGATACTTTATTTAGCATAAATGTAACCGAACAACTGAAGAAGGTACTCACTGTAATTATTGTACAATGATCCTTTGATATAAACCTGTGTTGTTAGAAATGTTCATTGAAAAAATTTTTTTTTATCCAATACCTTATTCACTACAAAGGGCGCGGCCATTATCATGCTTTGCCTAACGTACTTTTACCTGACAAAAAACGACTGGGAACCAGACAAAATGACTATTATTTTAATTATTCGCCACTCTTGATAGATTTTAATCAGTACTTTGCCTTGGATATGATATTTTTGTCTATTAATAAGTCAGAGTTTTTGTTGTTTTGAGAGCATAATGACTTGTATGATGTGTTCAGTCATTATCTGAGGTTGAGTCCTATGCTAGTAAACCTCATAAACAAAGGTTATGTCATTGAAAGTCCAATTCTGCTAGCTAAATAAGTAGAACACTGGACTACTGATCTGTTTTAATAAGTTTTATTATTTGTTTTATTTTTCCATTTTGATCTACATTTTATGGTGGCATATTTCTGCCATTAGATAACCACATAACTAACTAGTTAATTAAGAGGTTAATTAGTTACGGTAACTAGTTTATCTCTTAAGTTAAGTGGTTAACTAGTTACTGTAACTACTAATTAACCTCTTAATTAACTAGTTGGTTAAGTGGTTAACTAGTTATGGTAACTACATAACCACTAAACTTAATTAAGTTAGATATTTTTGTTGTTGTTCTATAAAGTGTGAACGTATAAAAGTATATTCACTTATTTTATATTGTCTAAGTTGTATTTATTTACTTTATAAACCTATCATTATGTTTTCTGTCTGTTGCTTTTCTAGTAGTTCTATCAGACATTTCTCTGATTTTATGTCTCTATGTTTGTCATTGTCATTGTATAATCTTGTTTATCCGTGTCATTGTAATGTTGTCATCTCATTTTAATTTTGTAATATTTTCATGTCATTGTAATTTTATGATGTTTCCCATTTATGTTATGATCTTATTGATTGTGATGTAATCATTGTATTCTTATAATTGTTAATCACTAGAAACTGTATAGTTTTTTGTGAATAAATGTATGATCTGTTCTTCTCTGTTCATATGTTCTATAATGAGAAAATGATTTTGTAATCGGTTAATTATTCCGATAATTAGGCCATTTACATCAGAGACCAGACGTCATAGAGCATTTTCTTTACAAACTATTAAATACTCAAAAAGATCAATTACTGTTAAGAATTTTTTACATTTAAATTTAGTCATAATTGAGCGGGAAGAATTTCAAATAAAAAGACAACTCCCAAATATAACCACTCGCGCAATTAATTAGCGCTTTTCGCCGATTACCGCCACTTTGGGTTTTTAAAAAATACTCTTTCACACTTTATGATAAATTTGCAGACGACACTGAAACGACAGTAAAAATCGATAAAATCTAGTTTAGCGATATGGCGTTACATATTCTTCTAATATAGGATTTTTGAGTGTGATTATGGGAATCCGTTCGGGTACGTTCATGTTCTTATTCCTGATGCTGTAGTTTTGTTTTCATTATCTTCTTTGTCAAGAACTGTTCTTTGTGTTCATTGATATAAAGAGTAAATCGGTTTTATGGTGTTATATCATTTGACAGAACAGTTATTAACTTATTCATACATTAGTATATTGTTATAAATCATGTCATATGGCATGACTTGGAGCAAACGTAATGTAATGCAGAGCGTGTACACTGACTTAACTGTTCAGATTTTTTTAATGAATTTCATAGATCTATATAATTTTATGTATATACAAGGCAAAATTTCGGTTGGCCAGTATGCTATTATTTTGCAACAAGGCCTTTATCGCTCACTCGAGTAGTTCAATTTCCTGGATATTTGGATAAAAAAATTAGTCAATAGAGTGTTAACATGATTTTTATTGCTCCAGTGACCTAGTTCTTCTTCCAAGATGACCCATGTACGAACTCGTTTGAGCAAATACCTAGACATACATTTTGACCAAGTTTGGTGAAAATTGTATAAAAGAATGTGACCACTAGGATGTTCACAAACAAAATGTGGACAAACTACGGACATTCAATGATCCTAAAAGCTCACCCTGAGCTAGCTCATGAGAGCTAAAAATCACATAGACGCATCTTTACAAAAACAAATGTGGCAATTGAAATGTGGGACAAATGTTGATTGATACATTTTGAAAATTTAAAGGAATTGCAAGGCAAAAGTTCAATATCATATTTCCTGATTTTGAATTATTTTTTTATAGCTGTGAATGCAACAGACATTAATATGTTAATATGATACTTGGAAAAATATTTCTTTATTTTCTCGTAATATTTGTGGGTGTTTCCTATCTAAACCCACGTGGGTCAGGATAGCTTAAAACAGATTAGTGTTAAAATATTCATTTACTGATATGAAGATACTAGAGCTTGTTATTGTGCAACATTAGTATAATTCTATTTAAAAGATATTCTAACCGCATAAGAATGTTGAAAAGGCAAGAAGCGACCAATGAAAATAATGTTTAATTTCAGCAAGTACGACATATAACAAATCTATAAATAGCTTGGTGATTCCCTCAGTATCCGTCTTTCGTTTTCAACAATGTGTATGCCACATGTTTTAATTCGTTCAGTTGAATGTTATAAGTGACAAATGTTATTAGTAAGTGATTTCTTACATTTTTAATACTGTTTTAAAAACTAAATTTGGTTCTATACTTTTGGCACAGTCATTTGCCTGTACATCCCTTTAAGAGACTGAGGTATAACTTATCAGTTATAGATTTATACCCTTTTACTATAAACAATCATTTATGAATTATTCCACCAGTTTTCTAAGGAGTTTGTTACCTAGTGCTTAGTTACCTGGTACCCTGCTAACACCAAGGGGAATAAGTATCTGATATCAAATCGAGGGTACCAGAAAGCGAAATTGACCACTGACGTCTACTTTAGGTTGTCTGCTCTGACAAATGACATTCATGTAGGATAACTTTGTGCAGTCAGAAGTCACTACGACACCGCGTCAATTTTTAAGTCGCAAAATATCTATTGTACGTGTTGATGTGCATTTCTTCCTGTTTATTAGAGTGTCATATTACAAAACCTACAAAAATAATTAAAAATAAATTGTTATGATAGTATAAAAAATGTTTACAATAGATAGACTTACATACAATTAGAACCAGGCGTTTACAAAATGTTTAAGTCTGGTTCTGGTAATACACACCGTGTGACAGACTGCAAATCTATAAATTGGTCATTAACTGAAATCAAATAAGAGCTGCACGCAGGTATTGCACAATTTTAAATAATCATTCGTGACATGAACGCTGTTACAAAGAAAAAAGTGTGGGATTTGTTTCAAACTGCTTTGTAATGAGAACAATAATTGTAAAGAATATTACAATCACAGGTATGGTTGCATTTTTTGTTCCGAATTTGATACTTATGGTAATTTTAGTATTACGTTTAGTCAATGTTCATTGTTATAAATTTTGAATACACATACTTATTTAGCGTTCAGAAAATAGTTCGCATACATGCCGTTAAAAACCCACCTCATGCAGACAAGTTAACACAATACCCATCAAAACTTTGGAGACATTTTTACTTCTGGGAGCCTTCTTCATAGATTTTATCAAAAATTTGAAAACCATTTACATGTTGTATTTTGAATTTCTTTTAAGTTTTGCTTATTTTTTGTTATAATGGTAATATCTGTAGTTGAGACCACCAAAGTAGTTTTAAATCTATGTTATAGACAATAATTACATTGAATTTGGTTTTGGAGGCTTTGGGATTTCAGATGCTGAATCTTATAAATGTGATGCATTAAAGAAATTTGTTTTCATTCAACTACCACTCATACTTAATATATGAAAAATAATTAACGAAAACATTTATTTATTGAAAACATTTTTTTTAAATTCCCTTTTCTACAAATTGTTCGCTCAGTCGTATTATTTTTTATTTGGTTAAATACCGTGTCAGTACAAACAATAATCATTTTACAACGACCAGTTCACTTTACATAGCTTTCTTAAACCTTTGTATAAAATTTGAATTGCACTCTAAAATCGATACAGCACGAAGCCATATCGCATGTGTCATCGAAACGCTTATAATGATATCAAAATCGGCATGTAAGCTCATTTAATTGAAACTGCTGTTTCAAGCATTATTCATGCTAAACTATGCAATTATGTTGTTTTTCTTTTTAAAAGGTCAGCATTACCCTACTTTTACTTAACATAAGATTCTTTCAAGTCAATAACCCAAAACTCTTCATGTTCATGATATTTTTATTCTTTTTACATTAGAATTCCAAGTACATGTAGCTGGTTTATCGGCCAGAAATTTAAAACAAACACATCTCAATTTGATTTTACTTTTGTAAAGGTATATCATATCGCGGTAAGCGTATCTTGACATGTTTCTTATCGCAATTTGCTTGAAGATACACAACGTTTTTCATAACCAATGAGCCGCCCGGCTAGCTCAGTTGGTAGGCGCCGCCATTACTGTGCTTAGTCTGACCCAATAACGATAGTGGTAATGGGCAGGTAATTCAGACAATGATTATACACGTATTAAGTCATTGAGTAAGTAAATGAGTATTGTGTTGATGAAAAGTGTAAAATGATATCAAGCACTTTGTACCAATTGCACCTAACTTTTACTCAGTCTTAAGTAGATTGTTTCATGGAGTGTTTAGTTCCGGATATTTAAGTGGCAGAGTTTAAACTAAACTGTTGTCAACATATGAGAACATATGTGTTATTGAGAGTTCGTTAGTCTTTAAATATGAAAAGCATTGACTGCATATCTTATAATACGACCATCAACGAACACTGCTGTGTAAAAAAGCATTATATTAAGCAGTTTGTTCATTATATTGAGTGGTTTAATCATTATACTTGGTTGTTTTATCATTATATAATGTGCTTTCATCACAACAACATTCGTTAATGTACAGGTCGTCCACGTAAACAATGCGTATACAAACATAGCCAGTTTCATTACACACCGATATTTAGGGGTGAATTAATTTTACAGTTTTGTAATTAAGTTACTTTACACTTATTTCATAAACATACCACTAATTAAAATTTACAATGTGAATATATACTATTAAAAATAAATGTTAAATATCACAGTGGTAGGTTTAAATCAGTAAAATACTGTTCATGCATAAGCTTATGCGCCTATTTAGTGGGCAAGTCCATTGTTTATAGTGCAAAATCATGCATGACCTAGAATACGACCTGTACAGGTCGTCCACGTAAACATTGCGTATTTAAACATAGCCAGTTTCATTACACACCAATAATTAGGGGTGATTTTTTACAATTTTACAGTTTAATTAGTTTACACTTATTTTAATAAACATATCATTATATAAAATTTACAATGTGCATACACACAATTTAAAATAAATGTTACACATAAAAATGGCCTGTTTAAATCAGTAAAATGCTGTTCACGCATCAGCTTATTCTCCTATTTAGTATATTGTTTAAAGTACAAAGAAGACGCATGACCTAGAATACAACCTGTACTTGTAAGACAGTCTCGGCTTTCCATATTTGAAACTTGTATGATTGTGTACATATTCAATGGATTTGTATAAAATCTGTCACGTCGCATTACGAGCTGTTATTTATAATGTAATGCATAGCGTTTATTCAGTAGTTCTTTAGTTTTCAACGGAATAGGAAGTTTTAATTTGGAAGAGATATAAACGTGAGTACTGGAAACTGTAGAGACTTATTTTCATAACAGTCGAGTCAATTTGTTTTATTTTGTCAAAATTAGTCAAAGATTGTAGGAGACATTTTTTCACCGATTCTGCATGAAAACCGTGCCTGATTGGGAACCAATTGTTCGGTATTTGGGATAACTAGGGCCGTCGAAAATATTCGAATATTAGGGTCGCAACCAGATATTCGAATGTTGAAAAACGAATACTAATATTCGAAATTCTCAGCATAAAAATAGGCTTTTTTCAACGATTTTTCCAACAAAGTTGCTATTCAAATCGTAGTTTAAGGACTATGTAAAAGTTGAAATTACAGAAAGGTACCTTTAAGTACCGGCCCTCAAAAAGTTGGTTAGGGTGAATGCAGTGCTAAAAATATCATTATGTTTAATCATCCCTCTTGCCTGAAATCTTTTGGACCAGGCAATGTTATCGTAGGTACTTCACATCACCTGTGAATACAGAAATAAATACGTTATTTTCTGTGCAAGTTTCCTTCTATTCTAGCGAACAAATTCAGAATACATATGCAGATATTGAATGCACTAATATTACTCTAGATGCACTGAGGCTTACATTTTCTATATCTGTGACTGAATTTACATATATGAACAAACAAATAAGTGGGCTTTGTAATCAAAATTTGGGCGTCCATTTTGTGTGTATTAAAAACTTATTCATTACACATCTTTGCGGAAGTCAGGGGCTAATCACAAAAACGTGTGTACATACGCGAACTGAACTTCTATCTAAAGATTGCAAGATTTCGATGAAATGTCTTAGGAATGGTTTATTTTTTATGAAGTTATTACTATATATGTCTGTAGATTTGATGATTTATTGTTTTAAGGTATTTATTTGACGCCACGTGGGAACTTTTTTGTGCCTAATTACTGTATTTTGACATCCATCGGTTCCGTCTTAAATTGGTCGATGTTTTGTTAGCAGATGACCATTTATTGTGTCATACCACCTTTGTTTAAATTGGCCGTGTATTGAAAAATCAAGAGTACGGTGGCTCGGTATGGCCCTCGTGCATTTTCTTCGAGAGCTTCTAATCTCCGTTTGTGAAATTGTTCGTTGAAGTTTGTGGAACATATTGTATTCTTTAAATGTTTTGTAGTTTATAATGTATTGTTGACAACAAATCATGTGACCAAATTTGAGGGCTTCACCACTTGACGTTGACTTAAGTCAGATATTTTAAGTTTCGAGTGCGTCTTTGAAATTCTCTCATCGTAAACGTAAGTTCAACGTAAGTAAGTTATTTCGGAAATTTCGCTATCTTACGTAAGATTCTTATGAAACAGTCCCAGTTCTTTATCAGCCCTGCGTTCAGTAAGCATTAAACGTTAGTCAATCACCGTAACCGTTATGAACGGTTAATTGAACGATCCGTTGAAGCGCGAACGTTTAAAGATAGCGGACGAGAGAATCTTTACTTCAATTTATTAGAAGAATTCGGAGAGGAGGAATTGTTTTCTTGTTTACTTTTTTGTAAATTTATTGATCTAAATGAACGGGAGTAACACCGCCGACTTCGTTGTAATGGCAGTTTCTAATTTGCACAATATACTGGAACTATTTTGTTTTCCGTTAACAGGCCGTTCAATAATGACATTAGTGAATTATACCTATTTTAAGTGCGTACCTTTCATTACCTGTGTCCATTATTGGACACCGTACTTTTTGTTTGTACTACTTCTTTTGTGTAAAGTTGTATTTTGGACATGTTGAAATTTATAAATTTTAGTATATAGAGATATTTTAATATACTGATTTCAGACAATGTATGAATTAATTTGTATTTTTAACTCTTAGTGCATCTGTACGGAGGTGTACACAATCTGATCATAAGATTTTATTTTAACTTTTTTCACTTTACTTCATGTAAACTTGCACAAAAGTTTACATGTTTAAACTCACTTTTTTCATAAAAAATAAATATTACTAAACCACTTTTTTGATATTTTTCTATTAAACTTACTTATTTATTTCATTCGGATTAAAATGGAAACTGAAATTTATGAAAATTATTTGTAAATTTCAATTATTGCAACCACACATATTTTAAAGTCATGAAGGACATTCGTAAATTACATAGTCCTTAAGAAGCCTTTTTAAAGTTTGCATGTTTGTTTTACACATGTCATATAAGTTATTCCGAATTGTCAGTTAAGGACTATGTTAATGATAAAATTACAGAATGATACCTTGAAGTACCGACCCCCAAAAAGTTGGCAAGGGTAAAAACAGTGCTAAAAATATCAAAATGTATAATCATCCCCCTTGCCTGAAATCTTTTGGACCATGCATATTACCGAAGGTACATCACATTATCTGTGAATAAAGAAATAAAATCCATTGACAAATTTAATGAGTTCTTGTATTTAGCATGTAGTAAAATATTACAGGTTATTGAACTTATTTAATTGATAATGCAAAGAATTCTTTTACATGTAAAACAAATCAGCCAAACAATAAAATACTGAATAAAACTAAAAACACGCCTTGGTTTAACCAAGAATGTGCACAGACCAAAAGACATTTTAAAAAAGCTCGTAACCAATACTTTAAACACAATACAAAACATAATCGCATATTTTTTTACCAAAAAACTCACCATGAATAATCGCATACGCATGAAAACAAAATACAAATTTAAAGTCCAACAAGGATAAAAACTTGAGAACATAGCGAAGACACAACCTAGACAATTCTGGTCTGTACGGAAGCATGGAGGTGACATGGTCGATATTTTTTCTAACTTGTTCCCACAACTTAGGAGAGTTGGTAAATTTTTTATAACTCGTTCCCACAACTTAGGAGAGGTGATACATTTTTCCATCAACTCCACGTAAAAATAGGAATTCGGACAAATCTGACATGTTCAAGTCGAATGGACTCTTCGAATGGCGACTGGATGTAACTTTGCGCGATTTTGAAGACACCCTTTGATTGGTCAATTTATCTTGAGGGAACAACTTACTAAGTTGTGGGAACAAGTTAGAAAAAAAATATACCTACTCTTCTAAGTTGAGGGAACAAGTTAGAAAAAAAATTACCTACTTTCCTAAGTTGTTGGAACGAGTTAGAAAAAAAATTACCACCTCTCGTAAGTTGTGGGAACGAGTTAGAAAAAATATCGACCATGTCACCTCCATGCTTCCGCACTTAAAAAACATATAAATCATCGAATAGTCAACTATCAAATCTAAGTATTGATGATCTCTACAATCATTTCAATACGTTATTAAATACTAAATTAAACGAAACAGTAAACGATCACGATCGCGACAACGTTTTAATATACGACGATATCCTCGACATTCCAATTACAGAAAATGAAGTATATAACACTGTATTCAAACAAGGAAATAATAAATTGTTAACTCTTTTACATTTTCCGTAACATTTTTGTTACGGTCAATAGTTAAATTTCTTAAATTATTTTGTAATTCGGTTTTTAAAGCGCGTGTTTTTGTCTGATCAAAAACTATTTTAATTTCATGATTATTTTTCACTTCCGAACTATTGTTCGAATTCTCGAGCGTAGAGCCAATACATTTAAGCGAGAGAAAAAATGGAGCATGATCTGAAAAATTGTTGAAAGGTTTAATGTAAACATCACTTACAATGTTTTGACATTTTTGTTGATTAATAATTAGTCAGTTACACTTTGTCCTTGTTCAGAGCAAAATGTATGGTTGCCGTTTTTGTCATTGCATAGTCTACCATTGGCAAAAAAATGAGACGTCGACTTACATAATGATAATAATTTATGGCCATTTTTATCAATAATTTTATCCGTATTATGGTGGACACACGGGTTCTCGCACCTCTAAGGACTTAATGAACCATTTCTAAATAATGCAACAATACTTTCAGAAAAATACATTAAAAACGAACCTTTTAATCTATATTCCATTTGTTTATCATATACTTGCTGATATTTTATATTTAAAACAAATCCAAATTCTTCCAAAAAAAACACGACCATTTTCTGAAAACTGTCATGGCGGCTAAAAATAGATGACCTAATTTCGCACTTCTACCGTATTTGGCTCTTTGTGACGTCATAATTAGCTGCCACATGACTGTCACGTGACTTTATGAGCAAGGGCTACCTGCCATGTGCTTTTTTTATTATAACATACTTTTAAACAATATTTAATGGATTGTACTGACAGAGCAGAAAAAGGTAATAAGGATTTACTGAAAAATATTCACCATCACAAAATTTTCATTCTAAAAACCTGTTTCTTGCGCATTATTCTCGTTTGACAGTTGTAGTTGCGTTGATTGTTTACTTGACATTGTGCACATGAATTGATGACGTCATACGCAATAAAATAAAGTAAACAACTTTTTTATGAAAGGACCGAAATCAGGTGAGGAACGAGATCAGGTGTTTGTACGATACACCTTGGTGAAATATAAGTATTATTTGTTTCATTAACATGCATATTATTTTATGAATCAATATAATGATCATCATCTAATAGATCAGAATGATTAGAGGTTCTAGAATTAAAGTCACAACATATCAATGTTATACATAGTTTATCATAGTTTTCAATGCCAGATTCAATTTCTTCAAACAAATCTAAATCTCTATCTTTTAACACTTTAGATGATGTCGGTGGTATATATACAAAACAAATATAGATATCAGAATTACAAGAGGATATGGAAGCGTCAAACTTAAGCCATACAATTCCAATGTCATTATTTTCTACTACTGACACATATTGTTTTAATTTATTTTTAAAGTATATACTTAGTCCGCCGCTAATGCGTCCTTTTTTAACACCTGTAGTTTTATTTCCTGGTAAATGAATACTTTCATAATCACATATGTCGGTATTTACATCAGAACATTTTTTCAACCAGGTTTCACACAAAAATATAATATCAAATTGTGATAAATAATGTACAAAGTCTTCATCATTGATTTTGCGAATTAAACCATGAACATTCCAGCTAAAAAAACATAGGTCCTCCTGACATTTATCCTAGCTAGAAGTATTACCTTTAATTGGTGGTTTATTGTTTATGGGATCCTGTGTACTCGATGAGCTGCACGAGTCTTTATTGTTGTTTCTAGATGGAACAGATTTAGTACGACTTCTTGGGCTGTTATTATTGTTTGCCATATATTTAGATTCACGATTATTTGTTGGTGTGATTTCACTAGCACTATCACTTGGAATTTTCTTAACACTCTCACTGCGCGTAGATTTTGATGATTTTGGTTGATGTTTTTTCACCTTGGAAGTTGGTTTCGGCTGAGAAATGGTAGGCTGAGAGGATTCTAGGACTTCAACAACTTCTGATTGTTCTACAATATGTATTTCAACTGGTTGATAATTGATATTTTCAGCAGATTCGTTATTCATAACACTTTCTTGTGAGTTGTTAGGATCCAGGGGAGGTAACTCGGTTAAGTTATCCTCTGACAAAATATCGTCAATGTCCATAGTGACAAATTTAGTACATGTATGAGATAATCCAACGTTGGACGATGATACATTTTCTAATACAGGGATATTTTGGATCCTACTTTGGAATAAAACTTCGTGTCGGTCTGGGAATTCATCCTTAACAGTGTCCCTGTCACAGACTAGTCTGGCAGGGTACATAATGCGCACAGATTTTCTTGCATTTTGATGTTTTGTTTCTTTGTATAAAGATCATAGTCTTTTTCTAGCATCGACTATTTCTTTTGGTAAGTCCCGGTCAATACTATAACCAGGGCAGAATTTTAGTGTCTTGGCATTGCACATTATATATTCCACATCACAATAGTTCATGAAATTAGCTATCAGTATTCTTGGTGTACGTTGTCCATTCTTAAAGCCACCAATTCTATGTGCCCGAGTAATGATCATTTTGCTCGTATCTACCTGTAAAGTATTAGCTAGGAAGTCAAACAGCTTTTCTTTGTAGTTTTCATATTTGCTTTCTGCTATACCTCGAAAAAGTAAGTTATTACGACAGCTTCGTGCTTCAAGATCAATAGATTTGTAGCATAAGGTCTTTAAGATAGAAGATTGTTGATTGGTTACGGCAGTAATATTATTTACTTTACTGCATACAGTTTTTGAATACATGTTAGTGGATCTCACGAGTTCGTTTGTACTTGTCTGGTCTCCCTTAAGACTTAGAATTTCACTAAATATCATTGATAATTTAGTGTCCATACTGGCAGTATCAAATTTATTAGATTGTGACGAAGATGGAACATTTTCAGATAGACTTATATTATGTCTCTTTCTTTTACAATTAGACTTTGGTACATATTCCCAGTCGCTGGTTTCTTCGTTTTCACAAATGCTGACTTGAGAGAAATTAGTAGCCATGTTTGTTAATTGTGGAATGTCGATTACTGTATAGTTTATATTAGTATTTGTATTAGATTTCACGTGAGCTAGTTGTTGTTTTTCACGTGGGCGAGTTGATATTTAGGTATCAACTCGGCCACGTGAAAAAAGAAATACCTGCCCTCGTGAAATTTTAATTCGTGTAATAAATGGAACGCATTCTTCGTGTAAATTTAGAATTTAGAATAAACACGAACTGTTTAATTTTGATATACATGTATTGTATTTAATACAAAACTTAAACTTATTTTATTTCCATGAAATGTTTATAACAAAACTTAATTTATTTCGAAAATTACAGAGCTCTTTTTGCACGTCTTGTCATTAATCATAGAGAAGAAAAGAAATTATGAACACAAGACTCGATTTTTAAAAAAAATGCTAATCGAATTGAATTTATAATAAAATATATTGAAACACCGGATATTGTTTATTCTGTGTAAACGAAATGGCTTAGTACTCGGATAAACAAATTCGGACACGAAAATCCTGATATGAGACACTGTCATACTTGGAATATTTCTTATTTTTACAAAAACTAATATTCGAATATGAAAATTTGTATTCGTTCTCAGCCCTAGAAATAACTCATGTTATGACAAATACCTACATGATTTACTGTATTGGTATCCATACAAAGAAAATTGCTTCAGCCAAATGACAGATGAGCCACGGGCGGTGAATATTGACGACACTCGAGCAAACTATTGTCTTTTAAAATATCAAAATCACCATGTGTGTATTTTGTGCATACAATTTGATTAAATGTGTGCTAATTATATATGTAGGGAAGTTTAATAAACACCTGGTCCAAATTCTTCAATCAGTACCTTTTGCTAGAAGGCGCGAAGAAAGCCTTTATAGTACTTTATAACGCAAAGATTGGACTTTTCTACGAACGTTGAATATATCTTTGAGATGGATTTAACGCCGTAGCAACACATTTCACTATACTCACTGTACATAACCCCTTAAACCCTTTTAAGAATTAGATTTCATATAGCCCCTTTAACCCTTATAAACATAATACTTCATGTAGCCCCTTTACAAATATGAGACTAAATGTATCACATGTGTTGGGACATTTTCACTAAGGATTAAACACTGAAATCCAGTCCAAATTTAGTTTATGCGCTGCATGGACAAAATCCACTATATACAGTCTCTACTGACCAATAACTAGTATAATGAACTAGAATAGAAATTTTGTTCATGCGCGGCATGAACAAGATTTGAAAACTACAGAATGAATAGGCTACATACTGTCTATTAAGTTCAACAAAATAGACTGTACAGTGAGTATAGTGAATTCCATGTTATATGATACATTCCACATTCAAATAAGACAGTGTTTAAAAGTTATATCATTGCGGTCAGTCAACCTTCTCGTTGTTTTGAAAAGGCCAAGTCTCTAGCTGTTATCAAGTTACATGGAGCATACTTCTTTCAGTGACATATTACTTCCTTGCATGATTAAGAATCTGTGGTAGGAAAGAGAATGGCTGTAGAAAGTAATTCATTATCAAACTCCACGAAGGTTAACCTCGCGTCGGAATCAAATCTACGATCCCTCAATCGATAGACTTGTGTGTTACCGACTGAGCTAGGCGGGCCGGTTTGAATTTATTATACTGTGGGTAATTAATGCATTTTTGGTTCAATGATGTAGAAATTACACTGTATTGTATACATCTCATAAATTCATAGAGACCTTAATCGCATCTAATTGTAAGTGAACCCTTACGTTGTGGTTTGATATGTTTGGGTTTAACGGCGCGTCAACACAGAAAGGTTATATTGCGCTTTACGTTGTTGTAAATAGGTTCGGATTTTTTATATTTTCAACGAGGAAGACATCCTTTTAGTATCTTATTACAAGAATCGTATGAAGTTAGCATAATGAAAACAACACCAACCAAGCGTAACAAAAAATGATTAGGGCTATCCTAGTTTCTAATCAGTTGTAGATCCATCGGTGAAGGGTTGTTCATTTGTTTCTATGGATTTCTCGAATTCATCACTTATCTAACTACAAAAATAACCAAAACGCTGAAGTAAGGACTTTGTCATGGCTGTATAGAAAGTAATTTTAAGGATACAGATGATTATATCTCTTTTTCAATTTAGACAAAATGACATTTGATTCGTTATTTTTAGCGTGGTTCTGCTTAATGTAAATGTCACGTGCATAAATAACGCGTATTTATTGTAATAATATTTTCTTTTCTTTAATATCCTCAGTTAATCAATAAAATTATTATGTAACCGGAAACGCCTCTCTTCAAAACGGTTGTAACTAAACACTCATCTTCAACTATAATGAAGTATTTCATTATTTAACCAGTTTTAAAATTTCTTTCACGTTTGAATTGCATTTACAAAATGTAAATGTCTTTCATTTGAGCTCAAGATTTCTTTACACGTGAAAAAACTATTGAAGTTATTATATAATAATACATGTACCCTTATACAAATATAAAGGTGGAACTCTTATAACGCCATCAAATATAGGAATAAAAAATCTATTGAAGCGGGCGTTGCCGAGCGGTTACGACATTAGAATGGAAAATATTGAATAGCCAGCTCTGCGTTGGTTTGAATACCATCAACACATATTTTCCTTGATCAAGAAACATCCTACCAGCTCAGTTCTTGTTGGCCAGGAAGCGGACTCAAGACTGAATAATCTAAGTCGTGAGAACTTTTTTCACTATCGAGCTAAAATGATTTAGTATAAACTATAGCCAATATGTTGCACAAAAAATGCTGCGTGAACATATTTCTCAGATTATCTGCTATCGTTAACGATGAGTTATTACCTAAATGATGTATGGAACTACGTTATCTTAAACATTATATCATGCTTGTATGTGAATTATATTGTTATTTGATGAAAATATACGATCAGAATATAAGATACCGCATTTTCATTGCAGTGAAAATATAACGACACAATGACGTCATCTTAGAGCGGAAATGACGTCTAATTTGGAAATAAATGACGCCATATCATGTTTGTTTAAAAATATTTAAATACAAGTACAAACATAAAAGAAACTTCAATGAAGTAGATTTAAAATTAAGTCAAACTAGAAGAAGACATTTATGGGCCATGTGGGTAAAAATCTAAGAAGGATCTTCCGGTCACATTTTTGCTCTTATTTTCATCATAACCGGTCAGCGTTCGATAATAGTATATGTGGGGTCAAAACTAAGTCACTAAGTTAAATGATATTCATTATTCAACAAGTCCAAATCGAGGGTTAACCGCGAGACTGTAGTAACTCTCTATTTAATAGGGGTGTAACAATACGGTAAAAACTGTATTGCAATATATTGCAATACACGAAACCCGTATTGCAATATATTGCAATATATTGCGATACATATTATTCTTTGCGCTTACATGCATAGCATTAATTAATACACGTGCATTGTCTTAATTTGATCAACATTGTACATAGGTATTTGTATTTTCAAATGATATACACGTATTACGCAAATGTTTGAATAAGTTAGAAAAAAGGTTTTAAATGGACTTTCAAAGATTATTATTCTCTAATTTACCAAAAATATTTTCTGAACACATTTAAACATTCATTCAAACACTTAAATTTCAGACTCTGATATAAAGGATCAGTATGGAACATAACTAGAAAAACCGGTTCAGAGAAAAACGAACCGGTAAAAAACCGTCAGAAGTCGTATTGCAATATAAACCGGTATATCGGTTAACCGTTACACCCCTACTATTTAATATAATGCACTTACGACAGAGTTGCGGGCATCCCTTGAAATGCTTTGTCAGTTACTCCTTAGAACAAGATGAACAAATTGTGAGAATCTATTGTCAGGTTCATAATTGGACGTAAAACTAGTTTGTCAATGGTTTGTCAAAATGGGTCCTGCTGTATTCAATGTGAAAATGATAATGCGAATGAGATATTTTTTACATGAAACAATTTTATTTTATACACTTAAATCTAATTTCAATATCAAAATACGATTCATGTTGATATGTGCATTCATTCAGAACTAAGAGACTTTACTTCATAGAAAAGGGGGATTTATTCATCCTTTGAAATGGGTTTTCATCAACTTTTTCAATTAAATGTATACTTTTATCAAATAAGATTTTCATGACTGCCGTGTCAAGATTTCGCGTATCTTCGTTGAAATCAGATCTTACGCAGGCTATATAGATAATATTTATAGGTCCAGCATTGACATCGTAATAATCTATGTGAATTTGATCCATCCAATTAGCAAGCGGTTTTCGCGTGGTCGTAACCGACGTCAGAATAATATATTGTGTTGCAAAAGGCTGCCTTTTCGTATGTGACGTCACTTCCGTCATTTTGATACTCATACCGACGGCAAACAAAGTGTTGCAACAAGTTAACATGTCACGGTTTTGGAAACTGTTTCAGTATTACAGAATTTGACATAAATTTCTTTCATCATGAATAATAAGAAAAGTTAGAGTTAGGATTATAGAATCTGCTCACAATTCATGCATGCTTAGTCGACTTTACAATTATGAATGATGACATTTGATCATTGGAGTCCCCTTCACTCAGATTGATTCCAAACCCCTCATTCGGTTACGCCACGCCACACATGTTTTACTCTTGCCACCGCTTATATCACGTGATGCTAATACATGTAGTACCATGTGATTTTACTAACTATTTATACTCTTTATATTTTCAGAATCAATGTTGTTTTCAAAGCCAGGTCTGACTTTTACCAGGAAAAAGTGGAAGTTGTACAAAACGCAATAATCAATTGGTAGAATAAACATAGACAAAGTAATCAACGTACCATAAAACAGGAAAACAAAACTAAATGCATACAACAATGCGTGAAAATAGATAAATCTAACGTTGAATTAATGCACAAATATTGATTAACAAAACTATCGACATCACTGTTTAAATAATCATATTTAGGGTTTACATAAAATAGCCATTATTTGTCAGTAGTAATTGATATAATATGAGATGATTTCCATTTCATTTGTCGATAACATTTACAGATAATGTGCCATCTAAAGTGAATTGAAAATGGAGACTACATGATATTCGAGTTGAATTATAGATTTGTAACACTATTAACAAGTGAAACCCCTGAGGACTTGACCATTGTTGGTTAGATAGATTTCTATGGTAAGACACGTAAAAAAATCCCCAAGATACCTATAAACTATTAAAAAAACCCACATCAACTATCACCTTGTCATTATATGGTGTATAATTGATTTTTAGAATTATACTAATCAACTGCGAGTTTGGTTTGTGAAATTTTACTACATTGCGAATAGTTTCACACTGTTCTTTTAAAAAACGTAGTTCATCGGAACGATGGTCATAACATTCTCCGTGTGAGTGATTTGTAATTTTTTAACATTCCTTCACATTCAGTTTGTTCACTTCACTCGCCATATTTTATAATAGAAAATAAGAATGATGGAAAAAAGAGAGCTCACTAGATCAGTATGTTTGAGAAAGACATTAAACAAAAAGACAATAATGAGCTTATTTCTGTTAGTTTCATTATTTGTTCTGTTAAATCTACTAGTAGCATCTTCTGGTCTCAGTTATATGTATATCCTACCAAACAAAATGAAAAGTGGTTTTCTAGAATCTTTTGATAATTTCCTGAATATCTCCGGCCTTTCACCAACCGGTAACTTCACATACATGCCTGGTCGTGTGACCACTAAACGTAGACTAAACCATGATATGGAAGGCCATAGTAACATCACACAATCTGCTCTACGTAGTGCAAGTAACACTAGTGTCAATATCAAGATGCTTAGCTTCAACTCTTCCAATGATACAGTTTGGAATATATCACGCAAGAAGGATCCTAATATAAATATACGTGGTAATGTGATTGGAACAAAAAACAACACCAGGAAAGAAGAATGTAATTATTGTTTTGAACATAACTTTAATTACTCGATACAAAATGATCAAATATGTCGCTTGTACAATCCGGACCAAGTAATAGACGTGCTTATACTGGTTACTACAATTCACAAGAATCTAAATCAACGCAATGCTCTTCGTAAAACTTGGTTGTCTATATCTAGAAATAACACTTCCAATGTGAGATATGTATTTTTGTTAGGTGAAATAACTGATGAAAGATACAGGAAACTAGTTATTGAAGAGAATAAATTACATCATGATATTATAAAAGAAGACTTTGTAGATTCTTACAACAATTTGACTTATAAATCCATCATGGGTTTTAAATGGGCAGCTACTATATGTAAGAATGCTCAATATGTGATGAAAACAGATGATGATATGTTTGTGAACGTTCCTAATGTAGTTAAACTTGTGAACGGTATATACAAAGATGAACTAGAGAAAACTATAGTTGGTTCGTGTAGTACAAAAGCCAAACCAATTAGAAATGTCAAATCAAAGTGGTATGCTTCAGAAGAGAGCTACCCTGAACCATCTTATCCAGGATTTTGCTCAGGGACTGGATATTTAACCAGTATGAATGTGGCAAGAAAGGTGTATGAGGTATCTCCTCATGTCCCATTCTTCCATCTTGAAGACGTTTATGTTTCTTTGTGTATAAGAAGACTTGATTATAAATTACTAAAAGTTCCTGGATTTAATGTGGCACGTCCAAAGATTCATCCATGTTTATATAAAACTTCAAACATTATAACTGCTCATCATTTATCACCAATGATGTTAACAATGATATGGAGAGGTAAATGTAAACCTCTTGTTAGACTGTGATAACTTTTTTGTATAGTACCTATGTATGTAGAAGGAGGGTATGTGGTAAATATATCATTTGTAAAAATGCGATTGGTAAAAGTGCCATACCCTTAGTGGTAAAAATACAAGGGGTAGAAATACCAGAGGTAAATATGCCATACCCTTTGTGTAAAAAATACCAGGAGTAAAGATATCATTTGTAAAATTGTGATAGGTAAAAATGCCATACCATTAGTGGTAAAAATACCAAGGGTAAACATATCAGAGGTAAAAATATCATAGGTAAAAATGCCACATCCTTAGTGTTAAAAATGCCAGATGTAAAAACGTCATCGGTAAAAATGTCATATAAATGTTTATTTCAAAACTGAATAGTTGTATTTTAATTTTTATGTGATGAAAGAACATATTCAAAAGCATTGGAATGTGATTCTTGTAAGACATGGTTCCATATAGACTGCCAGGGGCATATGCCTGACTCCATGTATGCCATAATGGACAGCAGCAACATTTCATGGCAATGCTTAAACTGCGGCCTTCCAAACATTGCAAGCTCATACTTTAATAGCAGTACGCCATCTTTTCTCTCTAATAATTCATTTTCTTTACTAAGCTGTGATAGCCCTGGTAAACCTACTGCCCACTCTTCACCTAAACCAGATCATGCTGATAAATTCTCCCAAGGAATAAGTACACATAAAAAAACCAGCAAAAATAGAAAAATAACCGTTCTCTTAAAATAATTAGAAATAATTAGCTTAAACTTTCAATCAATTAAAAATAAGAAACCACAATTACACCTACTTATAGACTCCTTGAAACCTGACATTATCATAGGCACAGAAACATGGCTAGACCCTACTATCTCGTCGTCTGAGTTCTTTCCCAGTAGCCTTTTCACCGTATTTAGAAAAGACAGACCACCAAACATAAAGGACCAAAGTCATGGGGGTGTGCTAATTGCAGTGAGCTCAGAATTTGAAAGCTCAGAAGTCACGGAACTGAGCACAGACTGTGAGATAGTATGGACAGAAATCACCATCCAAAACACGAGGAAACTACTCATATCATCCTACTATAGACCACAGCCAAATGATGAAACATCACTTAGCCAACTTAATGCATCATTATGTAGAATTAATAGAAACTCAAAATCTATTGTCCTTGTAGGTGGGGACTTTAATCTTGGACACATTGACTGGAAAACATCAAGCGTCATCCCTGGTCAGACCAATACTAAACACCACCAAGAGCTACTTGACGTCATATCAGATCATTCACTCTCACAGATAGTAGATAAACCAACCAGAAATGATAAAACTTTAGATCTCTTACTTACTAACCATCCTGACATAGTTGACAACCTCGAGACCATCCCACCAATTGGCGAGGCAGATCATGACATAATCTCACTACAATGTTCAGTTTCCCTACAAAGACCAAAACTAAAACCAAAAGTCATACATAGATACTCAAAGGCTAATTGGACAAACATTAAACAGGATCTACATACAACATACCTAAAAATTAATAAACCACAACACTCTAAACAAGTTAATGACTTATGGATCACTTTTAAAATGAACTACAAAAAACTATCTCTTACAACATACCTACCAAAACCATAAAGCACAAAAACAAACTACCATGGATCACACCTGAATTAAGACGAAAACTGAATAACTACAGAAAAAAACTTCTCACTGTAAAAAAAAGGAAACTTCAAAAATCTGATCACATTAGAAATCTCAAAAGGGACATCCAAAAAGAACAAAGGAAAGCATACTGGACATACATTGAAAATATGATATTTGACATCCCTATACCAGAACAGGGTAACTCTAAACACAACAAGACACCAAAAAATCTGTTTTCTTATATTAAAACACAAAAAACTGATAGTACTATAATTCCACCACTACGACATGAAGGCATGCTTAAATCTGATGCAACAAGCAAGGCAAACATATTAAATAAACAGTTCTTTACAGCCTTTACACCAGATAACAATGATAATACCCCCAACAAAGGCACTAGTCATCACCCTCAAATGCCTAGTATACACATAAAAGAAAAAGGAATTCATAAACTTCTAAATAATCTCAAACCACACAAGGCAGCAGGACCAGATAAAATAAAAACAGAAATATTAAAAGAATGCAGTGATTCTATCTCCCCCATACTTACTATCATTTTTCAAAAATCTCTATCAACCGGCACAATACCACTAGACTGGAAACATGCAACTGTCTGTCCAGCTTATAAAAAGGGAGACAAACATGATCCAATTAATTACAGACCAATCTCATTAACTTGTATATGCTGCAAAATTCTAGAACACATAGTCTCCAGTAATATCATGAATCACTTAGAAAACAATAACATCTTATATGATCTTCAACATGGATTTAGGCATGCTCGCTCATGTGAAACACAACTTATCTCATTCCTACAAGATTTAACACAATCAAACAACAACAATATACAAACTGATGTAATTATAATGGATTTTGCTAAGGCATTCGATAAGGTGCCACACCGCCATCTACTTTATAAACTCAAATATTATGGTATTACAGGCAACACCATTGACTGGATAGAGGACGTTTTGTCAAATAGAACCCAGACAGTTGCCCTTGAAGGATTAGAATCAGATAAAGTACCTGTTTTGTCTGGCGTTCCACAGGGCACTGTCTTGGGTCCTATTCTTTTTCTCATATATAAATGACCTCCCGGAATATCTTAAACATAGTAAACTTAGACTCTTTGCCGACGATAGTATAATATATAACACCATTAATAACATGGAAGGTGCAAAAAACTTACAACTCGACTTGGGTGCAGCCTGTAAATGGGAGTCCGATTGGTTAATGCACTTTCACCCTAATAAATGTAATGTTATTAGCATCACACAAAAGCGCAAACCCTTGAAATTTACATATAAACTTCGTAATCATCCTCTTACCAAAGTTAATAATGCTAAATACTTAGGTGTAACTATTCAAGATAACTTAAAATGGGACAAACATATAAATGGTATCACAAATAAGGCCAACCAGTCCTTGGGCTTCCTAAGACGCAATCTCCACATTAAATCCAGTAAAGTAAAAGACTATGCTAATAAGGCACTTGTCAGGCCCAAATTAGAATATGCGTCGACAGTCTGGGACCCTCACAACAGAACACAAATAAATCAAATTGAAAAAGTGCAAAGAAGATCAGCCCGCTTTGTATCAAACATATATCATAACACCAGCTCTGTCTCCAATATGTTGCAAAATCTTTACTGGCCATCTCTAGAAATAAGAAGAACAAGAGCACGCCTTATTATGCTATACAAAATTATCCATCATGTTGTTGCAATAAACCCACCTCCAAACTTGCTCATACAAGCTGACCAGAGAACAAGATCTAACAATCCCTATACATACAAACTCATTTATACCGTTAAAGACTCATACAAATACTCCTTTTACCCAAGATCTGTTGCACAATGGAACCTCTTGCCTTTAAGTGCCCATGAGGCAGTAACAGTGGACGCCTTAAAGCTATGATCCCTGTGTCTGTCCTTGTCCCGATTTTTCAGCAGTAGATAACAAATACTTTGTATAATAGTTTTAAAATGCACTTGTAAATATGTTCTTTTAATACCACCCAGAGTTACCTCTCTGTTTGTAATATACACCTTTGAATGCAAAATTAGGCGCCGGCACAAAATCTTCAATAGTGAAGGAGTGCTGTATAAAGAAGAAGAAGAAGAAGAGGAGAAAATTTATGGCATATATCTAATGAAATGTTTTATCTTTAACTGATTGATTCTTTGTAGAATATTGATTTATTATTTTTACAGTTTAGATTTCGAACAAAGTTTTAACACTTATTCTAAGTGCCTTAGTTGTATAAACATTTCTGTAAGAAGCAATTAACTTACCATAATAATTTGTGACATATCCTCAGTTGGGGCTGTGTTTCTTCCACACATAAGTGACTAGAATGCATCATATAAATTGTTTGTCTCAAAACATGTTCGTTATTTTAAATTATTATAACTCACTGGAATTTCCCTATGCTAAAGCCCTATACCGGAGCGGGTGATATTTTGTTCGATCACATGGTAATATTACCCGCTATCTAAGGGAGACCACTTAGTAACGATTAGTAGCCGTAAATAGCCGCGACCGTGGCGTAGTGGTTAGCATGTCTGACTTCGAATCCGGAGATCGCGGGTTCGAATCCCGGTCGCGGCAGGGTATATTAGTGATATAATTCAGTTTTTTTATTGTACTGATTGTTATCTTTACTGTGTTGTTATTTGTTGTTTAATAAATATTTACATGTTACAGTTTTGTTCGGTATAATAAAACAAATAACACATGACAGTGAGGGTGACAGTACAGATTATCAACCCTTGAAAAATAATATCAACCTCGGCTAGCGCCTCGGTTGATATTATTTTCCTCGGGTTGATAATCTGTACTGTCACCCTCTCTGCCATGTGTTATTTATATAGTAATATTTTTCATAAATTTATAAATCCTTAAATCCATTAAAATGTTTTTTCTTCCATTAATTAACAATTGCTACAAAACGTTAGAACATAATTTTGGAAATACCTTGCATCTATATTTTAAAAGATATCAGAAATAAAATATAACAGTACACACTTTTTGGAAGTAAACACTTGTATAAAACCTCTGGCATTTTTACCTCTGGCATTTTTACCTTTTAGGGTATGACTTATCAGACCATGAATCTTATGAAAAAATAAATTCTTATTTAAAAAAAAAGAATTGTGAAATTTGAGCCAGTTCTGTCGGTACAGTAATGTGTTGAAAATTGACATTTCAACACATTCCTGTACCGACAGAACTGGCTCAAATTTCAAAATTCTTTTTTTATTCAATGCATAATAACATTCTCTTTCTAACGATACCAAACGTATGGGTGTGCAGTAACAAACCAAAAAGATATTATGGCTTTTGTAGACCGGACAAGACTTTTGTCCATTAGTATAAATTCATTCCTTGAGGTTTATATTTTACAAATTAAAGTTTTAGCATTTATCATATGAACACAATTTGATTATTGCCTATGATTTCGTCTTTATAAGAAATTATGGTTAATATTATAAGTATTTATATGTGCATCTTTTTGCGTCCAAATTTTGTATTTGCAAGATTATAGCATCTATTTTGATGAATATGTTTGTATACATATTGATTCAGGTTTTATTGATTATTGAAAAAGTGTCTGTTATTATTTGACAACATTAAACATGCACTGTATGCATAGTCGTGAATTTCCGTATGAAATCTCCGTAAATTTACGAATACATTACTTTAAGGTTTAGTAATAGGACACAAAGAGGCATGTAAGGACTTGGTGTAGTGGTAAAACGCACCACCTCACAATCAAGAGGCTACAGGTTCGATCCCACATAAAACTTTTTTTGGCAATTTAAATATAATCGGTACAGTACATGCTTTACATATATATTTTAAACTTGTTAACACGACCGCGCACGGATTCCATGATTAAAAAAACCTGCTGTGAATTTGTATTACATAATATTACATAATGGGCGTTTTCATTTATGAAAGTCCTTTTAAATTAGTTTTTAACCAAGTCAGAAATTTATAAAAATATGAAAAAAGAAATAAGTATTATAATAAAGAGACAACAAATGTTGTAAAGTGATATAAATTATATTCAGTCAATTAGTTAAAAGTAATGAGTAAGTCATAGTGTTGCTATTATGTTACTAGTGTTTGCGAAATTACAAAAAAAAACCTATGCGGGAATCGAACCTGGGGTATTTCGATTGACAAGACAGTACTTTACCTCTGCACTACAAACAGTTTGATATAATACAATCGTTACTTTTCCATCAATACCTTATGTTATCACTCATTAAAGCAACGAAACTTGACGAATGTATACGAACTAAGCCGTAAATCGATACGGAAACTAATGAAGTGCATGTTTAATGTTGTCAAATAATATAATGATTATTTTGTACATTTACCTATGTCATTGAAAGTGTAAACATGTATGAGATGACAGTAAATATGTATATATGTATGTACTTAAATATATAAATTTAACAATACACGTGTTATATGTGAGATGAGGTTCACGTCAGTAATTACTAACTAGATGCACATTACTTTATTGTATGGGTTGGAAACGTGGAAACGTATTTTTCTTATATTTTGTGTGCGTCCATCGTTCAAATATGGTACCATACACATGTACCTTTCCCATGTTTCATATTGTACGTCTTTTATGTTTGTTTTGTAACATGTAAATATGTATACGAGTATGTCTTGTTTTCTTTTGGGCTTATCAGCCTAAGAAATTATATGTAATAAACCATTTTTACATCTGGTATTTTTACCTAAATTCAGAAGAGATAGGATATTTGTAAACTTTTCTTGTGTGTGATCGGTTTTTTAATTCACTGACTGAGTTCAGAAAACATACAACGAAGTAAAGCTATAAATACTATATTCTCTGTTGCAAAACTATGTATTTTTACAATTCCCGAGTCCCAAATAAAGACCATTATTTAGGACTATTGCACAAATAAGACCTTTCATTTTGATGGTCTTAATAGTTTAAAAACTTAATTGTATTATCAAGAGTGACATAGCCACGAGTTTAAATGTCGTTTTCTGAGAGCTCACGAGTTGAAATAAAAAAGAATCCTATTCCAAAGTTGATGAATATTCTGTATCTTTCATGCCATTTTCTGTGTTTTATATGCCAAAATATTTGCTATGTCATTTCTCCTCTAAGAGGATGTCATTTTTACGATATATTTCACTAATATGAAAATACATGTAAAAGAAATATTTTTAATTTCTTCGCATATTTTTATCGAGTAACACCACATTTCACTGTTAATCATAATAAAAGTACTGAAAGTTCTGTTGGAAGGAATTTTTGAAAGATTTTAGAGTTCAAAGCTACTATTTCGATATTCATTTATCATTCATTGTCAACTATGTTTCATATTTCATTTCACATGCACATTATTCTACTGATCAAGGGTTGTAGGTTCGATTCCCGAGTGGGTCATAATTTTGTGGAGCTTAGGTATGAACTAATTTCTACGGTAATTTTCCCTTCCTACCACTGATTCTAAATCATGCAGGGCAGTAGTCAGTCACTGACAGCTAAATCCAGAGATTTAGTCCTTTCAGGAAAAGTATGTGGACTGATCGCCATGATATAACCTATACAATGTGTTCATATGGCGTTAAGGCCACAACGAATTGATCATAATTATGTTCTATAGATTTTGTCTAAAACAATGGAGCTAGCGAGAAAAAAAATTGTTTTCCCCATTTCTGGCATTTGAGGTGCGAGCGAAAGGCGGAGAATAAATATGTGATATTTTCATGATCATTTATGTACCAAATGTAAAAAAACATGCTAAACATGGACTTTTCACAGAAAAAAACAACATAATGTGTAACTCAGAAAAGCATTATATTCCTTCCAAAAATGAAATTCAAGAATTTATTCTGATCTGGATATGACATTTTTTTTGGTATTCCAAGTAAGTGGTTTGTAAATATACGTCTATATTTTCATTGTTTTATTGATGAAGTTACTATTTGAGTTAATGTGTATAATGTTAAGAATCGATCAAACAGACCTTTAGGGTTTATCTAATGTTGAAATTGACAATGCCTCAGAGTGGGTGGGGTAACTTTATATATTAAACATATCTGTAATTTACTTATATTTTTGTAGTAAGTGTCACAAGAGCCTGATGAAATATTTCCTTCATGTTGTATATATTGAGAATACAATAAGAAGGAAAACTTTCTTCGGGCCCCTGTGATACAACTCGGTCACATTTCCACCAACTGTAGTGATATATGCATCAAAATGTACCTTATAAAACATACGGTGATACTGGTCATCAATTACGACAAAAGCATTTAACAAAAGATGTACTTGCAAAATTGATGTTGTTTAAATGAAATACTTAAATATATCAATTTTGTTTTATAACATAATTTAACATTTATAGTTCATATTGCAATGAAGGTACTCTAAAATTTATTACCTCAATAAATGATTAAACAGAACTAAGGCAAAAACTGAAGTGAAAGTAGAAACAGAGTCGCGAAAACCCATTCCAATTGCAACTATTAGAATATTTTTCATTTGCCTAAGTTTTGTGTTAACATTTATTTATTTAAATAATTATTTTATTGTGTACATGTATGTAATATATATATAAATAAAATAATTGTTTAAATAAAATATATATATATACTATGTATGTGACAAAATAATAAATAATAAAATGGGCATAACTTTTATACATGTTGTCTTTGTCGGATAGAATGTGATCATAGCAATTTGATATGAGATATATATCAAATCGTTTTGCTCGCTGATTAATCACCTATAAAATTGCTACTAATCCCTTACCTTATACGTATGTCTAAGCGCTGTAACCTCGAAATGAAATATTTATTGACGGGCATGTTACACTGACGACGATAATTGCTCGTAACAGTACATATTGAGCTATGTTGGACCGTATATTTTACAAAACGTATATGTCACACTTGTGTGTGATATATACAACCAAATAAAGTACAAGGTCTTCATCTGACACATAGTTTTGCAAATTGGCGATACATGTCTGGTCGTATATATCACACATACAATATGACTAAGGCAAAGCCTCAAAACGAGCTCGATGAATCTTAACTTATACACAGGGGCCTAGCCAGCTTTTTTCATCTTTTAATCCATAAAAGCGGAAAGCCAAAAACAAATGGTAGCAAAATGAACCTTTCAAAGGAATCTATTTTCAATGTCCATTTTCAAAACACTGATTCATAACATTCTATGTGTTATACTGTATACAAAAAGTGTCAAATCACAAAGTAATGAACAGGGGCGGATCAAGGATTTTTCCCGGGGGGTTTCAAACTTTCGAACCACAACCACATTAGTAGAAGAGCCCTTCATTTACATCGTAAAGTCGAGCTAAAGATATATAACACTTAAATCTATGTTAAGCACCGAGAAAAACTGCTTCATGTTTTTAAAATTATTCACAGTCAAGAAATACACTCATGGACAGGTACATGTTTTCAATTTCGAGGGGGGTTTCCAGACCCTCCTGACTTTCCGCTAGATCTGCTAATGAATGAATCATAGGCCTACACGCATCATCGCAAAATCATGTTCTCTATTCAAAGATGCAAATACACATGTAAAACTTGATTTGACTGTATATATATACGACTCAAGCCTACAACCACCATGGATACCCTCAGGTTTCTATTGTTTTTTGGTACTCTTGAAAATGCTATTTTCTTGACGAACTTGTTGTCCCAGGCCTACTTTGCCTTATAGTAGCTACGCCAATATTATGCATACATGTGTTTATCTTATTGAGGTCCTATCCAAAGCTAGGAGAGATCACTGCGTAGGTTATTGCATTCAAACATATCTCATTCTTTTATGACAGAATCATTCTTTAATTTCAAAAACAATGTATAGTACATTTTTCTTTATCACATGAATTGAGATGGAGATGAAAAATTCTCGATAAAATATTTAATTTTTAAGATAAAGATGTTTCATTCTTTAAACAATGCCCGGTAACATTAAGTGACGGAAATGTACCGGTTTTATCATCTCCAAAAGACGCCATCTGAACAAACGGTGCGTTGGTAAGTATTTCCGTTGTAAATAGTCATAAATAAATATTTTAATGAGGAAATGAACGAATTAAACGACCAAATATATTTTGGATTGTTAATATAGTAAGTAGATAAATTTATCAATAACTTCGAGAGTGATGATTGTTTCTGTTAAATATCACAACATTTGCTTTTGCATTCGAGATTATCGATCGGCAGTAAATGCCATTCGGAGCTACCTCGGCGATCTTCAACGCATAGAAACATTTTAAGCCAATGAAAAGACGCCACTTACTTCACCGCGTTGACTCTCTTCCGGATTTTAGCTTACGGATGCGCAGAACGGTTCAAAAATCAACTTCCGCTTAATGGTCAAAATACCATACTGTACAGAAACATACTCTCGTTACTGTTAAGCTCGCTTACATGCGTGTATACTGTTAGTTAGTTATTTTGTTTGTTTGTTTTGTTGGGTTTTACGCAGTAGCAATACATTTTGTATGTCATATATAATGGCGGTCAGTCACTCTTTGTTCATGGAAAGGCTATATCTCTAGATTTAGCTGTTAAGCAACTACTAAGCACATACTTTCGTCAGTGACTGACAACTGCCCTACATAATTAGGAATCATTGGTAGAATGGAGAATGGCCGTAGAAAAAATTTCATGACTAAGCTCCACGAAAGTATGCCCGCCCGGGAAACGAACGTACGTCTCCTCGATCAGTAGACTTTCGTGCTACCAACTGAGCTAGCCGGGTGGCTTATGCGTGTATAAGACTAAATACGTGTTCAAAGTTTTAATTATTCAGTACTTGTACTTTGCCGGCATCTTCCGATAAAGCGCGATTTACCAACAAATACAATCAAAGCACTGGAGTGCTGGAGGAACGATGTCCAGAACTTATTTAATAAATAAAGATTATAATTATGTAAAAAATCAAACTTGTGCAGCAATATTATCTATAAAATAATGTATGAAGTATCAATTAATAGAATTTAACAAGAGCAGTCCAAGAATAGAACTAGAGTTTTTGAGTGTTTTGCTAATTGCAAGGTTTATCTTACTTAATCAAACAAATAAATCAGTCAAAGAATAATAAACCAATTCATATAAATATAATAGAGGCAGAACTGCTATAAATTAAGTCCGTAGTTAACGTCCCTTCAAAGTTAAGTAGACGTACCATCAATGAATTAGGACATCTATTTTCATTTTGTTATCTTAATAAACTTAAAGTATGCACATGTTAACTAGACACTTTATGATTATGTCATTGCAATCAAATACCATAAAGTCAGAATTATGCTGACACACATCTAAAATTGGTTTTATCAATTTCCGTTCAAAACTGCAAACAAGTATTAATTAGTCACCAAATCAAAGCACCGATAGTACTGTTGCGGCAGTGACGCTGAAAGTTTAAAAGAACAGTGGTGCTTTTCACAAAAATTCTTACGAAAAAGATCTTCGTATGTCAAAAGCAAGAAACCTTAGTAATACGCTAATTGTTTGGCTAAACAATTCTAAAACTGTAGAATTGTGTATACCTTTTTGTTTCATAGTTATATGCTTATTATCCGTCTGACTTAGAAGTGCTAAATTATATGTAACTGACTTACGAAAATTATTTTCATAAGAATTTTTGTGAAAAAGCACCACTGATCATGACACAGTCATACATAATGCCCATGAACAACACGTCAAACTTAATATTAACTCACAACTATTGTGAAGGTTAAAACCCAGTCTCAACAAAATTTTCATCGCTAAGTTCATATTTATTTAGGCCAGCAGAACAAGCCCATTTTCTTCGCTGGCGTGTTTGCCAGTTACAAGTAATCACATAATTATATACCTTTTCACTAGTTAACTTTTCCATGGAGGTACATGTACATGAAAGTCAGTCAGTGAAATATTTATCACAAGAAACAAACATGTAAAATTACCCGATATTATGAAATTTTGTTGCAAAGTATGAATTGTATGCGAGAGAACTTATCTTCTTAAATTAATCGGACACCTGCAGACTGCATCGCGTTATCTTTGGAACTTTAATATCGAATAGATGTCGCTTACATTTGTAAACCAGTCAATCGCTGTGGTCGTTTACTGCCATTCCATCGATTGGAAAACCATCGATATTTGAAATTATTGCATATGTACTGTACTCCATGTTAAATGAACAACATTTATGTCCTCAGTATCTGTACAGTCGCTCAAACAATGTGAAATTTAATTATGATTGTCTCTAATATATACGACTAGAATTATTTCTTCTTCTTTGTAGAACTATTTAACGAAATGGGTTTAAAGAGACGGACGGGCACAGAATAAACGAAAAGTCATCAAAAGCCTGATCGATTAGAGACACGAACATAAAGTCCCTGGTCTGATATAGAAATAGCTATATTTTCGTCGAGTGCGCCCGACGGGCCCAATAGACGTTTGACATTATGCCATTTGTGTACGTGTATAAAGGGTACATTTGCGCAATGGCGCGCTTTAGATTGAACACTGGTTTTATACAGTTAAATCTCCGATTCGCCAATGTCTGTTCCATTTCGTCCATTTGCGCAAAATTCTCCATTGCGTGTTTAAGTCATATCCTGTTTTATTGCTGATAATATATCAACGCCCAAAAAAGTTATTTAACAATTAAAACTTCATTTCGCTACTGACTGCTCCATTTCGTCCATTTTGCCCCAAATTCTCTATTGAGTGTTTTAGTCATACCCGCAGTAAGCCGTATCATGTTGCTCTATTGCCGGATGAAAAATCAAATCTATGGAAATAAGTAGCAAGCGATTATTTTTGCAGTAATGATATGCGGAGTGGATTGGGGTTTTTGCTTAGATTCAATGCTTGGAGCTGAAATTACGGTTTGTTAACTCTGGAACGATGTTTAGACATCGTTCCAAAAAGTAGACATTAAATACTAAGATAAATATATTCTGGCATAAAGGTCAAGCTAAGGTTAATATTGTGGGATCATACATGATGTTGATCTAATTAAGATGATGCATTTGCTTTGAATCCGTTTCGATTATCTACGCACAAACAATACGTTTACATGTAACTACGGATTTTACCGTATTGTTAACCCTTACTTCCTGCTGTATAATATGTTTTTATCGTTGCCGAGGGGCAACGATATTAACAATTATCAAGATTTGAGCATTTTTGTGTCGACACCGGTTGCTGTAAGCCAATAAGAACAATGCATTTGAGGTCACATGATGAAAAAATTGACGTCATACAGTCAAAATAGGGGTGTGGGTATGAAATCGTCCTCGGCGTGTATTATACGGTTACCTGTTTGTAATACAAGAAAATAATTTATCATTATTAATGTATGAACTATTACCAGTTTCAAAAAAGTTGCAAAATAATACCAGAAAATATGCACAGCTAATTATAAAATGTGTTATTCTTTAAAAAAAAACTCCCATTTGTTGAAAAAATGCAAACCTATCTTCCCTTCTAACGGGCGAATCTATTTATACGGGAGAAGATTATCTGTATCCAATCAGCCGAGAGGCGTAACCGGTATCCACTGAGACAGGTTTAAGTCACGCCCCTCATAAACATTGCTGTTAGCTTAACGTCCAAGATTGGGAACGCCCTACTGATTCAAAGTCCCTATTTGTTTTACATATCGTTACCAGAGCGCGCTTATTCCTGGAATTCTAAAAATAGACTCAATGGTTTTACATATTACCAGGGTACGCTTATACTTGTCTTCTATAAATATACTTGGAACGGTTTGGAACTTTGGATACGCTGTGAATACACGGCTAAACAACGATTTCAAGCATTTTTGGAAATGCTAATACTTGTAATCCTCTGTACTCTACTGGAACTAACCTGCAATTGACCTACTGGATACCCAGCCAGCAATTTACATCGGCCCGACAGCGGCCCTATCTGAAAACTGAAGTCAGGCCGACATCGGCATTTACATCGGCCCTATCTAGAAAGTGCAACTCGGCATTTGATCGGGCCGATGTAGTTTAGCCGATACCCAGCCAACATGGTACCGACTTTAAGCCGATCTTACGTTTTTTCCCAAAATGCATTTTAGCTTCGTAATATGTTATATTTGCAATTAATCTTCATGGTTTAGTACCATTATGACATATCAAGTCGATAATTATAACAAAAGATATCATTTTATCAGTCTGCCGACTAATCGCCGACTTAAAGCCGATGAATAGCTTCAGTAGAAAGTTCATTTTAAAATCATTATTTCAAAAAAATTCTTCTGGAAATAAAATGTATCTTGTCATAATTAACAAAAAGATATATAATAGTGACAAAAATCAATTTCATCATTCAGCCAAATTGCGACCAGCAAAACACAGTCGTAAAAAATTAAGTGACAAAAATAATTCTAAGTTATAATTTTTTGGAACGATGCTAATTTAGCATCGTTCCAATGGTAACAAGAAAGTATAAGATTACTCTTTTCACGCTTCAACAATTTTCAACATAGACAAAGAGGCGTAGTTCAAGCGTGAAACTCATTAACATCTCATTTAAATGTAATACAACGCTGGCTTGTGTTGTCGTTCTTGAAACTCTTCAAGAAAAGGGAGGTTACTCTCAGGACATATAAATTTTGCAATGGAGACGGGACAACTCAACCCGTAGACAACTCAACCCGTGACAACTGCAATGATTACTTGTTGGAGTAAAAAGGGCCTACGATGTTTTTGACAATGCCTGTTATATGCGTAACATAATTACATCATTCGATAGTAATAAACAATATTAAATGATCGTATTATATTAAGCAGTGGCTTGAGTTACGGTACCGTAACTCTAGACCAAGGTTATAGAGTTACGGAAGTTCCGTAACTGTAGACAACCCTGACGGGTTTGGCTAGAATTACAGAAGTCAAATAACATGCGTTTGTTTCAACTTTTAAACGTCAAAAACTTGTTTAAATTCATTATTACTCGAAATAAACAAATATTTACCGACGTGACTTAATTACACCCGCCATTTTGGATATGACTAATACACTTACCGGATGTTTAATATACGGCGATTGACGTTGTCGTCTTCAAAGTGTCACATTAAAAGTTTACTTGAGCGATTTTAAGTTATAGAGTTTGATTATAATTTGGAATGAATATGTATAAGTGTGTACGGAATTTTAAACAAGTATTTATAGGAAATAGACGATTCTTAGAGTAATTTTAATTGTGAATAAATTGCAAGTGCAAAACGTTAATTTGACTTAAAATTCGTGAACAAAAATAGGAATGTAGCTTGATGCAAAAGAGCTTAGTACTTGGGGGAAAACCTTAAATGAATTGTTAGAAAATCGATGTTTTTGTGAAAAAATTCAGCTTGTCATTCCACACCAAATCTTTAAAAAAAAATACGAAAATATAAACGATCTCGTTAAAATATACCCATTGATAACCAAAAATGAGAAGTTGTCAGCTCCTTTTGGCTAAAGAAAATAGTCCAGAATAATCTTTGGTTTGGTGAGATCGCTGCTGTACATAACCCTTAAATGTGTTGATGAAAATTAATTCTTTGACTGGTTTATTTTGTTTGATAAAGTAAGATAAACCTTGCCATGAGCAAACCACTTGAGAAGTCTAGTGCTATCCTTTTGTTAAATTTTGTTAATTGATACTTAATACATTATTTTATAGATAATATACATAATAATATATTCTTTAATCAAAAAATAAGTTCAGGACATCGTTCCTCCAGCACTCCAGTGCTTTGATTATTAGTTGTTATTCTCAATACAATGTACGTACACAATAATATACATTAAGTATACCATGTGACTAGTGCATAGAGAAAACGTCCAAATCGAGTCTTATGATGTGTCAGCATTGTAAAAGAATGTAAATTATATACAAAATTAGAGGTAATATATTTGTTGTGGCATAAAATCACGATGGTGTGACCGGCACCACAGTTGAAACAGAATAAAATGTTTAAAATGTTCCAATATATCCACATTCTAATATTTAATTGCCTCACGGTAAATTCAGATAGTTAATTTGTACTTGGGTGTACTTCTGTATGCTACATTCTCTTTCGGTTTAAGCTCTACCTATATCTGATGCTGTCTGGAGCCGCTCTTTGACTTCAATTTTCAATTTCTCAAATCTCATCATTCAGGTTCTATGAGTAGTTTCTGGAATACATACAATTTTAAAAATAATTACAAATGATTTGTTTTTGTTTTTGTTGGGTTTAATGCATGAAATAAAACATGTTAAATGAACAAGTTTTTTACAAAAATTTGAAAGAAAAATAACTTTGTAACCGATTTTCTTGTTTTAGCAGATCTCAACAGGAAGTGTAACGAGTTGCATCCTTGTATATCTTTACGAAAATAAAACTATAAAAGGTTTATTTATTCATGTTTAGCTTCAAATGAATATACTTTTCTGTGATAAATATACTTCCTCAGGTAGTTTTTGCTATCTACCCAGTATTTATACCCGTTTGGGTACAAGATGATCCGTTGAATTCTAATTAGATAACATAGTAGATATTAGCCCGTCAAATATAGTTAGATAAAATCCCAAATCATTGGCATTGTATTTGATTATTTTTATGTCAACTTACTAAGTGCTGCAAAAATAGTTTTCTCTCCTTCCACACCATGAGTAATCATAACATATCTCGTCAGAATTTTTTTTTTCATTTCTTTTCTTCTAGCATTTGCTCTATTTCCCCTAAAACACATTATATAAAGAAACACCATTGATAATAATATATTCAGGTATATTGTAATTCATAATAAAATCACCACTGTATTTCAAGAGTTCATCTTACGGTCATTGATCTTACTGATAATAGCACTCTCAAATCAACAATAATCTTGTTTGACCTTGATTCACTTGTATTGAAGAAGTGCCGATTCTTATGATTAAACAATATATTATATACAATATTCATATTCTATTTATATACATATCTGACAAGGGAGATAACAATGGCTTGACTACCAGTGAGTTTGAAAGCCTGTTGATCTTAAAATAGATTGTATGACTCATTAGCTTCTAGACGTTAGAATTTATTTTCAAAAGAACTACAAAGTCATTAATTTGGATCGTAACTGTGAATAGTCATCCTAAATTGATACCTAAGTCACAAAACCTAGCAGAGATAATAATATACTTGTAATAAGCATGAATAAACAATAAACCAGGAATTCAATTTCAAATATATGACGGTTGACCAACTGACAATTAACAATCTTATCAAAAGTGCACCATAACAATGAATTTATAATTGTGATTTTCACAGTAAGCATATTTTTAGATTCAAAATATTTATTATATTTACATATTCAGTTGATATTTTGGACAAATAAATGTAAAAAACAACTCACCAGTACTTGTGTTTCTTCTTTCTCAAATTGAAAATGGCGGGACTAGTCCGCAGAGAATGAAGTGAATAATGTTTAGAATTAATTAAAAATGAATATCATATTTTATCAGTCAGATTTGGAATGGAATAATTTTAAATAAGAACAATGTTTTATATCTGACTTATACACCAAACATTTTCACCTTTTAGAAGTTTTCGATTCATTCAGAAATAACATCGGCCGTAAATCGGCTCAATATCTGCAATTTAGTTGAAATTCCGCTTTGACACCGCGCTCGAGCCGACGTCGGCTAAAGATCGGCAAACGCTGCGACGAAAAGTTGAACGTGTCGATCAAAATACAATTACAAACCTTCTCTGACCTATATTATGATGATTTCACTTTCCATAACAAAAAAAATGTTGTTTACTTTGGATAATAATTGAGTCGGCTAGACGTCGGCTAAAAGTCGGAATTTTTATAACAATTTCCATCATTTGACCGCTTCTTCGCCTACAGAGGGCCTACATCGGCTGAAGATCGACAGATTTTCCGATATTCCGCCTTTTAGCCTATGTAGGCCCGATGTTGGCTTGCTGACTGGGTACTACAATCATCTCTCACAGGTGCCACATCACGTGACTTTGTGCTGATAGGAGAATCCTGTTTACATCAAGTGACTCGCTTGTTGTCTAATTTAGTGAGTAATTTCCACCCAAGGACCCTATATAACAGAGTCTTTGTATCCACGTAGTGAGCTAGAATGGTAAAAATTTGACGAATTTAAACGACACTAGTTTGCGTTTTGATATACGTGAAATACTGTTTGTTGTTTCCTTTTTGAAGAGTAAAAACGCGTGATTAGAGGGATAAACATAGAGTTGAACGTATTTTGGTATTACTGTCGGAATTAATGCAATAATGATGATACAAATAATTTCTTGTTATAACTAGTTTAAACCAGATTCGATATAAATCAAAGTGGATGTGTACCACCATAAGTAAGTGCTAACACTTGTCTTTTCACATGTTAATTGGCCCTTTTCAACATGAGACTACACCTACTTGATCTTTGTTTATCGTCCGGGTTAAAGTTTACCTATTGCTTATCGGACAAGTTAGAAATCGAAACGATGATGTTTTATCGATAAACTAGATCAATCGGTTTGACCATTATCGATATCTTTCCGACCACTTATTCAGTTTGCAGTTACACTGCGACCAAAAATTTCTCAACATTTTTAATTTTGATGGATGTACGTGTACTGGGATACACTATACATGGTGTTATCAGTTTCACAACTAATATACAGATGAACATGAACCATCAATAATGTGTTTTATGTATTACATTTTTTATTTATTGGAGTTAACGCCGTATCAACACAATTTAGGTCATTTCACGGCGTCCAGCGCACCTAACCAAGCTTTCCTGGACCATTGTCTATAACTAGTACTCACCTACCCTTCCACAAGGCCGGAAACTTCTCCGTATTATCTAATCAATGGAGGAAAATCTACATAATAGTCAAATTTTCATGGAAGGTTATAACCTCCCCGGGCGGGATTCGAACCCGCACCCCCTCGGGCAAGAGTATCCAAATCCCGGCGCGCTACCAACTGCGCTATCCACCCGGGTTATATGTATTATAAGTGAACAAAAAAATTACTAACCAAATATGCAATAATTTTCAATGAAATATGAAAAAATACATTTGTTTAGGTTTGTTTTACCCTAGTGTATGTTTACAGTTTAAGCTACACTTGCTATTGTTTTATCGTTAGTCGAGTTTTTTGTGCGACGTCAGTGTTGCGACGTTTAACGGCAGGGCGATTGTGACGTTTAGCGGCGGTTGTGACGTTTAATGTTAGTATTGCGAGGTTTAACGTCAGTTGACAGTTGCAACGTTAGCGGCGGTGCGACGCTTAACGAGCGATACAGATTGTCTCGTACGTCATTTATTTAATGAGTTAAATATTATATGCGATAATATAATCTTTTTTCGTTGAGTATGCATGTATGTACCAATAGCCGTATTGAAACCATTTCCAGCTGCAAACGATGATGTAACGAGTGAGCAATGTGATACATTTATATTTAACAAACTTGTGTTTAAATTTCATTTTCAAATTTTGTTTAGTGTCAATATTATATCAGTAAAAAATAATTTGTGTTTGAATGTTGCAGTATTCATGGCGTGCTATGCAATTTACATAATATAATGTAGGGGCCTATACATAACAGCACGGTGCGCATAATTTCTATTCCTCGAGACTTTTACTGCTGAATTGATTATTTTTTTATGTGAATAGTAAACAAAATCACACGATTAAGCCTAAGGTACAAGGTCGTCCACGTAAACATTGCGTATATAAACACAGCCAGTTTAATTACACATCAATATTTAGGGATGATTTAGTTTTACAATTTTATAATTTAGTTAGTTTACACTTACTTTATGAACATATCATCATATAAAATTTACAATGTGCGTATGCATTGTCTGAAATAAATGTTCAATATCAAAGTGGTATGTTTGAATCAGTAAAATGATGTTCGTGCATTAGCTAATTCACCTATTTAGCGGGCAAGTCCATTGTTTAAAGTACAAAAACACGCATGACCTAGAATACGACCTATATATATTGCCCACGCCCAGTGCCCAGCTTTACATTTTTTCAATAACAACATGCTGCGTCTCATACATATATATTAAATCAAAGTACTGATAGTACAGATGGAACGGTTCAACTGAAATTGTAAAAAGCTGATCCTGGCGAAAATAGGACGTCCAGCAGACACTTGTAAATATTGAAAAATAAAATTTCAGATCTTCTTAATCAAAATTAGGCATGCAACTACTATAAATCTATTGCTGCCTTTCATATACTGAGACAATAAACATCTTTTACATATTCATTTACACACATATATATATATACACTTAGCAACTTTTCTAAGTATACACATTTCCCCTGCAGATAATTTCAACGGTTGTTAAAATATTTAAACGAAATTTTGTGAGTCGCCTATGGGGTACTATATCTTTCATGTGACACTAAAACCGTCAATATCCACCGAGTAGTTACCGACTTCCAAGATGCACGTGCATTTCGTTCTTTTTACTTATACGAGCAAAACGGTTAACATTTACACGTTTATTTTGTACATGTCGTTATCTATAACGATTTACACACAGAAAGAACACATAAACTTTCACAAGTCGTAAGTATAAATCGAATTAGTTTGAAATGAAGAGGCCAGTAGCGTGTTCAGTTACCGCGAACGTTACATAACGATACATTCGGAACTCCTCGGCCATTCGCTGCGAATAATCTCGGACATATTTAGACGCTATTTTGAAACTACCGGTGTTGAAGTAAACAAATATATATTCGTGTAGGCATTGAGTGATGTTTCGTTTTTAGTCCGTAAATTTTGAAACATCACTCATTTCCTTAACGATCGCATATTTGTGTATTAGATTAGATTATTCGCAGCGAATGGCCGAGGAGTTCCGAATGTATCGTTATGTAACGTCCTGTAACGTTCGCGGTAACTGAACACGCTACTGGCTAACGAAATGATAATGCTGGCTCATCAGTACGAGAGGTAAATTGAATTGACTTGCTATCTCATGTCTTGCTAGCATTATATTTATCGCTGCGACATTCTAAGCATGGCTGCAGTGTAGAAACCTTCAACAATCGTGACAAATAGAACCAATTTTTTCAGCTTGCCCATACTTTCAAGCGTAACTCTTTGACTGTTATGAAACTTCTAAAAAAAGTTTGAGCAAACCGGAAATGTTAAAGACCTGCCAAGCCAGAAAAGACGTCACGTATGACGACAAGACGGCAAGAATGGGCTATGATACCCCGGGATATCATTCAGAACTACATAATCTCAATGCGAGCAAGGTGTCTTGCAGTTATACGAGCTGAAGGTGGCCATACTCGTTATTGATGTGAATTTGTACTCGTATTTTATTGGTGCCAATATTGTTACTCCTTATAAGAAGTCAGTTATTTTTCAATTTATTCTTCGTTTTTGTATTCATTGTTTTTAACAATGAATACTCTGTTACCAATAGATTAATAGCGGTATTCCGATCGGAGTCCTATACTGACCTATTGACCTATATATCTAATCAACAAAACCGAACAGCATCCGGATAATTCCGCTACAATAAAATAGTTCGCAAATGGTTCTTTTGTTTCATCGATCATCTGTGTATTCCTACGCGTCAATTTAATTACGCATTTAACTCGATCTACACCAAACCTTTCTTCGAAGTGACACCGAGTATTGACAAATTTGTGAACAATTGAACAATGGTAGACAAATTATTACGTAACTGATAATCGCGGATGTATACATCGATTTCATTCATGAAAAATTATGAATGAAACTACGTTTCCGTATCAAGCGCTATAGTCACGTGACTACAAATATGCATTTGCTGACAGACATCGGAAGACAAAGGAATTGAAGGAAAGTACTCGAAACTAAATCAGTTTCTCTTAATGCAGTTTACAGTCATTCACATTATTGGAAGGAATTGTTTGCAAACAATTCCTTTCTATGTCAGCGCTACCAGAAATGAGAAAAAGAACGAACAACACATAATTGAACTCTGTTGCGACCCAGAAAATAATATAGCAACAGAAAAATGTGTATACTCGAGTACTATCAATTGCAGACGAGTTGAAAAAAAATACAAATTTAAACAAATAGTACTTAAAATTATGATATTCAATGTTTTCACATTAATAAAACTTTATTCTATCTGTGTACGGAGAAAAGTTATTTTGTGCATTGCGCATTTTTATATGTCATGCATTTGTATATGTATATAAATTTAGCACAACAATCAGCGTCGTGTCTGTGGCCTAGTGGTTAGCATGTCTGACTACCAATCATGAGGTCGCGAGTTCGTATCCTAGGCACGTAACATTATTTTTATTATTTTTTTTTTGGTTTAGGCTACAAAAAATTGATCATGTTCGTCAGATTTACGCACTTAAAATTCAGAAAATGGAAAAAAAAAATTTGCTCTAGTTACTTTTCACTTATAAAATGAAAACATCAATTATAAATGCAACCATGTTTGATCATCAGTTGAACACTGACGTAAACTTGATGTTTTCATCAACTCTACACTGCTCTAGTTATGTGACGTCATGTCCCCCTGCTGTGTTATTTACGACAAGCAGGTAAGACGGGGTAGAATATTTAACATTATAATTGTTAATGTCCCAAAATACTCGACTGACTTATTTTGAAATAAATTTTGCATAACGTACCCCAAGACTATATTTATATACCTAAAGGTTTAGTCAATTTTTATTTTAGAAGGGTTCTGATGTAATTGTTTTCTTTCACATAATTTATGACAAGCCTCTATTTATTCACTTTAAAGTTTTCCAGTTTGGTCCATTTTAATTTTATAGGGATGCTGACTCTAAAATCCTCATACATGATGGCTTAAATAATCTTAGTAGTTGTTTGTTGTTTAGTTGTTCCCATATCATCCAAATAATATAACTTTATTTATACTCAAAAAGTCAACAAGACTCGTCCATTTATATTTACGGGGGTGCTCAACTGGTACTCATTCTGGATTACTAAATTATATTGAGCAGTTGTATGTTGTTGAGGCATTCTTTTATTTACCCAATAACATTAAGACTTTACTAAAACACCAACATCAACAGGTTTGATCTATCATGATGTTAGCCGAGCTTATTCTAAATTGTACAGAAATATTGGAAGTATTTAATTAAAGGTTGATATTGAATGAATTCACTTAGTGTATTAGCTATGCAGTATAGGAAATGCAAATGGAACAAAATACAGTTAATTATGACGTATGTACCTTATGAAAAGCATTTATGTATGTTAACAGCAAATAATCTTTCTTACAACAACCTGCAAAATAATCAAAACTATATGCCCTGTACCCCAATATCAAAATAATATGGTTCAAGTTAGAAAGATTTTGACATATTTCATCTTTGAATGTACATGGTTGTATCATATCAATATGCTGAATAAATGACCAACTGGTATAAACACTAAAAAGTTACTTATTATGCTTTTTCTGAACTACATGCTATAATGTGATTTTCTGTATAATGTTCATATTTAACATGTATTTTTCCATTTGTATAAAAATTCTCATGAAAATATCACACATTTACTCCTCGCCTTTCGATCGCTTCTCAAAATGTTTTTTTTTCGCAGGCCAGCTCTATTTTTTGAGATAAAATTCATAGAACATATGATCAATTCATTGAGGCCATAGCAACACATATTGTATAGGTTATATCACGGAGATCTGTCCATCCACTCACTGTTCCTGAAAAGGCAAAATCTCTGGATCTAGCTGTTAACCAAAAAGAAATCACATCGATGACTGAGTGGTAGGAGGGAGAATTACCGTAAAAATTATTTCATAACTAAGCTCAACGAAAGTATGCCCCGCCCATGAATAAAACCTACGACCCCTCGATCAGTAGAATAATGGGCCTGTAAAATGAAATATGAAACACAGTTGACTATGAATGATAAGAAGGTAATGAGTGATATCGAAATAGTATCTTTGAACTTGTTGAAGTCATCAACATAATTGATGTTTGGAACATATATCACCTTTTCTAGTTTGTGTGTACTAATGAACTCGGGTATTAAATCTTAGCATAACACTTTGAATCTTAACATTTGTTTATTTTCTTACATAATATAGATAATTTGTGCATATAAAACACTTTCAACTATTTTGCAAAAAATAACCCCATTCACTTGACGACATTAACCTCTTTGTTAAATCAGTTCATCGAATGAAAAAAATCTTTTTTTCATTCGATGAACTGATTTAACAAAATTTGTAAATCTTAACCTTCATCATTAAACACCATCAGTGCAGGTAAAATTAATTTCTAAGACCTTTATGATAAGCAGAAATGGGGGTTAAATACATTACTTTCTATTCAGTTACTATATAAATCATAGAATAGCAGCAGGGTGTTAGTCCAACTTTACTAAAAAATGTGCACTACGTAGCACACATAACAGATAACAATTACATAGTTTTAAATCTCTCCTATATTAGATTTTTTGACACACAGACTAATTAAATGATGTGATAGTCATATTGTAACAGTTAATAGCATTGACTAATTACAACAGTAGTCATAGTAATACGTAAATTCAATCGTTCAATATTGTAAATGACTCAAGCAGATTTTTATTGTGAAGAGAGTTTGATAAAAAATGTAATCACCAGCATTAATAATATCTACGGTCATTCTGTCCCCTTCCCCTGATTCTAAGTCATGTAGGACAGTCGTCAGTCACTGACAAAGTATGCACCCAGTAGTTTGTTAACAGCAAAATCCTGAGATAAAGATTCTTCAGGAACAGTGAGTAGGTGGACTGACCGCTGTGATATAATCTATATAAGGTGTTGCCACAGCATAAAACCCAACAAAAATTGAATAAATCTAAACACAATGAATACCCCAGTACTTTCAGTGCTTTGATTGTTAATAAATGTTATACTATTTGATTAACATTTTTTACAAATTTTATACCAATAGCTTACGTTTCAACCTAGTTATGACCAAATATATAGGTGTATACTTAGAAAAGTTGTTAGGTGTATTAGCTATTTTAGGTGAAAAAGTTAGTGGAGAGATTTAAAATATTCTTATTTTAGTTGTCACCGAGGGAAAATATTTAAAGAGGTTAAGTCTTTAGATATTGATGGCCACAATGATGCAAAATGAGCATTTTGTGTCAATACTCTAGTCTAAGATTTGCATCATTTGCTTTACATCACGTTTATTTTACAGTTCGGGTGGTTCCATATTTTATAAACAGCTACACTGTAGGGGTAATCTATGTTTTAACAGGGGGGGGGGGTATCAGGCGGCAGCTAAGATGCAAAACTCATTGATCTTATAAGCGATTTGGATCCGCACAGGAACTGGTTTAGTTTTCATGTGTTTGTTGGGTCTATCATCGCAGACGATATGTTTGAATAGTGATATATACTGGTGGAACTGTATTTTCGGATTCCGTACCTCAGGATTGGTAGAGTCTGAAATGACGGTAGGTACGTATATTTGTTTGAGCTGATAACCCTAAACAAATAATCAAAGCATCGAAAGCTCTGTTTCTTTACTGTGTATGGTGTTGGTATTATCATGTGGTTGTAGATAAGGAGAGATGCACATACTTGGGCTTGTCCGTACTTAATAATCACTTCGCCTGTTATTCTGGACAGGCTTTTTACGTCAGTGGTTTACGATATAAAAGATATTTGTTTATTTCTGTGAAAGATCGATTTTTATTTCACGAGTGAGCTGGGTCAAGGGTGTGATGTTTTGGTTCTGAGGCCTCAGGGTCAAGGTCACTGGAAGTTTATATGGGAAAACTTTGTGCTGGTGATAACTCAACCATGGCTGTGTCTAGGTTCCCAAAATCTTTGCTTTGGATAGCCCTCCAGTTAAGGATGTGACCTATTCTAAGATCCCGGGGTCATTGGTTAAGGTCACAGGGACTTCATATGAGATAGAACACAGCATGGACTGCACACGGGCGTATAATGCCCCGCCCAGCGGAGCTCTTGTTTAAGTTTAAGTATGATATGTCATCAGAACAACGCATCCAAACAGTGAAAGATAACAAATATATTTTCATTGTTTCAAAACAGTGGAATATCAATTTTTATTTCACCGATAAATCCCGGTATTCCACTGGAAAGCATATAACAATGATAGTTATTTGGAAGTCTAAATTTGTCACACGTTATGAATTTGTAAGAAATGCAGAAAGTGACCGAAATCCAAAAAGGGGCCCTGATACGAAAAAGTACTGACTGGCAATAATATCGAAAAAGACTGATATTTTACCAAAAGGCAAATACCTTTTCGGAATTCTTCAACTTTTCTACGCAAATACAATATCATTCGGAACTCCTCGGCCATTCGCTCGGACATATTTAGACGCCAGTTTGGAACTACCGGTGTTAAAGAAGACAAATACACGATCGTTTAGGCGATGAGTGATGTTTCGTTTTTAGTCCGTAAATTTGAAATTACACTGTTCAATGATAACGCTGAACAATATTAGGTTCAATATATAACATAGAGCTATGTTTTGACAAGGATCTGTGTGTATACTACAAGAACTATTTTGCATAACCGTTACGTGTTTCGCCCGTGCTTCGCCTGGCGTAGTTAGTAAAAACCCAAGCCGCCAGGGTAGCTCCCCACGAATCCTTCCGAGATAAATTCATTCATGAAAAGTCGAGGTGGTCCGAATGATACAATATTAGTACTCCTTGCCAGCGAGTTATTTTCGGGCTTTGTAACTTGTTGTTTTACTACCATTTCTAATGTCCAATGCATATCTTCGAAAGGGATCGTATTGGATTGATTGGAGTTAGACCGAAATCATCGTCGGTTATCCCGCGATGTATTACTCCGCTATGCTGCATTTTGTACTGTGGGCCATTTGGTTAAGAAAATCTCGTAATCATGAATAATTGATGAGGCAATTTCATTGGTTCCGCAAGGAAACCACTGCGGAAAATTAGACAATGAAATAACGCAACCATTTTGAGAAAATAAACACGTGCGTTGGTTTCTGTTTTAAGTAAGAAAATCCCTTATGGCGGCATTGTCACTGAAGAGTATTTAATTGTACCATACGATTTCATTAGAAGAAGATAGGTATCCCCTACCTCATGTATATTCAAGAAAACGAGATTTTGCCAGTCAAATTGCCTACGGTACGTTTGGAGTAAAACGGAAGAACGTACTGCAGTTGCCGACGATGGACCGTAATGCGAGGGGATCGAGATAGACAAAATAGCAAAGAAAGACCGAAATGAAAGAGGAGAGGTTGAAAGACAGAATTGGAAATGAATGGTAAGAAATTGAAGTAGGAGAAGAGCAGGAGGGATAGAGTAGAGGAGAGACGACGAAAGGTAAGATAGGAAAAAGTGATGACAGCTGAGAATAAGATAGGAACCGGAAACAAAGAAAAAGGAAAGAGATGAATAAAAAATTAGGACATAAAAGGGAAATGAGTGAGAAATAAGGGAATGGAAGCAGAGATTGTAAGGGAGATGTAAGAAATCATAAAGCAAAATGACAAAATCCACTGCAACGGTGGACTAACTTTATTCATATAAAGTTCACAGACTTAAGAAAGGCATAGTCATTATGACATTAACATTACGTCTACGTGTATCAACGACTGTTTGTGAAAACTAGACGTGCGTTCATCATTCAGATATGGTTTGTACATAATGGACATGTACCTTTTCTATGTTTACCCTCCGCGTATGTCATGTCTGTTTGTTTCTTACGGTGGAAAAGAGGTGACATGGAGAAATATTTAAAATACCGCTACTATTACGTGGCCACGCAATAGCTTTTACGTGCGCACGTTATAATTGACCAATGAGAGTTGTCGAAATTGGCGGCCATTTTTTATTGGACAATTATTACGGGCGCACGTAAAGCTATTGCGTGGCCACGTAAACGTTATTGCGTGCGCACGTGAAAGTTATTGCGTGCGCACGTAAAACTATTACGTGGCCACGTAAGAGCTATTGCGTGCGCACGTAAAAGCTATTGCGTGCGCACGTTAAGCTATTACGTGGCCACGTAAAAGCTATTTCGTGCGCACGTAAAGCTATTACGTGGTCACGTAAGCGTTATTGCGTGCGCACGTAAAAGCTATTGCGTGCGCACGTAAAACTATTACGTGGCCACGTAAGCGTTATTGCGTGCGCACGTAAAAGCTATTGCGTGACCACGTAATAGTAGCAGTATTTTAAATATTTCTCCATGTCACCTCTATGCCACTGTAGTTTCTTGTAAATATGCACATGTCTTTTTTCTTTTGGGCCTATCAACCTAAGAGAGTGTATGTAATAAACCAAATAAAGTTGATTTTGTTACAATTAAAACATTTAGACGATTTTCATTATGGAATTTGGAAATACACATTTATATCTTTTAAAACTGCTTCAAAATAAATAAAACTATGTAAATACGTCTTGTCTTTAATATCTACCTTTCGCAGTGTCTGAAACGTTCCTGTTTAGTCCATAATAAAACTATTTCAATTGAAATACTCGAAGATCTAATTACACGGAAAATAAGGCTTAGTAAATGTATTTATGTTCAAACGATAGCGGTGATCTTATTTGTATCATTGAATGCCCGTTGGTTTTTCAAGAAGTTAGTTTACCTTTTATAGTAAAGTAGTGCACGAAACATAACGTCGTATTCAACATTTGTTGAGTCAAATCGCGACAGCCAGTCGTCCAACTCAAGTTATCTGGATAGGCCAAGATCTTTGGAACCTAGCTCATAATAAAATAGGTACATGAGTTATTTTTAGACTTTCGGCGATTTCGCCGAAAGGCTTAAGTTACACCACAAATCGATAACTATCGACGAAAATGCCTGACCAGTTTAACCAGCGGAGTAATACATGTGTCTCTGATTTACTACATGTACGCAGTCAATTTCTAGGCGATAAAAGTAGTTCTGTCATCTAACTCGTCATTTTTTCACTGATAAATGACAGGTGTTTACTTATATTGATAAGCGTGTGGGAGGGGCGTAGTCAAATCTCGTTAATACTCTAAGCAATATATATAGAGATCAATTCGGTGTTATACTGATCTATTGATTATAACCACAGCAAATCAAAGGTTTACATTTCATGTTGAAAAGTTTATTAAGTAAGAGCAATAAAATGATTAATATATTGATAAAGTCTGTAGCTGTTTAATGTAATGATACTGCGGTCATTCATTGTGTTACTTGAAGTTTAAGTTGTCTTACAGTATTGTACCATAGTAATCATATTTAACTACACTAATGAACCTACAGATTTTTATGCAAAGTGTACAGGGGGAAACTGCACTTTAGGATTTGTATGGCAAGAAGAGGAAAATAAAATCTTAATAATATTTGCCAGTAATACAGAGTAGAATAAACACTTCGCCCGCATGTTTGCCCTGTTCGATTCGTACTTGAATCTAATGTGTAAGGAGTAATCATTAGTATGGATTTGTTAGGTTTCAATGTGCACGAAAGTCTTTCTGTATTTCAATACATTGATTGTAACCTAGTATACTAAGTATATAGCCTCATCCGGCCTAAGGGTGACAACTTTTTTACTTGATGCAGAGTTAGGCTGGAGTTATGCCGCAGGGAACATTTCATGACTAAGCTTCACGTAGGTACCCATAAAAGCATTTATGTAGAACCAACGACTCGTGAACTCGTAGCCAATGCTATACTAACTTACTAATAGGGCGATTTACTTCCTGTATATTTTCTGGCTGTCTCTTAAGATAGCAAAAACAATCAGAAGGTCGCTAGCTTGTTGTACATTTAATTACACGAACATAGTAATTGGGTTGGGTAAACAGCCTTTCTGCTATGACTCTGTCACTTTAACAAGAAAATAAAATTTGAAAAGCCATTAAGAAACCCATTTAAAACAATGAAACCAGAAACCACAATATATATATTATTCAATAGTTTTCCGCATTTATACATCTGAGCAACACTCTAGACTGATAAATAATGAAACTTAAAGTGAATATACGAGTATGTCTAAGTACTTACCAGAAATTGTTTCAAGTATATAAGATGAAAGCATATAGTATACCATGGCAACAAACGTGCTGCATTTAGTTCCCGCCCACTATTGTAGCCACAGGTAACTGTAACACTGTCATAACAGGCAATCTATAATACCATAATTAAATACTTAAAAAACACCGCTTAGAACATGTGCACAATTAAATACTATAAAGATATAAAGAAACTGTACCAATGTGTATCTGCCAAAGAATGTGGAACAGTTTCTACTGATTTTTGAATTGAAAACGATTGCTGTCAGTGATTTGATTGAATAATGTTCTTTAAGCATAATAATCAAGTTAATCTCTGAAATCAATTCCGTGCAGAACCTCCCAATTTCATTTATGTTATTTTCGATCAATATTTTAGGTGTGTCCTCTCCATATCAGTGACATAGACGAGCTTTCTGACACACAATCTAATTAATTAGATATAACGAACTATTTCTAAATGGAAATGATCGTAATTATAACGCATGTAACTCAATTGAAATCATTGTCTTGTATGGAATAAAAACAGAGAGATAAAATAGGTACATGTGTTTTTTTAGACTTTCTACGATTTCGCCGAAAGGCTTAAGTTATACCACAAGTCGAAAACTATCGACAATTCAAATGCCTGACCAGTTTAACCTGCGGAGTGATACACTTGTCTCTGATATACTACGCAGCCAATTTTTAAGCGATAAAAGAAGTTCCGTCATTTGATAGGTGTTTGCATCAATTTATAAGCGCGCGGAAGTGGTGCAGTCAAATCTTGTTAATACACTAAGCAGTATACATGTACATAGTAATCAATGAAGTGTGATTACTAACCACAGCAAATCAAAGGTTTTCATTCATAATAATAATAATATTTATTTGACATAGTGTGCATTTAGCATAATTACATTAACATATATCACAGCATGTTGTAATTAACCATGACAAGCACACCAACACCAGGGATAGCACAAAAAAGGCAAGCCCTTATTTTCATTGTGGTCCCTATGTTGAGAAGTTTATGTAGTAAGAGCAATAAAATGATGGAGCCACCCGGCTAGCTCAGTTGGTAGCACACAAGTCGACTGGTCGAGAGGACGTGGGTTCGATTCCCGGACAGCGCATACTTTCGTGGAGCTTGGTCATGAAATTATTTCTACGACCATTCTCCCTTCTACCAATGATTTTTAATTATGTAAAGCAGTTGTCAGTTACTGACGAAATTATGTGCTTAGTAGTCGGTTAACAGCTAAATCCAGAGATTTAGCCTTTCCGAGAGGAGTGAGTAGGATGACTGACCGCCGTTATATGATCTTATATGTGTTGCTACGGCGTTAAACCCAACAAAAACATACAAACAAGCAATAAAATTGCTTGTATATTGATAGTGTATGTAGCTGTTTAATGTAATGATACTGCGGTCATTCATTGTATTACTTGAAGTTTAAGTTGTTTTACAGTATTGTACCATAATATAATACCTACAGAATTTGTATGCCAAGTGACAAAGTGTACAGGGAAATTTGTACTTCAAGAATTTGTATTGGAAGAAGAGGAAAATAAAATCGTTGTATTTTAAACTGATAGTATTTGCAAGTAATGCAGGGTAGAATTAACATTTCGCCTGCATTTTGCACTGCTCGATTCGTACTTGAATCTTCTGTTCAAGGAGTAATATTTAGTATGGATTTGTTAGATTACAATGTGCACGAAAGTCTTTCTGTGTTTCAATACTTTGATTATACTATTGTAAACATTGTCAAGTGATTTTCGATCATACACGTTCTTCAATACAAAAACGTGACAAAAATGCGCTTCACAATTTCTGCAAATCTGCATGTCGGTATTTTACCTTTATAATACACAGTACAGTAAGATTGTGTACGGTTATTTTGTTACAGTCGCCTGTGATTGCAACATGTTGAAATCATATAGTCTCCGCCCACAATGTAATAATAAACTCCTATTACATTTTGAAAAAAAATCAAGTAACATAGTTTAGATAACTATCAAATCAGTTAATGTAGTTACTAAAGCCTAAACAGTAATGATTTGTCAAGACAGTCTGAATACTAACTAAACAAATTGAGCTAGACCGAGAAAATTTATTAAGCGATACAAACTGTATCGTCAAAATGAAAAATACAAATACTACTTCGCGCCTTTTTTGTATGATGAAAACTATGTTGATAATACGTGTTAGTGTACCAGTTACATCTGTGTGTGCAGATATTTTTTCTAGAAAATGTTCGGATTTTGGCACTTTTAAACATTTAGTTGACCATTCACTGGCGACATGCGCAGAAGAATGTCACAGACGACAACGGTGTCAAGTTTTCATGTTTCGTCACATAATAAATTATTGTGAATTAAAAGAAGATATCAACATAGACGTATTGGATAAGGAAGAACCTTTGTGTACTTACTATGCTGTGGAAGATTGGCCAATATATGATATAGGACGATGTCAGGAACGTCCATGTAATCTAACTGAACGATGTGAAACTATTACAGCAGAAACAGTTCAATGTGTAAAGTCAGAATGTCTAAGATCTGCAGAAATAGACAACGCCAAGGTTTTGTCTAATACGTACGATATTGGTACAACTAACAGATATAAATGCAAAGGTTTACTCTCCAGTAAGGGAAACCCGAAGATTAAATGTTTGAAAAATGCAACTTGGTCCGCAACAGATTTCCAGTGTTTAGCTGAGATACCCCCAGAGGCGAAAATGCATTGTCCTGCGCTGCAAAAACATTATGTAAATGCTGATTTGATGAACGTTATTGGAAATGGGGCGGCTGGTACTATTTTCATTTACAAGTGTAGGTAAGAAAGTTTTCATTTTTAGTTTCTAATTGCAAAATATTATTTACTTAATACATCTAAAATGTTCAAACTTTATTTGGGCAACCTTGGAAGCATATCACCAAACATCTTACGATAATTTATCTATACATTGTAAAGGAATTTACGGCTAAAATCGGTCGTAAGACGCTTGATAATATGAGTCTCTTGTTCTCAAGGGAAAGGATATCCTGGCTTGCTTGTAGAAAAATAGCAAACATTTGAGTTTAAGTTTGAAAAAGTTGTTACCCTTTGATAAATAGATATCGCAAATTAAATATCGTTTTAGAATTTCGATACGATACGACGATTGCGACACGGTTTCACGATATATAGATTTTATGACTCAAATTATTTTTTGTCTGCTGACTTATATTTGGTGGTTTTCTTTTACATGTCAAGTAAAGTTGAACGTTCACATGCACTCACTTATGTCATGCTTAACTATCCTTGTAATGATCGAGTGATGCCAAAGTCTTTGTATAGAAAACTTATGCAATGGTAGCTTAACATATTTTTATATACTTTTGTAGTTGTACACACTTTAATCAGATTTGTTTACTTATTTCAGAGACGGCTACACTAAGAATGACACACAAAAAGCGCAAGTGACTTGTCAACACTCAGGATTATGGGATAATGATTTCATAAGATGTTGCAATGTAAACAGTACACATTATTTTAAGAATGGTTGTGTCGCTTTCGTTGATGACACAACAATATCTAAATATACAGGTATGACAACATTTATTAGGGGTAACGGATTCGATATCAGGATTAGTGCCTTCATACCGTTACGGAATGTAGGCATTTTATGCCTTCGGTCTTTGTCCGTCGTGCGTCAACAAATTTCTTAACAAATCTTCTTGTCATAAAATATAACAAAAGGACCATGGCCATTTATCGCTCACCTGAGTATTCAAGATGACCCATGTTCGAATACAGCCAAGCAATTACCTAGACGAGCATCCTGAACTAGTTTGATGACAAATGAGTAAAAATTGTGACAACTAGAGTGTTCACAAGGTTTTTCCATATTTGGGCTGAGTGACCTAGTTTTGACCCCAGGTGACCCATATTCATAGTTGACCTAGAAGTCGTAGAAACAATCTTTCAGATCAATTTCCAGAATATTTCGATCAAAACAGTAGCCACTACAGTGTTAACAAGGTTTATCTATTTTAGCTCCTGTGACTTAGTTTTCATCCTAGATAACCCATGTTCGAACTCATCCGAGCAATCACCTAGACAAGCATCCTAACAAAGTTTGAAAAGAATTGAGCCCAAAATGTAACCACTAGAGTGTTCACAAACAATTGTGGACGGACGCCGGACATACAACGATCCTAAAAGCCCACCATGAGCTACCGCTCAGGTGAGCTAAAAAGAAATAAGACCCACAGTTACTATGGCATGTACCATCACCTTAAGTTCTCCTACAAAGATTGTTCAAAAATGCCCCTTTTACGCCACATAGGAAGTCAACAGAATTAAAGAAGAAAATGATCTGCTCACTAACAATTAAACATATGTAGCTTTCATAGTTGGTATGTACAGCATCACCTCAATATCCTCTACAAAAGTTGTTCTGATTATGCCCCTGGGTCACAATTGACCCAGCCCCAGGGGTCACAAGTTTAACATAGAGTTATAAGGAAACTTTGAAAAAAAATTATCCCCAACAGTTTGACCTAGGCATTTTATATTTGGCATGAAGCATCTCCTTAAGGTCCTCTACAAAGATAGTTCAAATTATGCCCCTTGGGTCACATAATTACATAGAATTACATCAATTAAAAAAACTCAAATACTGAAAAAAAACGAGTTTGCATAAAATTTAAAATGTGACCTCGAGGTCACATTTTTTATACAGCTAAAAATGAAAGTGGAAGATTTTGTTTATAATGCCCTTAGAATCCAGTTCTCAGGTTGAGCTACCAAGGCTCCTCAGGACCCTCTTGTTTGTTATTCAAATTTACACACTAGTGCTCATAACTTCTTTGTCTAGATCGTGAAACGGTGTCGATTTTCCGTGTCACGGTGTAGTCATGACAAGATGGCGGACAAACAACCATCAAAAAGGTACGAGTCTTTTTTTGCATGATATTTTGATAACTATTTGGGCTCAAACGTGTTAAATAGTTGCATTTGATCCGTAAACATATAAACTACAGGGCAGATATACTCACCTGACATGTCACAAAGGATTTATGTAAAATTAAGCCACCAAAGTTGACGAATGACCGTCTATCAATTTTGAACTGAGGGAGGAGTAACACATTTAAGTAAAGCGCCGTTTGTACGGCACTTACCGAGTAATAAATACGATTGTCAGACAGCATTATAAACAAAAATTATACCTTAAAATTATACAAGTTCTAATTGATTTTGTTACATCAAAACATGCATACTTTCGGTTTTGCTTAAGCAGCGGTGGAGATATTAGCCCCGGTGAAGATTTTCCGTAAGAAATGACTCGGTGCTGCCATAAAAAGTGGACACGGTGTATACATTTTCGTGAGAGAGAACACGGCTAGGACACCCATTCAAACGCTAAACACAACCGTATCTTTGAAGTAAATCACATGGCATTATCCTCCGTAAAGCTTTTAAACCATATTTTACTGTACAGAAAATATCAATGTGTTCAATACGTGAATCTTTGCAGAAGCAACGCCTGTGAATCATTATGTACGAGTATTTATCTTTTATTATTTAGTATTATTTTATTTCCTCTATTTCAGATCGCCACCTTTCGTATCGATACGCATAATATCGTGTAATGACCGTTTCGTTTCATCTCTGGTTAATTCTACGAGTCATAGAAGGCAAAAACGAATAATGAAGTATAGAAATACGAAACTAATAATTATGAAGGTCCTTTTGTGATAGGCTGATAAGACTAAACTTATATATTTCTTAATTCTATTTTCTTCAGTAAGTGTCAAAATGGAAAAGGCCTTAAATGCTACTACTGTAAGTTTTCGAATTCAACCCTCCAAGTTTGCATTAATCATTTAGTAGAAAAACATGCCCATATGCTGCTAAAATTTCGGATGAGATGTTTTAAAACTATCAACCGACCGATATGACCTTCTGACGAAAGACATCGGACTAATACCAAATTTAGAACTGCAAACTGGGGAGTATTGCAAAGAAAATCAACATGCATTCTTTCTAGAAATCAAGAAGTGTCCTTATGTTAAAGACCAAGAAAGTGTACAAGAATCTAAACAAGATATTTCTGTTAATATTGATATAATTACTTCCGTACTAAGTCCAGATGTGAAAAAGTACAAAACGCCAGCGCCAATAAAAGCACGAGGCAGTGTTTCTCTGGCAGGTCCGTCTCAGCAAACGGATACTTCCATGTACATGGAGCATGATGAACCGTGAGGGGATTTGACCTAACCCGTATCTTCGTTTTAACAAATAATGCTACGTTTTACCTTGCCTACATTTCAACCGTATCTGGTCGCATTTCAAGCGTTTTCAAGAATGGGTGTCCTAACCGTGTTCTCTTTCTCTCAAATGTATACACCGAGTCATTTCTTACGGAAAATCTTTACCGGGGCTAATATCTCATACTATCAAAAAGCAAAATTATTTCCTTCATTTTCGTGAAAGTATATACAGATATATAGTATACAGATAGTATAATCACGTGACCTTCAGATTAAAATTATAACACTTGTTTTCAGTACAATTTTGGCAGCAGTCGGAAATAGGAGTTTCATAACGCTACATTTCCTCATCCGAAAAAGTCTAAATCAACTTGTATGTTGCAAGGAATAGCAGTGCAAACTATTTTTGCATATGACCTAGTTTACACGCTCGATTTATTTTCCGTGCGAAGGTTTTGATGTAAACTTCACAGAATCTATTGGATGTTTCAGGGAGGGCTGATAGTTATTGTTTACCGCCGGCCTGAAGGCCGGTGGTATATTGGAGTCGTCAGAATCTGATGACCATGGTAGGAGCAGTTCAGTTTCTTTTACTGGCGTCCTCCTTTTTTATTTACTAATGTTGACAGTGCTAAATTATATTAATTTTCAGTTTTATAGTACTGCAATGAAATTTTGTGCTTTTGGGGGGGGGGGCATTTTAAAGAACATATTATCCTTAATTTATATTTTAAGACATTGTAAAATATCTGCTCCCCTAAATTGAAGTTCAGGCTAAAAAAACACACACCGTACGTATTCACGCACGTCTCCGTGAACAGATTTGTTACAGACTCGCGTTTATCGTATACGAAGCGCTAAATTCATGATGAAAAAGTTAATTATTAATTTTGTACTGTCTGTAGTAAGTTTGATACTGTCTCTGCATGCTGAACTTTTCGGCTGTTACTGTATAATAACTGTCTAACTCACTTTCTCATTGAGGCCACCATTAAGTCGAAATATGTTCCAAAAAACGGCAGGACAAGAAGTATTAGATTACAGAATTGTTAAATCTAGTGTGTTTTTGTATACATTTTATTTATTCTGTAAAGCATTTATATATCATGTTTAAAAGGAGTTTCTCCAAGAAATTACTAATTATCTTCTCTTCTAAACCCTGCAGCGTGTTCTGTAACGACTGTTAGCGAACGTAATGGATACAGGACAACTCAACCCGAAGACAATTCAACCCGTGCATAACTCAAAGGTTCATGTAAAGTCTTGGTTTGCAAAATAATTCAGTAAAAATGAAAATGCTCTAATTCTGTCACACCTCCACTCAGAGTAGTGTTTTATACATCAAAATGTTCCTTATAAAACATACAAAGTGATGCTTGTCATCAATTACGACAAAAATATTTAACAAAAGATGTATTTGCAAAATTGATGTTGTATAAATAAAATACTAAAACGTATTAATCTTTTCTTACAAGAAAATTTAACATTAAATCCTTTACAGAACATTGAAGTTCATATTCCCATGAAGGTACTCCAATATTTATAACATTAATAAATGTTAAAACAAAACTAAGGCAAATGAAAAACTAAAGTGAAAGAAGAAACAGGGTCGTGAAAACCAATTACACTTGCATCTGTCAAAATGTTTTTCATATACCGTAGTTTTGTTTTAACATTTATTGGGATTATATATTTTGGAGTACCTTCATTGGAATATGAACTATAATGTTCCGTAAATAATTCAATATTAAATTAGTTTGTAAAAATAATTAAATGTCTTTTAGTATTTTCATTTTTACAGTATCAATTTTGCAAATATATCTTTTGTTAAAAGTTTTCATCTGAACTTATTGTCAGCATCACTTTGTATGTTTCTTAAGAAACATTTTGATGTATAAAACACTGCTCTTGATGAAAGTACGACAGAATTAAAGCATTTTTATTTTGCTATTATTAATGCAAACAAAGACTTTACTTGAACCTTAATCCATCTAATTGGACCTACCTATGAGAAGAGTATACAAGGGGAAATAACTGACTAAGGTCCATTATTAGTACAATGTTCATGGTTATTTTTAATTCTATTTTCAGAAGCAGACGACTATTGTAAAAGTATAAACGGAACGCTGACATCTCCGACAATAAATGACTTTGTATACTTTTATAAAGCCCGTTATATTTTACTACATCAGAAGAAATCCTGGGTCATAGAAAACTGGAATTACGATAAATGTGCAAAAGATAACAGTATATCAGTAGATCCGGAACTTACTTTCAGACAGAAAATAGATGAAGTACGATATGGTGGTTTAAAAGGAGACCATTGTTGGTGGGGTAATCAATTTCATATTGACGAGCCTGACCAGGACTTTGAAGATTGTATGCTTCGTGATCGGGAGAGTGACTTCAAAATTAGAGATTATGAATGCAATTATCTACCATATCGGTACAAGATTGGAATTGTTTGTGGTTTTAACACTTCACAAATCAACATTTAAATCAAAACAGTGTTTACATCATCGCTGAAGCCTTACATGTATGCAAGTGTTTATAGTCCAACAATATTAACTAGGGCTGCAACGATTCGATTCGATACATCGATACTCGATTGCGAGGGTCCCAATTCGATTTCGATTCGGGACCCGCGAGTTTCGATTCGATACTGCCTTTTAACGTTAACATTAGTATAACGGCGGTCAGGCAACCTACCCCCTGTTCCTGGAAAAGCTAAATCTCTGATATTAGCTGTTAACCAACAACTAAGCGCATACTTTCGTCAGTGAATGACAACTGCACTACATAATTAAGAATCATTGGTAGGAGGGAGAATAAAATAATTTCATGACCAAGCTCAACGAATGCAGTGCTGAAGATCAAAATTAAATCAAACTGCTTATGAAACAAAATCTTGAAGAGTGATTATATGTGAGAACATCGTCGGAACCACAGTACTTTCTTCCGTTATACTCCATACGTATCGTGGGCAAATTGACTGGCAAAATCTCGTTTTCATGAGGCAGGGGAGACCAATCTTCTTCCAATGAAATCGCAAGGAACAATAAAATACTCTTCAATAACAATTACGTCACACAGGGGTTTCTTCACCCACTGCAATCATGGAGTACATTTTTGAATGGTAACCCATACCTTACATATGAAACGTAACTTCATTGGCTAGTTATCCGCAGTGGTTTCTTTGCGGAACCAATGAAACTGTCACATTATTTATTCATGATTACGAGATTTTCATAATCAAATGGCCCACGGTACATAACGCAGGATAGCGAAGTAATGTATCGTGAGATAACCGACGATGAATTCCTTCCAAATATCAAATGTGTTAGAAAAATTGAAAGCTTTAATGGTGCTTGGACACCATTGACTAAGACCCAATGACCCAATGCTAGCTTCCTAGCCAACAGGGGGACTTTTTCCTGTTTTCTTCACCGCGCATAGTTCTGTTTTATACTTTGATTATATAATTGATGTTTGAACTTATCGAGAGTCTGCTGATGTATACTTTGATTATTTATTTGATGTTTGAACTTATCGAGAGTCTGCTGATGTATACTTTGATTATTTATTTGATGTTTGAACTTATCGAGAGTCTGCTGATGTATACTTTGATTATTTATTTGATGTTTGAACTTATCGAGAGTCTGCTGATGTATACTGTGATTATGTATTTGATGTTTGAACTTATCGAGAGTCTGCTGATGTATACTTTGATTATTTATTTGATGTTTGAACTTATCGAGAGTTTTCTGATGTATACTTTGATTATTTATTTGATGTTTGAACTTATCGAGAGTTTTCTGATGTATACCTTGATTATATATTTGATGTTTCTCGCATTTATTTTGAGCATATATTTTGTGATTTAACTTTTCAATTTTTGAATTCCTTGTGCATATTTGAAGCATATTTTTGGTGTTATTTTAAGTATTTGTTTGAGTGTATTTTATGTCTACATTTGAATAAACTTTAAAGCATACATTTAAGTATACCTTTGAGCAAAAGTTTTAGGACGCGTACATCTAAATATGGATGCATTTAAGTGTATATATATGTACACTTGTTTCAACAAAGAGACAATTATTTATTTTAAATAAAAATATTGTTAACATTTACTCAACATTCCCAAGCAGCTTATGTTTCAAAGAAACAGTAATTGTGGTGTAAATTAACAATATATCTACTAATGACATATGCAAATTAACATGGGCTTAAAATACATGTATCTTGTAAATTGATATATTCTTTTGATCCTACATTTTAGAATATGAATAAAACACCATTACTTCTACATTTTAATGCGCCTCGTCTACTCATAATTGGGAGAGAAAATTTTACTATAATAGAAATCCAACTTAAACATGAGTGGAGTGAAAGTGAAAGCTTTAGAACGTAAAATATAAACTCATGTTATGTTAATAATACAATTTTAAAATGACAAATATCATAACACTAATCAATATATGTATTTAAAATTCATATAACCTAATTCTTAGAAACTATGACTCTCAATCATTGTACATTTGGTCAGTAATTGTACATAGATATAATGTATTGAAATAAGTGAAGTGATTAAAATTCATTATGCGTTTTGGATATTTTTCATGTCATGTTAGACCTTTTCTGTACAATAACGGACTTACTGGATGGGTTAAAATATTGAATGATAGCATTGTAAGGACTTACTATGTGGATTCAAGTATTGCATGCTATCATTTCAATATGTTAGGACTTACTAGCTGTGGCCGTGGTGTAGTGGTTAGCATGTCTGACTTCGAATCCGGAGATCGCGGGTTCGAGCCCGGTCGCGGTACATGTAGGCCATACCCTATACATGAGTTGTCGGCCTCGTTTAGTACTGGTGATAGAAAAGTGTCCAGGAAACCAATAGTAGGAAGAGCTGGCCGTCGTATATATGACCTAAGTATGTGTTTAATACGACATTTAAAAAAAGAAAAAAGGACTTACTAGCTGTGTTAAAGTATTACAAGATACCATTACACAATTTAGGACTTACCAATCGTATTGAAGTCTTGTTTTATACCATGTAAGGACTTAAAGATTGGGCTCAAGAATTGCAGAACAAAACATAACAAAAGTCAGAGGAGTTTTAATACACTTATAATAATTATTTGTAACAATAATTAATTATTAATTAACTGTATAGTATTTGTTTTAAATATTGATATTTAAATTGCATTCCTTGATTCCTTTCTAAGAGTTATGTGAGTTTATTGTTCAAACCAGGGGCGGAGACTATATTATTTCAACATGTTGCAACCTAAGGCGACAGTAGCAGAATTATTCGTGCGCCTGTCTTATAACTTAATAGAGTTAAAAAAGGCTGTCTTTATAGCTTTTTTGGCAAAAGTGCCACCTAACCAAGCTTTCCTAAACCCTTGTCTATAACCAGTACTCACCTACCCTTCCACAAGGCCGGAAACCTCTCCATATTATCTAATCAATGGAGGAAAATTGACATTATTGTCAAATTTTCATGGAAGAGTATAACCTTCCAGGGTAGGATTCGAACCCGTACCCCCTTCGGGACACTAGATTCCAAATCCCGGCGCACTACTAACAGTGCTACCGACCCGGGTTTTCAATCTCTGGTAGAACATAAAAACTCTCTACGTAAAACTGTCTTAATTTTGATCATGAAATGTTTTCTACGGCATATCTCCTACATACCTCTGCATCTAGTAGGACAGTTTTCAACCCAAGGTTTGGAGACGCTATGTGCTTAGGTCTAGGTTAAAATAACCGTGAGTCCAAAGATGTAGGCCCTAAGAAAGATGGATACTAAATGCACGAGTAATTTTTTAATAGTTTTAGCCCTTTTGAAAAAGTTTTAAAAGACATGAAGCTGCATCTATATCATTACAGTATGGCCTGAAGGTCTTAATTGAAATGAACACAATTTTTAGTTTATTACATTTAATGTCTTAGGTCGTTAAGCCCAAAAGAAAATAATACATAAACATCTTTTACAAAATATAAAAAGAAATGACATACGCGGAGGATAAACATAGAAAAGGTACATGTCCATTATGTACAAACCCAATCTCCGTATACAGATATCCTGTAGAGCATTGTCGTACAGGATCTCTACTATCTCAATGGAGGGTCACGTCGAGATGACCTTTATGTCGACTAATCAATGCGCAGCTTTCATCTAGACGAAACACTATTAATAACATTTTGATTTCGTAATTTCTATTTTTAGACCAAGATTTGCAAGCTATTTTAACAGCGGTATTATTCACAGTCTGCGATTGGACGGCTCATTTCAAATTGCGTGACGTAGACGATGTAAACTAGTTACGTATCATAACAATTTCGTCATTAATATTATGAAGAGAAAAGGTCACCTGAACGTGACCCTCAAGGCCAGATCTAAATTAGCGAGCAGGCGAGCGGAAAATTTTAGATCGGGTTTTAATCAGATTGGTAATTATGAACGCACGTATAGTTTTCACAAACAGTCGTTGATTCAATACAAGTAGGCGGGATGTCATGTAAGCAATGGCTATATTAACTATGTTAATTTAGTGTTGTTCGATAACCTGGGCGGCCTCCATCAAAATAGCTTGACTTTTCATGCAGGAAATTGCTAGGGCTGTAACGATTCACTTGAATGTCGATTCGATCCGATTCGATTTTTTTTGCAATGCGATTCATTTTAAAGTATGTTTATTCAAAATGTACAGTAAAACATTCATTTGAGTTTAAAACTAACTGATAAAATAAAATTGTTACTTAGATTTTCAAACTTTTATTTTAGAACAAGATCAGTAAAACAAATGAATGTCCACGTTGATTTCTCTTACCACCAGTTTATCATTGTACAATAAAGTCCTCAATCCTTATTACTTTTATAGACAAGTTAAAAGCCCGGTATCGAATCGAAAATCACAAATCACGGGTTCTTAATCGAAATCGAATCGGAGCCTTCGCAATCGATTTTCGATGTATCGAATCGAATCGTACAGCTCTAGAAAATGCATTTTAATGGTTTGAGATGGTTGTTATATAAGTAATTTTGAACAGTATGTTCACAAATACCATCATGAAAGTCATCATAAATTAGAAACAAATGTGTTCTAAACTTACAATAAAGTTCCGCTACGAGACCGCTTTGGTTATTGCAAAGTTTTTGACGATTTTAACTCTAAAATTCGTAACGTGAAAAGAAAAATGACCCCTTTATTGAAAACGTCCACATTAATTGATCCTATAGTAGTGTAACCACGGGCGGATCCCGGATTTTTCTGGGGGGGGTCCGAACTTTTCTAGGGGGGGGTCCGAACTTTTCTAGGGGGGGGGTCCAAACCTCGAACCAAAACCACATTATACACATTTTGCAGAAAAATGCAACATATTGAAAATAAAAACGACATAACCATTAAATCTATGTTAAGCACCGATAAAAATTGCGTCATATTACAGGTGGGTCGGTACCTTACTCGGAGAACAAAACGAAAAAAATATTATGTTCATCGATTATGATATAAGTTGGCAGGCATACACCTTCATGCTTTTTGTTTGTTTTTCTGGTAACCTAAGTGACGTTGTCGTTTTTTTTTCATGACGTCATGGACGTCACAATGGTTCGCGCTATAAACAGGCACGCAAGTACATTAAACCCACATATTTAAAATAATGAATGTCCGAGGCCAATGATAATTATACCAAAATGTTTCTGAAATGTTGTTGCAAACAATTAATTTGTCCCGATTATCTAAATATCACGTCAGACGTAAAGATTCTACATTTTATCACGGAATTCAGGGTTTTCACGTCTAAAAGGTTTCACCAATTGCCGAGTTATAACGTTTATTTTCATATTAACGCAGAACGGTGGTCAAATTCTTATCACGATTTTTGAAAAGTACACACTTTCTGTGTCATTTTAATGCAATCAAAAAGGAAAGTGAACGTTCTCAGTTTTTCACAATATCGAGTTCAAAGAAAAATTACCATCATTGCAACGACGTTGCGCTAACGTTGTGATTAAAACATTTGTTGCAAATATAAGTTAAAGCGGACTTCTATAGACTTATGTTAAATTAATTCTGAACAAATCATATGCTTAGTGTCAAAATAAATTAATTAATAACAGGAAAGAAACTACAAAATTTAATTTACAAGAAAATTACATACATAACGCAAAATCATAACGTCAGCGGAACGTAATATTAACGTCGTTGTTATGATGGTAATTTTACTTTGAACGCGTAATTGTGAAAAACTGAGAACGTTCACTTCCCTTTTTTATTGCATTAAAATGACACAGAAAGTTTATACTTTTCAAAAATCGTGATATGAATTTGACCACCGTTCTGCGTTAATATGAAAATAAACGTTATAACTCGGCAATTGGTGAAACCTTTTAGACGTGAAAACCCTGAATTCCGTGATAAAATGTAGAATCTTTACGTCTGACGTGATATTTAGATAATCGGGACAAATTAATTGTTTGCAACAACATTTCAGAAACATTTTGGTATACAAATGTAATTATCATTGGCCTCGGACATTCATTATTTTAAATATGTGGGTTTAATGTACTTGCATGTCTGTTTATAGCGCGAACTATTGTGACGTCCGTGACGTCGTGAAAAGAACGACAACGTCACTAAGGTTACCCGAAAAACAAACAAGAAGCATGAAGGTATATGCCTGCCAACTTATATCATAATCGGTGCACATAATATTTTTTCGATTTTTTCTCCGAGTAAGGTACCGACCCACCTTAAAAATGACTGACAAGCAAGAAAAAAACACTAATGGACATGTACATTTTCCAAATTCTAGGGGGGGTCCGGACCACCCTGAACCCCCCCCCCCCCGCTGGATCCGCCCATGGGAACTCAGCTTTATTTTAGAACATACACGCAGTTATATTTAATTTTACCCATGTAATAAAAGTACATATAAATTCATTTAATAAAAATACATGTTTCATTTTATAATTACACAATATCATTTACATCAATCAATACAAATGTATAAATGTACGTTTTAAAATTCATATAATATAATACTTGGAAATTATCTACATATCTATCATTGTGCATTTTGTAAGTCCATGTACATTAATGTAATGCATTATAATTTGTAAACTTTGTTTGAAAATATGGTATCCATGTTGGATGCCATGTAACAAGTATTACTGTTCAATAATAGCCCTGAAATGATCGATTACAATATATTATTAGCTCACATGTCACGTAATGACAGAGTGTGTTTTTCTGATCGCCTTTTGTCCGTCGTCCGTCCGTCCGTCCGTCCGTCCACATTCGTTTGGTTTGTGAACACTCTAGTTGGCACAGTCATGTTTTACACAAAAGTCATCCAACTTGGTCAGAATGATTGTCTACATAATTACTCAGATGAGTTTAAACATGGGTGACCTGGTGACAAAACAAGGTCACACCTCGAAAAAGGCTCGAGAGGTTGCATCTTTGCCTCAATTGTCGTCAAACTTGGTCAGGATGCTTGTCTAATAATTGCTCGGATAAGTTTGAACATTGGTCACCTAGTGTCAAAAACTAGGTCACACAGCAAAAATATGGAAAACCTTGTAAACACACAAGTGTTCATATTTTTGCCTCAATTGTCATTAAACCTTGATCGGGATGCATGTCTAGGTAAGTGCTCGAACATGGGTCATCTTGGATGAAAAACTATGTCCCAGTAGCTAAAAAAATCTTGTTAACACTTATGTGGCGACTTTTTATCGAAATATTCTTGAAATTGGTTTTAAAGTTTGTTTTGATGATTTCTTGATCAAGTTCGAATATGAGTCACTGGGGTCACACCTTGGAAAAGGCTCGAGAGGTTGCATCTTTGCCTCAACTGTCATCAAACTTTGTCAGAATGCTTGTCTAATAATTGCTCGGATAAGTTTGAACATGGGTCACCTAGTGTCAAAAACTAGGTCAAAGCCCAAGAATGGAAAAACTTTGTGAACATTGTGTCAAATTGGTTTTTTTTTTTAAATTTTACTCTGATATATGTATAATTATACTAATGGTACTCAGGTGAACATGCTCAAACTTAGCAAAGTGTTACCTAAGCTTTCGTCCAGAGCGTTAAGAAAAATAGAAATTAGTAGATTTTGTAATCACGAAACATAACTAAGATGGCCGGATTTGCATGAAATCAGATAGTCGACAAATATTTTGATAATGCAGATAATTCAGACCACCTCCATTGTTGAACAAAAGTCTGTAACTGTAATGACTTTATTTTACATAAAATATCTATACTATGCTCGCTGAAATTCCATCTGACAAAATCACGTTTTTACGATTAACAGCATCCCATAAAGTCATGAAAACAGGTGAAACAAAGGTTTTTCTGTGACAAGATCAATATTATTAAGTTTTTTTTATATAATTCAAACTATATATACTAGGCGTCAATGAAAACTTACCACTTACATGAACCTAATTTTTACAAAAATGAAAACACTTGCAAATATGAAAATTTTACATGTTTTTTAATATCATATTAGAAAATAGGATATTTCTTTGCAAGTACGGAATCTAAGCATAAACGGTTCAACTCAGCAAACCAAAACGATCACCTCGAAAATGAAAGTAACGGACCTCAGTAGCAGGTTTGTCCACCCTCTGCATCAAGCTCAGCTTGACATCCACGTCTCATACTCCGTATCAGACACATGATTCTGTCATTTGGTAGTGCATCCCACTCCTCAGTCAGTGCTTGTATACGTTGCTGAAAATTATTGACGTTACGTCTGCCGTCATAAACCCTTCGGTCAAGTTAGTCCCAAAGATGCTTTATAGGGTTTAAGTCGGGACTGAATGCAGGTCAATGCGATGTGTGGACATTATTATCCTGCAGGAAATCTTGTGTAACGCGAGCCGAGTTGGGCCGTGCACTGTCTTGCTGGAGAAGGTTGACGTCAGCGTCAGTCTGAATAAAAGAAAGAACTACTGGCCTCAGCACATTATCAATGTAACGATGAGCAGTAAGTGTTCCAGGCAATACAATAAGTGGGGTCTTGTGCCTCCAAGAAATGCCTTCCCACACCATGACACTATCACCACCCAGTGTGCAGCAGGAGAATTTGACGATCGATACGTCCTGACGTCACCTTTTCACGACCTAGGCGTGACCTACCTCTCACTGAGCCTGTCTGTTCATGTCTCCTAACCAGATTCATGATTGTGTGATGGGAGCAGCCAATGCCACGAGCAATCTCACGAAATGAAAGCCCGACGTCAGCAATGCCGAGTACTTGGTGACGTTGAGTGTCTCCTAAACGTAGCATTTGAATAGCAATTGTTGAAAAATCGATGTTTTTTTCTTAAATTGTCGACTAACTCTCATTAGAGACAAATGATTTACACAAACTACATGATGCATGTCGTCCTTACAAAAAAATCTTATTTTGCACGTGCAGTACGGGACTCGAACATCGTAAATCGATTTAAGATTCTTTTGGCAGCAATGCCTACATGTGTATGCCAAAAATGTGTTTATGTAAAGTTTTTACTGCACTTCAATTTTATTATCATAAAGTGAGGGTTGGTAGGGTGGTAAGTTTTCATTGACGCCGAGTATACATTAATAAAATTCAATATTATAAAATAACTTGCGACAGGCAATGTCACTTTTTACAAATTCCCATTTATTTCTCATTCGTTATGATGTTTATTTCTAGAGCACAATATATTATATTTATCAAATTTCGTAATATAATTGATTTGTTAAAAGTATAAAAGTTCTGTGTAGTACGAGTATATCATTACTTGATCCATTTTCCACCTGAAAAGTAAATAAATCAATTAGAGAATTAGAATGTGTGGAGAGAAAGGACATTCTCTATGAGGATAAACATGTTGAGTAGTTCATGTAATTTCGATATAATGCTCTCGGTATTGTTAACTTATCAATCCATGTATTGCTGGTGTCATTTAATGCAAGTCTAATAAAGCAAAGTATTAAATCTTTCAATTGATTTATTTACCTTGGTAGAAGCGGTTTCAATCAATTGTACTTGTTAATTTTTTACTTGTATTCACAATATTTTCCCAGTAGCTATTTCTATAAAGACTAGAGTTTCAGAACAAACACATTCCAAATGATTTTTACTTTCGCGAAAGTATATTGAATAGCAACTTGTTTGAATATGACCTTTTTGTGTTTGTGCGCCGTAAAACCCAAACAAACAAATTGAAAATATGCAGCCCATTAGAGGAGTTGACAATTACTGCATTTGTTTCGATATGTAAATGTAAATGTGTACTTATACCTTCTTCAGCTGGTCCTACATCATCATATGAATGCGTTGCTCTCTTTTGTGGTCCTGCAAAATGAAGCATTGTTACTTTGTTGATAAAACATTGGAAGAAAAGTAAAATTCTTCATAACGATTTCAAGAGGAGTCGGCATTCAAAGTTACAGCTCGTAAAGTAAATAGTGCCCATAATTGTAATCTCCTGCGCGTCGGACGATTGTTCCTTTTGTTGTCTTTCTATCCTCTGCTAAAAGTCTATATGCAAACCGATATTTCTTCTTTTAGACAGAGAAATTCACGCACATTCTTTCAACCAATAGCTTACAACGAATTAATACTCGTACAAACACGTTTTCGATCGCATGACTGTCACGTGGTTTTTAACAATAGGTATATGATCAAAATATAGTACATTCGACTTTAATACAAAGTGAAACCACGCTGTATATGACGTCATACGAGGTTGCATTCGTCACTAGTATGAATAAACCAAGTATGTCGTTGTTTACCCGTCTATTTGTATTATTTTAGTCATGTGATCGTTTCAACCAATGAAAATGCGTATAAAGATTTTTGGTTAAAGTAGAATTTAGTAAACCTTAATTGGTTGTTCGAAATTCATAGTAAATGTCAATATCATAAACCACATTCAATAAAGCTGCGGTATGAAGTAACGGTAGTTTGTTAACTCAGCTGCGGTGGGAGCGGTGTTTGAATGTAACTACTCCGTGAATTTACGCAATAAAATTAAATCGATGAAAGCACTGAATGAAATATTAATTTGCAGTTCATCGCTAGAAAATATTTTTATCAAGCTCGCTCAAATGGATAATTTAGGTATTTTAAACATGTAAGCGACTGTATTAAATTGGTTATTTGATCCTTTAAATACGTGATAGTCAGTAATACGCGGATATTATTCCTATGTATATTTAATAGTTACATTATGTTATTAACTGTTACGCTTACATAATGTAAACACACTTTCTTAAAATGGACGATAGTGTTCTAAACCCCTATAAAAAATGAGGAATTCATTTACAGCAGACATGAAAACGTTATAACTGCTACGTCATTAAAATATAACTTTCATTAGAGATACGATGAACATGTAAAGTCATTTTGCTTTTCGACTTTAAGTTTGACAAAGTGCCAATTTCGTTCGAAGGATGCCCTTTTTAAAAGAGCATTCTATTTATGTTTTGTTAACATTGCACCTATACATATATAATATCCAAAACTGTTTAATAGCATGTGTAATCTGAAGAAACTTTCTATCACAAGATTTCATCATATTTAGAACTTTCCATCCTAGTTTAAATTATACGCACCAACTTTACTAACCTGTTTTATTATCTTGTCCACCATTTACAGCAACGCCATGATTAGCATCAACGTCTACTTCATCATACGGATGTAGTCTTGGTGGTGCTTAAATATAGAGAGAACAACAAAATTATTATGATAGTGAAATAAAGAATGAAATTAATGAATTGAAGTAAATTGTAACAGCGAAATAAAGAATAAAATAGATATTAGTTATGATTAATTTATAGGCGGATCTATCTGGGGGGTCAGAGGGATCCGAACCCCCCCCCCTTGAATATCCAAAATGTACCTGTCCATTGGTGTATTTCTTGACTGTAAGTCATTTTTAAGTAGCTTGAAGCAATTTTTCTCGGTGCAAAACATAGATTGAATGGTTATGTAGTTTTTATTGTTAATATGTTGCATTATTCAGCATAAAGTGTAAAATGTGGTTGTGGTTCGAAAGTTTGGATCCCCCCCCCCCCTAGAAAATTTTTTTGGATTCGCCCCTGTTAATTAACAATAATAAATAATGATAATAAAGATAATGACTTGGATAAATTAACGTAATATCGATGAAATAAAGATAATGGTTTGGATAAATTAAGAAATTGACTATGAAATAAAGATAATGGTATTGACACTTTAAGATAATTGCGATAGTGAAGTAAGGATATTGCGTTGTTGAATTAACTTAAATACATGTTTTAAAGTGAAGTAGAAATAATGCAGGTGATGAAATGAAGATAACGAGATTCGATAAAGATAGATGATAGTGTTTATAATAAAATAATGAATTACAAAATAGTAAAAAAGTGAAATAAATAGTATGTTGTTGGTGAACGGAAGAAAAGGGACAATGATGACGAAATGATGATAATAGTTATTGGAAACTGAAAAAATAAAGATAGTGGTAGACATGAAATTAGTATTAAGTAAAAATGAAATAAATATCAAGGGTGAGTTTGTTCATTTCTTGGATACCAAGCTGGATTAAGACTAGTTTTCATTTCATGTTTGCAAGTTTGTAGCATCGCATGTACTTTACTTAGATGCCTTTCTCCATTTACAAAGTCAACCGGCTAGCTCATTGGTAGCACGCAAGTCTACTGATCGAGGGGTCGTATGTTCGATTCCCGAGCAGGGCATACTTTCGTGGAGCTGGGTGATTGAAATTATTTCGACGGTCATTCTCCCTCCTACTATTTTTTTTAAATATGTGGGACAGTTGTCAGTCACTGACGAAAGTATGTGCTTAGTAGTTGGTTTACAGCTAAATCCAGAGATTTAGCCTTTCCAGGAGCAGTGAGTAGGTTGACTGACCGCCGTTATATTACCTGTGTAATACAATGTGTTGCTACGGCGTTAATCGCAACAAAAACGAAAACATTTTCCGTTTACTTCTATAAAAAGTATTAAATCTTAAATTTTATTTATTTATTTACACCAAAAATTTTCCTGCTTTGTAAATTACGTAAATTTTGCCTGACACTATTAGTTGAGTTCAATAAGAACACTTACGTTTTTGAACATTATTTGGTTCGTTGTTTTCTCCTGAAAAATAAATTACATTCATACATTGATGAATGACAATCGATCGAAGCGAAATTTTTCACTCTTATAACTCACATTAAGTAACCTGATTTCAATGATGAAAGAGGGACCAATAACTCTTATGTAATGCATTTTGGAGTAGCTAATTACAATTTTTGTACAACTGCGGTCCCCATAATTATCTGAGAATAGGTTGTTGAGCAGTAAAAGTACGAGCATTTCGTATGCAGGGAACAAATCAAAACTAATTACATAAAGAGCTCACAGTTCAGTGTGCGCTCAATAAAATGTATTAGATCCTATATTCAAGGGGAGCAACTGTGTCAGCATTAAAACAATGTTTGCGTAGAGTTAAATCCCTTCCTTATAAATTTACTTTATATATAAGGCCATGCCAAATTGGAATTTTGTTAAGCGTCAACGCAAGTTTTACAAACATAGGTACCTATTCACAAAAAACACACAAACCGAAAACGAAAACACATGTCCATTCTAGCTAGTATTCACACAAATAAGTACTTGGTAGTACATGAATGTTTATGACAATAATGTGAGATTAAAGTAATTTTATAAAAAAAAGTATATACAACACACACATGTACATTTTCATTAATCAAATACACAGAAACAAGGACCAATCAGTATTTCCTGAGAAAATCAGTTATCGAATCCCGGAATAAACATAATTATTTTTTTTTAAAAATCATCCACAACTTTGTTTGTTTATTTAATTGAGGACTCTGAAACCTACGCGCACGCGGACGCTAAACAAAATTCCGGTATGGCATTGCCTATTGTATGATTGTATTAAGTGATCGTCTATACCTCTGGTATAAAACCTTTAAGTTAGAACAATGCACATACCATCGCTATGGGCTGGCAACTGTCCTACTTATGCAGATGTAGGCGTTTTTTGTACTTAAACGCTCTTACTGACCTTTGTACGGAGACGCTGAGAATAGTGGGTAAAAATGTTTTTTTACCTGAAAACACATTGCAATGTTTACATTCTTATAATTTCCCCATTCAAATGTACTGAACAAATAGAGTATGTTTTTTGTGTCTTCTCAAATAAAATTTAACCGTTATTCAACTAAATATGCACATTAAATTAAACTTTTTAACCGGTAGTTAAACCTTCCTAACGTGTTTCTGTCATTCTTTACACAGACATTTGAAATATTAAATATACATTAAATATAAATCCATAGGCGGATCCAGTGGGGGTCAGGGGGTCCGAGCCCTCCTAGAATTGGAAAATGTACCTGTCCATTAGTGTATTTCTTGGCAGTAAGTTATTTTTTAAGTAGCATGAAGCAATTTTTCTCGATGCTTAACATAGATTTAATGGTTATGTAGTTTTTATTATAAATATGTTGCATTTTTTCTGCAAAATGTGTATAATGTTGTTGTGGTTCGAAAGTCCCCCCCCAGAAAAGTCTGAACCCACCCCCAACAAATCCTGGATCCGCCCTTGACATCGGTACCTTTTAAGGTTTAAAAGTATCTATGTATCTATGGATTAATATGCCTGTACTTATAAGCGATCTTTTTTAACAATTTAAAAACGATTGTAGCAAAAATGAAAATATCCAACGTTTTTGTATTCATGCACCGCACTATATTATATTGCGTACCAAATCGCCGAATTCTGCGATGTGTTGTGAGTCTTACAAAATGTAGTAAAGAGGCGATATCTTCGCCTTGTATGTATATAATGGATGTAGGCGAGAAAATGACCATAGAAATTATTCCATGACCGAACTTCAGTAACTTAAAGATATTTATACTTGCCCAGGAACTAAAGATGATTGTTTTTTGTAGCAAGGAGCGCTACCGACAAGGACCTAGGAAATTGACCTTAACTGTGTTGACACTGCGTTACACCCAATAGACATATATAAGGTACATTGAACCGATAGAATCAATGACTTGAGGAACCTGGACTATTCATAATTCTAAGTGATTTTCCCTGTCTAAATTTGGACATATTGATGAAATAAATCCTTTCATCTGAGCTTGATAATGTTGCCCAATTAAAACGTTTTTTCATGAATACGGAATTCACCGAATAATAAATGTAAAAATCATAAAATCCGCAGTCCTTTTTACAATGGGGTTTAAAAAAAGTTCTATACACATGTTAAATTTTGATGTTATAGAATATACTTAAAAACTTTTCACTAATTGTTAGTTAAACAACCAATATACATTTTAAACAAATTCTTAGTTATATTATTTCGTAGTATGTCCATTATAATTGTTAAAATGTATTTTTTTAATGAAACATGACTTATGTTGCATACTTATTAATTTCTCTATAAAAACTCAGGTTTTCAGGGAAAATAAGAAAACATTTATTGTGTCAAGAGTAAAGAAACGTTGGACCCAGTGTATTCTGAGGTTTAATATCGTCTCAATATTGTTAGAATTTATTTGGTTTCGTTGTATAAAGTCAAGTTCATTATTAAGTAAAAATAGTCATAACTTTATATTTGTCAACTGTCGAACAATATAGCTTGTGAGATAACCAACGCATTGCCTTTTTTTTTTTTAAAAAATGCGTTGTTTTAGAATCTAGAACACCCCCATCATTCGTTCAGTGAATTATTACGCAAGGATTCGTGGGGACATTGCGCTCATAGACTAGTCTGTGCGATGCTACACTCAGCATCATGGGTAAAATGCTTATTGGCCGATGTGTTCCGAATGCTTGTTTTAGATAACTCATTAAAAGTATACATACACAGTTTAGAATGTAACATAAATATAATATTCCCCTTTTATAGATCTTATGAACCACAGATACAAAAATAGACAGTATGTTGCTATGAATTGTGTTGTCAACCACAGATACAAAAATAGACAGTATGTTGCTATGAATTGTGTTGTCAACCACAGATACAAAAATAGACAGTATGTTGCTATGAATTGTGTTGTCAACCACAGATACAAAAATAGACAGTATGTTGCTATGAATTGTGTTGTCAATCACAGATACAAAAATAGACAGTATGTTGCTATGAATTGTGTTGTCAACCACAGATACAAAAATAGACAGTATGTTGCTATGAATTGTGTTGTCAACCACAGATACAAAAATAGACAGTATGCTGCTATGAATTGTGTTGTCAACCACAGATACAAAAATAGACAATATGTTGCTATGAATTGTGTTGTCAATCACAGATACAAAAATAGACAGTATATTGCTATGAATTGTGTTGTCTATACCACAGATACAAAAATAGACAATATGTTGCTATGAATTGTGTTGTCAACCACAGATACAAAAATAGACAGTATGTTGCTATGAATTGTGTTGTCAACCACAGATACAAAAATAGACAGTATGTTGCTATGAATTGTGTTGTCAACCACAGATACAAAAATAGACAATATGTTGCTATGAATTGTGTTGTCAATCACAGATACAAAAATAGACAGCATGTTGCTATGAAATTGTGTTGTCAACCACAGATACAAAAATAGACAGTATGTTGCTATGAAATTGTGTTGTCTATCACAGATACAAAAATAGACAGCATGTTGCTATGAATGTGTCGTTCTTTAAGTGCAATTACAAACAGGAAAGAAAACATTTATCATCTGAAGTCATTGTAAAATTGTATTATTATAACATACATGATATATTTTTTTCAAATATTTGGTTTACATTCTGTATAAATTGTGCTTAAGATTTATTAAGAATGTTTCAAAAATTCCCCTTTACTATGTAAAAAGATAATGTAACTTTATCTATAAATATATATTTAATCTTCCTAGTTGTGGGGAATATTTGTTCATGTATCATTTAATACAGGTCGGTAAATTTATACCAAATTAATAACCAAATTATTATACCAAAAATTTCATCGCAAGTACTTTACTTAGATGCCTTTCTCCATTTACAAAGCCGCCCGGCTAGCTCATTGGAGCTCATTGGTAGCACGCTAGTCTACTGATCGAGGGCTCGTGGGTTCGATTCCCGAGCGGGCATACTTTAGTAGAGCTTGGTCATGAAATTATTTCTACGGCCATTCTTCCTCCTACCAATGATTTTTAATTATGTAGGGTAGTTGTCAGTCACTGACGAAAGTATGCACCTAGTAATTGGTTAACAGCTAACTCCAGAGATTTAACCTTTCCAGATGGAGTGAGTAGGTTGACCTTCCGCCGTTATATGACCTATGCAATGTGTTGCTACGGCGTTAAACCAAACAAACAAACAAATCGTAAATTAAGTATCTGTTTCTTTCTGTTGATTCACGTACATGTGTAGTATATCTTTTATAACCTTAAAATTTGTTTTTAACAGAACTTGCAGTGTCTTGATCAGTTTTCTAAGAATAACGCTACCTAGCGTTTTGTCATCTGGTACCCTTCCTACACCAAAAGGAATAAGTATGTGTAATCAAATCGATGGTACCAGGGCGCGAAGCGATACCTAGCGATTCTCTTTGGGAAACTGGCAACAGAGGCATAAAGCAATTTTAATAGAGATACTGCGGTTCGTCTATTCAAGGTTTGGTTTAATGCTGATGTCCAATACGTATACTTACAACCATAGGCGGCCACCACGGTTCCGAATCAAAAACACTTTATACACATGTACAAGAAAAGATTAATGCATTTAGCATTAAATACCACCGGATAGTGATAACATTATGTGTACATACACAAAAGAGAAAACAAAGATATATGCGGCAAAAAGAGTACAATATTCTGTATTCTGAGGTATAATACAGAACATGTAAAGTGTTCCATGATTAAAAAGGCGCAGTTATAAAGTGAGTTATACAGTTATTATACAGAAACAACCGAAAAGTTCAGCATGCAGAGACAGTATCAAAACTTACTACAGACAGTACAAAATTAATAATAATCAACTTTTTCATCATGAATTTAGCGCTTCGTATACGATAAACGCGAGTCTGTAACAAATCTGTTCACAGAGACGTGCGTGAAATACGTACCGTATGTGTTTTTTTATCCTGAACCTCAATATAGGGGAGCAGATATTTTACAATGTCTTAAAATTTAAATTAAGGATAAAATGTTCTTTAAAATGCCCCTAAAAAGCACAAACTTTCATTGCAGTACTATAAAAATTAATACAATTTAGCACTGTCAACATTAGTGAATAAAAAAAGGAGGACGCCAGTACAAAAGAAATTATGAACTGCTCCTACCATGGTCATCAGATTCTGACGACTCCAATATACCACCGGCCTTCAGGCCGGCGGTAAATAATATAGTGCTTTTGATTTAGGACCGTGTCGGCTGCTTGTACTTATGACGTCCGCACCAACTTTACTAACCTGTTTTATTATCTAGTCCACCATCTACGGAAACTCCACGATTTTCATCAACGTCTACTTCATCATACGGATGTAGTCTTGGTGGTGCTTGAATAAAAAAGAACAACAAAATTATTACGATGGTAGAAAAAAGAATAAAACAAGATAAAGATATAGTTAAATGAAGTAAATTGTAATGGTATTATAAAGGATAAAAATTTGTTGGTTTTTACTCTTAATAATGAAATCTCTGTAAATAGAACACGGGTCCGTACTGCGGAATAAAACTAAATATTATATGTTTAAAGTGATTTAGATATTGGCAAATTGTTGCTTTCATATGTGACATTGTTAAAATGAGTTAAATATGTTTTATACTAGATTCTCTCGTTTGTCAATGCATACCTTAAACCCCTATTATCAAAAGTAACATTGTCTTTTAACTGCAACGAAAATAGACATTTATCTGTAACAAACACCTCTTGTAAACTAGAACGACTTTAAATATGTTAATGTTATTCATTGTATTTCAAAGTGAAAGTAGATCAAAACCGAAAGTAGAATTCGGTTGTCAGTACTTAAAACAACAGTTTTGATCACAGTATGTATAAGATAAGTTCTTGTGATAGACAAATGTCCCGAAAATTACATTCTCAATCTGTAAAAAAGATTTAGATTGTGCATATTGAACGTTTAACAAAAACATGCGTATAGTGTGCTCTTATAAAAGAATCACATTTTTTTAAAAAATGAGCTTTTCGTCAAACTTTAATTTAGAAAGCAAAATGGTTTGAACGGTGTATTTGTCTCTAATGCATGTTATATTTTTTTGTTCGGGACGTCAATCCTGAACAAATGCATATACTATATTTCAGACCCTTTCCCACTTTGAAAATTTACCGAATCCAGTAGAAGTCCCTTCTTTAGAGCAATTCAAAATGATCGTCTGCTATGACAGGCGCAATTATTCCTGAAATATACTTGTTAATCGGTTTATACTGAAGCGCATGTATTATAGCTTATGAGTTAAGCGTCTCGGTTTAGAGCTTTACGTCGTATTACGTAATAGAATGGTATCAACTATTCAGTCACGACCCGTCGTTTGTGCCAGTTGTCAGTAGAGATGTTACATCATCTTATGTAATAGAATGGTTCTATAGAAAAAGTTTAAAGATCGTAGTAAATTACTTCGAATGATGTAAGAATAGTGGACTTCATTTATTTTACATACAGATGCAGTAGAATAAATGTACCTGATTGATAACTTATAAGCGGCAGTCATTGAATTGTTTTAAGAATGACCCCTTTGTCTTGTGGTGATTGTGTGAAAAAAATCAGTAGTGTGTTCGCCTGTCCGGTTTACCAGTTGTATTTATAGGTCGATTGTATAAAGTGTTATGAATTGGAACAGTGCCGGTCTACCTTTCAACTAATATCACTAAACTGTTCTTTGTGAACGAATGTTTTGTTGGAACCGGAAATTAAATCCCTTTTTCAAACCCGAACAATCTCAGTGCCTTCAGTGCTTTGATTTGTAACTTTAAGGTTGTAGGGAAGTTTTCATGTCTGCTGTAAATTTATCTTTATATAGTAGCTGTGAAGTGATTGTATGCACACATAAATATTGACAGTTGTATATAATCTAAATCATCAGTTTAATTTCAAGTGTAACACTAAATGTAGGTTTCATACATGTTGAATATATCGTATGATACGGTTATTAAGTTATTATTTAATTATAGAAATGTTCACATCTGGGGAGGAAATTGGTACTTTAATATGCAATATAGACTATACATTTATTACTGTACTTTAAATAATGATGTTAACATTTTGTGATTCATTGTTGAAACGTTAACAAGTACGTTGGTTATCGTCATGGCTAATAACGAAATTGTATTCGTACAAGTGTATGATACTTTTGGACGACAATAAGTGATATCAAACCAGTAGTCATTTTTGGTTGGCTTAAATGCCGCCTATACACACATGTTCTTTTACGCCGGCAAGATCAACTTATCTATTTCTCCTTGATTTTTGTCTATAACTAGCATGGGCGGTTCCAGCGGGGGGTCAGGGGGGTCCGGACCCCCCTAGAATTTGGAAAATGTACATGTCCATTAGTGTACTTCTTGCTTATATGTCATTTTAAGTAGTATGAAGCAATTTTTCTCGGAGCTTAACATAGATTTAATGGTTATATAGTTTTTATTATCAACATGTTGCATTTTCTCTGCAAAATGTGTATAATGTGGTAGTGGTTCGAGGTTCAACACCCCCCCCCCCCCTAGAAAAAATCCTGGATCCGCCCCTGACTAGTACTAAAATTTCCTGTTATTTTGTACTTTGCACATTCCTCATCATAACTGTATGCTTATTTGGTCACCATTATCAATATAACATTAAACGTTTTCATACTTTATATTTATATATAATACATGTATGACTCTTATACGATATATTTGTTCAATTTATATGAATAACTGTTGGGCGTCATGCTTAATGTTTCTTGAATATATTATATAAAAATATATCTATGAACTTAATGGTTCGAAAACGGGATGATTATGGCGACACCCTTAAATGGATACATCTTGAAACTGCATCTTGTGTGTCGTATCGTACACCCCCCATACATACGATATTAAAATCGCGACATAAACATTAAAGGGAAACTACTCAGCATTACCTCCCCTTGAGGAATGAGGGTCCTTTAAAAATATGATGTGAAAGTATTTCTATTTATCGTATACCGTTTATTTTTCAAGATATATTCACAATAACTGGTATTATATCAAATAAATGGATCACTATTTAAATACGAACACATCGCATTTGTATTTTACTTTCGTGAAAGTGTATCTTTTCGCAACTTCTGTATCACGACTCGTATCAAATGACAACTGGTTACACCTCGAAGACACCCAGTCTTACTGACAATTGCATGCCTCTGTCACCCAGATGTATGAGGAAATGATAGATAAGAGTATATAACAAAACCTACCACTTTTACTGTTGCCACTTTCTTCTTTCTTGCTGAAGAATTTGCGTATTGTAGCCCACAGCTTACTCATGTTGAATGTTTTAAGTCTTTAAATGTCTATCTTAGATCAATTTAAACATCCACAATATGTTTTCACAAAGATTCTGTCTATGTATAAATGTCTGTATCACATCCGTTTATTAAACATTCATCTATAACTATATTTTATACATAAACAAAAGACTTGATGATTTTTTTAATAAACTCAACTAATCATCCAATTTATTTTGTATACAATAAATAATATATAAACTTACGCGCTGTAAATGAATAGTAATCATGTGTGTACTGAATTAAACATTGAATCTTAACGTCCGCTTATGTTTACAGATATTTAATGAGTCACTTGTGTGTCACACACTTAAATGAATTCACAGTTATTACTAATGTATGTAATATAGTGCAAAAATAACAAGATATTTATAAATGTATATATATATATAATCATTGACAAGTCAATTTATCAATTACTATGTCAACTGTCAATAATTGATAAAACGTATCAAATTATTTACGTTATGTCAACGTAACCTAAGACTTATTGATGAAAGTAATTAATACTCGAGTAAGTCCCTTTTCGGTGAGAAAAATATAAAATGAAAGTTTAAAGTCTCCTTTTTATAAAAATCCAACTGATTAATAACTTAATGGATTACTCACTAGGAAAAGATTTGAACATGTAATTTATTCCTTGTTTTGAATAAACACTATCTAACAACGTTTCTTAATTCATCCAACTTATAGACTAACTGATTTGTAACTAATCTCTCGCTAGAAGTGGAACTCTATGTTCATGGGTACTTCACTTCCGGGTTCCTGATAAAAAATTCAGATACGCGTATAATATTATTTACCGCTTATAAAACACCCATAATATTCAAGAAAGTTCACAAAATCGAATGATTACTATCGTTTATCATTAAGTAGACAATTGTCCTTATTTCCGATAAGTATAAACCTAACTTCCTCTTTCGTGTATCTGTCTCATCTTGCATTAACTTGACAAGTGGTTTAAACAACATTTATATAATTTATTGTTCAAGTATTTACACCAACTATTAAACTTCCGGGTTATCTATTGTTAAATATAAAAGAAAATATGAATACTCGATATATAGTTTCATGTTTTTAACTGTATATGGGTGTACATGTATTACTATTTATAACTTGATCTTGTAGGTGAAGGCTGGGGGTAATTTACGATAAACTGTTTATATCAAGGAAATTTTACTTGTCACCTGAGTATCAAGTAATTTTTTACTGGGTTTAACGCCGTGTCAACACAATTTAGGTCATTTTACGGCGCACCTAACCTAGCTTTCTTGGACCCTTATCAATAACCAGTACTCACATACCCTTTCACAAGGCCGGAAACTTCTCCATATTATCTAATCAAATTTTCATGGGAGGGTATAACCTCTCCAGGGTGGGATTCGATCCCGTACCGCCTTCGGTACACGAGATTCCAAATCCCGGCGCGCTATCAACTGCGATATCGACCCGGGTTGAGTATAAAGTAAATTAACATTGGGGATTTGGGACTTGCAATTTACGTATTCTTTTTACTAAGGTTTGTGTTTAAATAAAATCAGATGTACAAAGACATACTCGTTAACATCAGACAGGAAAACTGATTAAAACAGCGAGTCATTACATAAAAATCACATCCTACAGCGGGTGATAGAATGCAATGTTCACCCGAGACAAGTAATGTCAACCGAGGCTTTAGCCGAGAATATCTATCACCCTCTGTAGAATGTGATATTTATTTTATTATACATAAAAACAAAAATCAGAAATTGTTGAATATTTAATAAGCACAACCCGTTTAATTTTATATGTTTATTATTATTATTTGCTTCTAAACGTGGAGACATTAAATTTTTCACCGTTAAGTTTGTTTCGTAAAAAGCAAGCGTCTGCGCAAGGGAGGTATCTCAAATTTAATGGCTAAAAACTCGGGTCCAGGTAATAGCAAAATCCAACGCAGTAGTCTTCCACTGCTTAAGCGGGCCGATAGGTGATGTCAAGCGGATCGACAGGTGATGTCCAGAGGGTGACATTACGGATTGTCACCCGGTGACGTCACATAAGGCTATGCAGTAAACAAATCATGTAAGGTATAGTAATAAAATATAGCACGACGTTAAGACTCTATATAAACATGTTAAATCTTTTTGATATCTAAGTTTACATTTGACAAGAGCCCATTGCTTTAAAAAGAAGAATTATTTCATAACAGCACGCTGTTTTAATGTTTTACTAAAAATAATAGCGAGCTCGAAGATCGGGTCCGAAGGGCCCGCTCGAAAATCGAGCTTTACAGTAACACGAAAATGTTTCTGTACAGTATGGTATTTTGACAATTCAGCGGAAGTTGATTTTTGAACCGTTCTGCGCATCCGAAAGATTCAGGAAGTGAAAATGGGCTAAAGCTATTGGCGTCTTTCATTGGCTAAAAAGATTTACAGCTTCCTCGTGGCTTTTTCCACTTACAAATTCAGTTCAAATGTGATTTTTACGACGCTTATTCCATGATAACAATTAAAAATATATTTGGTCGTTTTTTTCGTTCATTTCCTCGTTAAAATGTTTATATATGACTTATTTACAACGGAAATACTTACCAACGCACCGTTTGTTCCGATGACGTCGCATAGAGATGATAAAACCGACATGTACGTTTTCTGTCACTTAATGTTACCGGGCATTGTTTAAAGAAAGAAACATCCCTATCTTAAAAAAATAAATATTTTATCAATTCATGTGATAAAGAAAAATCTACCATACATTATTTTTGAAATTAAAGAATGATTCTGTCATAAAAGAATGAGATTTTGTCAGATTATTTTTTAATGCAATAACTTAGGCGGTGATCTCCCCTAGCTAATTTAATATATCCCTTTCAAAGGACCTCAATACGATAAACACATTGGCGTATCTACTGAAGGCAAAGTAGGCCTGGGCCAACAAGTTCGTCAAGAAAATGGCATTTTCAAAAGTACCAAACATACAATAGAAACCGGAGGGTATGGTGGTTGTAGGTTTAAGTCGTATAGTCAAATCAAAAGTTTTACAGGGCAGAACAGAACCATTCTTTTATTTTCACTGTTTACATATAGTAAATAGATGTGGTTAAACATTATAAGATCATATAAAAACGGTTATCGTGGTTTAACATGTATATTTGCATCTTTGAATTGAGAACATGATTTTTTTACGATGATGCGTGTAGGCCTATGATTCATTACTTTGTGATGTGACGCTTCATTTGTATACAGTATAACACATAGAATCATTTGAAATAGTGTTTTGAAAATTGACTTTGAAAATAGATTTTCTTTGGAAGGTTCAATTTACTCCTTTTAATCTCCATTTGTTTTTGGCTTTCCGCTTTTATCGATCAAAAGTTGGAAAAAAAGCTGGCTAGGCCCCTGTATATAGGTTGAGATTCATCGAGCTTGCTTTGAGGCTTTGCCTTAGTCATATTATTATCAAAAATCGTTCTAGAGCTTAATTTTGTAATATGAAGGTATACTATAAGTTGTACTTTCGAAATAATTAAGTAGAAAAGTCGATCCAATACAAAATGCATTAAATTGTGTATTGACTTGCTTTGGCCATTTAATCATGATATAAATTATTACTTTGTCAAATAATTCGTCATTAGATATAGCTTCATAAACTTTAAGTTAGAATCGGCACTCTAATAGACAGCACTATCTCCGATTTAATCTGACTTCTAATTCAACATTCCTTCACCAAGCCATCATCAAGTGTCAATCTTTTATGTTTATAACATTTCTATTCATAAATGTAAAATATCCACACATTGCGTCTCGTAATCCCCTCAAATAAAAACTTGCTTTCAAAAAGTCATTTTCTTTTGATACTTTGCTCTCAGACTAATTCAAACAGCTCATTTTTGAACGATGGATGATAATTTCATTTCACGATTCCCATCAACACGTGTCTTAAACGAATTGGAAGTGTCATTTAGATTTCTTCACGCGACACTTGATAGACGCATGCATTTCAATTCAAATGCGCGTCAATGAGTCTGATTCAGCGCGCGCAAAAATCCAAGTTACATAAACGCATTTTATGGAATTCGTTGGAATTTCTAGTGAGAAAGAATGTCAGAACACGTCATATCTGTGACAAACATACGACATGTAGTTGTCTCTGTAATTGATTGAGTACTTGTAAATCTGTCGCAATTCTCGAGACATTTGTTTCTTATATTTCCGCCTCATTGATCACAAACAAATGTCGTCTGCATGAAATATTTTGTTTCTCGCTAATGTACCATACGTCTGGAAGGTTTTATTCAATTACTCGTCTGCAACATTGAAAATTCCGTGACAATTTAAATCCAATGATTCATTTTGTGTCACAGATGCAATGCTTTTATTCAATGACAGATTCCGCCTCAGGGGTTTCGCAAGAAAAAGCACCTATCAAACGTGACTGGTAAGTCTGTGAGCATGTTTGCTGTAATGTCGTCTGGATTTGCAAGTTAGCTTAATGGAAGTTTTCAGTTTATACTGTCATAATCGACGAGTATTATTCTCAATCATATTTTAGTCCATGTTTTTCTCATGTGTCAACATTTAAATCCGCATATTTAGAGTTGTCATACAAGTTGGGTTTTTTAAAGAAATAAGGGATAGAAATATTGTGGAGTTATCTCCTTTTAATCTCCCTTTAAAAGTGGATTACGCTTCTATTAAATTATTTTGTGTTAAGACTGATTGATATACATACAATTGTTATAATTTTTGGTTATAAACTATGAACATATCCTGGTAACTTTATTAATGAATGAAATTTGTATATCAATTTGTGTTTCAATCCATTATTATAATGATCATAAACAAGCTATATAATTATAATTTTATACCTTTGTTGAAACTTATGAAGTCGCCGTGAAAAAAGTGACAATAAAAATGTCATTTTTTGTATTTTTACAATAAAATGCAACGTTTTAAAATTATGACTCTATGTGTCGGGGTTCATTTCGTGTGGGTCCAGCGTGAAATCATGGCCATGATTATGAATATCGTATCATATTGGAACACGAAAATGATATTAAACCCACAATATTATTTATAAAAAGAAAGCGACTCACAAACATCGAGAATAGGTCCGAACTGCATGACTGTGCCTATTCCATTTTATTTACGTTTTGACCCTTTGATGAAAAATTTTCCGCTCATTTTCTCCGCACCTATTGTACGAATTTGATTCAAACTTCACACTTATGTAGAATGAATGTCAAGCAGATATGTGCATATTCTATTTTGGCTTCGGTCCATTGATTTTTCCAGAATTATTGCCCTTTGATGAAAAAGTCTTGTTTGCTGAATTTCTCAGCACCTACGACTAGATAGAGTTTAGCTATCTTGACTGCTTATGCTTTTAATTTTGATGAATCTAGCGTTGGTAAACAACAAACACAACTCATTAAGTTTACTCAGTAAATTGTCCATTAAAGGGACAGAAAGAACAACCCAGTTATAACACTCTTTATTTAAATAAAGAGTGTGATAAACTGAGTCATTAAGTTTAGTTTTGTCTAGCTCTGTACCCTGTAACCAATGGCAATGTCTCGACAAAGACCCATATGAGGGTATTCATCACATTCAGGATTAGGTCTTCTTTTACTAGACTTAACGCCTTGTCAACACAATCTAGGTCATTTTATGACGTCCAGCACACCTTACCTAGCTTTCCTGGATCTTTATACTCTATAGTCTATAACTTGTACTCACCTACCCTTCCACAAGGATGAAAACTTCTCCATATTATCTAATCAATGGAGGAAAATTGACATTATTGTCCAATTTTCATGGAAGGGAATAACCTCCCCGGATGGGATTCGAACCCGCACCCTCTTCTGGACATGAGATTCCAAATCCCGGCGCGCTACTAACTGCGCTAGCGACCCGGCATCAATCTTAGGTCTAGTTTTATATGAAGATGTTATCATCCCCACACAAAATTACAGCAACCTGGCAACATAAATATAATATATTCTTGTTTTGTCATTTAACTTCGTTTAGATTTTTCTTCCTCGTCACGATTTTCTCACAAATGAAACCTGCGTGTATGGTAGCACATGTCTGCCACCAGATAATTAACTAGTTAATAATCAGGTTAACTAGTTATGTAAATGGTTAAACACTTAATCAGAACAGAACAGAACTTTTATTAACATTCACAAGTTACATAAATAACAATATGTGAGAAGTAAAATTAAATACATATGCAGAAAAGAAGGTAAAGCAAAAGTCAATGTCGATAAAGCGTTACGTTATTTTCCATTTATGAGAGATGGAAATGGTTTAGTTTATATTTAAGAATGAAAAGAAACAGAAAATGAGGAGAGGAGATAACATCAAAACTTGTTTAAATTATCCTTATAAAAGAGCAAAGTTTTGTTAATTTAATTTTGGAAGATGACGACAAAAAAGATTTAAAGGTACTTTCTGGATCAATAGTAAAAAATCAACTAGTTAATTATCTGGTGGCAGAAATTTGTCACCAGAAAAAATATGATGTATTCAAAATCAGATAAGAAATAAGAAACTTTTCTCTTTAAAATTGTTAATGATAGAGTAAAATAAAGGAACGCTTTAATACACAGATGACTCTATCTTAAAGGAGAGGAACTATATAAGAATTTTCTTTCGTTCTAATCCTTTCAAGGAATATCTTATTTGTACATTTGTAAACTTTGTATATTCTTGTAATTTTATGATATTCTGAGAATAAATATGTTTAAACTACTCTATCTTACTAATCATTGTAATTACCCTCACAGTACCCATTTACACCTGGGTAGAGTGAAACAATTGTAGGTTTATTTCTTGCTCAATAAAATTAGCAGTGCCCCTAGTGGGGCTCGAACCCGGGACCTCTCGATCCCTAAACGCGCGTCCTACCACTGGACCACTGTCTCTACATGCAGTCGTAGTAGTCACCTAATTACAGTCTTATCATATATTACTTTACAATTGTTATTATTATTTGCTCGGCTCTCTGGCACAGAAGGCTACGCCCATACTCCGAAGAACTTGCCAATTCGAGCGTCAACGGACTGGTTTCAAACTTCCAAAAAAAACATAGACCTTCCTCCACTAATAATGTACATGTATATGGAAAAGTTGAAATCGACAAGCGTTCAGGAAAGCCAAGTTAGATGAGCTGGTGGTCGTAAAATGACAAAAATTAACAAACCGTTAAACCCAATTATAAAACAAAATAATAATGTTATAAGCGATCTTTCCTATTAAAACTTCTATACCTGTGTAGAAATCTAATATTCTAACAATTCTCATGTCTCTTCAAAACCTTACAATAAACCTTGTGCATGTTGACCTTGGTATAGAATTTATCTTAACATACAACTTGTATGATACAAAATATCCCACGGTAGATTTGAATATATTATAATTTCTTCTTGCTATTAAAAATATTTTTATCTATTATAAATTCAATTTGCTACTTATTTTACCGATTTTTGTCAATTGTCAAAGCGTGAATAATTTCACGGTGACTAAATGCACGCTATCACAATATCATGATTGTTAACACACAAAGTCACCGTAAATTATTCATGTTTTGATTGTGGAAAAAAATCAATTCCAATATAATTATCTGGCTTTAACAAAATACAAAATCTACTTTTTTATATTACTGACTGTATAAAATCCTATACACTATATTAATTATACAAAAGTAGTGTAGTATTTTTTTGGCATAATTGCATGCCAACTCAAATCAATGCCATTTTCCTGCTATTATCTTATATAATCTAGTGTCCCTGGATCCTTGTCTACAACCAGTACTCACACTCCCTTCCACAAGTCAAACAGCATGTAAACAACATTATTATTAATTAAGTGTGGTGTCCAATTAGGATATCTTATATGAACATGCAGCTCTGTTCAAATATGTAGCACTTTTCAGTTATCTTATTATTTTAACCTTATAAAAAATAGTTCATTGGTTTCATTGGCTGTCGTAAAATGCGTGTACCGCCAATTGTATTGTAAAATTGTAATGGCGACAAACACTATGTTTTATGCTGTTACTTATTTACTTTCATATCCTAATGTCACACTAAGTATGCTCCGTACTCATACGAGCGAATTCCCTCTTACTTAAACACTTAAGTGTAATTTATATCATTGACTGTTTACTTCTTATTACATGTTTATAATTTTGTATTCTGTACCCCATACTGTAATTGTTTACGTGGGTGAAATAAAGATGTTCAGAAATAAATTCTGTTCTGTTCAGTAAGATTACAGTGAAGTGTTTTATCATAAATTAAGTGACAAGAACAAAATGGATGTTCATTGAAAAGTACAAATTGTAATATAAAGAGTGACACGTGTTTTTGCATATCAAATTTGTCATCTTCCTGTTACAAATTATTTAATTTAAACCGAATTATACTACACGACACTTAATGATATTTTAATGGGTAAACAATATTTAGTTCGGCTCATGTAGATAATTAATGTAATTAAACAAATTAGCATGTCTCGTGTTCTGATAATTACACCATATACTGATAATTAGCAACATTTTCACGCGGAAGTCGTCCACACGTGTTTCGACTAATTATTACCTCTTTATGTGATAATTAGTGACAGACTTTAGATATAAAGGTACCTGTCGATTTTTAACATGCATCATTCTTGTTTTACAAGTCTTATCAAACCTTGAGCTATTCTTTAATGTAATAAAGATTTTTTTGAAATATATAGAAAAACACTTGCTGTTAGAAGTTAGAATATCTATACACTCTTTGTAAAAACGAGATCAAGGTGAGTGTAGTTTTATTTATTCGCCATTTTAAAGTGTCTGTGTTATAACAGGTTTAATGTGCTTAAATGACATGAATTAACTTAAGTACATGTTTGTTAATATAAATATGCACGACCTAATAATTATAAGATTTGTATATATTTCACTTAAATTGGTTGGGACGTGCATGTCCAAATGAAAAAACTTCTTTAATCATTAATTTAAGTTTTAAATCGCTATTCATGTAATTGTGTGTTCATAAAAAGACTTTAGGCACATGCTTTAAGTGTCAGGATTTTCTAGCTTACAATAGTTCAAAGGAACAGTATATGCTATTTGAAACGACAGTGCCAAAAAAAATTTAATTTAGAAAAAATGTCTGTTAAAATCTGTTCCATGGGATCCTCCTAGTAATTTTGTCAAGAAATCAATATTTCATTTAATTTGTATTTTTTTGTATCATTTCAGATGTTTCAAATCAATTCTGTAACGATCTTAGTTGCTGGAAAATACTTCACATTTTCTCTGACAAAGACAACAACATCTGATGACGTCATCAAAATGGCGAAGAAATGTTCCATTATTCCAAACGACACCAAGCAATACGGATTGTATCAGAAATATTTAAACGCTGAAAAACTGTTATCTGGAGATACCAAATTACAGAAGCTTGTACGAACCATGGGCGTGAAAACGTCTGATTTCCAATTAGAAATTAAACCCGCTGACAAAATTAATTCCAAGATGGCGTCCATATCATCAGCCAAATCAAAACTGAAGAAAATTAGACAAATTTTGAAAAAGAATGAAATGAAAGATCATGAGCGATACGATTATAACGAGGAAAATTATTTAGCCAAGAACGTGTGTATGAATGATGATAAAGTGTTTAAAATAAACATTCCATTTCTAAATGACCTTTCAGTTCCTGAATACAAGGTCAAGGTCAGCGTGATATCCGGGAAGGTTGAAATGTTGTCTCGATATTTACAACATTGTGAGTCTGAATATTTTTGTCAACACGCTTCTAGATTGTCTGAGAATGAGAGATGTAGAGGTGACGGTTGTGAAAACGCCGAGTCATACTTAGTAGAAGATGACAGTGTGACTGGTTCTCCAAATTTTGGAAGAGTTTTAGACACTGCCTTTATATCAAATAAATCTCGTGTCGAGTACCCGACTAAGAAAGTTGATGACCTAAATGAATGTGTACTGTATGACAATTTAGACGATACGTTCGCTGATGATGAAAGTGCATTTGATGAAAGTGAATGCGCAAGTGTTTGTGAACTAGAAAGAAATATAATTGAAGACGATGTTGAAGATTCTGTAATGAATATGGATCAAATAAAAGCTGTTTTTAGTGAGTGTTGTTTGAATACCAAACAAGGTGAAGATACTATATTGAACAGCTTTATGAATACTTTTACACAACACGTGGATTCAGACGAAGGCCTAAGCTCTGCTGGTAGTGACTTTGAATAAATGTTATGTTATATTATGATAATCAAACCGTCTACAAAATATTTATTGTTTTTTATGTTTTCAAATGTGCTAGTAATGTTTTCAATGTTTGGTTTCATTGAAATAAATGTAATGTAAACTCATTTTGTTGTTTTGTTTTTGTTGTTGCCAGTTTAGTGCCTTTAACATTGGTACTAGTTACAGTTAGTTTTACCTTTTGAAGACTAGTATCATGCAAGTTACTTGTATGAGGTAATCATCAAAGGTGTCAAAGCTCTTTGATATGAATCTAGTTTGATGATCAATCTAAAATTCTCCGCTCGCTTACTCGCTAATTGAAGATCTGGCTGTTTGTTATGGTTTCGTTATGAGGGTCACGTTCAAGTGGTGACATTTTCTCATTATAAATTCATGACGCAGTCTTATGTTTAGTAACTTGTCTACGTCACGCAATTTGAAAAGAGTCGTCTAATCACAACCTGTAAATAACACCACCGTAAATTTAGCTCACAAAAACTCTGTCTTAAGTTAGAAATCACGATGCTATTGATAGTACTTCGTCTAGATGAAAGCTACGCATTGATTGGTCGGCACAAAGGTCATCTAGACGTGACCCCTTTGCGATGTCAGGAGATCCTATTTCCTATCTACAGGATACCTGTCTACGCAGATGGAGTCTAAGTGCATTTAACCACTTGATCATAAAGGGAGTAAATAGTTTTTGTGAAAGGGTTAGCGTTACAGAATTGTGGTAGTAAGGTTATATTACACGAACAATTTTTAATTGATCTTTGTACTTGGTACTTGTGACTAACGCCTATCACAATTCAATGACTAGACAATTTGTTCAAGTCAGAGTTTAAATGAATGTTTTTTATGACTCAGTGCATTGTTTTTCAACTTTCTACAACCAATTTAAGTGAAATATATACAAATCTTACAATTATTAGGTCGTGCATATTTATATACACAAACATGTACTTAAGTTAATGATCTTGCCCACTCACTAAATAAATAAGATGCTGCACGTACGATGGATTTAATTAGAACCCTTGGTCATTACACATTTATTGTAAAGAGTGCAGAATATATGTTGTACAAATGTATAATTATGATGATAAATCATTTATGTTAATGATTTTTTAACCAAACTATTAATGTGTTACAATTTTTCACCCCTTAACATCGCCTTTAATGGAACTGCCGTGCATATGAACGCGTTGTTTACATAAACGTGCTGCATATACATGTATAGCAATTGTTAGTAGCAAAGGTTGTATCACTTTATTAATATGATTATTTACATGTACCTATCGAGGGTTGCCCGCAAGACTGTAGTAAGTGCATTGCGTTGAAGAGCGAGTTACAACAGTATTGCGGGCAACCCTCGATGTAAAAGTGTTTAATAGGGAATTTTTATACATGTTATATGAAGTATATCGAAAGTTAAAACAATAAAATGATACTTAGAATTGACAGGTCACGTGTTTTAAGGATAATTGTTTGTCTTGCATTTATATAATTGTTCATGTATTTTTTAGATCAAAACCTTATATGGAAATATCTCGAGTATTTTTCAGTTAAGACAAGTTTAATTATGTTCAAGATAAAAATTGTTCACGGTACCGACATCACGTGACGTTTTGGGATCAGTATGAGTCATTTTATTCAAATAAACAGCACTCTTGTGGTATAGTACATACAAAATAACAAACGTGTTTGTGCAAACATTAAAAATGAACTAATCCAGAGGTAGGCGATATAGAAATAAAAGTCGTAACCCATTTTAACAAAATTAGTGTGGCGGACAAACCACCACCCCTTGGTCAATCATGCTTGTAATGGTAAAACGAATAACCACTACTCCAACAAGCCACTCATAAAACATATTAAAATAATATATTTTGTCGTCCTCAGCATCCCCTGTTGTGGATTAGTTCATTGTATTGTTTATATAAACAGTGTTTTGGTTTTTTGTACGAACTATAGTTCCTTTCTAAACGTTTATTTATGTATCACAATTGTTATGGGGTAGCCTGGATTCAAGGCGATGAAGTATTTTATTTTTATTAATTCTCCAACTAATTATCTTGAACCAGTCTACATCTCTATCTGAACTGTATCGATAATTCATCGATCTCTCTCAATGCAGTATCATAGACTGGCTACAGTATAAGTCTGTTATGAAGTATAAAATATAAATAAAAAGACAAAACAAACTAATTATCAGACTAGTAGCTAGTCTAGTTATGGGGTAACGTAAAGTGCCCAATCCTTCTAATAGGTAACACTACTGAGCACAATATCCACGATGCGAGTTCTTTTTGGCGCTCTTTTCAACTTGCGTGCGTGTGCCTGTGCGTGCATACGTCCGTCTAGCCGTCCGTCCGTCCGTCGTCAACCATTTTTCTTAAAGAATATTCTTGTAAAAACGATAATAACTACAGTTTATGAAGTTGGAGTGTAGCAACACCTTAAGGTCCTAATTAATTTGTATATTTTTCTTCCTTGAGTAAAATTGGGCCAATCAAGAGGTCAAAAAAATTATACATAGAGTTAAATAAGGAAATGTTGAAAAAAGTCCTTCTCTAACACTATAAGACCTAAAGCTTTCATATTTGGTTAGTGACATCACTTCAAGGTTCCCAACAAAATTTGATCTAATTATTCCCTTTCCCTCCCCCCCCCCCCGCTTCAGTCGTCACAGTTTTCATATTGCTCAATATGAAAGTATTAAAAAGTATCTGATGTCCTTAGAACCCATTATCGTTCCCAGAGTCTAGTAGGATTATCAATACTAGTATTGAGAATAAATGTTTTGTCCTTCCTTCAAGATTAATGAAAACACAAAGATGAGCTAATTAATGATAATGTGGTCATTTATATTAAGCAGACGATTTGTAAATGAACGCGCGTCAATATCTAAGATTTGCCCATGATCGGATCAATCATTCAAGAGCAATATCAAACCTCTTATATCATTAAAAACCCTTGGTCAGCGAGGAGGAAAACAATTTGTATGAAAATGAAAACATTATCTCTGGTCCCAAATGGGCAATAAATGCTATATATAATAAATAGCATGTTCAAGGGAAGTAACTGTTATATTCTGTTGTTTTGAATATCAGTATGAGTTGTTTCCCTTACATCATTTGAATTAATCGACGTTGCTTTCTTATAACATGCTTCTAATCTAATCTAAGAATTTACCGAGGAACACACTGTGTAAGAGGATCAAAACAGATTTCAAGTATATAGACGCATCTAATTTGTAACTTTATTTTTATTTCTCAACAAGTGTTTTTTTTTTTAATTTTGGTATTTATTGCTGACAGACGGAATATTATTGTGTAGCCGATGAACTTTATATTCTTTAGTTTATACATTCGACAAATTGGACATTTATAATGACCAATGCACTTTTATTATTGGCAGGACTAGTGGTTGATTTATACTCACTTTTTAATGAAACCAATTTTCTGTTCTGCAACATTAAATTCATTTGAATAGTTAAAACCCCATGCTTTACTTCCAACCGTGTTTTGGTAATGAATATCTATTGATTTGTTTGTTTGTTGTCAAATCATGTGCTCAGTTTACGGTGATCACCTTTTTTACTTAGTTTTTTAAGATCTTTGTCTATAATCAGTAGTCACTTACCCGAGTTACTCGTAGTCACACTGACCGACAACTTTTTCATATTATACCGTATTAATGGAAGATATTTAAATTATTGTCGAATTTCCATGGAAGGATATAATCAGCACATGTGGTAATAGATCCAGCGACCATTTCCGGACGCAAGATCTCCGCACGTAGCCTCCTACGCCACGGACCTCTATCTATTGAGTGTCTTAAGTAAAAAACAATGTTATGTATGCCGTTTATCCCGTTTTTTTTGGTGAATTATCCAGTCACATTGCGGCGATCTTTCGTTCAACTCACTCTCCCCAGTCAGGCTACATTCTCTTGACCTGAACTGTATTGAATGGCTGTTGTTATAAAATGTTCAACTTTTCATTTGTAGGTTATATGAGAAATGTTCACATAACTCAATATTCTAACCATTAGACAAACATGCCTATTAAGTTATATAGGAAATATACAAAATGTATAATACATGTTCCATAAATTGATCAATTAAACAATGGCTATAATACAACTGGCGCCAACAGTATAAAGTAACAAGCATGTTGTATTATACATCAATGTTTTGTGAATTAACTTGAACAATGTAATTCCTGATTAAATGTCATAATACAATGAGAATCACAATAAATCATGAATAAGGTTCGTTTGTCTCATGTCGTCATATGTTGCAACATTTGTATCCAAAAGTAGAACTTTTTAGTTGATTGCAATTTGAGAAGGGAACATAAGGCTAACATTTTGTTATACAATTATACCAGGTTTCATAATTGAGATGTTTTTAAATGTTATAATTGCTTTAAAAGGTTAAATTGTTTAAGACTTATTTCTATTATATTCAACTTTTTAGAACATGGATTTTAAAAACAATATTCTCGATCAAAACACGGGTAACTGTACAATTATCAATATGGAGTTACGCTATTCCAATTTAATTAAACTATACCATACTAATTAGGGACTTCAGTCAGTTATCTTTCCCTGATAAAACCTGAAGCAATCCAATTGGTAAGTAGGTCCTTACAGTTGGAATCCTCAGATTTTATCATTGAAAGCCTATGTAAGTATAACAAAATATTTCATCTAATATCTTTCTTGTTAATGAAGATATTTACAGAAGTGATGAAATTTAGATAGTTCTTTACTCTAAAAATACTTAGCTTGAATTTCAAACAAATTAAATGATCTACAAAAAGGTATTTTAGATTAACTTTGGCAAATTGACATTGAAAAATAAGGGTAAAATTTGAGTAATCCAACTAATTGGACCTACCAATTTGAAGAGTATACAAGGGGAAATAACTGACTATAGTCCCTTATACTTTAATTCTAGTATTTAAAGCCCCATTATCAAGAGTATTACTATCCATGGACTGCAAAAAGACATTTATATATTTTAAACGGCTCTTTTAAACAAGATTTAAAATATATATATATATGCAAGTACATGTATAGCTTGAATATGTTTATGCTATTGATTGCATTTCGTAGTGAGAGTAGATCGAAACCAAAAGAACGTGTACTTATAAAAAGCTCTTATAAAAGGACACCCCTTTTTAAGAAATGAGTACTATATTAAACTTACATTTAGAAAACAGAATGGTTTGAATGTTTGTTGTGTATTTTATACATGTTATATTTTGATAACATTATGATTGTAAGTCGGTTTTCGTGAATGATGTAAATGATTGAATATATCTTCATATAGTGGCTTTATTACAATATTACAAGCGGTAGTAAACATGGACGTTTTGGTATATTGACCTGTAAGTCAAAATACTTATCTATTTAAATTGCCAATGTCTGTTATCGCAGAAAAAATGCTTAAGCATTTTTGTATTGTATTTGGCACTGTTTCTTTACAAAATGCTTTACAAACACGTCCAGTTAGATATAGTGTTTATATATAACTAAATATGGATCAGACTTGAAATTATTGACCGAAGTTTCCCGCTGTACTGAACAAAGTTTATAAAACTATATTTGGCTTTGAAGTATTCACTCCAACTGTATAACTATGAATAAAAATGTATTAAAAGACTTCATTGACCAAACTGACCAATTTACAGCTTGACTGGTCAATCGTAAAAATACATTCATCTTCAAGCAATCTAACACATTTATAACTGCAATAATAGTAAATCTGCTGAAAGAAATATTACCCATACATAAAGAGCTACTTTTAACCGAACTCACTCGTCTGTTATGATGTGTAGACAGTTTTTCTAGTCCTAAAATTAATGTTCTTCAATATTGTGAATAGACTCACAATACCAAGTTCAATGAATGTTGTATAATCAAAAGATCTCTTCGTACTGCTCCGAATAATTTATTTTATTTCAATAGCTTAAACAATGTACCGACTTTTAATCAACCCATCGTCTCCTTTCGATTGATCGCCTCTAAACATTCGGTATCACCCCAAACACGTGGCCGCGTTCTCAATTTCCCGTCATGCCTGTCGACCAATACACCGGAAGTTCTTACGTCTCGTCTGCGGAGCAAATGAAACCAGAAAAAAGTCATCAATGTTCATTAACCGAGCAATTATAAGCGATGTATGAGACAGAATATTCATAAAGTACGCGATGTATCTCCAAGATATTTGTCATTTTTTTGTGAAGAGGTGTTTATTCAACCGAATAAACCGGAAGTTAAGGGGACAGAAGCATGCGTTTTTCTTGATTGCCTCTCAACATTATCGGAAGTTGGCGGATTGCTTTGAAACGCAATACAAACTCGAGATGGGTTTTTGGTTTTAAACTTGGCTTTAAAAATGCTTTGAAAAACGAGTCAAGTGCTCTTTTTTAAAATATTCGCGTGACGTTAAAACAGGAAGCATTTGACTTGTAGGAGACACAAGCTTCCATGCAGCTAGCAGTAAAAACAAAACAGATGTCATCTTGCTTTTGAGCTTTTATAGAGACAGCAAGATAATTGTCAAGCTTTAAAAGAAAGATTCAAACTGTGAACAGCATTTGATAACTCAAGACTTTCGTTTGTTTGTTTTGGTTTTACGGCGCATCAACACAGAAATGTTATATCGCGCCGAAAAAGACTTTCGTATAGATATGAAATTTTAGAGAACTTTTAAGACGTAGTGCTTCCTTGTAATTACTGCCAGGAATGATGTTTGGTATAAAAAGTCAAAATAACAAACTGAGCATTTTGCAGATGGTGAGGTCCAGAGGGAGCTACATTATGAGATCTTTGGCAGAGCTCTTGTAAAAGAAACAACTCCTGCAGATTTTTGGGCATAACAATTTTCTAATTATCAGAAGAGCTTTCTCTGTATCATTTTGCGTTGAAAGCATGAAATGATACATTGTTCCCACAGGCTATTATCTTAATCATCTTCTATGTACATGTATAGAACCAGTCGGCACACAATGGCCTTTTTCGGCCATTCAATGAAAGATATTCTCGTAAAAATCGATGTGTTCCGAGTGCATCCAATTGTCTAAGTTAGAGTCATTGTCCGTGCAAAGAAATAGAAATCGATCTACATGCGTTTTGAAACAATAAGTTCTTTAAAAGTCAAGACAAAATCAGAACCATTTCGGCTCAGTCGCGATAGCTCAAAGCGCGCTCACTTGAATTGCCGGGATTGCTCGAAGTCCCCACCAGGCCCCGAACTAATTCCCGAACAATTCAAATAAAAACAATGGTTGATCGGATCATGCGGTCTATCAAAGCTGCAATCAGTCGATTTTTTGCCAATCCCGGTGCCACATTGAGCGATTTTGAATTAAGTGTAATTTTCAGATACTGGTACGTCAGGTCAATGAGTTAGCAGCCACCGTATCCTACGTCAGCACACTATTGCGTGATGTCATGAAGTAAAAAAAACCCTGGTGTACCAGAAAAAACCCTGAGTTTCTCTGAATTGTCAAGCTAGCGATTTTATATTGCCATCATAAAATAAAATGGTAGGGACAAATTGAAGTGAATTTTGTTTAAATGACAAACAACAGAACATTTTAAAATAAATCAATTAACAATTCTTTGAGGACTAATTCTAACGTTGTTAGAATGCATCGTCACTTTGTCATTTCATGTTTTAATGTACAAGAGAGAACAGTTCGCATGTTAATCTTTACTCGACTTTGTTTAGATAAAGTTTCTTGGTTTTATTTTCCGTCATGACGAGAAATAAATTGACTTTTAACACAAATATGGCGTTCACAGCAAAATCGAGGGAAAACACACGATACTAAGATGATTTATTCTACTCTTTAAATAACAGGCTTGTCTTTTTGTTATTGATAATTTTAATTGATATTTTGGAAAAATTCATATCAGTTTGCGTGATACAGGCATCGTGCGTGCGTATCTTTGAACTCCTTTGGAAAGCCCGCTGTGAAACAAGCTTAGACAATACTCATAAACATTGAAAAACCCACCCTTTCAGTGAACTTTAAGATGAAATGATGGTAATAAAACAAATAAAACTTGTAAAATATCGATGTTTATAATTTACATTAGCATATTAGCCAGACGCGCATTCAGCAAAGATTGACAGCAATCATAGAGCGCCCTGATATTTCGCGCTTTTTTTCTCTTATTTGAAATTGATAGGAGGCACGCTCGGTAAAAGATATGCTTTTCTAGTGGTGTAAAATTATATTTGAAATATTTTGTGTGAAATTTGATTATACAGTTCTCATCATTTTTAATGTGTTCTGTTACATCGAGTTATTGTTGAATCCACGATTATGGTGTGTTTAAAAACCAAGGAGCAATTCCAGAACGCGATTCAACTTTTTATAAACATGTACATGTATACTTTGTGCTGCGATTTTCATGTTTCTGACACGGGATCGTTCTATCTAGATCACCGCATTGATAAAAAATTGTCCTTCAAAAACAAGTGCAAGTTGTTAATGTAATTTTAACTGTAGACAGACAGAGTATCAGTGATTTTATTTTGCATAAAAATTACAAATTTCAACGACAAAAACAATCATTTATATTCTTATTTAAACGGTAACCGTGTGCTTAACCATTTATAGATATGTAAGTAAAGATTTAGCGCCCCACCTCTCTCTGGCCCCAGCATTAAATCTCACACTGCCCTGAAACCATTTAACCCTTGACAGCTACGATTGATTATATAAACCAATTCGTCCATGGCACTTGTATAAAATATAAAACATCTCACACATCTAACATAACCACCGAAATAGTAACTGCATTGTATCTGTATCATCAAAAATGTTCTTCTTAGTAGAAAAAGCTGCTCATTCACAGATTTCAACTTAATTATTATCTTCTGTAAAACTCTCAAAACTGTATGGACACATTTTGGAAGCAGTAAAACAGTGTTCTAATATAATGACAATTTCAGTGCAAATCGAAATACACATGTAAAAGAATTATATTATTTTATGTATAAAAACCTACACCGCTAGCAATGGTATACATGATACTAGTAAATTATTTCAGTAAGTTTTTTGTGATTTTCATTCATGCAATTATGTTCCTCACAATTTATAGGAACAGAACAGAACATATAATTTATTTCAGATAAGTACATAGTACATAATCTTGTTTACATAGTTACAATTATCATTACAAATTTTAAGTTCAATTTACCTTAAAATATTTAATAAAACTGAATTAAAAAATAAAAGTTAAAACAATTACAGACGCTAACACAGGTAATTCAAATATAAAGTAAAAGTATATATGAATTATCTATTAATAATATAACATCTAAAAACAAAATTTATAAGCCAGTAGCTTTAGACATATTTCTTGACATATAAAGAGGAATATAGAACGTTGTAAAACCTCTAAGAAAGTGGAAACGGTTTCTTATTATTCCCATATAGTATAGATTTATTGAAGACAATAAACATAAAATGCAGATATTGTGCCTCGCATGTTGACATTTATGATAAAAGAACCATGTGATAGTAACGTTGTAAACATCAAATATATTTTATGGGTTATTCCCAAACAACAAATTTATCATAGTGCTTCCTTTTATTGACCGCGTAAGTTTGCGACTCTGGCAATCTATTTGTGCATGGCAGATTGTCGTGTTTATTGCATGTAACAATAGATCCATATAACAAATGCATTAGGAAAATTTCGCGGTAACTTCATAAATCTGTCTATAAACCTTCGACGTGGGCCGTTCCGTTATATGTACCATTTCATGTTTTGTGATCATTTTCGCGGAACATGTCTATCATTTATGACATAGACTTACGTAGAAAAGTTTTATGCTGATGTATTCTGTCCAGTAGACTTCATTCTTTACAACCATATAAACATCAAACGTTTAATAATTGTCTAGTATATGAGCACATAGGGAGAAAATGTTTTAGCTACGTTAGTGATAGGCACTACTAAAAGACACTTTGCAAAGTGGTTTTGTAAATTTTCCTGAAGTGTCTAGTTTCAGCATATTCTGCAAACATAGGTTTTGGGTATGAAAATGAAATAAATGAATTTTTTGACAAAATGTTTGAGAAATATCCATAGACGTGAATTTTTCTCATGATGGTCTTGTTTAAATGTTTTAGCACCTCTTAATTGACGTCGCAATGCCGCTAACATCGCAATTGACGTCAAACGCCAAAAACACTTTAGTTAACCAAATGTCGCAACCAACGATAAACGTCGCAATTGGCCTGAAGCTATTGCATTGGTTGTGACATTTAGTGTAAATTGAAATGTTTAGCGGCGTTGAGATCTTTAGTTCCGCTGGTTTGAAAATATTTGCCCGTATCGTGTTTTAATGCATGTAAACTTGTGCTCTTTAATAATATTATATTGGAAATTTATGGACGTTTTAAAAATCAAAGAAGGCATGGGATTCAACACTTTAATAAGGTCATCAACATGTTTACAAATTTTACAAAATACATTTAGCACTTTTGAACTAGCTAAATATGATTTTTACGAGCAATGATCGTCATAAGTGTAACAAACTTGCAGAGTAATATTCCATTCTGTGTTTTCAATGCTTTGATTTGAATTCTGATCGAATCGCCATACAATGTACTTATTCAGCAGCCGACGTCAATATTTTCATTCTCTCGTCGTGATTATTATCATTATACGTATTATAGAGTTTGCCCGATCTCAGACATATAAAAATGAAAAAAAAAACACAATACATAAGCAGTAATAATGCCAATAAAGTTTATTGAACCTAGGTTAGAAGCGTGATAGAAATAATGTACCAATAAAGAGGTCATTTCATTTCACCGACAATTTTTTCATGTTTTAAGTTCCTATGTATACCCTAATAGATAATTGTAACATGATGGATTCAGAAAGGATTCGGTCTACCAATACTATTCTATTATAACCCCGAAGTCTCCTGTGACTATTTCCTTTATTAAGAATTTGATATATTCCATAATGTTTTGTTATATTTGGTAGCCATTACAATAAATCATCCGGATTGTTTTTGTTTTCGTAAAAGAGTACAAGCGATGGTGTTATGTAATAGTTAGATTCTTAAAAAGGCTTTCTCACCTACGACAAGGTTTTGTAGGCCAACATATGACAGAGAATTACAGAATTTTGAATCCCATTTATATACATGTACTAGTATTCGAACGTTAAGCAAAGGATTTTCGATATTATTGACAGTGTAGTGCCGGCTTAGCAACTATAGTTTTACATATGGCGATACTTGATAGGGATTGCACATTGTCGGGATCCCGCGGTATTCATACGTCATGAATATTATCGTTGGCTAATAATAATACGCTGGGTTACCGAAGATGGGGATGGCAGGGTTGCACTGGATTTATGTCACGTTAAATTCATTACCTCTCAGAGCTTGTAATCTTGCAATGATCGAGATTGCCAAGTGTTCAAAGTAACGAGAATAACCGAACAGTCAAATAAAGGCGACAATATGATGCAGGCTTTTGAATTGTAAGTGTACACATAACTGAATAGAAACATATTTTAACATGAACACTGCACGCATCAGCACTAAATATCGAACATATTGCATTTTCCATTATCGCATGCCTCATCAGAATCAAGGGACGGAAAATAAGATGTTGACGATAGACACTTGACTGTTCAATTCCATTCAATTGATACGCTATGTTTGTTATAACCACTTTTTATCAACGCTAGGAGGCGCTGCAATTTCATTTCCGGAGATACTGCATCGATCTGAACACAACAAACTTGGTCTTAAGATGCTGTTCTTATTTAAACATCCGGTAAATTCGCCAACTTGCGTATTTCGTTTTGTTGTTGTTGTTGTCTTCGGTGTCGTCTAAATCTCAGACGAGTTTCATCTTACTAATTTCACGGATTGGTGAACATGAGCGTTGATGATACGGAATCAAATTTGATAATATTCTTCCTAATACCTCGTTCCATTAAGCCATTTGAATGACGTCCAAATAATATTATCTTACGATTCTCACAAACGATCGAAGTGGAAAAAAATTAGTAACCGTTTATAATGAGAAAAATAAGAAAAAAGACCAATCTTTTCAGTTTGAATATTCACGTATTGTTTGAAGAAGCGTGTTATTGTATAATATCGCATGTGTTTGAAATGTCGAGAAAAAAGTTAATGCCCACTAATAGCATCCCTTGATGTGTAATAACTTTATGGAAATTTCAGATATTGTGATGATTTGGCAAAAATTGATAAAAAATTGAGAAGGGCAATTATCTGTTCATAACAACATGGGTCAAGATGAAGACTTGTTTGTCAGACACGAACATTGTTAATATGGATGTTTATAACAAGGTATTGCATGTTTCTTAAGTTTTGACTCTTTAGACAATAAAAGTATTGCCGCAGTTTATCAAGTATCAGTCAACAAAATTAGGTTATGAAAGTGGTTGCCCGAACAGGTCATTTTAGAAGCTAGCACTATATCTTATTTGTAGAATGTGGTTGCCCAAAACAAACAAAAATGTTGTACTGGGCAACAGGACATCCACTAATTTCGTAGACTGAAGTATGCAAGTAGTAATTGTAGTAACAATTATTTCATCATTTAAAGGAGATATATTTCAACTTGAACACATCATTAATGACATTAGTAAATAACATGTATATATTACATTCAGATGTCTGTCGATCATAGCTGAAGAATGTCTTACAAACCTTAAGATCAACCTATTATGGCTTTCTTGGACCATTTCCAACGTTTCCAAATACATTTGCGTGATCTTTATTCACAAATCAATCCATAGAAACGTGTATGTCCTTTTGGCGCCACTTGTGATTCGTAATAATAACTTTGTCGTGATAATCACGTACAGTTCAATGAGTTATGTGTTCTGGGACAAAATTTTCTCATACGTAGAGCAGGATAGGTACTCTGAATAAGATGCCGTAAAATGTGCGACACGGGACATTAAATAAATACGTGCAGATCAAAAGAACTTAGTTTTCATGGTTTCTAAGAAACTACTACAAAACCACTGATACAATAGCAAAGGTTTCCGGAGTTATGTATGATTTTAATATTTTTTCAACATAAACTTTATAAGAAATGGGTGGGCTAACGATTTTTGCACGTATGTAAATTCAAGATTTTTTGTCAACAAAAACAGTATCAATTTAACGCTTCATAGGAAAATATAAGCGGTGATGTATTTTCTCTCGGTTCAACAGGGATGCTTTTTCTCCTCCCCCCTCCCCATTCTTCGCTTTCCTCCGATGTATTGTAACAAATCTTTTACACATCTCATGCAACTGTTTCAACGTCGCACCACTGCAGACGTTTTTGATTTTTTGAAGTACAAAACATATGGGACGTTGCTCAGGTTGACAGAGTTATAAATGAGATTCGGTGACCCTTTAAAGCATTCACCGCTAGTGTGGCATACTTGTACCGAAAGGCAAATTCTCACAATGCATTAACGCTAGCTTCCTCCACCTATCTTATTCCCTCTCTTTAACTTTTGTTTATTTAAAATGTGTCGAGGATCGCTTATGTTTTAAGCAAAAAATGGCAATTACGTCGCTTATATCGTTAAGCGAATTCATGAATAATTCCAAGAGCTAACCATAATGTTTGACACCGATATAATTCAATAAATAACAATTTCTCCAGTTTAATGGGAAACTTAATTCTATTCCCATGCCTCATTAGTTGATGAACAATATTTACATTTTTCTACAGTAGGTGTTTTAGCCTATATCATGTTTAAACAACATGTATCGTGTTGGTTATTTATTAGCAGTGTTTAATTGTACCAGGGCGTCTTAGTCAAGGAACGCTGGTGTGACTTATATTTGATATACGAAACTTTTGGGTCGATTTGTACTAATATCAATGATTTTCTATAGTTATTTTGGTGCCACCGAATTGATAAATATGTATTTATATGGAGTCATATTCACTGAGCGTTCGTTTATTATATCAAGCATTAAAAGTTCAGTGATATTAAATTTGGTAATATACAAGTATGTAGGCGTATAGTATAACATGCATATAGCAAATTGTCCTTAACTTATATCTAATTATCTATAAAGGGAAACAAATCCATCTATTTCATACAATGTAACACAATAAATTCATTTTATTCGGAATAAATAGTGTTTATATGATATATTTTATGGATAAACCATAGATATCATTCCAGTATTGAGCAAAACAATCAATATTTTGCTCGATATAGAATATACAAATGATGCGCAACGTGTGAAAAGGGCCCTTAAGGTCAAATTTTTCGAAATTGAGATTTTTACAGAAAATGAAAGAGTAGACTTTGTACTTTCCAAAAATGTATAATTTAATAAAATATCTCAATTCATGACGTTGCTATGGTGATTTGAAATTCGATAATTGGTACAAGAAAATAAAGCGACGTCATGTTAACGTCGCGTTTTTCGTAAGTTATATAGCAGGTTAATAACTTAGTCATTTCACTGCATAAAGCATTGGGAACTAGTTTTAACACCAAAGTTTTTTTAAAAATTCAATATTCTTTACATTAATAATTAAAAACAGCTTACATTTGAATTGATTTAGAGTTTACGATTGACGTAAATATGTCTTCATAAATGAGTCCAAATAACAAGTGGCAGTCTTTACTGACAGTGTATAAGCAACTATATTTGTAGTCCCGACAAATAAATTTAATGTCATTAGCATCAATTATTATTGTAAAACAATTATAGACTTAAACTGACGGCATTGTTTTTTAGGGTACAACAAAAACATTGTGGAGGTCTATTGTTGTCGATGTCCATCGACGTCAAAAAAGTGCGTTTTTTATAAATTATCATTAGCCAGTCTGTAGGCAAAAGTTCGAGTTGTCACAAAAAATATATGATATACAGATAATAAAGAGAGCAACATACATCTTGTTTATAAAATTCACTTTCACATTTGTTAAACACCCGCCTGTTCCAAATTGAACAAGAACATATTTCAATCGTCAAAAACAGGACCCTATAAAAGGTTGCGGTGTTCCGAACGCTGCGTTTAATGACAAAGATCAATATAAATACTCTCTGAAAATATTTTTATGTCAGCATAGCTTTACTGTACACTGACGTGGAGTGTAATCATGCAATAACACATTAACGCTAAATGTGATTTTGTCTTTCAATTTTTTGTCGTCTTTGCGAGTATTGGCGTGTTTGCAAAAATTTCTGGCTTACTTGCGTTTACAAATAATAGCGCAATATTTACACGTAACTTTTAATGTCAATTATATGATGTTTAACACACATTAAGTCCAAGCTCCAGGTGAAAGATGGATAAAATATTTAGTTCAACTTAAAATGTGAAAATTAAGTAATGCGAAACTTGGTAACCTTTTGTTTGAAAGATCAATGAAGGCCGACATAACAACGCTTTTGGAAAGTAATATCATCTGAGAAATCTGAGTATTGAAGTTTAGAAATGATAGTCGTGATCCTTTGGTAGTTCAATTGGCCCATGGAATGCATAAGCATATATCGAGTGTTCCCCTCAAGACTGTAGTAGCTCGCTCTTTAATGCAATGCACTTACAACAGTCTTGCAGGCAACCCCAAACTCCTCACAGTGCTTACGTCACGCTTTGCTACTAAACCACTACCAACAGGTAAATTACGTGTCGCTAGTATTATCATCTATTTATAGAATGTCCATACTCCTCGCAGTGCTTACGTAACGCTTTGTTATTTTTACAAATTGTAAATTAAATCTATTTTTTAATTTTTTATCTTCATGTACTTTGAACGTTGTAAGACTCAATTTGTAGAAAATATTGAATTGTAACAGAAAAGATGAAAAAAAAATTCGGCTCTCTAAGGGACGAATTTACTTGTGGTGGCAGTGGTTATTGATTAAATAAAAGGGAAATAACCGCTGCGGGGAGTTTGAGGCAACCATCGATATGGTTGTGGTACAATAATTGAAGAAACTGAGCATTACTATGGAAATCCGGTTCTAAATCATGGAAGCTGCAAGTTATTTCAAGCTACATTAAAGTTTGACATAAGTATGGATCGACGATGTAATGTGTTTATGTTGCATGCTTCATTATTGGCGAGGGTTAATGCCATTTTATGACAAAATCAGGTTTTTTAGGTTTTTATTGTAAGGCCTGTTCATGTGTTTATCGGATTCAAACATGAAGTAACATAAAAGATCACTGTGGTACACAGTAAAAAATACACTTAATAATGCCATCATCGTGTTCAATAAATTATTGATTTATTCATAGTTAAGTAAAAAGTATTTACAGTTTAGTATGGCGGAAATGATGTTTTCTAACGAACTATTGGTTGGTTGTATGGCAAGAAAGAAACACGCCTTATACATATACCAATTTGGTGTTTTCTTACCATGGTAGAGAGATGGAAACACAACGTATCTAATACTGTTATTTCATACGATGTTACACCCTTGTTTAACAGACAATTTATTAACAATTGGTTCACCTTGTCTCACAAGTGTTACCTAGCTGGGCAAATGTAATGTATTTCTTAGATCCAACTGCTAGATAAGCAATCTGATTAAAACCCGACCTAAAATTTTCCGCTCGCCTACTCACTAATTAAGATCTGACCTTTTTCAAACGAGGATCACGTTCAGGTGACCTTTTCTCATCATAATATTAATTAATGACGAAATTGTTATGATACATAACTTGTTTATATCGTCTACGTCACGCAATTTGAAATGAGCCGTACAATGGCAGACTGTGAATAATACCGCTGTTGAATTAGTTTGCAAACATTGGTCTAAAATTAGAAATTACAAAATCAAAATTTGATTAATTAATAGTGATTCATCTAGTCGACATAAAGGTCATCTCGACGTGACCCTGCATTGAGAAAGTAGAGATCCTGTACGACAATGCTCTACATGATATCTGTTTACGGAGATTGCTAGATAAGGTAATTAGCAAGTAGTATAATTTGCTGACAATGTGATAAACTTTTCGGTCAATGATGTAAAGTTGAGCTTTATTAAGTCAAATTAAGAAAAGAAGAATGAATGTAGGTAGATATCTAGCAAGGTCAAACCTAAAGCCTACATTGTGACAGCTCGAGCTGCTGAAGTACAGATTGTTTCTTTTTGGTAACAAATTTCAGTTTTAATTTAAATAACCATTTGTATTATAGACGATAGCAATATAATATAACAGCAAAACCAGGTTATGTAGGCTAGTGATTACACATGTTTGCATTCGATGCAATAGATGCATAGGCCTGATCCGACTCTATATGCCTAGACTAATGATTAAACATTTTAAAACATCAAGGACATTTCAATTTCGATAGGGACGACGTTTTTATTCTTATTTTGCGTAACGGTAACCTATTCACAAAATTTCACGATCAAACAAAGATTATAAGTTGTACAGAATCAAAATTCTGAAGAGAAAGGTCGAGTCCGCATTAAAGATCATAGCGTGTGCTCTATTCCCGAGTGTGCATGTGTACCCGTAGTTACGTGTAAACAATTTGTTGGCGACGCGTTTTGAAGCTGTAACTATCGTCAGTTTAAAGCTATAGTACCGAAATTATGCGTGCAATTCTCTCGAAAAAACGGTTATGTGTTGCTTATCTATTTAGTAATCCAATGCTAAAGCAAAACTAATACAGTACACGTCTAACACGTTACTCTAGTTAAAGAAAATTCAACACCACACTGTGTCCACAGGACGGTTCGGCACGTTGAAGAAAGTTGGACGGGAAAACACAAATCACGACTATAAACAATCCTTATTTTTTAGCTATGTGTTACCAGTTTCTTCAAACAATGATAGTAAGTCAGTCAAAGTTTACAAAACATCGATTTATTCCCTTTAATTAAAGCAAGATAGCCAGTTAAATATAAGTATAAACAATGCAATAATCACTGACGTGACACGTGTACGCTAAAATTGACCTCGTTAACGTTATTGACGTTTACCGCAAACGACGTCAAACAGCTTAAGGGCCCTTTTCTCGCGTTGCGCATCAAATATACATGTAATTTGGATTGATGTTAACTTTTCTGTGCGATTTTCTCGTGTTTTTTTTTGTGAGGGTATTTTACCTTAACTCAGCTGTAAAAACCCATACTGCGATGATAATATTCTAAGGTATAACTTACTTTTTATGTACTCAAAAATTAAAATGAATGTTGGTTTTTGTGTCTTTTCACATTCTATAGAAGTTGTTAATTAAAACAATATGTATTTATTGTAAGTGTATGCATTGGAAAAAAGTAATAAATAATTACAAAAAACCTTTTCTGAGCGATTTGTTTGATAATTTTATTCTTTTTTGATAAAGTACAAAATTTATTTAATTTGATAAAATTAATGTTATTGCAACTACTGACTATTAGATATACATTGAAAGCTTACATGACCCACGTGGGTCTAGTTAGAAAACACCTCAAATATAAGGAGAATTTATTACATATTTTGCCAATAATAATGTATCCTTTTGTAAGTTGCAACCGAAATTTGAATAATATGATTTTTAAAAGTCAAAAAAAAGGTGAAGTAAAACTTTTGCCTAGCGATGCCACGAAGCTAATCAAGTTCTACCAAGTGCATCTATGACTTCACATCCAAAGAACTGAGTCAGTAGCTAAATAAATCATTCTTTACTCATTATGAACTTAACACCATGCCGAGAGATTTTCTTATTTCAAAACAACAGAATTTATCGTATCAATTTTTAAAACGAATTTCTGAAAAGTACGCTAAATTTCACGAATCGTTTCGCTTAAATGCCAGTAAAATCGATTAAAAAAGTGAAAAAAATAAATTTAATGTAAAAAGCACATACAGAACATGTTCCTGTTTTATACACCGACTGTCAAAACAAACGCTTCGTAATTATCAGATGCTTTGCTACAGTCAGAATTCAATTTTCAACAACAACAAGGAAGGTGAAGTAATCTTGTCATTAGGCCACTAAACGAATGTTAATGACCAATATCCGTTTAAAGATCTGGGAATTTAATTGAAATTCTTGTCGCGAGGAACTAATTCATCACGTGGCTGTTGCTTTCTTTACAGGTAATGTCTAAGAATAATGTGTTGTCTAAAACACGTGTTTGTCATACACTGCGCGTGCCAAAAGTATTAATTCTGCGTGGGTCTAAATTCTCACTCAATGTGTTATGGTACATGCATTGAATGGTTAAACTTTCTATGATCATTGAAGCGACTTCACTGCTGGATGCTTTAACAGTATCCATTGAAAGAAAAAGTCGCCATGATTAATGTGTATTATGGTTTGATAATCGGTTAGCTTCTATCAACAGGAAGCAATGGTTCCATGGTTTTAAACGTGTGATTTCGGATAAAAATTCGAGCACAACTTTATTTAATTATAGGAAATAGTCGCCTATTGACGGAAACAGGTTTTTATCGTGCACCGGTCAAAATTGTACCGACAGTACGTAATTTTAACGTACGTTTCAATGACGCTTCGTGTCTCTTTGTGTTGCTGTAAAATTTCATTCTTATTAACTTTTGATACGCATTTTTGAACAACGGGTCGTTTTTTGTCATGATGTTGTCAGTCTGTCCGTCCATCTGTCTGTCGGTCTGTGGACAATTGCTTTTCGGAAAATAACTTAACAAGGGGTTGTACCTAAGCTCACCCAATTTTATATGTTGTTAGCCTTTGGGTCAAATGTGTTACATTTTAATTCTGAGGCCCCAGGGTTAAAGATCAGGGTTGCTGGGACTTCATATCGAAAAATTTGCCTGAACGATAACTCAACGACTACTCTTTTATGTCAAAGAGTGACTGTCTGCCTTATTTTTCAATATCTCGAAATATCTAGCCTGAGAAAGGTAGAAACACGTGAAATAGCCACCTTTGGTTGATGAGTTTTTAAACACCGTTTGAAAAGATTCACCATCAGTTGAAACCCACGAAGCTTAGTAGATCGTCAATTTGAACTGGCGGTGAGCACTAGCTAAAATAATAACAAATCATATTCTTGAATTAATAAATCATATTTAACGATACATTTTGTTTAACTGAGTGTAAAATACTAGTTACAAATGTTCACTAAGTCTCGAACATTTAATTTAATATCTTAATTCTCTTCAACAACTAACACAAGTTATATTTGATATGATAGACACATGGGCAGCTATAAATGTCTATAAAGGCTTGGCTCATTAGACATGAAAGACTCTATACACAGGTGACTGGTGATTTACTATTTTCATCTTAAAAATGGCTAGTTTTATTAAACATTATTATTGACTAGCCAGTTAATTATATATGTATAACAGTTAATGCTACGGTGATCTAAGTTAAGCACTTACAAAAAAGAAACATTTAATGCGAAATGGTGACCACCCTGAAGACGGAGTATGCGGCATACTATGGTGTCCAGTTTGTGACTTAATTCTGGGATTCACGTCTTGTGACACATATGGACGCACATACTAGGCGGTTTGTGAAATTTGTTTGGTTGCGAGGTATGGTGATTTGGAAGAGTTGAGTCAAATGTTTATTTATTTCCACCCCATACACTAACGATGCATGTCCGCATTCGTAGCCCAAAGCGTAAGGTGGGGTTTTTAGCATTAAAATACGTATGGATACTGCAATTCACTTTTTGAAAAGTTTTAAACTAAATATTATATATAAACGCAATTGATAGTATCATTTATCAGCTAGCGTATGTGTAACGTCCCTCACGAGTAAGTACGGAGTAGGATGAAAGACTAACAATATCGAAATGTATAACTTCGCTCAAACGCATCGACGGCCGTCACAGTTCCTTGTCAAAAACGCTATATATGTATATAAATAGCATATGCTCTCATGCAATGTGGTATTGCATAAATATGCATTATTCATGAATGCATATTATGCAGAAATCACAAAAACTTCTTATCTGCTTTGTAAGAACTAATCCTGATGCATGTTCAACGTGGAATTAATCAAAGCGCTGATAGCGCTGTCCGGACATGGATTTAACAGGGCAAGTTTGGTGGTGTCATTAGAAAGAGGACTTGCGGGGTCTAAAATTCACAATAATATAACGAAGGATCATGACGCTGAAACCGCCCGTAGACAAATGCGAATCAACCGATCATGATTTTCTACACCACATGTATATGATCTATTTTTTGACAGTGGAAAATTGCAGGCGTGTCTATTTTTAGCACATCAGGGATCCAGTTGAAAGAACGAAAAGAACAGAAACGGGTCAAAGGTTACATTACTTGTTATCTATATTTTAGCACATGAATGGCGGTTCTTAATCGAAAATGTTAAAGCGGAATTAACAATGATATTTTCATGTATTTTGTGGGGACAACAAGACTGCTTGATACTGTCATGTATTGTTAACAAGGGACTATTTATTCATGCGTTCGGTAAACCTAACTACATACCGTTGTACTGAATCTGACTGCGCTTGTCCGTCAAATGTCTTCGTCCGCGATATTTTGTGATGTGTTTCAAAATATGTCGCTTACTAAGATCTAAATTGCTTTAAACGCAATCCATGTCAAAAATCTAAATACAGAGACCCATTAATACAGTTCATGATAGTTAGATCAATATTTAATATTCAATATTTGTTTAATGTTAAAGTTATATTTAAATAACAGAATTAGATATTATTACAGAACTTTTAAATATGTACAAGTAGACATCATGAAGTATGATTAATTATGATTTCATGGATAGCACGCCAGAATCGCATACATCATTTTAATTACATCCAACTAGTTTAATAGCAGACGATCGTATTACTTCACGTTCACAACGTGTGGCCATGTTCGGTTCTCTAATTTCCTCATATAGAATCATAAAACTTTGTTTGCCTGAAAATGTATGAGTTTGTATTATATCATTAATGATTAAATGTGTACTTGCATAAAATCAACAAATGATAATATTTTATTGACAGCATTCTGTCCATTATTCCTAATTCATATTGATAACCGAGCGTGCACCATTCAGCATCTGTTTTCGCGCTTTTTTTTCTTGGCGCGTAATTGATACCTCGCACCGGACGATTATTGAATACGCTCGCATTTACTTTATACATTTTTTTTCACTCGGTCGTTTATGAATTCCAGTGAGGATGGATTTCTATTTAATTAATGAGGCTAAACAAGAAAGAATAGATTGAAATCTTCATTTGATATTAAAAAAATACATGCATCTTTGTTCGCGCGCAATCTTTATTCCTTCCGTCCTTCCATTCCGTGCAAGATGTTGCCTGTTTTTTTATAGACATGTTTACCGTTTAGTCGATATCGTTTTTGTTTCATTTTTCAAAATCAGAATGGCAATTAAATCTACCAACGTATTAAATACAGTCTAACAGATTATGAGCTATGAGTCATCCGGGCAATTTTAATCACGTCTGTTGAATCAGTCCGAATCACGTCCCCGGTACAGATCGTCCCAGGAAATGACAAATAATTAATAAACAAACAGGCTACAAGCGGAGGCTATAATTGATTAAAATATTCAATATTTCTTGACAACATCAGCGTCTTGTATCATCGTGCATGTACTTTATCATTTTATAATCACTACAGTTTAATAATATTAATGTAGTCTCATTAAAGATGGGGTTCATGTTTATTGCAGCTTCGCGATGATGGAATATTGGCATGTTTACAAATACTATTAACTCAACGCAAACTAAAAGTTAACTAATGTCATTTAAATCTCTTTTAATGTGTTGCATATTTCATTTATTATTTTTATTGGCTTCAACTCCGTGTCAATACAGTATAGTAGTCATTTTACAGAGGTCAGCTCACCAAACTCAGTTTTTATTTATTGGAGGCTTCGTTTATAACTCACATACTCTTCATTAAGGCCGATAACTTCTCCATATACCTGATGGAGGAAATCGACACTATTGGGTCTGGCCATCCTGAGTGAGGCTCGAGCCGGCAATCTCTTCGAAACATCGGATTTTAAATTAGGAATTCTGCGCGCTTAACTTTGTGTGAATCGAATATTGCAATAACCTAGATAGCTTTTATAGCGGAACTTTACAGTATACTAGATGGGAGCCCGTGCAAGCACGGGCTTTAGGTAATGACAGTTACAAAGATGAAAAAAATATTCGGCTCTCTGAGGGACAAATTTACTTGTGGTGGCAGTGGTTATTGATTTAATAAAGGGAAATAACCGCTGCGGGGAGTTTGGTCTATTTTTAGTTTTATCAAGAAATATTATTAGACACACAAAAAACCCCACTATTGTTGTTGATTTTTGGCAGTTTTTGCAAATATCAAGAGGCTTTGTCAAAAAAGAATTGTCAACTTGATATGCCGGTATATAGGTGCTCTAGTGACAAACAAAAAGATTTATTCAAAGCTGCGCAGTTTCTTCCACAAAACAGGAAACTCGTAAATTTAATAGTATAGATTTTAAATCATCAAGCCGGGTCGGTAGCGCTGTTAATAGCGCGCCTGGATTTCAATTCTAGTGTCCATAAGGGGGTATGGGTACAAATCCCAACCGGGAAGGACAATAATACCAGTTTTACTCCATTATTAAGATATATGGAGAAGTTTCCTGCCTTGTGGAAGTGTATGTGAGTACTGGTTCTAGACAAGGGTCCAGGAAAGCTAGGTTAGGTGCGCTGGACGCCTTAAAAAAACCTAACGAATTGTGTTGACACGGCGTTAAACCCAGTATAAACAAATTAAATCAATAAAATACGAGAATGTTACAACGCTCCATTATAATCAAAACATCTGGGCGCAAAGTTTACTGTCTGTATAGTTCAGGTGAATGTCATTGTTGAACATTAAATGTCCGAGTCAACCATTTGCGTATCTAAATTAGCTGAGATAATGTCCGTTATGTTCAAGGGAGGTCCATATTTCACGGGTAATTAAAGCTACGTTAATTTCTATTTCAGTGGTCATTAACGACCGTATCAAGGGTGGTAAATTGATAAAGTTTGTTACAATAGATGTCATCTTCATCAACAATCAATAGTTCAATGATGGCCTGACATTGATTGTCATTGTTAATATTGCTTTTAGAATATTAGATGGTTTACATACTTCTAAAAACGCGCTCCCAGACTTGTGCAGTAAATTTCTACTCTAAGGACAACAGAACTATATTTATAGTCGAACAGTTTTAATTTAGTGATCTTTTTTGTCAAATTCAACATTTGGGACTTAAAATCGTCAGACATCTGCAAAAGCCAATGTGAAGTTTAAAGCTTAACTTTACTATAATAATAATAATATTTTATCTTCTATGTGACATCGAAAATTATAACATTCCATCGCAGAGTACACACAAAAAAACTACATCATAGAGTACACCAAATGCACTCTATTGCAGAGTACATCGACTGCACTCTATCTTAGAGTACACCAGTACACCAAAAACACTCTCATGGAGTACACCAAATACACTCTATCATAGAGTACATCAATTGCACTATATCATAGAGTACACTTAATACACTATATCGCAGAGTACATCAAATACATTCTATCGTATAGTACTCAAAAACACTCTATCATAGAGTACACCACGTACACTCTATCGCAGAGTACACCAAATACACTATATCCTAGTGTACATCAAATACACCCCATCGTAGAGTACACCAAATACACTCTATCACAGAGTACACCTAATACTTTCTATCGTAGAGTACATCAAAACCACTCTATCATAGAGTACACCAAATACACTCTATCAAAGAGAACACCAAATACACTCTATTATAGAGTACACCAAATACACTCTATTATAGAGTACACCAAATGCACTAAATCCTAGAGTACACAAAATGCACTCTATCATAGAGTACACCAAATGCACTATATCATAGAGAACACAAAATGCACTATATCCTAGAGTACATTAAATACACTCTATCATAGAGTACACAAAATGCACAATATCCTAGAGTACACAATATATCATAGAGTACACTATATGCACTATATCATAGAATACACAAAATGCACTATATCCTAGAGTACACAAAATGCACAATATCATAAAGTACACAAAATGCACTATATCCTAGAGTACACCAAATATACTCTATCATAGAGTACACCAAATACACTCTATCCTAGAGTACACTAAATACACTCTATCATAGAGTACACCAAATACACTCTATTATAGAGTACACCAAATACACTCTATTATAGAGTACACCAAATGCACTCTATCATAGAGTGCACCAAATACACTCTATTATTGAGTACACCAAATACACTATATTATAGAGTACACCAAATACACTCTATCATAGAGTACACCAAATACACTCTATCATAGAGTACACCAAATACACTCTATCATAGAGTACACCAAATACACTCTATCATAGAGTACACCAAATACACTCTATCATAGAGTACACCAAATACACTCTATCATAGAGTACACAAAATACACTCTATTATAGAGTACACTTTATGCACTATATCATAGAGTACACCAAATACACTTATATCTATGAAAATGGTGACATGTGTAAACGTATGAAATGAAAAATGATGAAGTGGACAGTTTCAGTTTGTCGGTCAGATAGGACAGTTGGTACTGGGGTTCTCAGAAAATATTTAACTCTTTAGTTAGCAAGTTGCAAGGTTCCGTCCCATCTAAAGAGTTAAATATTTTCTGAGAACCCCAGTACCAACTGTCCTATCTGCATTTTGTGTACTCTATGATAGAGTGCATTTTGTGTACTCTAGGATAGATTGCATCTTGTGTACTCTAGGATAGATTGCATTTTGTGTACTCTATGATAGAGTGCATTTTGTGTACTTTATGATAGAGTGTTTTTGGTGTACTCTATGATAGAGTGCATTTTGTGTACTCTAGGATAGATTGCATTTTGTGTACTCTAGGATAGATTGCATTTTGTGTACTCTAGGATAGAGTGCATTTTGTGTACTCTATGATAGATTGCATTTTGTGTACTTTAGGATAGATTGCATTTTGTGTACTCTAGGATAGAGTGCATTTGGTGTACTCTACTCTAGGATATATTGCATTTTGTCGACTCTAGGATAGAGTGATTTTGTGTACTCTAGGATAGAGTGCATTTTGTGCACTCTAGGATATATTGCATTTTGTGTACTCTAGGATAAATTGCATCTTGTGTACTCTAGGATAGAGTGCATTTTGTGTACTCTAGGATAGAGTGCATTTTGTGTACTCTAGGATAGAGTGCATTTTGTGTACTCTAGGATAGAGTGCTAAGTTTTGAGTTCCATCTATGAACATTAAATGGGCGAATGTTTGAATTCACATATACTTTTTAGATAAAGCAAGGCTCTAGCTCACATACATGCACTGCATTAGGATTTATTACGCTAGCTTATTGTTGCCGTTCATTAGCCATAATGGAACAAATATTGCGTAACCTTGATAATCAAATAAAATTGATTGATATACGATTATAGAATGCGTTTTTTTATCTTTTGTTTATCCAAGACAAGGAAGAAGCATTCACCTGTCTTATCTATGTAAAATGTCAATTAACTCCTACACGTCTGCTCTGACATTACGCGTTGACCTTTAAATAGGACGTCTTTGTCAAGAAACTGTTAGGACTTTGGTGCTAAACAAGCCCACCTCTCTTTTATTTCTGCACATTTAAAATAACATATCACTACGTGTACTGAGATTGAAAGGTATAAAAGTTTATTGACCGTATCCATTATTGCGGGTTTCCATGTTATCGGGCTATCATTGTTACGTAAGGCGTTGAAATATCACTCCATGTTGTTTAAACGTAATAAAATGATCTTGAATAACCTTGACAGTTTTATAGATTTCATTTGGATCAAATTGAAGCTTTTTTTAATGAAAAAGGCTTTTTTCTCAAGACCGGTATGATATTACCACTAGCCCACATGTAGGTTGTAACAAAGACGTCGTATGAAGACAATAAGATGGCTGGAGACAATACTTCCGCTTGTCACAGTTTCATCAATAAGGGGACGCCTCAAGCATTTTGTAAAATGTGTAATAAAGAACGAAAGTGGTATTTTTGTTATAAAATTTTGTAATAGATACTTCCCGAGTCTTTAATACTAACTTAATTTCGGGTTCATTTCTGCAAGACGGTTACGTTGTTCAGAGGGTAAAAAAAGAAATTAGATTTTTGAGAACGGCTCGTCGATTATACGGGTATAGCAATTTTATCTATCGAATTTCTAATATGGAAAAGATGATATTTTTGTTTACAATGCCAAATCAGAACAATGCTATGGTTCATTTAGTTCAAATATAAATTAGGTTTGTCTAAGCGTTCTATAATTAACTAGAGTATTTCGAGGAGGTAATTTCAGAACAATGTATAGCTATCAATCTGCCGATACTATCTCTCTCTCTCTCTCTCTTTCCCATCCTATGTTATATTGTGTAAATGTTAATGACTTTGTCTAGATTTCTTCGATTCCGTGTGAGTATTCTGAGATATATTCTCAATTATATAATTGTTATACAATTTTTGTTTACTAACATTTTGGTCCCACAATGTAAAAATTATTTTGCTACTGTTATTTTGCGTTATGGTGTGAAAATATTTGTTTTTTAAATGTTTTGATTATTATTACAACATAGCACTTGCCTTGATGTATTTCTGTGATTAACTGAATTCCTATAACAAACAACCAAATTTCTGCGGCCATTCTCCCTCCTGTCACGGATTCTAAACCCCATTGGAAATAAGTCTTATGACTTTATTTATTACAAGTGATGCTTTTTTCGTACTTCTGGATTTAATCTGTACCTTTATATTATATTGTGCATTTTACTCAACATGTTATGTATACATACTTCTGTACTGAGAAATTGTATATCGTGATACATGTATTTTTCTTGTACATGTATTTTGTGAGATGGTTTGTTTTTGAAAAATACGGAAAATGACCGGATAACGGGTTTTAGCTAATCCTTAACAAAAACTGCGACCTGCTTTTGAAATCGCCTTTATACGAAATACTGTCATCAAACTATCTTCTGGCCGTTGTTCACATATCGTTACTGGCCGTGGGGATGGGTTTAGACTGGCCGCTGGTCGCAGTCGACAGGTGGCCGCTATTCCCTGCCTTTTTAAGAGCGTTTTCGGTCGGGGGAAATTGGAATGGCCGCTGTCCGCAGGTGCCTGCTATTCGGAGGTGGCCGTTAGCGCAAGTTGGACTGTATTTGTTTTCTTGTACATGTATATTGTTAAATATTGTACGTTATGTTAAAAGCATCACAAATAAATCTATCACTACTAGGGAAGGTATCAGTCACTGATGGAAGTAAAAGCCATGCAGCTGACTAACAGCTATATCCAGGGATAAAGCTTTCAGGAACGATGAGTAGGTTGACTGATCACCATGATATGACCTATAAATTGTGTTGCTACGGCGTTAAATCTAACAAAACAATACCAGTACTCACCTACCTTTCTGGAAGGCTGATAACTTTTCTTGATAACTTATTAATAAATAAAAATTGAAATTGTTGTCAAATTTTCACGGAAGGATGTAAACAGTCAGAAAGAGTTACGGACAAGCAACCCCCTACGGACGCAAGCTCTGACAAGTACTCTCCCGGATTAAGGAAATCCTAAAATTTGTTCTTGCATAAAGGCATTGGGTGATTTATCTATGATTCTCGCGTTGCTTTTATTTTAATAGACACTCTATTATCACTCATCAGGGCATACTTTCGTGCACCATTAAGTCATATCTACGGCCAATCTTCCTCCTACCACTGCTTCTAAATCGTGTATTGCAGTTGCCAGTCACCAGTCACTGGCGGAATATGCCCCCTAATAATTGGTCAACTGCTGAATCCAGAGATTAAGCCTTTCTAGGAACGGTAAGTAGACTGACTGACCGTCGTGATATGACCTATACGATGAGTTGCTTCGGCGTTAAACCCAACCACCAACAATCCTATATCACCAACTGCGTTTAACCTCATACTATATATCTGGGAGACGGTCTGATAAAAACCATCCCATGTTCCAACATTATATCAGTCAATCTATACAAGACATTCTCATACAATAATGCTGTACCAAATTATATTTGTTATCCTATCATACATGCAAATATAATACCAAATATAGCTAATTGTAAAAATGCTTGAAGCGAACGATGTCTCAAAGTTTGTTCAAGAACTTCTTAAGGTAATGACTGACAATCTGGATAAAACCGTCGCTGCGTAAGGCTGACCGCGCCTTGGCTTCACGTATCATTAATTTCTCAATTTGTGGTTTCCACGTTTGTAATAAGAAAATGAGACCTATCAATGCTCGGTTCATTAGATCTAAACTACCCACTCGGCCATTGTTGATTTAATCACCATGTGGAAGTGTTCACGTCTTAGATAGGTATATTCTCTAGCTTGTATCAATTGATGCTTTCAGCAGGACGGTAATAGTCAAACAATTAAGAAAGATAAATCTAGTCATTTAAGTTGTCTTTAAGCGTTATTTTATTTTCTTGATAATAGGGCTTGGAAAGTCATAAAAACTGTTAATTGTAAATGAAAATTTAGATTTACACTTTGTAGTAAATTATATACATCGACTTTCACTTACGAATGAAAGCGGATGCCGCGCCGATTTTACAGTACAAAATTGCAGTCATCAAAACGCCACAGGCTTGGATGAATAGTTTGCGAATAGATATTAAATAAATTTACTGGAATGGCTTCTAGGCATCTTCACAAATCTGTCTGGAAATTCACACCATAGACAAATCAGTTTTACATATATATTCAAAGTGAGGTTAATATGAATTTAAATTGATATGGCATTTACATATTGTTTCAGGCAAGAAATCTGAATTTCAGCACAACAGACAACTGTTCGCCGTGATAATAGTGTTTAATGTATATTTCAAAACTTCTGTGATTATATTATCTCTCGCGTATCAGGGTGTGGAATTTCAATTTTTTACTTGTCCTCGAACAAGTGATATCTTAAAAAAATACTTGTATCGGGGTCAAAGTGCAATTATCCAGAAGTTTATTACTAAAAAAATACAATAAGTAATAATAAATAATTGACAATATACATGGTATACATGTACATTGCAGTTCAATGTTAAATTTTACTAAAACTTTAGACATTATTTACAGCTAAAATAGCCATTGTTAGCGGGCAAGTGTGGTGAATTTATTTATTTGTCCACAGACATAAATGTACGAGACAAGTCGGGCATAAGAATTCCACACCCTGCAATGTCATTTTAAATGTAAATCCCATTCGAATTGCATTGCACAGTCATAAGCACTACTTGGGCCGTTGGTATGAACTTCATAGAATTTATACAAGAAAATCTTTCTGCAGTTGTCCTCTCTCCTTTTGCTGTATTTGAAGGTCAATTTTCAGTAACTACCAATGCATTAGCAAGTGCATTAATACTGTTTTACGGATCTAGACGTCTACGAGGACAATAAGTATGTCGACTGACCACCACAATAGGACTGAGATGTTATCAACAAGGACGTATTGCACCGGAAACCATAGCATAAAATTACCAAGGTCTGTCTTCCAATCTGAAGTCATACAGTCAAGATCGGCTTAACTTTGTTTGTTTTGTTCTGACTAGATTATTACAAAATGATACAAAATTTAATAACATAGGAAGGCCTTTTAGTGACTTTTTGGGCTATAGTATTAAATGGCAGCACACAGGGCTACTCCCCTAAACATACATCGTCGGATTATAATATTATGTCCAGTAAATTTCCACTAATCGGACCATCAAAACTAATGGTCTTAAAAGCGAAATAGTCTAAATGTATTGGCCTAATTCTTTTTGAATTAAGCATTAAAGGACTTCTTCAAAATCGTCAAAAACCGCATGATTTGCAGTAACCAATAAGGTCGTTATAACGGAACGTAACTCTATTATTACGAGTATTATGAAAGGAAGACCAAATACTCCGATCAAAGTTCGGTCTGTATTGTGGTACCCTAGTTAGACTGAACGAAACACAGCATTCATGGTGTCAAAAATTAGGTTTTATGATTGTAATAACTATAATAATGATTATACAATGTTTTATTATGCTGTTGCACATGTTAGGATACAGAATAAAAGATAGAGAGGTATAAATAGACTTCACAAAGATACACGTGTGTTTTTGTTATGCTTGTATAATATGGTTTTCACTAATTGTGACATAAGTGATACAAATGTCACCGTGTCACATGGTATGGTAGCATAAAACATCAAGTAATTTGTAACCCCCCAAACTCCAAGCCCAGCGTCAACAGAACAATGTCAGGAAACCATTTACATATTTAATCAGTGATTACATGAATGTTATTGGCGGTTTATGTACGACTGTTGAACCATTTATGGTCTTTAGCATTTTAAACATGAAAATTAGAAGTTGAATTCATTAAAATGTGCTGTCTTTTTAGCTTTAAATCAATTGAAAGATGACTGGAGCGCGAATTTTATTATTTTTTCATTGAATCAAATCTGTTATGGCATGTTTATAGAGTTTTAGCACGCGTCTCAAAGTGACAACTAATACTTAAATCGATTCAGAAGACTTTTTTTATTAAAATTGTGTCCATTTGAAACTCTGTTCAAAAACGTCTTGTGTAGTACTGCATTACATGGCCACGTTTTGAAACTAGGATCGTTTGTAAAGACTTGTACTCGACGCCAAAACGGATGCATTTTTTTAAAAAATGGTTGGCTTTATTTTGTTGTTCTCTTTGCATGCATTTTAGTAAGATCTGAATCAAATCACGTGATGACTGTCACGTGGTGACTTTCAAGGACATGCAATTCTGTGCAAAAAAATAGCTAACACGAGAGATGTTATTTGATGTCGTGTGTTGTGATTAGAATGTTTTACTGAGTTAATCGAAACAGCAATGGATGCGTCGATTATGTAACAAGCAAATCTAATGATGAGACCATTTGATAATATGACAGGCATGCATTTTATGATACATGGGGTAAGGCGAGGCTGTAAGCTCATTAAGTGGCAAGTAATGAACACAGAATCCGCTCATGAAGTACAAAAACACCATTAATTTCCCGTAGTTGTGGTTGGTTCTTTACAAGGACTCGTCTTAATGTCCACTTTACTGTAGCAAGGCTGTAAAAAGTATATATTCAAATTATCGATGTGTTATATTTATGCGACTGATAAGTTCATATCTATGGTAGACTATCTGACTTGCAAGAAGGGTGTTTTGGTTCAAGCCCCACTAGAGCACTTATCCTTCTACTTCAGCATTAATTTAACGGAGACAAATATAAAATTGTTAATGTTATGCATTTATCAGTGGCGCATTCATTAACGCAGCTGACTTTAAAATACTACAGCCTTTCTGTAATTACTATCGATAACTGAGTATTTAAGTAAGCGGAGGTAATGCATGTGTCCCTGAGAGTAGAATACAACTTATCATACATGGTAATATTTATACATGTAGTACAATAGGAAACGCTCTGTAAAATAATATTACACTTGATTATAACCGACTTTCAGGTCAGACAAAGGTCGTTGACTGACTACTGACGACTACCTTAATCCCTAACATATATAGTTCTATTACATTAACCTGTCACAACTTGAATAATTACACAGTCACTGAATGTGTAATTATTTAACCTCTTTTTAACCATTGAGCCACCAATCCACATTAATTATTGATAATCTAACTATATATGCGACGATTTTGAATATCGGGGAAAATAACAAGTTCGAAACGGGTTAAAATAATAGATTCAGTGACCGTGTAATTATTTAAGTTGTGACAGGTTAATGTAATAGAACTTTTATACAAACGTAAACTTCAGAGTGTTCAAAAACAACAATAACTTATATAGTCAATAAAACGCTGAATCAACATTAAATTTTATTTCACAACAATATCAGAAAGTGAGAACCCATCAGTGGATTACAATATCTTCAAATAAAATACGACTGGTAGATCTATAAGCATGTAATAAAATAGGGAAAAATAAAATTACAATTTTGATAACATCGCACGCATTGGAACAATATGTTTTAATAGATAGTAGAGGCCGCAGACATCTTAATGTGACGTGAATAAACTACCTCGGCTAATGGTGCTTCCGTATGCAAATTGTTCTAAATTTACTAGGATAAGAAAGTAATTCAATTTACATCCAAAGTATATTTTATACTTTGGCATCGGAGTCGAAGCTTTATGACGTGCCATTACGTATTTTAAAGCACTATATATATTGTTACAATATCAGAGTATTGTTTTATGACATCACGCACGAATCAACCTGTTTTGTGGACGTTATTACTCGTATGAGAGCATAGAATAGTAAATTTTGGTTCAGTTTACGATCCATTCCGTGTTCCGTGATTTTCGGGTTTTATTACCTCCATGGTTGAATATAAATTCCAATATAACCCGTTGGCTAAACTCCGGGTCGATTAAAAGCGAGCCATCTGTTACTTTGGACCGTCAATGCAATATTATGTACAATACAAATGGATCATGAGTGGGTGATGATATTTTTTATTACCTGTCAACCAATATAATTAATAGCGAACAAAACAGTTCCTCTCCGCGGAGTCTAATAATATTTCTACAAATGGAATGAATTAAGTTAAGAAATCACTTAACACAACGACTTTTATCGCGAGATAATGAAACGCTCCTACGAATATTTTAGCATCGGCTCAAGTGGCGACTTAAAATGCACCTTAATATTATTCTCAGAAATTCATAGACGTCCCTTGGCTCTCAGAAAAATATCAGATAGCACCATCTGCCGGAATGAAATCTTTCTGTTTTTGTCCTTAAAGTTTAATGGATTTTGGTGCAAAAAATGAATTAATCATAGATTAATGAAATAGCTCTGTTGCTTCTGATATTTAAACGATTACTCAAGGGTTAAATTGTTTGAGTTCATTCAATGATTTACACAAATGAATAGGGTAAATTGACCTCACATTTTAAAATCAATCATTTATTGTGAAAGTCAGTGCTTAAAATAATGGAAGATATGCAGTTTTTGCTAATGTATTTTGTATCTATTTTTTATTTATTGGGTCCTACATTATGGAGATAGTAACATATTTACAAAAAAATGCAAATATATTATAAATTAAACAAAACAATTATATAATATAGGATAAATTAAGTGTTATTTACATCCATTTATTCATTTAATGTAAGAATTACACATATGAAAATACAATGTATACTAAACCAAGCATGATGTATGAATAAAACACATGAACATACAATGCATACCATGAAGTTGTCTAAATAGGTCAATAATATATCCATGAAGATGTCTAAACTGGTCAATATATGTTCATGAAGTTGTCTAAATAGGTCAATATATGTTCATGAAGATGTCTAAACTGGTCAATATATGTTCATGAAGTTGTCTAAATAGGTCAATAATATATCCATGAAGATGTCTAAACTGGTCAATATATGTTCATGAAGTTGTCTAAATAGGTTAATTAATATCCATGAAGTTGTCTAAACTGGTCAATATATGTTCATGAAGTTGTCTAAATAGGTCAATATATGTTCATGAAGTTGTCTAAATAGGTCAATATATGTTCATGAAGTTGTCTAAACTGGTCAATATATGTTCATGAAGTTGTCTAAATAGGTCAATATATGTTCATGAAGTTGTCTAAATAGGTCAATATATGTTCATGAAGTTGTCTAAACAGGTCAATCTATGTTCATGAAGTTGTCTAAATAGGTCAATGTATGTTCATGAAGTTGTCTAAACAGGTCAATGTATGTTCATGAAGTTGTCTAAATAGGTCAATGTATGTTCATGAAGTTGTCTTAACAGGTCAATATATGTTCATGAAGTTGTCTAAACAGGTCAATGTATGTTCATGAAGTTGTCTAAATAGGTCAATTCCATATGTCCATGAAGATGTCTCAACAGGTCAATGTATGTTCATGAAGTTGTCTAAATAGGTCAATACCATATGTCCATGAAGATGTCTAAACAGGTCAACGTATGTTCATGAAGTTGTCTAAATAGGTCAATACTATATGTCCATGAAGATGTCTAAACAGGCCAATGTATGTTCATGAAGTTATCTAAATAGGTCAATAAATGTTCATGAAGTTGTCTAAATAGGTCAATGTATGTTCATGAAGTTGTCTAAATAGGTCAATACCATATGTCCATGAAGATGTCTTAACAGGTCAATATATGTTCATGAAGTTGTCCAAATAGGTCAATGTATGTTCATGAAGTTGTCTAAATAGGTCAATGTATGTTCATGAAGTTGTCTAAACAGGTCAATATATGTTCATGAAAATGTTTAAATAGATCAATGTATGTTCATGAAGTTGTCTAAACAGGTCAATATATGTTCATGAAGTTGTCTAAATAGGTCAATGTATGTTCATGAAGTTGTCTAAATAGGTCAATGTATGTTCATGAAGTTGTCTAAACAGGTCATTGTATGTTCATAAAGTTGTCTAAACAGGTCAATATATGTTCATGAAGTTGTCTAAACAGGTCAATGTATGTTCATGAAGTTGTCTAAATAGGTCAATGTATGTTCATGAAGTTGTCTAAACAGGTCATTGTATGTTCATAAAGTTGTCTAAACAGGTCAATATATGTTCATGAATTTGTCTTAACAGGTCAATGTATGTTCATGAAGTTGTCTAAATAGGTCAATGCATTTTCATGAAGTTGTCTAAATAGGTCAATACCATAAAATTATGTCCATGAAGATGTCCAAATTAGACAATTTTCCTATTAACTATTGTTTAAGCAAAATCATGAGAAATAGGATTTAGAAACTACCATGAGCATATTTCATTATTTGTGGTCAAAAAATTTAGTAGGAACGTTTTCATTCACTGATACAATATTTGACGCAACCATTTGGTGCGAGGTTTTTCTCCTTTAATTAAAACAATGTAAATATCTGGCATACGAGTTCACTTGATTAAAGTGACCACGCATCATTCTGCCTCATAAAATTGTCAACTCAACATATTTGGAAAGAAAGAAATTAACAAATCTTCAAAGACAAGGTAAATCAGAATGGTCATCATAATTCATTTCAGAGTAAACACAACGTAGACAAATGTTGATATGAAAAAATGATGTAGACTTATGATGAATGACATTAATAAAATGATTTTATTGACGTATGTTTTTGATTAATGTCCAGGGAGCTTTGAACTTCCACGAACAGTAAATTGCCGTCGATATATTGAGAAGATAATTCATTTGCAGTTCTGACATAGAACATGTATTCTAATCTATTTTTTTCTATAAATATTTAACTAATTGTATGTTTGTTTGATCACAGATGAAATCACCTTCTAATTGCATAATGGCACGCGCCAGGAATCCACAATTATCGCAATTACGCTGTAAATCGTTCAATCACTTCAAAGCGTTTAAGTTGATGTCACAAAGCCTTGCTCGTAAAATTATTACTTCACCGCATTTAGATTGACATTTAAGTGTATTTCAGCGTAAAGGAATGCTCCAACTAAGTGTTGACACGCGCTCTGAGGACCATGCGCAATGAACCTTTGCGCAGGTGAGCCGCGCATGAGGTCAGAAGAACAACAATCGACCTCAGTATCTCGTGTTAAAACCAACGTCGTCTGATCTGCTTAATTTACCAAATTACAAATCCTAGATCGTTGACAGGTGATTTAAAAGGTTTAGTGGATATTTTGACAAATACATGCATTAGTGGTAACACGATAGCCGTTCGATAAGACATGATTGACCAGGTCAACAAGGTCATTTGCATGTTAGCGATTTTAATTGGATAAAATGTCGAGAAACAAGCGTTGTTGAACGTTGAAAACAAATTAAACCCTGATAGATTTATCTCCTGTCAATATCAATGGAAATCAGCAAAATGAAACATGCATAACCACTTGAATCAACAGTGAACTTAATTTTATAAGGATGTCACGTGACAAAATATGTTGATTGCGGACAAAATATTGATGACAACTTGAATTGATTCTAGAGATAATGAGTTGATATCTGTTTAAAATTACCATGATCGTTTCATGTTAGGTTTCAATGATCAAGTCGCTTATGTTGCCCTGTGATAAAGACGTTCTGAATATCATGGTTTCAGAAATATCATTTTTTGATAATTTTGCACCAATCTGCAATCAACGGCATACATGTAAGGAGCGGGCGTGGCCGAGCGGTTACGACGTTGGACTGGTAATCATTGGATTGCCAGCTCCGCGTTTTGTTCGAATCCCATCCAAAACTTACCCCGTTGTTTCCTTGATCAAGAAACTTTATCCTTCTAGATCAAGATCAGTACTGGCGGACCGGGAAGCGGGCTCGAAAGTTATTAATCTGAATTGTAAGAACTTGTTTCACAATCGAGCTAAAATAGATAAGTATAAACTTAACGCTTGATATGAACGTTTTGAGGTGTTGGGCTTTTTACTAATACATGTACAAACTTCATTTAGAGGGGTAGTTCCAGATATTTTTTAATCTATTTTTTCTTCTACAATATCCAGCATTTTGCTCAGTGTTTCTTATTCTATTGGCAACAATCAATTGCACCAAGACAAGCATGTCTAATTTCTATGAATGGAAGAAAGGTTAAACAAGCACTCCTGTGGAATGAAAAAAAATGAATGAATTGAAAATTGCCAGATATTAGTTATTTTAGACTATTTTCAATGATTGGTTTAAATTAAGAATTCACAGATAGATTCTAATACGTCTAGACTTGACGTGACATTGAATACATTCCAGAATTATTTTATAGACTTAAAACATGATTCAATAACATGAAAACAGATGTAATGTCGTGATGCTATTTTCATACAGTTTTCCATTGACCTATTTAAAGATAGACACATAACCTTGGAAATTTGTTTAATGCAGTCTATGCCTTAAAGTAGTAGATAAAATTCGGTGGCTTGTGACATCAGGCAGTACCAGTCTGCATACAGCTATTAATATCAGAATAAGAAAGACTTCGCTAAATTTCACAACAGTAGATCTAATGCACTACATTTCATCTTCAGTATGTCTGATGGGGTTCCTTTACTGTTGAACTTTTATTCACGCACAGTGATCTCACACTTTTATACAAAAATGGTCCGCATGGTTCCATTCCAACAAAAACATCACAATGTGTATATGTGAAACCTTATAAACGGACACCACCACTTCGCCATAAACGCTAGCACAAAGGCAAGGTAGTACAAGTGCCATATTAAACCTCTACATGAATATGCATCCTGTAGCATCTTTAAATTGTTGAATGTTAATTGCTGATGACAGATTCTGTGATTCTAACAGGGAGATGTTTTCCTTGGATTTATACAGTGATCTTTTCTATACGCAACATAATGTTACCAGTTTGTAGCAAGAGCAGTAGGTCAGTGATAGGGCACATACTCAGAGATTGAGAGGTCCTGGGTCCAAGCTCAACAATGTGCACTGTTAATTCATTGACAGAAACTTACTTGCGACGCTTCTCTTCGCAAAGGTATTAATTGGTACTTGCAATGGTGGTATAATTCTGTTGCTCTAATACATACGTTGCTAGTGAAATAAATATACTCCCCATTGAGATTAATTGATAACAGTAACCCGCCCGATGACTAAAGGTAATATATGTAAAGTCAGTGACAATAAAATGCAACTTTTAAACTTTCTTAGATCATGGCCTTGTAGCTTATATTTTAGAACATAATATAACATTATATGACTTGAATAATATACAACACTATCATAATGCAATATTATATCATACTCTGTATTCTATGCGCTGTAATTCATTACTGAATAATTTAGTCTCAATGTCAACACTTGTATTTATAATGTAGAGTACATTAGAATGATACATATATTTTCTATTTAATCAGGAAACTCGTAGCTGCTTAGATAGTTGACATCAATATTTAAATTACGTTTTTTGGGACCACAAGTTACCAGCAAGTAGGCCATACAATGAATCAAGCGTCTCTATCAAAATATTCGCTGGCCCCTTTTTTCTGTCTAGATGGAGGGATTTTTCGATAATTAACTTTTTTTGATGGCCATCATTTGTATTTATTTTCCAACAAGAATGTTAATTTCTTGAATATTGATGAAGAAAACGGCGTGACTCATGATTTTTATATTTTTTCTCCAAACTTTCAATATTTTTAGCCCATGATTTATTGGTACATTGTTGAATCTGTGATCTTTTAGGGGTTTTAATGATTTCTTGGGTATTTAAATATTGGTGTAGACTCTGATGACATAATTAAGTGAAAATAATCCTAAGAAATAAGTTAATCATAATTTTGATAACTTTGGCTTTGGCCTGGTTTCGGTACGGCTGCATTTTTGCCGATGATAAGTTTGTTCTACTTAATTTCAGATTGATTGTAAAACAAGTTATTACAACTTAGATTAATTCTAATGTTGCTTGGTCCCTTAGTACTGAGCAGTGAGGATGAAGTGTCTTGTACAATAAAACATCAAGTGGGTTATGGATATGATTCGAAGCAATGCGAAACTGACTATCCACTTATAACCAGCGTTTTAACCACTTGACCATGTCTCCTTCTTCTATGTGCCACTATTTGATTATTCTATCAAGTCAGTCAACCAACTCACTGCCTCTTGTAAGGCATTTACGTCTATTGACCTTAGCTAGGAGTCTATTATATCTGTAAAATTCGTATTGCAGGGAACTATATAAAAACCTCATATATTTTGAAACTCTATGCCACTATCAAATTTCTACCATCTTCATTGGGTATCCCTGAACAATTATGGAATCATTATTGAATTATACCACACACAGGGGTATCCTTACCGTCTTGGTGATGTGAAGCAATCCAAGAGTGCATGCTCAAGAAAATATGTAACCAAATTGGTGGTATTGAAACCCAGGACATCTTAATCCCCTAGCATTGTTCATGCCTTTTGACTACTTCTTCATTCTATTGGCGGACTGTTTTGTACCTTAACGTAAAAAACTTTGCGTAGGGTTTTGAATCTAGTGACCGAAAGGGTTGTTGGTTCCAGACGTATCAGGCTAAAGGATAAAACCTACCGTACAAAATCGACTTAGTCGTCGGATTTTCTGTATTTATAAGGTGTTTGGAAAAGTAGTCGGCTTTATGGAAGGATATCTCCTATCTCTCCGTACTGGTTGTAGACAAAGGTCCAGAAAAGCTAGGTTTTGACAGCTGACTGCCGTACAATGACCAAGATTTTTTTTTATTGACAAGACGTTAAATCCAGTAGAATTGAAATCATAAAAAAGTAGCAGCGTTTGTGGTACCCTGTGTTTGAAGAAGTTTGTATAATATAATTGAAGATTGGCGTACATAATTTGAATATGTGGTTAAATCAGAATAAAAATGGCACCCTTAGAGTACATTTTCTCGTGATTTCATTATTTAAAACTATTATTATATTGTCATATTTTATCATATTTGATTTAAATTCTTAGATCTTACATGGTAATTTCTATGTTATATATTGATTGAGTTAGCTTTTTATAGTATAATATTGTATAATTACAAAAATGATAAATGTGACAATATATCTGAGTACTACTCAATTTTGTTTGTATCCCGGCTCCTAGCAATGCCACATTATAATTATGGTATTGGTACCCAGTATTTATAAGTGAACTTTAATAATAAACTTTGAACTGCTTAAATAATGAACTTTGTTATAACTTGTTACATGTTTACCGAAATACTCCTAACCTTGACTCAATTGTGACTGAATCCTATTTTATTTTATTGAGTGAAACTAAGTGTATGCCAAAGATGTCGGTCTGCTGGTCCTTGCAAATACAATTTACAAAGATCTGATTCATTTTAACATTACGTCGGAATCAGTACTTTCATAAAATTCCCATATATAGCAAACGAAAATCAAAAACATTGCCCAGGAATATTCACATCCTCTCTAACTTGAAGAATGATTTATAGATCCAAATAAAAGTTATCATTTAGTTGAAGTTGTTTTTAGTGCTGATTGTGTGCCATTACATTATACGAGTATAGGTGTCCATATATCCCCAGTCAGGAGATCAATGGATTGAGCCCTCTAGTCCTTTCACATAAACCCGAGAGTATATCTTGGGTCAGGTGGGGTCTCTGTGTCCCTCAGTTGAACCGCAGCCTGCATAATTAACTCTAGTATATCCTGGGTCTGGTGGGGGGCATGAACCCCTGTGCCTCCTATGTGAGTCTGAACTTGCATTATTAACTTCAGTATATCCTGAGTCATATTGGACATGATCCCTCTGGGCCCCTTAAATCCGAGTCAGTATTATTGACTCTAGTATATCCTGGGTTAGGTGGGGACATAAACCCTCTGTGCCCCTCACATAAACCCGAGTCTGTATTATTATTGACTCTAGTATATCCTGAGTCAGGTGGGGCCATGAGCCTTCTGTGTCCCTCATATAAACCCGATGGTATATTTTAGGTCAAGTTGAGGTATACACTCGGGTCTGCATTGTTGACTCTAGTATATTTTAGATCAGGTTTGGGCATGAGCCCTCTGTGCCTCCTAGGTGAAGCCGAACCTGCATTATTGACTCCAGTATTTCTTCCAGTATTGATACTCACTTACAACGTGAAAATTATGAGATTTATTTACTAATGTTTGCATACAGATTTTATTGCTAAAACAATTACAGATGTGGAACAAATTCTCTCAGTATACCGTGACTTCATTGCTGAGATCATAGTGTGAATTAACTCTCCTCTAAACTAGAGAGTAGCTCATAGTGTGAAATATCTCTCCTTCAAAATAGAGAGTAGCAATTGTAATATAAATGGTATTGTATTGTACTGATTTGACATGATGGAAAATAGCAACTTACAGAGTTCTCAATACAGACATCTCCCTATGTTGGTGGTATTATGTTATAAGATTTATCATCAAAAATCTCTATAATTACCATTAGACTTCAATTGGAAAATTCTATCAGAATTTAAAGTTAATTGGTAGTTAGGAAAACAATTTGGTGCGACTAAATTTAACAGAAGTATAATAGATGCTTTAATACTAATACAAAACTATAGCTTTGAGTACGGTAAACTGTATCAATTGATTTTACAATTCTTTATCTATATAGTTAAGTTTTTTTCCAGACATATTTTTGACGATTTATGACATGGAAATGAAAGATGGTTATTAAATAACCTTCCCTTTAAATTTCTAAGTATAAGTATTCCTTATAGATTTTGATATTATAAATCAAACTGATCGTATAAGACTTTGTAACTTGAAATTTATTGTTTATATAAAGATATACAGTGTTAACCAAATGCTTGGCGACAGAGGAAAAATAAATAAACTTCTTAAATTTCAATGATTGTTTTGGTAAGACCATTTTTTGTTAAATATAATTATTTAATATGATTGATGATAAAATGAAAACAAATTTCGTAAATGCATCACATTTATAAGATTCAGCATCTGATATCACAAAGCTTCCAAAAACCAAGTTCGATGTGTTTCGTTTCTATAAGATAGATTTTAAGCTTACTTTAGTAAGGAAAAACTACTAACTACAAATAGTACCATAACATAAAAAAGCAACATAAATGGTAATCAATCTTTTATGAAACCTATGTAGTAGACTTACAAAGTGAAAATGTCTACGAGCTACATGCATTGTTGAGCACTGTATGTATGGTTTCAAATAAATAGTACAATGAAGTTCTACTATAAAGAACGCTTTGTAATTGTAAAATCATGTGGTTTACATGTATGACGATTTTTTAAGCCACAAATGCTTGATTTAAGAATAAAATGGTCCCTATATTAAAAGCGTACCGCTGTTAAGACCATAAAGGGTCATACACCACTGGTTACCTGAGGTAATATACGAGTACCTTGTTGCCAAGCTTTCAGTCAATTCTGGTGACAAACAAGTCAAATCATTAAAGTCTATTAGCATAAACTAAGCTTGTTGCTAAGGAACAAAGTGGCAGATATGTACAAAGTTTCATTATTTGGCAAAGACGAATGTCTTTACCACTTAAAGGTATCGCGAGAGGTTTTGCGGATAATTTCTGTATACTGTCCGAACTGAATTTTGTGTCGATCACTTCCGATTTCTAGTTACCTCCCGTTAATCCTTCGAAAAATCATATTAAAGGGAGATAACATACCCTCATTTTTTCGAACTAAATTCGCACGATCGGAACGCCTCTGGTTCCTGTGCTTACCAATGGTTGCATTGTAGGACGGTATGACTAAAACGCGCAATGAAGAGAAATGAAGCAGACATTGGCGAAATGAAGATTAAATTGTTTATTAAATATATGGCCCTTACGACCAAGTAACTACTTCACTAAATTGCATGTCTTTTCCATCCATAGGCCGTGCTTATAATTATATTGTCACAATATGTTAAGATACAACTCTGGCAGATTAGATCTTTACATAACGATGAAAAATTCAGCTCTTTCTACATTTTCATACATTTTATACTGTCAATTCCCACTATAAGTGTTAATTCTGTCCGGTACCCTGATAGACACCATTCAAAATATTCCAAATTTCACAATATACAAAAAATCAAAATCAGATAATATCATAACATGATTCAAACGCAGCTGTGTATTTTAAACGTCAACGACCTTTAGAAGTCTTGGATCTGGTAATCTTATATACTATTAATTCTTTGATGGATTTATATAGCCACCTGGATTGGTGCAATGATTTCTTGTTATCATCTTGATCTAAATTAACCAAATCCAATTTAATCCACCCTGTGAGGCTTTGTGTTTTCATGTAACATTGTTTTTTTAAGAAATGTAGTTTTTGTTACTTATTTCTTGATTTCAACATTTTTTTCAGACATTTCGCAGCGGTCAGTCGTCCTATTTCTGTTCCTTGAAAATGACAGGATTTTTGGATCTAACTTTTACCGATATATACACACTCATCCTCACGAACTGGCGAACTGGTTCCTATTTGATACAGAGGTAGTCTGAAAAATTCCTTTAGATTTAAGCTCCATAATAGTATAAAAGGTCCTCAGGCCGGGAATCAACCCTTCATTCCTGATTCATAGTCAAATTCGCAAACCACAGAGCTGACCCGGCGTGTTACATTGTTAAATACTCTCATTTGTATTGCCTTACATGTGCTAGTATACCTTTTAATTAAAAAAATGATGAAAAAGATGATTTCCTCTATTAATAAGGTAAATTAACAAGTGATCAGCATTGTGCAAGGAAATATGAGCACTAGTTAAAAACAAAGGTCATGGAAAACTATATAGATTAAGTGATCTGGTCACAGTAAAATGCCCATAATTTGTGTTGATACGGCGTTCAACCCAATAAAACAAAGAAGCAAAGATGTAATGTTCCGTTGTATACTCTGCAGATTAAACAACAGTTTATTTTTCCTTGATCCGTTGTACACTGCAGGTTGTACAACAGACTATTTTCCCTTTGTTTTATAGAACAAAAATTCACATGTTGTAAGAACTGATTGTTTACACCTGATATTACACATCATTCCATCATTAATAGGGTGTTCTATTTGATGCTTGAAATTATAAAATAACAAGATTTAAAAGCTTAAAAAACATAGTTAATTAACAAGCATAACAGATTGAGGTAAAAGTTAAATGTGAGATTAGTGTTGTTGAAATGAACTAAAGCTGGTAATAGATAAGGTAACTTTGAAGTTAAGAATGCTGATGTATTCATAGTGACATGGGGGAATACTTTATGTTGTTTTTTGTTGTTTTTTGTTTCCTAAATTACTGGAAAAAAACGGTAAAAGAAAGGTAGTTTTCTATATCATTATAGGAAATGGCTATTACCAAATTTCTGAGGTATTTATACTGAAAGAGATACATTTTCCCAGGAAAACATGTAATCTAATAAGTTTGAGATACGCCTCGTATAATATTTTTACTTGAGATACATGTGTTAAATATTTGAAACTAAATTAAGGTGATTTGCATAATGCGGATCCTGTATATACACATGTATATTTACATCGATTCAATTGAATAACTTCAAATACATTCGCTTTGATGATTATTCTGTTCATCTGCCAGTTATACATAATGTTTCTTACAGATGTTCAACCTGATCCGTGGTGCAATAGACTGTACGCTGGTTCTCCAATCTCCGTGAACATATATCCTATAGACCGCTGTCGTGTAAGATCTCTTAGGGTCGCTCGAAGGGTCACGTCGAGATGACCTTTTAGTCGACCAATCAATGTGTAGATTTCATCTACATGTAAATCTAGCGAGTAGGCGAGCGAAGAATTTACGATCGGGCTTTAATCAGATTGGCTGGTCCCAATAATGGTCAATGGTCCAAACCCAACACAGACTGCTTATACCATTCCACGATAATTTGGTAATAATGTACATTTCCCTCCATTATAATAGGAACTAGATGGGAGCCCGTGCAAGCACGGGCTTTAGGTAATGACAGTTCTCGAAACTGTTCCTCGAAACAGGCATGTTTAAAAGCCATATGAAACTTGATCATAAGAGATTGCAAAATATTTGTAAGAAGTTTGAAATTGATAATTGTGTAGTATCGGAGATATGATTTTGCAAGTATAAGTTTAATCTGGATTTGTCAAGTTCTAAAAGGACTGAACACTGTGAAAATGTAACATGGAGTTATGAAACTTGGTCACCCGAGCTTGTATTTTCATTTCAAAAGTGAATTCTCGATATTTAATCCCTTTCAACATAAAACCTGAAATAATTACATGAATAATATTGATCTGTCTAACAACTGTGTCCAATCATTACAGACTGTTGGGTCAGCGTATAGAAAACATCAGCAAGCTTCTCAGGGCTCACTGGTACATATTGAGCTTGCTTGTGAAAAAATGGACCGAGAATATGTTCTCCCATATTACACCGCTTCGTAGCTCCCTTTGAAGCGGTCAGCGTACCTTCGGTAGATAGCGTGATCAGACTAGTATAAATTTTTACCTATGTCTCTGATAGCTTTTAAGTGATACTTTGTGGTGCAGTAATTTCTATAAGAATCTAATTATTGTAACTAACAATTTGTCACCGTTCTTGTGAATTGCGCAGACAGATCGCAGTATCTCTCGAAATTAAATGTGAAGTACGTGAAGTGTTTTATTCTGCATAATGTAAAATATAAGAATTGGGTGAGTATGCCGTTTATGGGTATTATTTCGAAAACAAAGAACGCATGCTTGGTGAATATTCAAAAAATGGCAAGAAGGTTGCACGTATTCTGGGTGATTCCCCATGATAATACAGCAGTTACAGTCATGTGACGAGGCATTACATTCGATTCAGTAAAGATCAGAAATATTTTACTTCACGTCGAGAATCAAACTCGATTTTCCGGTTTGACGTGTCTATTTTTAGTTTTATCTAGAACTATTTTTAGACACAAAAAACCCCACTATTTTTGTTGATTTTTGGCAGTTTTTGCAAATATCAAGAGGCTTTGTCAAAAAATGAATTGTCAACTTGATATGCTGGTATATAGGTGCTCCAGCGACAAACAAAAGATTTATTCAAAGCTGCGCAGTTTCTTCCACAAAACAGGAAACTCGCAAATTTAATAGTATAATGAGACAATATGGCGATATATTGATACACTTTCTATACGTCTGGCCACGTTACGTATCGTGGCCCAGCACGATATATCGCGATACGACCCTTAGTTTTGTAATTAGGGGAAGTGACTGTATTTTCAGCATCGACAGGTTTGTCATATTTGTTAAAGAAAGATAATATCCGTTGTTGTTAGTATAACGGGCCCGGTACAACTCAATCCGTGGACAACTCAACCTGTGGACGTCTCAGTCCGAAGTTTGGACAACTCTATCCGCAGGTAGAGACAACTCAACCCATGGACAACTCTTGATCACAAATATAAGAATGTGAATGTTTGTAATTTTACAATAACTACCCGTATAGTATCGTATCGTATCATAAATAATCATTTCATTTCCGTTCCTATCGATACGTATCGTATCGCGTGATGACCATATCGTCTCATCCCTAATTAATAAGGTATTGTTCAATTTAGTCTCTGTTAGAACAGTTGGTAATATTCAAATATGAGGCAAGAAATTGAACTTTTTAAAAGTGCACTAAGTATTTTCTAGCACATCAAAAATATTTTGTCAAAATTTACAAATCTTCAATTCTATTTCGACCTTCGGTTATTATTCAAACATGATATAACAAGTTTGTTTTTTTGTCCATGAAAGGTTCTAAGATTTTTGTTATTAATGTATGCATGATTTGAATTAAAAGAAAACAGTGTATAATTGTCCCAAAGATTATAAAATAACAAGAAAGTGTCAGTTTTATAACTTGAAGGATTACTCAATTATTTATGTCAATATTATGCCTTAATTCACTTAACATAGGAATTCCAATTGAATTTTTGAAATAGGATAAAAAATCCCATCAGGCCAGTTAAAGGTTTACTTTCAACAGATTTTAATATGTTTGTTGAATTTTTTTCACCCGGTCGAGTTTTACTAATTTCATTGAATAAAGTACTTTAAAGTTACATACCTTAGTGGAATGTTTACAAACAAGCATATCGTATTAGATTTAAAATTGTACATAATATAAATAAAATATTTTAAATCTATTTTGAATAAAAGTCAAATTAAATGCTGTTTTTATAATACATTTGTGTAAGAGTACCATACAATTCTATAATACTATAAATGTTTTTGTTACCTCATGGTCAATGGTAAATGGAACACAAGTTAAAGTACGTGACACTGCTTTTTGATTTGTCATTTTTATTAAACTTATGTTATTAAAATTGGTATATGGGTGGCCGGCCCAAAAATCTTTGCACAAGATTTTGATTCTAGTGTACCTAAAGGATAGCTGATTCGAGTCTAACTCGGACGGGTTACTTCCTTTTTAAGAATATTTCAAGATTATGTTGATTTCCCTCTAAATGGGAAAATGGTAAATGAAGAAGTTATCGGCCCAGTGGATGGGAAGATGAGAACTGATTATAGACAAAAGTCGAGGAAAGCTAGGTTAGTTATGCTGGTCGCCAAAAATGTTCATGTTGACATTGCCTTCAGTTTAATAGAATTAACATTAAATGTCAAGACCAATTGGCGCGATATAACTTTTTTGTGTTGATGCGCCGTAAAACCCAAACAAAACAAACAAACAAGACAAAAATTTCGTTGTCCCGTACACATCTTTCTCTTTGTTAATTTGTTTTCTTCTATAATATTTTCTGATTGTTAAAAGAATATAACTGTCAGTACATTTCACTTACTTTTTGTGGGGTTACTAAAGTTGAATCTAATAAATGTTCTACTGTGTTGATCATTTTAATTCTATATATTAATACTTCATAAATCATATTTGTGAATTATCATTGAAAACATAAAACAATATCATTTTGTCAGAAATATTGACTATAATCTTAGAATAACGAAGTTATTAGTATGTTATCATTGCAATTTCACTGGTACAAAAAGTGTATGACATTTCCATTAGTGAAAATATTCTCAACTATTATGTTGCATGACTTTTAGTATTTCACACATTGCATGCAGTTTATGATGTTAAAAAGGTCACATAGATCTTTCGTGTGTTCAATGTGTTGCTCTATTTCACGCTTAGTAGTAGAAGTTTACAATATTGCTCTCAATTTCTAAGTTGTGCTTGATTTAATGTCATTTGTGTTGTTTTTTGTGTTTTTTTAGAGAGTTCTCCTGTCTCATGTTTTTCCTATTGCTTTTATTTTTTCTCAATTTTGAATTTTCGCTCCCTTACATTATGTCTTAGTTGTAGCCGTATGCACAAGTTATTTGCTCTTTGATATAATCCATTTTTTTTCTAAACTGTCAAAGTTTGAATAATTTCACGGTGAATGATTTTACACGCTATCTCAATATCACGAGTGTTAGACAAAGAGCACGAAGTCACCGTGAAATTATTCATGTTTGACAGTTGAGAAATAAACGAACTATACCAAAAGTAAAATATTGGATATGTGTGTGCTGAATAAATCATGTGTATCATGTGTTTTTAAGGTTCTTTAGTGCCCCTCTGGGAAATGTGCAAACACCCTGGGTAAGAACTAATTAGAAACAACTTGGTGGGTAGGTACAACAAGAGCAATGAAAAAAGTCATCAGTTGACTTGGTATCTACAATTCGGGGGTTGCCTGCAAGACTGTATTATCTCGCTCTTTAACGCGGTGCACTTACTACAGTCTTTCGAAAACCGTTTGAATTATTCAGTTACTTCCCATTTTTGTAACTTTGTTGCCCTAGAATAATACAAAAAGGTCAATGAGAACGTCATCATTTAACTTGATTCGCTTCAAATATTGTGTTTATATTTTCTGGTCAATCAGTGAACGTCTGTTAAGGAAGTCATTAGTAGAAACAGTATTAGTTAAAGATATAAACACATGCAAGATTCTCATATTGAAAGGAAATAATAACCATTGATTTCCAATCATTTACTTCAATTTGAAAATAATTTGTGGAAAGTAATTAGTTGATATTAACTAATGTACTGTTTCAACTTAACATAACCAATTAGTAGATAGTGTTTTTTATCAGTTTAAAGATAGCGAAATATAAAAATCAATCAGTTAGAACATCATAATTGCTACATGTATACTTGGTATATCACGTTTTGCTACAACCTACATTTGTACGTAATTGACAAGATTGATAAAAATAAAATATTACTTATTAGATAGGCTGGTTGACTGACCGCAGTGATGTAACCTACACAATTTGTTAAGTCGTACTTTGCCTATATTACCTGTATTTGTTTAGATCACAATCAACAGATTTGGATAGCATTTAATAAAGAATTCAAAACGCGCAGTGAATTGTCTTAATTAAGGTCTTATAATCTACTCACTGTTCCTAGAAAGGCTACATCTATGGATAAAGCTGTTAACCAGTGACGAGGCACACACAACCATCAGTGGTTGACAACTGTCCTACGTATTATTATTTATTAATGACTACAACCCTACATGATTATAAATCAGTATTAGCAGGGAGAATGGCCGTAGAAGTTATTTCATGACCAAACTCCATGAAAGTGTGCGCCTAAATAAGTCTTTATAGCGACATGACATCAAAAAATGGTTTACCGTGGAAACTTTCAGTTGTCAAATTTCTAATAACTCAAATAATATATTTCTATACCAACTTTTATAAACATCTAGTTCCACTTATATGCTGTACAACGTTATAAACATATGTTGTATATTCAATATTAAAATGCGCATTCTAATAATACATTGGGTTAATATGATCACAACAAATTAACATTAGCTATATTTATTTCAGCAGTATCTAAAGCTACAGTCACATAAACATAAAAATAGCCATGAGGGCACCGTACGGGCGCCGTGCGATCAAGATCCGCAAGGACCCGTACGAACTCTTGCGTACCCGTACGGACTGTTACGTTTTTACCAGGGTCCGTGAGATGAGCCCAGGATACACGTATCAGTTTCAGAGTCAAATCATGAACAAAGTTGTGGCCGAGTATGGATTAAACGTGCGTATCTTCCAGCTACGGCTCCGAACGGGTGTGTTGTTTTGTACCATGTGCGTACCGTCACCTTGGTACGCAAGGCTCCCCACGACCTACGATTGTCTGATCGTACGGGTCCGTAACAAGCCACGATTTTATGGGACTGAGGCATTACTCAGTAAAGTTTTCAGCTTTGTAAATTGAATAAAAGAAACATATTTTACCTGGCATTGTTTATTCTTTAGAATGTGAAACCAATAACGAGTTTTTCGGTTCATTTTGAGACACAATCTGTCAGATGAAATATTTTACGATTTTCTTGTCTAAAAAAGCTTAACTTACCCCTCTTCTGACCTAGATACTGACATTGACTTAATCGTTCATAACGCCACTGTCATTGAGCTTCTGTAAGATCAAGCTATGGAGCTTTTATTGCTAGTTCTTCCAAAGTTGATTAAATCTTTGCCCATTTCTTTTACATCTACATGCCGTACATCGTTTTTTACTGTTTCCCTGTCCTATTCTAATTCTACTCAGAGTAACTTAATTGATAATATAATTGGATAGATAAAACAATCAAATACAATAACAGTTTGATTTTCTCTGAAGGCCTACAACATTTGTCTCTAGCTTAGTGGGTTTTATTGCTTGTTTTATACGAAGATCCTGGAAATTTCTTTGACTGAAGGTTTCTATCACGATCAGATCCTCAGACAAATTACTATATGTTGCCAAGTTCTTATGGGACTTATTTGTTAGACAATATTCACCAGCGTACATGTTATGAGAATGATTTGCTATCTATTATTTTTTATTGCTTCATCTGGATGGATAAAAAAGAAAAAAACAGATTACATAGTCTCACTCTTCCATGGAAATTAATCCTAAGGCTGAAGAAAATGTAAGAGGGGACAAGTTTTATTTGTTTAGATCAATTATAGTGATTGAGTCGTTACAAGACAAACAGATAAATGAGTAATTTGTAAGGAAAGAAATAAGATGCTGAACTAATAGGAAATGTTTTACATGCACTCACAAACTGACATTACTAATTAATGAATGTCCTTCATGGTAGATGCTTGTTTTCGCGTCTAATTGTAATGACTTCACTTTCCTTTATTGTACATCTTCACTATCTAGAAATAGCATGCTCCTTATTGATTCTCAGTTATCTCGCTAATTGTGATTTAAAATCATTACATGCACTTGAAACAACTATTCCTATGTCACTTTGAAGATATGGTCTTATCTAAATGAATGCATCCTTCTAATGAAATACATAGATTTAAAACTGCTGAATAACACACTCTTTTATTTTGTATCAGCGTATTAAAGCCACTATATCGAGGTTGCCCACAAGACTGACGTAAGCGCATTGTATTAAAGAGCGAGTTACTACAATCTTGCGGGCAACCCTCGATATGAAGATTCATCAACCGAAAACTCGAAAACTGTTAAACAAATATGAAGTTATTAGAATATAACATGCATAAGAGACACAATAATCTGTTTAAACCACTCAGCTTTCTAAATTTAAATTTTGATCCACATACCTAACCCAAAATAGTGTTAGCGCTTTATTATGTAATTAAGAGGTGTTTTTCTATACAAGACTTCATCTTAAACATACTATGATCAAAACTATTGTTTCAAGTATTGACAACCAAATTCTACATTCGGTTTGATCTACTTTCACTTTGAAATGCAATAAATAACATAAACATATAACATAACATAAGCAATATTTGCATTTAATTAAAAAACTTGTTCATTAGAGGTGTTAGAAACGGATAAATATCTATTTTCTTTGCAGTCCAAATATTTTAGTATTACTTTTGATAATGAGGCATCGAAATGACTACTCTACAATAATTTGTCACGAAAGGCACAAACAGAAGCCTTCCATTTTGGTCTGTGTCTGGCATGTTGAGGGTCCAAGCTTGTTTCTTTCTTTCTGTGCCAATATCACCAGTACTCTTTTAACCTACCAACTTTCCCATTTCCATGTGATGTCTGAAATATGGCAGTCGTCCGATGGTTTTATCCTTTGTATCAGTAGTGTCTGTAATATGGTGGGTTAGTTAAACCTATTGCGTGATATAGTCATTAAATTAAACTACATTAACTAACTAGATATGACAATATTGTCTGACTTTTCTCTCCATCAAGATATACTGTCAGCTATTTATTAAAGGTGAATTGACAGCTGGTGAAAGAATTTACATTGTGTTAAATGGAGTTACGAAATGTTGTAAAGCAGTTGATTGTCAAATGATTTTAAATTTTGCTTTTTGAAATCAGCACATTTTCTTTTGTACACGGAATCCAAATATATCTCAAACTTGATATTGGTACATTGAGATAAATTGACCATAGATTTGGAGGCTGATAGATAACCTACAACTTAAAAAATGAAATGTACCAATAAAACTGTATTTCCTCTGCATGGATAAGGAATAAAACAAATAGTGAAAAAAATAATGATTTTTTTGTACTGTGAAGGAACTTTTGGAGTGCATAGTAAAGATAAAATTTATACTAATAAATGGTACACAATGAATTCATTTACAAATGTACACATACAAAGAGACTAGATACAATTGTATGTATATATTATAGTGTGTGAGTGATTGGTGCCCGTCCAATTATTTCAGTAGGTATCATGCGTGACTTTGAATTTCGAGGGCCGTTGGTTGGATTCATGAGCTGGACCTATTTACCTTCATAGGGTGTGATCATCAACCTTGAAGTTCATAGGGTAATGATAATGAACTATTTTCTACTGCTATTTGCCTGCAGAACAAAGTAATCTGCTAAGTACTTAAATAGAAGCTTGGATCCAGAGTTTTAACCAGGAACCATGGCTGCGTTTCATTAAAAAGATCCTAGGACATACTCCTAGGATCGGTCCTAAGACAATCCTAGGAATTGTCTTAGGCGCGTTTCAACAAAAAGTCCCAGGACAAAAGTTATCATAGGAGCTACTCTTCAAATGGAAGAGACGTTGGTACATAAAAAGCGAACAACCTGTTCAAGTGGTTATTGCCACCTGCAGAAATGGAGAAGACAGAGACCTTTATAAGGAAATCTAACTGGGCGAAAAAGGAACTTGATATACTAGTTCAATCTGTGGCCGACAGACGAGACATACTTAGCATCAAATTGTCTTCATCTTCAACGACAGAAAGATCGTCTCTCCAATCTATATCAAGTTATCAGTTCCTAGACCAATATTGCAGAAACATCTTATCCTTATCTTTTTAAACATATAGAAAAATCATAAATTTAAGGATAAAGCTGTACAGTAGATTTATTACAGAAGCTTCTTTCCTTAAAACATCCTTGAATATCCCAATTTTCTCTTAACTCTTGGCGATGTTATAAACCTAACTTTACGTTTTCCTAACCATCAAATTAAGGTTTTATAAGTTATTAAACATGTCTTGTATATATTTATCTATTTATGTTGTTTTTCAGCTTTGATAATAATAATTTTGGTGTCTGGGCACTACATGAAACATTCTGAATCTACAACTTCACAGGTTCTTATACTCCATAATTTACAGTTTAATTTACAGTGTACCCTTGTTTGAACTGTAATGACTCTTTTACAAGATGTGAAACAAACCTTTTTCTTAAGTGTTGATACCTCCGTCATGCTAGTATTTTTGGGCATACTTGATTTTCTTGTGCGTAAAATTTCTACATGGAAATAAAACCTTTTTAAACAAAGTGGAAAGTGAAAGCACCAATGTTATATACTCAGATTTATTGTTTATTGCATAAACATTATATGTACAGAGTACATTACAACAAATATAATAGTTTGAATGATAAAACGTTGGTTTTTACTGAAGGTTTTCAAGGTCCGCATAACTTGTCATAATTCACCATCCTTAGCATCACCTGAAATGTACAACAAATGTACATGTAGAAAATCTAGTTTTAATGCTTCAGAAAAAGGATACAACCTCCATTTAAAATAGAAAGCTAACATAGATAACCAAGGGCTATTTGTATGACTTAGTTAAACTGATTTATAGAATCAACATATTATCAATCTCAAATAAGTCATCATTTAATAAAGAATAACAATATTAACAACAACATTTTGTATGGTTTGAGCTTAAATTTAACCCCTCAACATTATGAAATAATCAGGGCAGTCATAGACAAGTTTGATAATTCATTTGAAAAATGACTTAATTCAAACGTAGCCTGCATTCAAAGGTGAATATTACAACATAAATTTACAGCATCATACTTAGTATTTCATTTGGTCCATCATTTATGTTTTACATCAAATTAAGTTTATATAAACAGTTAGTCACTTGCCAGTAATAAAACAATGAACTCGAGGTACTACCAGTAAGAAATAGCAACACGTTCATCTAATCATAATTCAATGTCATTTGTTGAGTCTACCGCATATTTTATCCCATAATTCAATGCAGTTAGGATTAAAAACGCTCCTAGGACTGCCAACGACCACTCCTAAAGTTCGGAGCGTTTTCGTCTTAGGAATTTATTTAGGAATTTTAATGAAACGCATTTAGATTTTTTTTTATCCTAGGACCAAATTTCGTCCTAGGATCGTTAATGAAACGCAGCCCATGAGTAGAACCATTTACAGCCACAATATGTCTGGAAACATTTTGAAATGTGACAAAAATTTGTTTTGAGTGAATGGAAGACATGTTTTGTTCTTTTATCTTACATTACTTATTGTTTTTTATTATCATCGATCATTGACCCATCACTTGTACTCACAATTGTTTTCTTATCTCTTGTATCCATGGACTGTAAATCAACTTAGTTACTTTTATTACTATTTTAATCTATTTCAATTTATTATTTGTGTAGGATGGAATTACAAATGAATCCCGCAATTACTCATTTCAGGAACACGAATTCGAAATTCAAATAAATGAAAATATGTTTTGATGCAAAAAAAATGAAACTGGCATAAATTTTAAATTACGATGAAGCCATAAATGCTAAAGAATTTATAAGCTTTATCTAAAAAATCCACAAGTTGTTTAATATGATACTTCAAATCTTTTTGTTGGCTTAGAGGAGGACACATTTTAAAGCATTTCGAATGAGCGTTTCCTCATTTCAAATCAAATGTATCCATTAAAGTATCAACCATTTACAAACTAATTTCATTTTCAATACAAAATACACTATGGTATTATACCTGAAATGTATCAAAAGGATATATTTCCAATTTAAAATGATGTTATGTTTTAATTGTTTTAAAATAAATGGTTTTAGGTTATCCTTGGCTTATCTCATTTTCAGCAAAATGAAGGAGAATTGATACCAAATACATTTCAGCATAATGTCATGTTCTGTTTGGTCACATTACTCCCATAATCTACGTTTAACACCAACTCCAAATGCTGTTTTTCTTTATTTACATCATATACAAGTCATGTATTTCGATTTGTTAATAAGTCCAAACCACAACTTGAAACAAATTATTCAGTATTTTTGTCTAATACATCTGTCATAGAAGAATTTAAGCAGGTAAAAGTCGCAAAGAGCTTGAATCTCAAAAGTTGAAAACGAATTTATTCACGTGTACACGCGAAAAACAACAGCGCTTTCCATAAATCGAATATCATAATATTATCAATATATATTTTGTTCATATTTCCAACGGTTCTATGTTAATTCTAATTTGTCTATGAGATGGCATACATACAAGCCATCAATATGTTTCATACCAAGATAATATAGATTTTCCCTAGCATGCCTCATTTCTCTTTGTAATTACTTTATCTTGTCGAAGGATTGTGACAATATCATAATTACCCAGATTGTATATTTGTCTATCAAATATATTACAGCTTATCTGTTGTATACAGCAAAAATGACCAAATATAGATAAAACATTCAAATCAGAACGTATAGCTCTAAGATGGGAATAAATATCCACAATATTTGTTAAAATTTATTTGCCTTGCTAATTGAAATCACCATCTATATGTGGTAGAAGTCATTTGTTTTGTGTGACATTTATAATTGACTGTAATAGATCCTTCTCACATGTACAGACATTTTATATGAAATCCTGGATGTATTTGTAATTGATAACCGCCTTGCAGACATGAAATATTCCAAGACGATGGGTAAACGTTATAATTATCCATCGAATGAATTGAATTACATTTAGAACATTTACTTTTCCCACCTTCATGTTTGTTGTACTGCAATTTTAAGTTTTGACCTATTACTGCAAAACTGTCCATGAAATAGCTTAGAAACTTATACACGGAGGTAAAAGAACGTGCATGAATAACAGCCATAGCTTTTAGAACCAGTGTTTATCTTCACTTTTCATGAGTTTGTCCGCTAATTCATTATCTTTCAGTAGTTTCGGTCATACTATCTCGGTTCAGAATGATCGTTTAGCTGGTTTACTCTCAGCTGTCGGCGTCGGTTTATCCCTTTTTATATAAATTTCGTATTTAAAGAGGCTTAAAATCTTTTGATTACTCATCATATATGTATATATTATATGATTTACTCAATGCACTTTAATGAAAAAAACTTGGTATGACTATATTCTATCGATATATATTACATGTGTAATTAAGAAAATTATCATGTCTTCACACGCATAGACACATTTATGTCTACAATAATCTGTGCATATGTCAATATAAGTTATTATAGAATATGATCAAAATATACAAATTACATAACCCCTATAGTTGTATGTCTGTAAAGACAATATTCATGATAATAATTAAAATAGAAGAAGGTTGTACTTAGTCTTGTACTGTTGTTAGCTAGATTGTAGAATTTAAAAAAAATGTTTTTTAGTAATGTATTAAATACGTGATCTGTATTTAGATGGAACAAAGGCATGATTATGTATGGAAATCAGCATTTGCTGACTGCAATTGTAAGCATGAGAAAATTTAATGTCACGTGTATCAATATCTTTCACATTCATGTTCGCAAATACAATATTTCATGGGTGTTTTTCTAATTGTTTCCAGTTTTGATTGGTTTACATAGTCTCGGGTCTTTCGTGTTGTTGTATTTATCAATTCAAATTGTTTTGCAAGTTTCCTTTATTTTTGCAATCATATGATAATTGCTGTTTTCAAATCGTGTGAAGTTGCATATTGAATCCTATTTGAAGCATTTTTGGTAAACCATTTTTCAAAATTATCTTTACTATATTTTACTTTTTCTTCAAAGAGTAATTCACTCTTCTTGTGCAATAGAAACATATGATTACGTTTGGTTGTTTGCAAATCTGGAAATATGATTGTAGTGATGTTTCTTTAAGATGATTTGAACTTTAACTAGTTTCAATTTATGAAACATTTTATAAATGATTTTGGGTATTCTGACAAAACCCTAGACGTGACAAGAATCTCCGAACAAACTGTCAAATTATTTTATCGTGTAACCTGTGACTGGTCAAAATCTGGTTCTAAAAATCTAAGCCTCTCTGTTTACTGTTAGTAGATCGATAGACCGCTATGGCTTCAGTTGAATATATGCATATATCGACAACATACTCCATAAATAACCATACAAATTACCTGTTCGCCTATGTTAAAATCGTCAGTATCAATTGCAGCGTCGATATTGCATTATGGTATACTTTTACTACATTTTCCGAATCTGAACTAGGTGAAACTTTATTGAGCATATTGTTTCTATAGTATGAATTGAGGAACTCTTGCACCTCAATCTTTAGAAATGAAATGAATAATATTTCTTTAAGAATTATTGAAATTGGTATTAAATATATTTATTTTAATTAAAAAGAAGATTTGGACAGTTGGAATTTTTGCTGATTGGATAAAACTTATTTTTCATTTCACATTATCACTTATCCCATACATTTGTTGGTTTAGAAAATAATATATTTAGAGATCATCTCAAATGAGCGTTCACACATTTAAATCGTATGGATAAAAACATCAAAAGGGATGAACTTAAACAAATGAATGCAGTATTTCCTTTTATACCATATTTTGTACGGTATTTTGCGTGGTATTTTTCCTAAAATGTATTTAGGGATACACATACCATCTTTGATGATATTATGTTTATGTTAGTCTTAACATAAATGGTATCATTCGATTCTTGGCTTACTTTATCTCTTACAAGTGTAATGCTAAATGCCTTTTGTTGCATGAAATGAGGCCTCAATTGGTCGCGTGATTATTCGTCATAGATGTACTGTAAAACCTAAACTCGTAAAGAGTTACCACATATATTTGTTTTAATTTTCGACTCCTAGACTTCAGCATACCCTATCTGATTACGCGGTGGCACACATTTTGAATGCAATGTTTTTCCTTAATTTGTTAGTTTGACTGTATACCAATCATTCAACAGTTTATATGATGATACAGTTAAAGGTTAGGAAAAAAAGATTGTATGTTCCATGCCTAACTTTTATAGATTGTTCACAACATGCCTCATTTCTAAAGTATGTAATTACTGTATCTTGTAGAAGGAGTGTGACAATATCATAATTATCCAGATCGTATATTTGTCTATCAAATATTACAGCTTATCTGTTCTATACAGCAAAAATGACCAAATATAGATAAACCTTTCAAATCAGAACGTATAACCCTTAGCTAGGAATAAATATCTATAGTATTTGTCAATATTTATTTGCTTTGCTAATTGAAAACACCATATATATGTGGAAGAAATCATTCGTTTTTGTGACATTTATATTTAACTGTAATTGATCCCACATTTGTATAGACATGTGATATGCCATACTGTATTTGACTTTTACAGGAAACCGCCTTACAGACTTTACAAATTCCTTAGAGATATGTTCATCAAATGAATCGATAGATTCAATGCAATTTTAGATTTTAAGTACATATGTATTTTCAAAATTCTGCCTTCTTGCAATTTCAATTTTGAACAATGACTGATGTAAAACACTTGAATAGATTTCTGAATCCTTAATAAAACAATATAAGCTATTGCGTCCTTCAATTGCTTTGCCTGTAGATGCTAGGTTTAGATTTTTATTCAATGTATTTGTAAACATATTAACCATATCTTGTAAAAGCATTGTGATATCTTAGTTCATACCTTAGTCTCTTCTTTGTTTTTCATTGTTTTTATCTTAAATTTTCTAATCAATTTCAGATTTTGAAGTACAGGCTGGAGGTCTGTCGTTTTCTTTAATATAGCGTAAATGATATCGTCGAGCCAAGTAGTCACTTTTGCTGTGACTACAGACGTACCAGAACGTGTTTTATCAACTTAAGTTACTTAATGCTGAAACTAACCCTGCTACATTTTGAATAAAGGAAACAATGGTAAATACTGCTTTAAGGCACTTTCAAACCCTAATTTGTTGTGTCTTCAACATAAAAACTTTATCCTACTGTCAAAGACTTGGTGGGACTTAAACGCGGAGTCAAGAAAGAAAAACATGTAAAAACTTGTTTCGTAATTGAGGTGAATTAAATTTGCATAAACCATGAAAACATTGGGTTAAATAGGACAAAACTGCAATTTTCGGCTTATCAAAATTTAAATTTTATTAAAAATTAGTATTTCACAAAATGTTGACTTCAGTGCTTGCGTATAAGAGCCTACAAAGAATACTTATTTATCATTACTTCGCACTTCTATTTGTCAGTCCAAATTTACCTCGCAGATTCCAATGATTTAGGGTGAACCCTTTTCCAATCCCAGTTACAGAGTACCTCACTTCATTTTTATGAAAACGTCGCTCCAATATTTTCTACAGAAAAAAGACCAGTTCATGTTTTAAAACAACGTGAATACCATGAACTAAAATGCACCGAATTTCGTCTTAAATTAGAAATACACTCAGACAAACAATAGATTTGTTCGATTTTAGTTTTAGAATTGTTATCATATTTCAGAATTGATCGTTGTTTTGGACCTCACTTAAAAGTATTATCATACATTGTATTTCCATGGATACGGAGATACAGTCTCTGATCTCACTTCCAAAAGCAACATATCAATATTTTACTGTCATTAAATGCTACTGCTGTGGTTGCAATAAATATGTAAAGGCATTATCCCCATGCAATTTTGGAATTAGGAAACACATTTACATGATTGATATATAGATTTGTAGGAATAATTTCTGGTTATAGAACACTTTAATGGATGATTGTTTGAATGAAGTTGATATTTATAAACAGTTTTTGTTCAAGACAATGTGTTCATCAAAATAACGTCTCTGGTTTTACTATGTCTTCATTTATTTGTTAAAATATATGTAATTATCTGTTTAATGTCAGTTCATATGGCTACAATACATATCAGTATATGTAATAATTATTGTTCCTATAAATTGTCAAATGGGTATAATTGTACTTTATTATGAAATAATAATTATTTAAGAACATGTAATGATAATTACTGGTATATATCTTATATTACATGTACATGGTATTTCACAAAGTTAAAGACTTTCGTCTAAGTAAGGTTTTATATATTACATTTGTAACTTGATACGATCTGATTTACTTACTCTTTCTTTCTTGTCTGTCTCAATATTACCCGTCAAATCAATCGTTTTTGACCAGCTGTAAGGTATATAAAACTGACTCTACTAAAACAATACAGGAAACGAAAACAACATTTTAATTGCTTCCGGCGCAGAACAGCTTTGTGTTTGTCTAAAATTAAACCCAACAAACAAAATCAACAAAAATATAGTATATTTCTGTATGCTGTCACTTGTAAGTTAATCCTAGAAGATGCATCATATACTGTTAAGAAGCCGAAAACATCAGTCGTCACTAATTTATGTTAAAGGTTATTTCATAGCTTCTGAAGTAAATTCTTTTCTAGTTTGAATTAAAGTAGTCAACTTAAAATGGAAAACTATAATAGTTTAGGATTTGATACATGTTTTTAAGTTCAAAATTATTTTCAGTTTACTTTATATTGTATTTCTTTTGTTGAATCTAATATGGATGTAATGTAGTCCAAAAAATTGTTCAAAAGTAATTTTAGCTGAATTTGAATCCACGACTCAATGAAGAATCGATAGAGCAACTGCCACAATTAAAAACTTACAAAATGGTTTTAAAAAAGGTAAACTTACTGTAAAAAATAACGATATACTGTGCTTATGTGTTTTGCACTACAAGAGCAATTCTTGGACGATGTCATCTCGTCAGGACAATCGCCTCAACACCTTCCATCAAGGAAGACCAACCCGGGTCCTTAGCGCAGTTGGTAGGGCGCCAGGATTTCGAATCTAGTGTCCGAAGGGGGCACGGGTTTGAATCATACCCGCGGAGGTTATACCCTTCCTTGAAAATTTGACAATGATGTCAACTTTCCTCCATTAATAAGGTAAATGGAAAAGTTCCCGGCCTTGTGGAAGGTTACTGTATGGATAATGGTCCAGGAAAACTAGGTTAGGTGCGCTGGACCCCGTAAAGTAATCTAAAAATTGTGTTGACACGGCGTTAAATCAGGTTTTAAACAAAGAAGCCCGAGACGAGTTTGGGTATCAAGTTGTGAAACAATGTCACAAAGCAGTTTTTGCGAACAATAAGGACACTGGCATGGTCATGTCTGAAGAATGAAAAATGACAGGGTTCCTATTAACATGCTGTGAACTTGCAACCAGAAAGTAAACTCGAGGAAACCCTCAATTAAAATACATACTCGCACACCCAACGCTGGATCAGAACTGCATCAATTACCAATTACTTTAGTTGAAACCGAGTAAGTTTGGGATTGGTCTGATTTTAGGCGACGTTGACTTTATTATGATTATAGATACTGCAATGGGTTTTTTAATTAAGGCAACAACAATGCTTTTTGAATTCAATCAATATTGAGCAAACTATTGTCAAATTGAGTTTCTGTTATAAGAGTATGATATCATTTATTACCAAGCATGATATACAGGGTCCTAGTGGAGACATATACCGATATTATCAAACAATCTCTGAGCCTATAGACTTGTGTTATAAGCACTGAAGACAATAGTTCTGTCCATGACACTAAACATTCATGATTCCCTTGATTATTATAAGATTTACCATGGAATTAGATATAATGTTTTACATTATGTTTTGTTTTCTCTATAAAATATCCTGAGATAATGATATTCATATTGTGGATGTCAATAATGGGATACTAAAAGTTAGGTTTTATTGCTGGACAACATATTACAGATTGTTGTATCTAATGGGATGTTTTTTTTAGCGAAGTAACTTTTCGGTCAATACAGCTGGAGGGATATTGTTCTGTATTGTATCAATTCATAACACCCAATGCTTAGTTAACTCCACTGCTGTTTGAAAGTTAAGACAATTGTGGAATTGTGCAATTGTTTCAACCTCTTTTTAAATGCAAAATTTATTTGGAGTACTTTATATAATGATATTGACAATTAAGCGTCCTGCATTTGAGAATCTAATTTGGTAGGTATGTTAGAACCTCTCGTTTCTAAGTAACAGATACAAAAAAATGTAAAGTCTCACTCAAGCATTTAAAATTAAAAAATCGCTTTTTAACTCGAAATGTCCTTAAAAATAGATTGCCCTTTAACATGCGCTAGGGTTTTGTGTGTATAATCACTGAGCATAATTTGTGAACAGGACTTTAAAACGGTTGCCAAAAATAATAAGAGCCACTAGTTAAGAAAAATGTACTAAACCACGTCTATTATATAACATAATAAGCAAGCTACGTTGGCACTATCAGATCAAAATATTGACTAACACAAACTTGGCTTGACTATACTCTATCATTGTATATTAAACATATTAAGTAAATTTATCATGTCTTCACACGCATAGAAACATTTATGTCTACAATAATCTGTGCATATGCCAATATAAGTTATTATAGAATATGATCATAATATACAAATTACATAACCCCTATGGTTGTATGTCTGTGAAGACAATATTTATGACAATAGTTACAATAGAAGTTAGTTGTACTAAGTTTTGATTTGTTGTTTCGGATTATAGTTCCTTGAGTCTGATTAAAGAATGTTTTATATGTCGTGGTCATTCTAAGAAAATTATTCTGTGTTTTAATAAACAATACAAGTTACCTATGGTATATTTCCTTATTGTTTCTTAACTTTTATGAGTATATTTCCAACCTTTTTGTTGGTAATGTATGGGTATTTTCTCTCTCAGATATCTATTCGATATTAACTCTCTAGATTTTTGTTTGTTTTTGAACCATGGCTAGCTTGATTTGGGCACCACAGTGTCAGATTTTACGTAAATATTTTAATATTGATCGTATCCTTTCTGTATAATAAAATGCGTTCTTCTACTGAAACTTTGGACTACGTTTGATAAATGATGTTTCTGTTGTTTTGCACTGTAATTGCGTATTAGAAAATTTATGGTAAGAAAGATATTTTGTGTAAAATGATTCAATTTAAAATAAAGATACAAATTTGTACATTCCGTTCTCTTGTAATATTGTTTATATGATGTAAAAGTCTATGTTTCTGTGTGACTTTTACAATTATATTACATTCTCTTGATAATGAATGATGGCAACTTCAAAATACAGACAAATAAAACCGAGATAGAAAAAGTGGTGAATTGTATGGAAACAATATGATTGGTTGAATCCAGACAATATATGTCTCTATTTATGTCGTTTATCACACATTGTACATGATAAATGTTTATGTAACAAATTTATCTATGAAAACGTCTATGGAAATTTGCTTGTATTGGTGTCTTTGTTTATAAAATGTAAGTAGTCTGGATTTTTATATTTTTCATTCTTATTTTCTACATGTAATGCTATGCTTTGAAAAGCATGCATACATACATGTAAAATATTTCAATTTAATATTAACCAAACCTATTAAAACATGATCGCTTCTACAAGGCACATTATATTTGTGCTATTTTTTACCATTTAATCAGCTTGATTACTCCGACTGAGGGTGTCACTAGTTTTATTAGATATTTGATAGTATTCTCGTAACAAATTGTAAAATTTTATGATCCTGTATAATAAGAGGTTGCAAGTAAGTAATTATACCTAAATAAGGATATAAATGATAGACACCACTTAGTAGAACATCATCTTAACATAAAAACTTATATTTTTAATAACAATAAAAAAAATGTGATTGATAAACTTTTTTTTCAAATCATTCTTTGCCTCGTGAATAGGATTTGTAGTCTCCAATTGTCTGTAATAACAAATTTGCTGTCTAAAAGGACAAAGCTGTTACTTTAAGATCGACTTCTAACCTACACAAACTATGCTATCAACCAATACGACATAACGAAGCATATTCTATATTGTTGTTCAGGTATCCAGATGTTTGAATGTGTAAGTGTGGTATTATTGCAATAATCCCATACGCATTAATGCTAAGCTGTTTTTCAACAAAATGAACTAATTACAATAGGGCAGCTGTATTGCCCTTAGTTATTTCAATTATGTACACATTTATATGTCCATTTAAGCTTTATATTACTATGAGGAAATGATTAAACTTATCTAAACTAAAACAAAACAAAAGTGGACAAACCTGTTTGAAATTAAAGCATTGTGTTGTTACAATCATTAATAAAGGAACACACCTCAGTCATTGTTTTACTGAAATGTACTCATTACTTTAATCTTTATAGCTTCATTCTTTGATTGTGGTCTTTGAAATAAGATGCTTTTAAACGTTTTAAACAATGAAATTAACGTAAAATGATCTTTGCACATTATTCCAACATCTGCCGGAAATCTGATGTTTCACATCAAATTTAATCACGTTTTCTTAAAAATGATTGTCAGGTGCATTAACTGCAGCCATTTCAATTTTTACTGTTCTAAAATTAGTAACATTTAAAATCAGCTGTTGCACCATGGGAGTAATGTATTTAAATTGCTTGAAATATGGTATTAATTTTTATGGTGCAATAGCACTTTTTGTGAAATTGGTATCATTCTAAAAAAGCTATTATATTACTGGCAGTGTAAAAATACAAGACATTGGCTATAACTATCAAGGAAGTATCAACTAGTTTGAAAATATGAGCATGAGACATTTTGTACACTTTATGGGAGCAACTATCGCATCAACGAAGGATACAAGGTCTTCGCCAATTTATAAATATGTTTGATTGTTTTATTACTAAATTAGATATGTATATAATATATTCAGTCTCATTTCTATTTAGAATGATACAGTTTTAAATTAGAACAAACCCTAATACATATATATTTTCATATCATTGCGATTCATTCAAATTTGATAAATAGATTTTTATTATGGATAAGAATTTCAGTAGTGAATCATTATCGGAACTAAAGTTTAATGGGCTACACAGGTGTGCAGACGGTCCAATATTAAAAGAAATAATGCATTTGCATTCAAGAATTAACATATTGAATAGCTGGCTTGCAGACGTTTGCATAATTTCAGCTTATTTCATTTCAGCTCATCACAGAAGGCTGCCTCATCTTCTCCAACATTAATACCTGTCTGTAACAATAATGCTACATCTAATTGATTATGTCTACCAAAGGAGTAAGCTATTATATTGTTTTTGTTGTTTATGTTCGTGGCAGCTGAAACAATATGTTGGAGGTGGTACCACACCTATACTGAGTGAAGTAAACAATTTTGTTTGCTAAAATGAGCTATTTGTAACTTTTTGTTAGGTTTAACGCCGTAGTAACACATTGTTTAAGTCATATCATGGCGGTCAGTCAACCTACTCACCGTTTCTGGAAAGGTCAGATCTCTGGATTTAGATGTTAACCAGTTACTAGACATAAGCATCAGTGGTAGGGAGGAAATTGGTCATGAAATTTGTCCATGACCATGTTCTACGAAAGTTTACCCCGCCCAGGAATCGAACACTTGACCGCTCGATCTGCTGACTTGTGTTCTACCGACTGAGCAAGCCGGGGGTATTCCTGCGTCAGTTTTCCTTCTGAAGCACTGCATAAAAATAAAGGTTCCGCTCTTATCAAAATAATATGTCTGTGAAATGCTTGTTTCGGAAGTTTTCTGAGTTTTATTCTGGTGATAATTCACTGTCTTTGCTAAAATTCTCCATTATTGTTGGTTATGCAAATTCTAGATCTTCTTAATTTTATTGAGTGTTACCAGGACACTTAATTAAGCATTCTATTGCTCGATTATATTTCCATAGAGACAGTGCTTTATGTCATCAGTATTTATGGGATGATTCTGCTTCAGAAAAGTCAAGTCTCATTGGTTAAAATACAGTATAACTTTTTATGGACAAAATACCGTATAACAATAAGAATGGCTAGAGACTTTGAATACTATAATAAAGTGTGATTTGTAATGTAAGAACAGCGGGTGACTTGTTATGTAAAAATACCACATGACTTGTATTGTAAGAATGGCGAGTGACTTTTAATACTAGAATGTAAGAACAGCGGGTGACTTGTTATGTAAAAATACCACATGACTTGTATTGTAAGAATGGCGAGTGACTTTTAATACTAGAATGTAAGAACAGCGGGTGACTTGTTATGTAAAAATACCACATGACTTGTATTGTAAGTATGGCGAGTGACTTTGAATACCAGAATGAAGTGTGATTTGTAGTGTAAGAACAACGTGCGACTTGTAATGAAAAAATAACACAGAGATGCAGAGATGTTTTTGTTTGTTTTATGCATGTTAAATGATATTCACTATAGTTTTGAGTTACAAGTTTTATGTATACAATTGCGAACAGAATACCAAACTGTGTAATGGTATCAATTGCTTTTTAAAATGAATGCTCCACTAATTCTGTGTATTGTTTGCTTTAATTTTATATAATTTTTGTACCAATCATTTATTTTTATTGTGTTTATTAATGTGTGTAACTATAATATGTATATTAATTGCTTTAAGTAAATGAAATTATTCTTTGGTTTTATTGTATTGACCGGTTCGTGTCACTGTATTTATTACTTCTGTGTTATTGCATCGAATTTAGTTACATCCTTAGATTTTTTACATGCAATTGCAGAAATATGCTCTTCCAAAGTGTCTCTCTCTTTTATAATAAATTGTTGCGGATGTCTGTAAAATTTTCATCAAATATGTTCTCGCACTTAGAGAAGACAGGTCTAAAAAGTTCTTAGTTGAACTTTTATACTGATGATATTTTTGTTTGACATTTCTTTGTGTGTCTGTCAGTGTGCTGAAAAAAATTGATAACAAAAGTATGGATTTTGTATTTTCTGATGATGTTTTTTATTGCTCTGTACTTCATCATAACTGGTAATTAAAGGGGACAGGCTAAGCTGTGGGTCAGTGGTCATCGGTATTCTATTTCTCAATTACTATAGCAACGCTAATATGTCCAGTCAATAATGACAATCATTATGAAAAACTAAACACTTGAGTGATCTTATGGAGAGAAAATAATGTGATCAACGTGGAAGACACAAGTCTGTCCTTCTTATTAGATTTTTATCAGAGATGAGCCCTTGGGGCAACAGGGATCTGGTCAGATTTTTCATATTTGATTACTGTAATAACCTGCTGGAATTAGATTGTTACAATAAAAAGACAAGTTGTAAATTAGATTCTGATCTTGTTAATTCTTTATGATAACTGCTGGAAAATATTTCTATTGTCAAATTAGTGTTCTCGTCAATGTTAACCAGCTGGACAAGTATGCTCTATCATAAATAACATTTTTCTTTGATTTGTAGACATGCAAGCAATGGTGTATCCTAATATATAGGCAATGGGATATTCACAACACCTTCTGAAATTTGCAAATCTTTATTTATTCAACTAAATACAAAGTGCCATCAAAATATCTCCTGTACACTTATTTTATATTTCATTCTGATTTATTTCAAATAATGATAGGAAAATTTTTGAAGATTTGACGTGTATTGTCAACAGAACTTTTTTTCTATTTGTAATATTTTAAAATCAAAGTCACAATAGTTGTTGTTCATCATGTTCTTAACATCATACATAGCTAATAAAAATAAAATAAATTTCAATTTAATTTTACAGTAATTTAAGCGTAACATCGTCATTGAAATTGCTTAATACAACAAAACGAACCTAATAAATATTGCATATAGTGCATTGTTGTCTTAATTGTGTGTAAATGAACAGAACGGTAGTGTTGGTTCGTCAACTAAACATGATAATAGACATGGTGATTTAGAAAAACACTTAACGTCATCTGCATTGCTGACTGATGCATTTCATATAAGAATTATTTATTATATTATTCAAGGTTGCCGGAATATTAACAATGGATTTTGCTTGTCGGTTTCACATATAAATGAGATTTTTGAAAGTTCGGATTCTGATAACCAGTGATATATTGACAGATTTGCATACATTAGCATGTTTTGGAGAAAAACAAAGGACAAGTCTAACTTGGTCTTCTATCCCGAATAACTGAATATTTTAACTGTGTTGATTTTTATATTTAACATATAACATTTAACAACATTTTTCTCATCCAGCACTTTCTTAATAACAATGTGGTTGTATTTGTTATTGAAGATATTTATTTCTGTTTCTGTAATACCACCATTCAACTGTCTCATTTCAACACATGTTATCAATGATTTTATTTTTTAAATATATGTTCACCTTTACAATTTTGTACGATATCCTCATATCAATGAAATATACATTTTTGATCTTTAAAATCATTCATTTAGCACTTCTTTGAAATGTATTTAAATGCATATACCTCAAAATCAAAATACGATTTTTTGCAGTATTTAACGATCTAAGTTAATGAAGCCTAACCGATGACTTCATTGATTAAATTATTTAACAACATTTTTATGTCGATTATAGTTAAATCAAATAACTGTTATATTTGATGATTTGAATGCGTCTTACACAAGCTTGACTTATTTGATTAACTGCTTTCAATAGTTAAAAGGGTAACATTGTCTGCTCGGGTAAACACATGGTCTGACTTTTTAAAAAAATATAAATAAAACATAATCATTCAAAGCTAAATAGTAGACATGAAATATTGATATATTTAGTACTAAAATACTGTTTTATGACGAAACACATATTGCTTAATATTTATTTTAACCACATTTGTAATTATTATATTAATGTGAATACTAGGTTACGGGTTCGAACACCACTAGGGGAACTGCTAATTTCCTTGAACAATAAGTTACCTACTGTTGTTCCACTTCATCCAGATGTAAATGCGTACTGTAAGGAATCATCTACCTGAAGGTGATTTTGATGATCTGAGGATATCGTACAAAATTGTACAGTCGGGTGAACATATATATGGAAGCAGACTTTAAACCGCGCTTTAACTTTTAACTTTAAAGTATGTGAAACTGTTAAGCTAAAATGAAAAATGAAGCTGTATATAGTTTAGTGTTTTAGAATTTTACCCACTAATTTGAGATGTACTTATATTTTACAATCGAACATCAGCATTAAACATGTCAAACTCATTGTTTAATTTTTTTATAATGAACAAGGGAAAAAATATTGTATCTGATATTTGTTTTCTAACTAAACTATAGGAAAACTGTTATCACATTCATAGTTGATTGTTCGATAGTTCAGAGTCATTGTTGATGCTATTTGTATTGATTTCACACCACTTGATTGATCATTTTGTCAGTCACCATGTGACAGGTCAAGTACCTCTGTATCTCTATCAACAACCTATTCATCTGTCATATCTGATCGTATACATCAACACAATGTTTTCATCTTGCTGTCCTTATTATAGTATTGAAGTGGCGGTCATAGGGTCTGTCCTTTATAGTAGTATTGTTGCGGCGGGTCATTGGGTGTCTCCTTTTTATAGCATTTCAAGTGTCCACCACCAGTTTGGTGACCTTGCAATACCTGAGGTCACTGTGATGTCCAATGATAGTTTATTTAAACATTTGTTTGTTATGTTAGTACTGTCTACTTACCTTATTCGTGATTTCGTTTTATTGTTTGTTTAAATAGAATTGCATTACATTTTATAATTTACATCTTATTTTTACTTGTTCATAAATATAATTTTTCAAAGGCATTAAAAGGCTTAAGAATATAACATAACGAAACATATATGGAAAGGTGAACTCAGAACTTATTTGTATTTAACAGGTACTTAACTGACTAAATCTCGTGCGTTTTGGACTTGAATATCCACATTCCTTGTTAATGTGGCAAAATTGTTCATTGATTTCATGTTACGATATTATTTGTTTATCATAAGATGGTCTATCCATAATTATGACTGTTTAAATATTTTAAAGCATTCTTAGACAGTAACTACCCACCTCTGTTATGTAATGGCCTCTTCCATCCTCTTGTTAAGTACTAGATGAAAAGCTCTGTCCAGGGATATTTTGGTCGATCCAGAGAAAGTTAACCGTTGTATTATTGTACTAGAATTGGTGTTAAAATGGAGTTCTAAACTCTTGTAAGTAACAAATATATAACTGTACGTAGTAATGGAACATCGCCTGGCTAATATTCCGATGGATCTTTGGTTTTTTGTGTTTTACTAGGTTTAACGCCGTGTCAACACAATATAGGTCATTTTACTACGTCCAGCGAACCTAACCTAGCTTTCCTGGACCATTGTCTATAACCAGTACTCACCTACCCTTCCACAAGGCCGGAAACTTCTCCATATTATCTAATCAATGGAGGAAAATTTACATTATTGTCAAATTTTCATGGAAGGGTATAACCTCCCCGGGTGGGATTCGATCCCGCACCCCTCGGGCATGAGATTCCATACCCCGGCGCGCTACCAACTGCGCTATCGACCCGAGTTAATCTTTGGTTTAATATAGCAGTCAGAAATAAAACTAGCACGAGCTTTGTAATTCAATTTAATGAATTCGTGATAAAGTTAAAATTTTGTTTTAAAATGTATAAGTCCATAATGTCAGATTTATTTAGATTATTATATAATGGTCTTTCTTTATGTAAGAAATTATGACAGATAACACAATGTCCATATGTAATTTTGTTACTTTAAAACTCATCTGAGTGATTGTGTTTAATTAAGTAAAACGTTTTGGCTTTTTTTTATAATACATGTATTCCGAGGTCCTTTTTTCGTCCCTGTCCTAATTTCGTTACCCTTTTTGTTTTGGTTGAGATACAGCGGGATTTCAACATGTGTGCATGAGTTGCCGTGGGAAAAATAATGCTATGCATAGTATCTAAGGCTTAAGTGATTTCAAGTGCAAATAAGCAGTTGCAACTATCTGTTCCTTGTGGTTTTCTTATTTCCTTTTAAATCCTTAGGGTGACGAAATATGGACACTGGAGTATATAGATCTATATAAATGTAAAATTTTGCGGTATGATATTAAAAGCCTTATTTGTATTAAGACTTCAAAGGAAACTGATCGATAAATACTTTAATTTCAAATATAGGGTTTTACTTATTTTAGTGCTGAACAATTCAAATGAAATAAAATGATTTTATTTTGAGTAGTTTAATTTGGACTACTGAACGTTTCAAATGTCGATGTCAGAGTAATTCAAAACAGTTTATTATATTCTGCACATTGGGTGCAATGAGTGTGTCATGTTTTATGAGTTTTCTGTAAGAAGAAGTCCTTATTAGATAACTATGGTCCACCATGCTAAGTATTATTAGCTAAACTTAAACCATGGTGAAAATATTACCAATATGTAGATAGATAGATTCATTTCGGCAAAGTATACATACGATAGTAAAAGAAACTTACGGTGGCATAGAGGTGACATGGAGAAATATTTAACATACCGCTACTATTACGTGGCCACGCATTAGCTTTTACGTGCGCACGCAATAACGTGTACATGGCTACGTAATAGCTTTTACGTGCGCACGCAATAACGTTTACGTGGCCACGTAATAGCTTTACGTGCGCACGCAATAACGTTTACGTGGCCACGTAATAGCTTTACGTGCGCACGTAATAGCTTTACGTGCGCACGTAATAGCTTTTAACTGCGCACGCAATAACATTTACGTGGCCACGCAATAGCTTCATGTGCGCACGTTATAATTGACCAATGAGAGTTCTCGAAATTGGCGGTCATTTTTCATTGGACAATTATTACGTGCGCACGTAAAGCTATCACGTGGCCACGTAAACGTTATTGCGTGCGCACGTAAAGCTATTGCGTGGCCACGTTGACGTTATTGCGTGCGCACGTAAAGCTATTACGTGGCCACGTAAAAGCTATTGCGTGCGCACGTAAAGCTATTACGTGGCTACGTAAACGTCATTACGTGCGCACGTAAAAGCTACTGCGTGACCACGTAATAGTAGCGGTATCTTAAATAATTCTCCATGTCACTTCTATGCCACCATAGAAATTAAAACATCTATACTATTAAATTTGCGAGTTTCCTGTTTTGTGGAAGAAACTGCGCAGCTTTGAATAAATCTTTTGTTTGTCGCTGGAGCACCTATATACCGGCATATCAAGTTGACAATTCTTTTTTGACAAAGCCTCTTGATATTTGCAAAAACTGCCAAAAATCAACAAAAAAAGTGGGTTTTTTGTGTCTAAAAATAAATCTAGATAAATCTAAAAATAGACACGTCAAACCGGAAAATCGAGTTTGATTCTCGACGTGAAGTAAAATATTTCTGATCTTTACTGAATCGAATGTAATGCCTCTGTCACATGACTGTAACTGCTGTATTATCATGGGGAATTACCCAGAATACGTGCAACCTTCTTGCCATTTTTTGAATATTCACCAAGCATGCGTTCTTTGTTTTCGAAATAATACCCATAAACGGCATACTCACCCAATTCTTATATTTTACATTAAGCAGAATAAAACACTTCACGTACTTCACATTTAATTTCGAGAGATACTGCGATCTGTCTGCGCAATTCACAAGAACGGTGACAAATTGTTAGTTACAATAATTAGATTCTTATAGAAATTACTGCACCACAAAGTATCACTTGAGAGCTATCAGAGACATAGGTAAAAATTTATACGTGTCTGGTCATGCTATCTACCGAAGGTACGCTGACCGCTTCAAAGGGAGCTACGAAGCGGTGTAATATGGGAGAACATATTCTCGGTCCATTTTTTCACAAGCAAGCTCAATATGTACCAATGAGCCCTGAGAAGCTTGCTGATGTTTTCTATACGCTGACCCAACGGTCTGTAAAGATTGGACACAGTTGTTAGACAGATCAAAATTATTCATGTAATTATTTCAGGTTTCATGTTGAAAGGGATTAAATATCGAGAATTCACTTTTGAAATGAAAATACAAGCTCTGGTGACCAAGTTTCATAACTTCATGTTACATTTTCACAGTGTTCAGTCCTTTTAGAACTTGACAAATCCAGAGTATAGCAAGTATATTTGCAAAATCATATCTCCGATACTACACAGTTATCAATTTCAAACTTCCTGCAAATATTTTGCAATCTCTTATGATCAAGTTTCATATGGCTTTTAAACATGCCTGTTTCGAGGAACAGTTTCTAGAACTGTCATTACCTAAAGCCCGTGCTTGAACGGGCTCCCATCTAGTATAAGTCAAAAATTCCCAAACGTAAAACTTTTGTCCATGATATGCACACCAACGCCAATGGTAACACAAGAAAGAGACACCCTTATTTTAAGTGCGGTTTTTGGGTTGGTGGCATGACATAGAGAGACAAATGATCAAAGAATATCAATGTATGAATTACCACGATCATACATTTTGATTAAAACAAAATCTACTATTTATTGATGACAAAATCATCATGACTATTCTTTCAACTACGAATTAATTAAGACAATGACATGGAAAGGTTTTTCGCAACTTCGACTCGGGCAATCCGTATTCAATTCCCAGAAGCCTCAGGACAAATCGTTTCATTTAAATTCGATTATGACTGACCTATGATAATTGTTCCATACAGGAGGGCGTTGTCGGTTCCTTGCGATTCCAAAAGCAACCAATTACTAAAGAAGAAAAAGATGATATCATAGAGAGAAAGAGGTCTTCACCTATTATATTTAGGTTTGTATTGCTTTCTCAGATTGCTGTATAAAGAACATTCCAAAACAAAATGACATTCCTCTTTTAAAGAATCACAATTAAAACATGTTCTATTATTTAGAGGAATAAAATAATAAATTGAAAATTGGCAGACTCACTTGATTTTCTATATCAACCACACTTTAAAGGGATACAAATCTGAATGCATGTTTGGAGTAGTGCCAAATTTTAAACATGGAGCGATCGATTTGAATATGTTCGTATTGTAATTAAGAGAATTAATATACCATTTGCCATCAGAATATTTTAAAGTAATTTGATATGACATTATCATATTCAATTTTGTTTTGTTTATTTCTCATAAATCAAATGATACATCTATAGAATCTTTCATTTTAAATGTATAATTTTATTAATAAATGGTATAATTGTTCATTTTTACTGAATAAATGGACAGTTTATGTGGAATTCCTTTTATTTATTAAGTAGTTTGTCATAATTATGTGATGTAATTTGATATTAATGACATTTATTGAATGTTTTATGTTTTTAAATGGAGAAATTTGAATATGCTGGTGATTTGTATCATCAGCGATTATCAATTAAGGTTTTTTACAGCTTGACATACTACAAATTGTGTTAGTGCATTTCTCTATTACATTCGTTCAGTTTTTCTTATAAATGTTAATAAAATGATGGATTGTATCAGTGAGAGCCAAAATATTGTTTTCAGTTTGTTCATTTTGTGCCTTATTGAAGAAAATTGAAATAATCATTATACATAACAGAATGTAAATTTGTTTGATATGTTGAACATTGCATCTTACTTAGATAATATTTTCTAGTACATTAAAAACGAAATTAAAATTATATACTCATCATTAAGGTTCATTATTTTAAAACATAATGGTAATTGTCTAAATGTCTTTCTTTAAAATAGTTACCTTTTTTTCTTAAGTACAAATGTTTTATGTAGCATTTACTCAAACTCAACAAAAATGTTCGTAGTTTAGGAAAGTTTTTTTTTTCTAAATGTTCTTTGGGGTAATAAAAATACCTTTCGTGTCAGATTAGTCCTCAACGGCGGTGTAACGTGAATATGATCATAATAGATGTTCATTAATGAACTTGCTGGTGCTAATATCAATAATAACTCATATTCCGAAAGAAAAAGACTCATTAAAGTTGAAGCTTATTTGCAGTTTCAAGTCTGATTCCATATACATGTTCAGCCGACTTTACAACGTTTTATGATAACTCTCATATCATTGAAATCATCTACAGACAGATGATCACTAACAGTACTCATTTACACCTAGATGGAATGGAACAACTGTAGGTAAATTTCTTGCTCAAGGGAAGGAGCATTGTCACCAGTGGGTTTCGAACCCGAGACATCTTCCACGCTTGTCTTCCACTAAACCACTGCTCCTACATTATTTGTCTATGGTATTTTGATGTTGATCAATGTTAGTATATGACCGTCCATCCATCTGAGCCATCCATCCGCTGATTTTAAGATTCCATTACACTGGCGTTATGATTTTCATTATTTATTTGTTATAATAGAAATTAAATTTCTGAGATATATTTAATAATGACATTTATCTCGATTAAATCGTGCTGCACATTTTAAATCAAAGCCCTAAAAGCGCTGCCGGGACATGGGTACAACAGGACAAAACATTATTACTGTTCGAAATTGTTAAGAATGAGACTATTTTTTCACGCGTAGGTGTTTACCTAACTTCATATCGTTGTGCTTAATCTGACTGCGCATGACCGAATGTAATTGTCAGCGACATTTTTTTAAATACGTTTCGAAGGTTGTGGTCTCTCAAACCATAGTTGCAAGCATCCCATGACAAAACACGTTTCAAATGCCTTACGTGGATGACGATTACGTGCATTCGAATTTCATTTATGAGAGTTTTCATCGTTAAGATATGAAGTGCTACACAATCAATGAAATTTTAATTATGTAACATTATTACATAGTTGAAAAGAAAGTAAAATTCCGTTATGTCCGGTTCTATTTAAATATTATATAGCTTTTCTAAAGCAAATGAAGTTTGACAGATAGAATAATGTTGTAATTAAAATTTTGACATTTTCAAGGATCATTTGAGTGAAAATGGTTAGTCAAGAAAAGAACTTGAGTTTTTGGGTTTTCATGATTATTTAGTGCTAAGTTTTGCATAATGATACTTCAAATTTGATTGAGTACATTTCAAAGAGAATTTAAACATGTATTTCCTATTCACAAAAAGCCTTGTAATTATTCTGGTGTGGTTTTGAAATGAAATTGATTAATTTTGATATGAAAATGCTTTAATCTAAAACATAAAACATTTCAATTGTCTGGCAGTGTCAGCTTTGACAGTCGTTTAAATACAATTTTTAAATACATTGTTTTGAATCGTAGAAACTGCTTAAATTGCATTAAATCCTTAATTGTTTTCAATTCTGTAGTTATTCTTTATTTATTTTAGATATTTGATGTACAAAGGCTGCTTTAGCATATATTAAACCAGTTTATGAGTATGCATATTTTAAGACTTTTGTCATTGAGCAATAGTTTTTTGTTTATATCTTTATTTTATGTTTTTATAACCAACTTCAAATACTTAATTTTTTACGAATAATTGTAGTATAATATTTATTACATTCTGTATAAAACGGACTAAATTGCTCATATTTTCTTTGATCTTTTATTATATTATCAAAATCAAAGTGATAATCATGTGCTTCTAATTTTACCTACCGGTCTTTCTAATTAAAATATATCTTGGTCATTATCCTGATATAAAATGAGTACTTTATATTGTAACATGATGAGCCCCACCCCTTGTATGTACCAGGAGCTCGTGGGTTATTATCTGCTAATCATAATAATATAATTCCTCTCACACGTAAACTTAATTGTATAAATTATTTTGGCTATGTCTTCTTTTTATCTAATAGCTGTGTACTCACTTCTTTTCAAATTGTGTGTTATTAAACATGTTGTAATTTCAAACATGAGGTTAACATCTTGCGTTTTTATTGTCTGAAAAAAATCCTAACAGTCTTTGAAACCTAACGCTGTAAACGCAAAATGAAAATATCAGTTGGTATGAATTTTTACTTATATATACATCAAGTTATCAAACCACAACCTTCATGAAACTTGCAAGTAAAATTCCATAACAACTGCTATTTTCATTAGGCGTTTTCTATATATATACACACATACACTTAAGTTAAGAGCCGTATACCGTATAGGGATCCTTTTTTAGCTTTGATGTATATATAAGGCCCCAACAAATTGATCATATGTTCTATGGATTCGCTCGCACCTTAATTTTGACGGTTTTTACAAAAAAATACTTTTATTTCCACGCTCGCTCATAAAAATTTGGTCAAACCGCTATATAAAGCAAGTGATAAAAGACTTTTTTTCTTCGCTCGCTCGCCTAATTTTTTTTCCAGAAAAATCCGTAGAACATATGATCAACTTGTAGTGGCCTAAGATTATGGAACCTATATATAATGCATGCCATCAGCAGGCTTACATCAATTTTTCAAATTATTTTTGTATATTCTTACAACATGTGTAAACTGTGTATTTTTAAAATTAGTAGATTGGCAGCATTTTTGTTTCTTGTTGTTTCACACTATTGTTTGTGTGTTAAGAAAATATAATAAAAATTAGAAATAACATTCCACTCCCAATATGTAAACGTGATTTCTTGCTGATGTAATATAATTATAACAGAACGGTTATATATTATCTGATGAAATAACTATATAAATTTACCTATAGATCTGATGAGTGGTTTATTGACAGATATGATAATATAAGTATTTTTATAATAAAGTGTATACATTACATGATATTCATGTACTTCTATTGATATATCCACTATGGCATCTTGAAATGTGACGTGATAGGTTTGAACATATGTGGATCACGAATGTTCCCTGCAAAAATAGAGATATTCCATCTCAAAACATCCTTCATGCCAAGCAGTTTGATTTATTTGCTAAGATATATGTTTTATATAAAGCTTTTATGCCCCTTGAAAGATGAAATAAATACTGTTTTCTTTGTAACAGAGCTTGCGAGGATTATGGAATCTGGCTTTGGGAGAATACTGTTCCTTTATTATATACCACACAACTTCATGTAGATGCCATGTTGATATTGTACTGTTATTCTGTCTGTATCATATCATAACAGATGTTTGAAATATTTCCTGACTTTTTCTCTCGGAATAATTAGTCATAAGAGAATATTTTTAAAGATATTTGGTTAATTAAGATTATCTACCCAGGCTTTCAAACACTGTAAGGCAATAACTGATATTTCATTTGTTTTTTGTTGACTGGAGTCAAGACCTCCATTGTCAGATAGGGTCTCTGAAGGCTGATCAACAGGACCATGACAATTTTAATATCAGATTAAAGATAAGCAGATTGGACACGGAGAAGATATGCAAAACATCTTACCTTAACTAGTTCAAATAACTGTATTTTAGTTAATAAATCTATTATATACTAAATACTTCCCTCCAAAATGACCAAAGTGGTCTTCGACGTTTCCTATCATGTTAAACTATCTTGCTGTGAATGGATATTCATTCACAGCAACTAGTCCGGACTGTGATGACATCCAACAAAATAATGCTAAACATGATCAACCATGTTTCAGTTTTCAGTATACTTGCACTTGACATTTATGGAATTTTTGTATTGGCCCGATTGTTCAGGAAAGAAAACGCTCAATCATATTTCTACATAAAGCACTTAAAATATTTAAAAAAAGTTAAAGTTAGAAAAGTTTTAATGCGTGCGTCTATATACACGTCCAGCAAACTTAACTCTTTTCTTATATAACTCTTGATCATTGTAATCACCTTCAGACATATGATCCATCACAGTACCAATTTACACCTATGTGGAGTGGAACAACTGTTGCTAAATGTCTTGTTCAAAGAAAGTAGCAGTCCTATTAGGGATCGAAAGCGAGGCCTATATTCGTCTATATTCTAACCGCGCGTCCTACCACTGGACCACTGCTCCTTCATGATCCAAACTGACCAACTTTTGATCGCATGTCAAGTGCTTCATTATTGTAACCTGGTACATATTTCTTACAAGATTAGATCTGCAGGTTATTTCTAGGACATTTAAAAATGAGTTTGATAATGAATAATCACATTTGTCTGCACATTTAATCCTTTCTTGGCTATTTTGTGTTATTAATGGATGTTGAACAGGTATTTTAATAGCGAAATATAAATACCGTGTTTGTTCTGTTTAAACTGGAGCACCATTTTGACAGTTTGATATTTGATTTGTTGCAGACAGTATATGTCTTTTAATGAATTCTGAATCAAAAGAAAAAAAATAAAACAAGAGGCAAAAACATTTTGTCATGTTTTAAACAAAAAGATAAATTGAGAGTGTAAGGTTGTTTTATATATGCGAAACAAGCGTAAGCATATTAGAAATTCGCACTTAACACTGAACATCTTCTCAAATTTAATGGTGGTTTTGATAAGAAAATGCAATTTAAAAATTGTAAAAAAATGAATAAAAAAAGTGCACAAAATACATAAATTATAGAAAGTATTTATCTAATTGGCACCTTTTATCATTCAGGTTTCAACGTAAATGCTTCAATGTCATGATCTAAAGTGTTTCAGATAACATACACATACTAATGGGGAAATTAAATTTAGTTTTTTGTTATCAATTTATATGATAATTTTATGTCTATTAATGTAAATTATGATAATGTTTTATTCTACACTGTCATTGATGTTATTTCATATTTTATGTAAAAATGACTACCGTTGATAGTATTTTTATTGAAATATTATCATTGTAAACTTTAACCTTTAATGAATACCTGGAAATCCCACTTTCAATTAATGTTTTGAGGCAGCTCAACCTTAGTACATATGTCATGGTGATAATATGAAGTTATTTGGTGTGACTTGAATGAACAGATAAAACATATAAGCCATTTACTGACATGTCTCTTCCTTGTGGTATTTTAATCGATATCATTTAATTACATTTAAGTTATACCTTTTGTTTGGTCTTTCTTTTTGTGTTCAGGTGTGCTGATAAGCTTGCATAAATCATTTAACCCAACTCGATAGTGCAGAATATCGTGTTATGTATGTAATGGAATGTTTGTCTGCAAGCATGACTCTTCTTGTTAAACTGCAGTAGATGGTAGCTTTGATTGTTTCTTTTACTGTTTATATCTGAATAATAAAATTTGGTTTGTATTGCACTTTTTTAGTAAAGCTATTATACTGTCAAAACCAATAAAGAATGAACCAATACAATTCAGGGAACTCATTTGTACTAGACGACTGAACATTAAGTATTCTATAGATATCATTTATTTGAGATATGACAAATAAACATTAATAATTGTTAAAGATTATTTCCATGTTTTTGTATATTTGTAATAAGATAAAAGTAATTGTGTTTTGGTCTGTAAGTCAATTTGTATAAAATAGATTTTATAAGAGTCTGGATCAAAGTTTGACTTGCAATATAAATGGAAAGGTAAACGCCAATTAACTTTTTTATACTGGGTTTAACGCCGTGTCAACACAATGTTTAGGTTATTTTACGGCGTCAAGCCATCCATCCTAGCTGTCCTGGACCCTTGTCTTCAACCAGTACTCACCTACCCTTCCACAAGGCCGGAAACTTCTCCATATACCTTATCAATGGAGGAAAATTGACATAATAGTCATATTTTCATAGAAGGGTATAACCTGCTCGGGTGGAATTCGAACCCGTGCCCCCTTTGTTTCGCAAGTCAACACAATACAAAACTGTAATTAAGTGTTTTAAGAAAATGTTTTAAAATGACCTCTTCCAGTTATCAACACTCTCTGGTGTATAGGATTTAAATTGTTACCAATGATTTAATGATGTCAGAGGATACACCATTTCAAAAAAAGCATTTACCATGCTTGACACAATGACATGCCTATAAACAATAATTTACTATTTTTTAATAAAATTGTTATTATATTCTGTGAAAATAATGTTTAATGTATTCATTATTATGTAATGAACTCATCATAATTTTACAGTTTTACAGATATTTTTACAATTCGTTATTACTTTTGTTAAGACGATTAAATTTTTGATGATGAACCTCAAAATCTAAACGGTGTGTTTCTCATAGATTGTGGCATATGTCACTTGTAAGAATGCACTGAATCATCCGATTTCGACCCACTTTAATCATTTTATTTCCAATATCAGTTTCTATATCTGTTTCAACTGATCGTGTGTGCATTAGTTTGAGTATACCAATTGTTAATCGTATTTAGCTGTTACTTAACTGGATATGTTACTTGGCATAAATACCTTGCGCGCGCAATTTAAAATCTTAGTTTTGGCTTTCAAAACTTTATTAGCTGCTTTTAAAACATTTTGTTTTTCATCTGATTGAACATGTTTATTAACAGTATAGACACGTGTTTGCTGAAGATCATAAGCTAGTGAATGCTGACTTGCTTAAAATGTTTTAAACGTTATACTGAAAAATGTAGTCAGTCAATATTTTCATTTGATATTTTAAAAATCAATTGATGCATGCACTTACAATTTGTTAAAATTTTGCTTTAACAAGTGTTCACTTCAAATTTAAAATGTTTTTCATGTAAAATTATCAAATGATTAAGATAAAAAAGATTAAAATTCTTGATTTCTTGAGCGTTTTTTTCCTCGATGGACATGCGTAGGAGTGATTCAATTTGTGAATTTTTTCTTGCATGATTTTTACTGGTTTCTTGCTCAAATCTGATTTCATCAAGATCAAAACTGTCAGTCATTTCAGAGACATGTTTCTCACATTGTTTTGTCTGTGTTGGAAAGATTTTGTTCAGGAAACATACAAACATTATGTACGATTTTGTACGAAAATTCCTAGTTATCATGAAAATGTATATTTTGTCTTTTTTTTTTTAATTGTACGTTCAGCAAGGGGAATATTTTCTGACAATTGTCCTTTGTAATTTGTTCCTTTGTACCGATACTGTCACTCGACCTACTCAGAGTAGGCTCAGAGAGACTTGATGCTGTTGTTACAAGGTTTTAAACAGTACTTGGCAAAAACCTTCCTCAACTACCGTACTCATATCTGTAAGGTAAAACATGACCAAAAAAACTTTGACGACAAACTATGAAGGCTAGAACCCATGACCGCTTGACCAACAGGAAGAGATACTGGACGGGGCTTTATTACATATTGTAATTTATAACGTATCAAGTTCGCTTTGGACCGATTTTGATCAGCCATTATTTTCAGTTTACTAACTATTTATATTTATTATAAGTCGATTGGGAAGCAAGTTCTAACAACTTAGAATAATCACTCTTGAGTCCGTTTCCTAATCCAGAGTACTTAATGGTAAGGATGAACAGCATGCTTATGGAAACAATAAGGAAGGTTTTGGACGTGTTTCCGGCAGAGAAAATGCATATCTGGTTGTTCAATGATTTATCCTGAAATACAAATTTATTTGATTCGATTTTTGATATTTATTCAGGTTATTCCGCTGAATTCGACAATATAGGACGAAACATATGCGCAGTCAATAGCAGAATTAAAGGTAGGTTTACATTTTCACATTGAGAATGATTGACATGCAAGCGCCAATTTCCTTTCAGATTACTTGTACAGTCGTTGAGAAAGCTGGTTGCACATAATTTTTTTACTTGTGAAGTTTGAAAGATTAAATATAACTGCTTGTTAGTCATTGGTTGCTATTCAGTGATTAGTACGAATGGTGTGCTCAAATTATCAATGCTATCATACATCAAATGATAAAACAACATTTTCATAGTTTATTATCCAGTAAATCAATAAGCCAAACATGACACTATGAAACCATAAACCCTCGGTCTTAATACTGGTTATATTTGATTTAAAGGTATCTTTTACTCCTTCATGGAATACATTCAGAAATGTCATCGTTGTATAGTAATATGTTTAGATACCATATGAGTGTGGCATACTCTCAGGAAGAAACTACTGTAATCAATCAATTATTATACTATTGTCTTACAGCAAATAATACTGACATTAGAGCAACAATATTTTTATCTATAATGCTTTTAAGGCTTATCTTATGTTATTATCATACATTGGTACTTTCTTTGGTTTAAATGCAAATAGTTCGTCTAATGAGTTTTACTCAAGCTTCTTTGTTTCCTCGTGATCTAGGATTGATTCTTGGCCGTAGTAGATTTTATATTTTCTTGGTTATTCACCAAAGAACGCCGCACCATGACTTCTATAATCCGAAATACTAAGTTCCGTTTGAACGATTACTTTTTTATATCTAATTATAGGGTTGGTTGGATTTTGTTTATTTTGTGCTGGCGTAATTAATTTAGTAATGCATTGTTATAAAACAGTTGTGAAAATAAAATATGAAAATATCAAAAACATCTGACAATTTTCAAGGATCAATGATATCCCTGTCGAGTTTGTGCCATTTGGGCTACAAACATAACGAAAAGGTCCTGACGATAACGAGAATGTAAGGTCAAGGTTACTGTTTTTTCAAAATGGAACATAACTTGTCTGATCTTAATTTGCAATACATCGTCCTTAGTTCACTGTATATTAAACTGAAGTTTCTTATTTCAATGGTTCACAGGCAAAGAATGTATCGCACAGCTCTAATTTGATAACCGTACAAGTTTCTTCTTAGAGCTTAAAATCGTACTCTCAATCAAACTCGTTAAATCAATAAAACAAGAAAATGTGAAACCATAAACAATCAGTCTTAATATTGGCTATATATGATTTAATAGTATATTTTACTCCTTTATGGAATACATTCAGAATTGTCCTGATTGTATAGTTTTATGCTTGGATACCATACAAGTGTGGGATATTCTCTGATAAAAACAGTATGGTTATCAATCAATTATACCATTGTCTTACAGCAAATAATACTGACATAAGAGACATGAATACGTTGCTATTTCATATTGCTATCAAGACGTATCATGCCTCATACTATGATTATTTTGCTTTTTATCTTATGGTTTATTCAATAGTTGTTTGGTTTCATCGTTTGGCTGCAGCATTTGTTCGGTGTTTAGTGTTATACCCTACCTGTTATTGTCTACCGTACAGATCTGAGTTTAATTCTTGCCCGTTATAATCTCCCTTATGTAACTGAACTGTTTGAATTTGTGTTGGCTATTTTTACAAGCCTGTTTACTTCAGTTTGTATATCTATTATCATCTGATTTATATAAGCAAGAGATCACCGGTTCTAGCAAAACTGCAAGGGCGAGTACATTGGATGTTTCAACATTGTTTAAGTCATATAGCAGTGAGACTGGTCAGTAGTTATACTCAAGGTTTGTGGGGGTTGCCTAGATCTATGGATTCAAGCTTTTAACCTCGTTCTAAGCATATAACTATGTCAGAGGTTACCAAATGCCCTACTGAAAGTAGAGGTAGGTGTTATAAGAACAATATAAAATATCTCATGACCAAACACCACGAAATTTCTGAGAAAAATAATCCGAAGTTGTATGCTAATATTTTACTGTCTGACTCTCTATTATTACAACTCGTTCTCTTTCACACTAGATAAGTTTTATTGAATTCTGACTTGGATGGGTTTTTATGGTAATTCTTTTTTGATTGACTCTAATTATTTCAGCTCAGTGTGGCTTATTTTTAGAATACGGGGAATTGTATAAAAAAGAATTCCCCTTAATTATAGGGATCTAAAAATCTACAGGGGCTTGATTCGCTAGTAATGTGGAGTCAGGGAAATGTGATTAAGTTAATGAGAATGAAAACCTTTTTAATGAAATTGGAGAAATGCTGATAAATGTGTGAAACGTCAATTTTCTTGTGTATTTTATTTACTTTATTAACGTGAATCCATTGAGTGGTTTATTAGTTTGTATTAAAGTATCTCAGTGTAGTGTGACGGTTGGTGATATAAAGGCTCTACCCATGTGAATGGGTCATTTTAAAACATTAGAAATGGAAATTTATAATCATACCCCCAAAAGTTTGTTTTGAGGATCTGTAGGAGTCAGTATGTCGGTCGGTCGGTTGGTCGGTCTGTAGCATTTACTTGTCCGCTCAATTTCTCAGTACCTATGGTACGGATTTGATTAATACTTCACGCATAGACCCGGTATCAAGCAGACATGTGCATATACTAATTTGGTTACAATTCATTAAGTTTTCGTAGAGTTATGACCTAACCAATAGCAATTTCTTGTCAAACACTCATTTGAGGGTATTCATCACATTCATGGATAGGTCTAGTTTAATTTGGTTCTACTCTTACCCATTGGAGAACAATGCTTTTTTAAGCCTCATCGGTCACCCTGCAGCAGTACTAATTATGTACTTCGATCATTAATAAGAATTTAATATGTCTTCTTGATTGTACAATTTAAGATAGTTTGAAAATTGGTTGTATATGCGAGGCCATATAGATGAGAAAACTGCATGTAATATTTTGACTTAACAAGTCTGCATGAACTGAATAGACGTTGCCACATCACTTCTATAATTAATTACATTTATTAATTTACATAGTTACACCATTAAATAAAAAGAACATTCCTTCATGCTTGTTAAATGCATTGAGTGAGAAATGATATGGAAATCTGTTGCATTCCTTAGTCACAGTTTCTTTATCAAACCAATTCATCTTTCTCAATTGGGTAATGTCATAATTGTGATTAAAAACACCAACTTAATGTGCCTGTCGTATGGCTATTCATAATATTGCTATGACTCATATTAAAACAAGTGTTTCTAATTTTAAATCTTTCATAGTTTCATGTCGCACAGTCCCATGTATTGTATTTTTACCACAACGCTAAAGCTGGGAAATTTCTTGTCTCATAAAGCCAATACAAATGATTTGTGTCAAGATTTTTATGCCACGCAGTTCAAAGATGACAATCTTGTTCATTTATCTTAAAGTCTGGGTCCTTGGCTCAGTAAGTTATAGCAACAGTTTTTCATGATTTGCATGTAAAATGATGTTAATCAAGGGAGATTGGAATCTAGGGATGGTATTTCTCACATTCTTGGAATGGTATGGAGAATTTACAGAGCCTAATTTCTGATTTTACCATAATAGTGACATTATTTTGTAATGATATATACATTAATTAAATAGAGATCAATGGGTCTTTTTCACACAAAAATAGTACAGTCAAATAAATATAGTCATTTTCATTTTGTTGTGAGATTTCATTATATTGATAAAAATGCATGTAGGTTTTATATGATCTAATGGAGATATTCAATGGTCTGCAAAATTCAAGCTTATATGTGTGGCTGCGACCATGTATAGCGCAGTAGTTGAGTGAATGATTAGGAATCCGAAGGTCACTAGTTTTGAATCCTGTACATGACAATTTGACCCTCATTGAATATTCAAATATTAAATAATACATTATTATAAATTACATTGGCATTATTCTTAGTTCGAAACTTTGGTAAAAAAATCTAAAACTAATAATTTTAGGAAGTCTGGTCATTAAATGTTCTAACGGCCATTCTTCCTACTTCCGGCGTATCAAGAAAGGCAGTTAATGACAGACATTGACAAAGATATGTGCTTATTATTGATACAGGTAAACAGATCGGGTCCAGTTATCTTAAGCATTTAAATGAACAATGAGTGGGCCTATCAGCTGCTAAGATAAGCATTTAAAGGTTGTCGCACAGTGGCATCAAGCTCTGTAAAACCAAACCAAACTATTTATTATATCCTTTCATAGGTTTGGCTCGAAGACCAATGTGGTTATATATAAATGATTACATACATCTACAATCAAGGAGTAGACATAGATTTTTCTAAGTATTACTTATATTTGATTATATCTAAACATTACTTAGAAACGTTTTGACCCGAATGTCACCTTGCAATTAGTTCTTGTCAGCTCTTAAGTAAACAGGGTCGAGAAGATCTTAAATGAAAAATTACCCAAATATTTGACCACACTCGATGGTCAGTGTCTGATGAATGACATTTTTTCCATTCCAAGATTAGAAGAGAAATGAGTTGCGGTGGTTTCTGTCTATTTGAAAAATTATTTTCACTGATAGTTTTACGTTCTATGTGAAATCTTGCTATCTGATTTTCATACTTGGCTTAGATACAATACTTTGACTTCCTTTGGTAACCATAGCAATTATTGGTTCCAAAATTTCCCATAATTCATGCTGAGGCTAATAAGCTGTAGTTACATGGAACGTTTTCCAGTAAGTTAATATTGACAATTGAACTTTGCTTTCTTGCGACGCCACAATTATTATGGATATTTGTGCGGGGAACAGTTATTATGTCCATTTGAAAATAAAATAAAAGAGTTGCATGGTTTATTCATTGCAATAGTATTTATTATTGCATGTCTTTAGCAAATGCATCATGTTGCCAATAAAAGCAGTCAAATAAAATTATTGACTTGGAGACAGATCAAAAAGAGAATGTTAAGTTTTATGTTACTCTGGATGCAATGTTTTGTTGTGACACAAACTTTGATGGAACTCCAATTCATTTCAACTAAATTGTGGAAAACGTTATTATTCCCCGCCCAGCTAGCTGTGACTGTAGTGTATGGTTTAAAACGCATGGATATGATCGTTGTTTTTTACTTTTAAAATGCAAATGGCGTCTCATAGTTACTTGTTTTTTTGAAAACACTTAATGGTTGACTGTTAGTTATATCTATTATTTTAGTTTGGTTTAACACCGTAGCAACACATAGGTCATACCAAGGCGGTCATACACCTACTCACCGTTCCAGGGAAAGCTAAATCCCTGGATTGAGCTGTTAACCAGTTACTAGGCGCTAATTTCGTCAGTGTCTGACAACTGTCTCACATGATTTTGAATCAGTGGTAAGAGGTAGAATGGTTGCAGTAATTATTTCATGACCAAACTCCACGAAAGTATGCCCTGTCCTTGAATCAAACCCACAGTCCCTCGATCAGTAGATTTGTGGGTTACTGTCTGCGCCAGCCGGGTGGAATTGTCATTAATAAATGATAATATAAAATAAGACTTTTGGATATTTGCTGGCTGACTAGGTAGCATGTTATATAAGTACAAATGAATGTAAACACAAACCGAATCAATAATGTGAAAATCATCAGAGCTTGTGCTAGTGACAAAAATGCACAATTGGACAAGTCCCTGAGGAATAACAACTAGACATTAACAGGGCATTAAGTAATTATTTGTCTACAATTGGAAAGTTTAGTGCATTGATATTAGAGTTTGATATGAAGTTTTGTTACCCAAGCATATTGATGGAACTTCAGCTTGGTGATATTACTTCGATGACTTTGTCAGTTAGTGTTTGTTATCATAATTTTGGTTTTGTATCAGAGTCGATTAAATAAACAAAGAGAAGAGAGAAAGCGACAGGAAGAGAAAGAGACAGGGAGGGTTTCATATAGCGAAAGAGATAGAGTGATAAAGATAGGAGGGAGAATAAGATAGGACGAGAGACATATTAGAGCTGGGAGAGAGAGGAAATACAGAAAAGTGATTAAGGGAAAGTTAATAAAGGGGATAGATTGAGGAGAATGTGAGGAGTAGCAGAAAGGTAGGGATACAAATAAGAGGAAAGAGAGGACAAGGAGAGTAGAAATGCGATATGATGAGGGAGATTGTAGAAGGAAAAGAAGATGGAGAAAATGAAGAGGACAGGGGGTGGAAGGAGAGAAAATGATATGGAAAAAATGGAATGATATAGTAAGGGAGTGGGAAATGGAAAGATAGAGACACAGAGAAAGATTGAAATACTGAAAAACATAAAGACAATAAGAGAGTCATGACGACCCTGGATCGCTCACCTGAAAACCTGGATACAAAATCCTCTTACAGTTTTACTTTAAGCTGTATGAAAACTGTGATCTTGAGGTCACAATCCAAATATGAAAGCTCTTGACCTTTCAGTATTTGAGAAAAATATTTTTTAACATTTCCTTAAATAACTCTATATAAAATTTGTGACCCTGGGGCAATGCCAGTTTTGACCCCTAAGGTTAAACAGGGTCTAAGAGTGAGAAGAAGATTTATTTATAAACATTTCCTTATTTAAATCTGTTAAATCTGTCAATATTGACCCCAGGGGCATACTTTAAACAATCTTTGTAGAGGGCATTGAAGTGATGCTACATGCCAAATTTGGTAACTGTAGGATTTATGAGTTTTGCCAAGAAGATGTTTTGTTGACGCACGTCGCACGACGCACGACGGACGAAGCTTGATCACAGGTGAGCTAAAAACACAGGCACACAGAAAAAAGAGGGGGGGGGAGAAAAGGGAAGAGCTATAAATATCAAAGTTAGTGACAGTATGAGATAATTAGTTTTAGACATATTGGGTACAATGTAATTTAAAGTTGAAAGACGAGATGTGAAAGGTGATGCATGCCATGTTTATAACATCATTAATTATGTAAAACATATAATGGCTTACATTTAACGTAACCAACAAAACATCGCTTGTTGTTAGAATACTCTCTTTTGTCATGTTGCTCATTTCCTAGACAAAAAAAGTAAATTAAAAGTGATTAATGAAAGCTTGTAACATTCAACAGAGAAATTCAACCCAACAGTAATTTGATATCCAGAACTTAATTTTAATGTGAAATTGATACAATACATCACAAGTGATTTTAATCTAAGATTTGGTGATGTAGTCATATATCAAGGGTGATGTCACACTGTGTTGTTTAGATGAATACCGATTTACTTTATTTCTCTGTTATACCATATATATTGATAAAAGATACTGTTTACATCAGCCATGTTTTATATTCCTTACTATAGATTTTTGTCGAGCTTGTTTATTACGTTTTACCCTTTCACTTTTTATAACGTTTTTAAAATCAGCATGTTCGACATTAGATTGGTACTTGGATTATTCATGAATTGCTTAATATTGAAATTATATTTCGTGAATTTTGGTTGGGTTTTCTGATCAGCCGATGACAGAGGTCTTGCCCCGTAATGACATTTGAAAATGAAAATTAATAAATTGCCATATGAGTATTAAATACTAGAATGCTGACTTTGTTTTGTCGATTACATATTCGGTGTCAAACAATTTTCAATATGGTCCACTGTATGGCAATATATTTCTTCATTTTTTGATAGGTAAAATTTATGATAATGTGGAGGGCAGCATATTATCAACCAACTTATGATTACATAACTATATACAATATAGAAGGACTTACAAGTAAAATTGGTCGTAAGACCATATACAAGCAATACAAGCTCCAGGCACCTTTGCTTCCACAAAATATAAAATTTGCCGATTAAGGGTGCTACTGGTGTATATTTTGTACGATGTTCTGTCAGGGTACCGAACAGACTTAATCATGAGTACTTTATGCATGGTTTAAAGTTGTATTTGAATTCATTACATATAATTATTTAACATCATGGTCTACATTCCCAATCTAACGCAGACAATTTATGATATCTTTGTGGACTAAACCCATTAGTTCAAGCAAACATTTTAATATAAGCAATATTATTCTTTATAATTCTGATTTTTTTTGTCTTCGGGACACATCTAAGTCCATTTGCATTTATGTTTGTATGTTTTCGAAAACACTGCAATAGAGGATTTTTATCTTCACATGTAGGTCATACTTACATAATATTCATGAATTTTGCTGAGACCTAAGTTATTTTATTAACAACAATACTGAGTCCACTGAGAGTCCACAAACTGTAAATATCTCATTTTTCTGTCTGCTTGTCTTGGTGCAATGAATACAGAATTTTTATGTTTAATACAATATGATAATTGGGCCCATCACGTCTGGAAAGAAATCAGTTTGCTTATAGATATTCATGAAAAAATATGATCTATATATAAATTTGACATATTTCACATACCTCTTGGGCGACATAGATCAATTTTATGATTTGATCTAGTTTTGTTTCAATGGTGTTGTATATTTATCTATATTAAAAGATGTCTGGACGACTAATTACTCAGAGATTTGGCCAAACATTTCATTGACTTGTACTTCTCTGATGGAAACTCAAAACCCTGTGTTCTACATCTGTGTAAAATTGGCTTATCATCTTTCTGTGAAAATGTGCTGAACCTCTGCTGAGTACTAAAGGCTCATCTTCTTTGCTGTTAAAGAAGATTCGAAGTTACTCACATACAAAACGTTAAAGTGCGGGTTTAAGTCTGATTACATATATTCTTACATGTTCAGCTGACTTCACAATTTTGAATGATATCGCCTAATCCTTAAATTCTCATTTAGGCAGGTAAACTCTCATAGTGTTCATTTACACCTAGGTGGAGTGGAACAACTGTAGGTATATTTCTTACTCAATAAAATTAGCAGTGGTTCTAGTTGGACTCAAACCCGCGACCTCTCGATTTCTAAGAGCGCAACCTACCACTGGACCACTGCTCCTACACTTTTAAGGTGATCCTTTAAATCTCCTTTAGCAGTAAAATCTGAGTGACAAATGAAATTGATGAAGCCTGATTGTTACTTATTTTCGTCTACAACAAAATTAGTATTACTTGTTCGATATTATCATAGATACCGGTCAAGACCCGGATTGTTTGTTTGTTTGTTTGTTTTGTTGGGTTTAACGCCGTAGCAACACATATAAGGTCATATAACGGCGGTCAGTCAACCTACTCACTCCTCCCGGAAAGGCTAAATCTCTGGATTTAGCTGTTAACCGACTACTAAGCACATACTTTCGTCAGTGACTGACAACTGCCCTACATAATTAAAATCATTGGTAGGAGGGAGAATGACCACAGAAATAATTTCATGACCAAGCTCTACGAAAGTATGCCCCACCCGGGAATCGAACCCACGACCCCTCGATCAGTAGACTTACATGCTTCCAACTGAGCTAGCCGGGCGGCTAAGACCCGGATTATATAATGAACACCAATAAGGGTCTTAAATGTACTCATCATTAGTAAACTGAGGTTAGAGTAGCATGAGTTATAATGAAGTTCTGAATGTATTAGGGGTGAATTATGTTGTTGCAGAAATAGTGTGGAAGGTTAAATTTCAAAATATGCAGGTTGTTTTCTATTATGAATTATTATGACTAAGATTTGTTTTGGGGTATATTTCATGATAAGTTCATGTATAACTTTGAAATGATTAATTTTTGTTCTGTATTTTACCTGAGTTGGGTGCAGTTCATAACTTGAGTTGAAAGTGATTTTACCAGAAATAATTATATGTTTTTATGTGGGATGATATATTTGGCATATAAAATCAGAATCTGTTACAAATTTTTGGCTTGTATCTCCTTGGTTGCTATCCATAGATCTTTATAAAATGATCTGACTGGATTACTGTTTAATAAGACTCCAGGTGTTCTCTGTTACCATTATGTACTCATCAATGTGGTACCAGTCTGATTGAATTATATCAGTATACAAACTTTGATTTGATTGGTTAATAATCTCCTCATTAGATACCTGTTGACCAATGAGATAATAGCTTATATAATCTAGGATGTTTGTATTGGAAGGTGATGAGCATGCTGTGCCCTGATCATTATAAAATGGTGTTAATTATATTTACTTTGTTATCAGTAATGTTAGTTAATTAGAATTTAATTGCCTGGATGCAGTGAGTTATCACACTTCCTTAAGTACAATATAATAAATAATACTTCTTGGCAATGATAGATAAATGGAATGAAGAGTGTTTTTATAGATTTATAGTTATTTGCATACTTAATAATCATTATTTTCTGATTTTTACTGCATATGTAGGGCAATTCCATCTTTTGTTCTCTTTTGTGGTTCCATTTTTATGGTGCTTAACACAACATTGTATTTTGACATTTTTTTAATTCAGGCACAATGTGCTCGTTAGCTTATTTATTAACTGTCTTTACAGGGGCTGAAACCCCAAGACCTATCACAAATTTGAATAGATATGACCAAGAAATCAAACCCAACACCCCTAGATTCACTGTCAGGCAAGCTACTAACTAAGCTTACTGAACAGGCTTTCTTTTCTTTTTTTTGCTTTGGGTTTAATGCCGTAGCACCAGATTGTATAGGTCATATAACGGCGGTCAGTCAACCTACTCACTGTTGCTGGAAGGGCAAAATCTGTGGATTTAGCTCTTAACAAACTAATAGACACATACTTTCGTCAGTGACTGACAACTGCCCTACATGATTAAGAATCATTGGTAAGAGGGAGAATGTCCGTAGAGTTAATTTCATGACCACGTTCCACGAAAGTATGCCCCTCTCGGGAATCAAACCCACGACCTATCGCTCAGTAGACTTGCGTGCTACCAACTGAGCTAGCCGGGCGGCAAGGGCAGGCTTTAATTCACTAGTTTTTGGTAATTACAAATATCATAGTAATTCAACTAAATTAACATCAGTTGAAAATGTTAGGTTTCTACAATATGATTGTTTATTATGTGTTTGTGTTATAATATTTACTCGTCTAAAGTGCTCATTTTTTAATAAACAGGTTTTGTATCTTAAGCTGTCATTGATTGGGCTCGAAGCGTATCGACGATATTGATATATCGAGAAATGAATATCAACGATATACATGTAGCTCGTTTAGGATAACTTAAGACAAAATACAACGATATCATTTTTATACACAGGTGGATTTAAGTTTAGAACTCGTAATTATCTACTATTATCAGTGTGTTTTTAAAATTTAGTACGAGAACACACGTTCCTCGCATTATGACATGTTTAAGATTTTCATTACACAAAATGTTTTATGCAATACCCGAGTCCCAAATATGTAAACAAACTGAGTCGTTTGTCTCAAATTATCCTAAACGAGCTATACACCAATATATATCAACACCTTCACTGCAGTACTATACAAACCTTTATGTAGTCATAAACTCATAATAGATGTATGTTTGTCATGAATGTTATAGCTTCTGTGCTGTGGACTAGAACTATTTCCTCGATGGGGTGCCGTCAGTGTTTAAGATCTATCAGTTCGTATTATGACAGCGCACCTGTTTCCGCTTATGATAGATTGTTCGTCTCACAAATTTGACCCTTATTAGTGACTTTTATTTAATTACCTATAAAGGCAATCTCTCATACAGAGTTGTCGATCCTTACAGTGATCTTTATCTCTGTTAACGTCTCGAAAGTAGTCCCAAACACGTGATCGTTTAAAACGATCATGTGACAAATTTTGAATTTTTTCCATACGCAACAGACACACTAACTAACAGATCACCTTTCTTGTCTTGTAGATGTTCAACGGCTTGTCGTTGACAGTCCCTAAGCACTTAATTTATGTCATAATTTTTAGCAATATCATCTATTGTTGACATTTTTAGCGGATGAGTAAAAAAGCCAAATTACTCAGAATAGGAAGACGTTTCACGAGAAAATAGTTCTTGTAAATATAACTCTTTAAAAATTGGATTTCGCCTATAATAAAATTCTATTTCACGTAAAACTAAGATAATATATATAAAAGACGAATTACGCTTTCGATACAAAATCTAAATTATATTACTATTTTACAAGAATCTTGTAAAACCTGAGACGTTTACAGAGATACAAATCACTGTAAGGATCGACAACTCTGTATGAGAGATTGCTATAAAGGATCTACTATCGATATTTCAAATGCATATCGATTATTGATCGGAAATAAATATTATCGATACAGCGATATCGTTGGAATCAATGACAGCTCTATTTGTATCTACGTAATTTGTTTCAGACATGATGTCTCTTACACACTTGACTGAATAGTTTTGTCTGATGTAATTCCAATTATGTTTAAATTGATTCAATTGTTTAAATCAGCATTTCTGCAAACCTTTTCTAATAGTAATAGAGGTAACTATCAATTAACAGTATATCATGTAAAACTCTTTATAAATTAATGACTGCATGGTGCTTAAATTGATGTCTCAAAAAATGCCATTGTTCATTATTGGAATAAATCTCAATTCTCAAATTAAACTTTCATTATGTTCAGCACATTTTATTCTTTTGAAGTGGTTATAAAGTACTCAGAGCTTGTTAAGGTCAGTTTATATGCTATAAATATTAAACTCACAGTTGGATGCTGATTGAAATCTAATGTTTCAATAGTATAACTTGTCACTTTGGAAATTATACTGTGACCTTATGCAGGTTGAGAGGTCAACTTGTTGAATGCTAGGTCATTACCAACATAGAAATTAGTGTAATTTTATCCTGTTGCTGAAATTAGCTATCAGACAGGATTTTAGGGTTCAGTTTCTGATTTATTGTTAAAGGGATTATTCTCCTAGTGAAAAATATTGCATGAAAGATGAAAGTTGACTAGTTATAAATGACAGAATCGGTCATTATGTGTTGACAGATAGGGGCCGAGTGAGAGTTTTATGTGGTAGTATAACACAACGCTGACCCTAATAATCATTGAAATGATGGGAAAAACATTCCTTTCTTCACCAATTGAAAATAAATGCCTATTTTGAATCTCATTAACTTATTCTGTTGCATTACTGAATTTAAAGCAATTAATTGGCTAGCAGTTATATTTGACAGAAAGAATTATTATCGTCTGTCAAAGTGACTAAGCCCCTAAAAATGTTTTTATCTTACTCCTTGTTGCATCCAGACCCCATTTAATGTTGAGCTGTTCAAAACTCCCTAAAATTCAGAGTCCAGATTCCAAATTCCGGAATTCCTATGCAGATTAATGCTACATTTCAGTGCTCATGTACTGGTATTTCAAAACCGTTCACAATGTTGACCTTATTTGGGTTTGAGACCTAAATAACTATCACAGTTTCAGTTAGTTGTATTATTCCACAGTTCCTTTGTTGTATTCTCTTGTAAAGAGCTTATTTCCTGTTCCTGTGCATAGTTTTAAATGACTGATGTAGAATTTATTTTGTAATTATGCGTATTCAAATCTCATACTCAGTCCAGATTGAACTAAACCTAAGAATAACAAACGACATGCTTAGTTAATATTGACGTTTAGCCAAGCAGTGGCTGTAAGAACAGTTACATCAACGCTAGTTGTGTAATCTTTAGATAGCAACCTGTGCTTTGGTTCAAATCCAATCCATATAAAGTACGATTCATTGTTCCTTAAAAAGTGACCTTTAATGACCTGATACCTAGGTCCGTTGAGCAATTGCTAGTGACCGGGCTTACACGCTTGGCTTCCTATGGTTGTTATTATTTTCCATAAAATTTAATAGGATAGGCAAGTGCTGGTTATAGACCACCGTCCAGGAAAGATAGGTTATGTGTAGGCCTTAACTTTGGTTGATATGGTTAAAACCCTATAAAGAACAAAATGGTTTATAATTCTGGCTTGACAGTAGTGTAAATTAGAGTGATTTATGATTTTTTCATGAATGAACTCTGTAATAAATATAATCTTGAATAGCTTGGGTTTTTTACTGTCATTTTCATATCTGCGTCGTTTCATTTTGGTTCCTGAAACTTTCTTGTATCTTATGATACAGCTTTCTTTAGCAGCATTCCTTAAATACTAGAACATTGCATTGGATTATAATAGCAAGTGGCAAATCCCTTTTTATTATACAAATATATTACATGACATCAGAGTATCATCTTCATAGGGATTTTTCTCAAGAGGTAAGATTTGCTTAGTTAAACTTGAAGATGGAGCATGGGCAATTTTTAGAATTGCAGACTGTCTACTACCAATGATGTTGTACAATTTTAGAATTGCAGAAATGTCTAAAACCACCCAGGTTTTAGAGATCTCAAGTTTTCTATTAAATCATCGTTAGGTTACTGAAGTACTACAGTTTCATAGTGTTTTATTAGAACTATAGAGGATACTTATCAGTTGAGAATGAAGGTTGATATGCTTGTAATGTTTGTTCAAGTGTATTTTCTTAACTGTAGCATTATAACAGTATGAAGAAAATTGGCAGTTTTGTGGCTTAGGTAATCAGCCTTATCTCTCTCGTTGGGGAAAGTTCTAATGAAGCTTGCAGATTTTTGGTAGATAACTTGTCATCTAAAACATCACTTCTCTATGCTCTAGTTGAATGTTACATGGAATTTGTTTATAATCATGAAGAAAATCATGCAATTTTCTAGTCCTGTTTAATTGATTTTTCTAATTGATTAGATCAGATGGAGTTTTTTCATGGCTGGATTCCGTTATAATTATATAATTTCTTTTTTTCTCGTAGTGGATATAAAGGCAGATTTGTTTTAAAGTTTTTCGTATGTTCTTGATTTGTTAGATACTTAGAGTCTGTTCTCGCAACATGATGTATGTTGCATGCTTAAACTATCATGCTTGAACTAATTGCTTTAACTTATCATTATCTCAATTGCAAGTGATTGTGTTCGTCTGCATAATTAGTAACATCAAAGAAATTACTTAAATGGTTTTTTTTTAATGTGAAGTCAAGAGTTGATTTTAGGAACTGATTGTGAATTGATGTGGAATGCAAATATAGGAACCCAGCAGTAGTTAATTATGACTTATTTTACGCGTCCTTTTTTGAACTAATGGAATGTGTATTACGTACAATGTACATGTGGAGACCCGTTGGCAGGTGGCTGGACTTGCATGCTGGCATCTGGTTTGCCTGCTCTTAAAATCAAGCATTTCTGTCTGTTTTTCTCCAAAACTAGTCAAACTGAGTGTTGCAATGAATATGTCATTGTACTAACCTGTTCACATTATGAGGAGAAGGATATGTAAGCAGCCGGAGAGTTCATTCGGAAGAGCACTCGCCTTGTAAGCGAGAGGTCCTGGGTTTTTGTCGCGGTCGAGCTGCATAGTTTTTTCCCTGTGACAAATACAGTGTGCATAAGTTTGCCGAGCAGGTCAATCTATCAATGTAACAGTGTTATGGTTATTGAACTATGTAAATAGCATATTGGGTGACATTTTGTCCCCTTGTCTTGTTTTGTCTGTACTACTGACATTAAAATAGATTAATTATTAGTACATGTGTTTTGTGGTGATTTAAAATAAAGATTTTTTCGTTACTTTATATCTTAAATCAGCATAAAACAAGCATTTTTATACTTGTTTTGTATTACATAGATCGTCTTGTTTATTTAAGGATTCTATCTCAAATCTTTGGGGACTGTTAATATTTTCTTGTACTCCTCAACGAACATTGCCCTCTAACCTTAATTTGTTTAAGTTTGTGCGAGTTGATTGCTCGGAACAAAAGATAGTTTGGGGCTATGTCTGTAAAATCATTCTGTACAGAAGCTAATGAATGTGTAAATTGGTCTGCTTTAGACCATTGAGTAAATAAAGGCATTTTGATTAATGAACAGCCACTGACCAAAGGTTGAAATGACCGATAGAATAACTGATGCGCAAAATAAGCTCTGACCAACTGGTCAGTTCAAAGGGCATGTGATGCATGGCTGGAATGCATACCATTGATTATTTAAAGAGGTGTGGAGTCAATGATGTGTGACATACAAAATGATGTTAATGAAGCATTGTTTGTTTCTTTTGATCATCAATGAATGTAGGAACATTTGATTAACAGTTGATACAGCTGTAAATCAACATACAAGTCCTTTAATGTCCAATGTTGAGCAGTTAGCTGCTTCCTGAAATACTTATACCTACAAGATTAGTTTTAAATTAGGATCATCATTGCTTTATCTGTTTTTAACATACCAACCTGGTTAGTTAAATGCAAAGTGCTTAAGTGCATCTAGAGGCCCTGTTTAATTCCCAAACAAGTGATACATACCTTCGCGATGTTCGGTCTAAATTACATTTAATACTTCTTATGATTTTCCTTCATCCTACCACTGTATCAACTTATAAGGTTGTCAGCTTCTTGTAAAGATAAGTACTTTGTACTGGTTAAAGCTTTGGTCCAGAGATCTTAGCTTCTCCAGGGACAGTGAGTAGGAGGAATAATCACCAAGATATTGCTGTAAAATTGCTGAAAGGTAGTGTCAAGTATCATATATTACCTTACCTACGGAACCTTTTCTCACACTTCTATGTAGACTTAGGTGCATGAGATCACTTATAGTTTGCTTAGAGAAACATTGACATAGCTTCTAGAATATGGAATCATCCATTTAGAGAATTATATATTGATACTGTCAACCTAAGTTAGCCTCTAGTTTAAACATGCCATATATTTATTGAAATAGAATGAATATATATAGCTACCAATTGGATATTTTTGTTTGTTTTTTTGTTTATTTTTTGTTTGTATAATTGAATGAGAAATGAAGTGTCATGCAATTGGCCAACAAATCATTAATTTTCCTCCAGATATAGTCTGGATCAAGTTGATTTTAACTGAAAGCAACAAAAATGCTGTTGTTTTTTACTGTCTGTGCTGAAACTGCTGTGCATTCTGGTTTTACTTTTTTGTTTGTTTAGCATTTATAATTAAATGCAGATTATAGGGACTGCCTGCTTATTGTAAAAAAGAGGAGAGAGTGCTGAAATTGATGTGAACAGAAATTAAGAATGATAAAAGCAATGCGATATACTACAAATACATATGCCTACTGTATTTTTACAAATTGTAGTTAAATTTGAACTATACAATAAAGAGACTACGAAATTGATATTTTAGTTACTTAGAAGGAATAACTTTCTGCCAACTTAATTTTGTTCAATCTTTCCGAGACGGTGCCAACCTAATTTTGCGATATTATCAATGGCAGTGTTAATTTCCTTTCAAATATAATGTTTTTCATTACAAGTTGGCAATTGTGCTTGACTATGGTTATTTAGATTGTTTTACTTAAATTGATGTATTTCAGCCTTGTCTTAGATTTGATAGCAATATAGTGTTTTATTGCTTTTTTGCAATATTGGCAGTCAGATTTATTTTCCATTACTGTCAGAGCCATCTCAGAGGTTAAAATAATATCAAGCAAGTTAATGCAATGGTAACATCAAACAAAGTAGGATGTTAAAAAACAAAACGGTGTACTAATCACTGCAATAATTCACTCAGTGCCATATCCTTACGTCTGATTACTTCTTTTGTCGCTATAGAGCCAAATTCATAATGGCTCGACCTATCCAGATGGTGTCAAGATTCTGCTAACAATTTCACTGCAGTGTTATTAAAACTCATGCCCTCCATGCCGATAATGGCTAAACTACTGGGCTCTTTGAACTGAGCTTTAGATTGATTGAGGGATTTTCAATACCCTCCCCCCTTGTATTAATGTATTTCATGAAGTGTCCCTTTTTTGTTTTGATTAAGTTCCATTAGGTATTTTATATTCATAGTTTTTCTCATTATATCCATTCTATTGTTGACACTATGGTTGCTATAGTTATTTAGAATTCATGCTGGTACTTGTTATTTTTATTGTCCGAAAGAAAAAAGGGAGAAATAATGTTATGGAGTGTTAATGAAGTGTTAAACATTCAGGACTGTTTTTATTTTTATGAATATGTTTAACTTTTGGTAATTGTTTGAAACTATTGTTTGTTTAGAACTATATTTTGTTATTGTGAAATTGATACTGAAAATAAAGAAATTGAGAAGTGTCACATTGTATAATTAGTTTCATATATTGTGATATAGTTTTTTTAAGAATGATGGACTGTTGCCTCCTTAAATTGAGTCAGTTGATTTCATGTTTTGATTACATTTATTGATTGGAAAATGGCCTGATTCATTAAATTTGTTCCAGATTTCTCGTGTTTCATATTTGTTAAAACGAGTTAATGATGCATTTCTGCACTTCATAAATTAGTTTTTGTCTTGAGATTCTGTCTTTAGCATAATTTTGTATAGAAACACAGATGCATTTTGATGAAGCAGGAAAACTTTCAAACAGGAAGCTACTTAAGTTAATTTTAAAATGAAAACTAAAAGTAAAGAACGTAATTATTGCATTTGATGGTGTAAGTTTCATACTGATGCACGTTCATCGATATTACAGCTGGTATCCCTGGTTATCTGGCTACTGGTATAATCTATCAATCTTCCTGGTAAGTATTATCCCGAAATGTTCAGCCAACATATTGGAACAGCGCAATTATACTATAACTACCCGTGCAGGTACCTATTTACACCTGAGGTGAAGTGAAGAAATCGAAGGTAAGTTTTGAGGGAAAGGAAACTTGCAGTGCTCCTTAGATTGGTTTGAAGCCGGCTTCTACTGCCTTACCATTGAACTACTGCTCCCACAGTCAAGTCACTCAATTTTCGAGAGTACAAAACAATTTACACATGGGGAGGGAAGAAATCCCAGGTAAGTTTCGAGGAAAAGGAATCTTACAATGCCCCTTAGAGAGGTTTGAAGCCGGGTCCTCCTGGTTTTATCACTGGACTACTGATCTCACTGTCAAAAAAGTCAATGTTTTAGAGTACAACACACGATAACACCGTTAATATATACATGAAGTAAGAATGTTATTTTAAATGAACAAAAGATAATTATTAAAGCATCCTATTTCTTACAGAACTTGATGACAACACCTAAATAAGTCATCAAAAATTAGCTTAAAGGCAAAAACTACAATAAAACATGATGTGAGAAATAGCAACATTTTTCTGATTTTGTCACGGCTTTATCATTTTGTAAGAAACAATTAATTATGTTGAAGCCTATTGTATAGTGCCACATGTAGTTAGGTATGTCAATGATGCACCTGAGATCTGCGATTATTGTATGCAATGCACCATAAATCACAGAATTTTGTCAATAAATACACCATCATTTTATTTGATTACTGATAATATGATACTTTTATTAGGTGATAATGCAAATTGTTCTCTTGATTTATATGTGCTTAATGTGATGCTACATTCCTACAAAAATACTAAGTGCAGTAAATAGGAAATCAATTTCCATTATGTTTTGTCCATCTCTCACTGTCTTTCTTTCTATGTCTAATGGTCTTTTTACTCTGTCTATCGGTGCATTTTGCCAGCTATTTGCCAGCTACCCAGGATTTCTCAATTTGATATATCTATGCTGCAGTTGCTTGCATCTCAAATGTGTCTAATGGATGCCCTTGGCTTTAAGAAACTCTACTTTTGTCATTAATTACTGAGTTTCTTTATAGTTTTCTTTAGAAGTCAGTTGTTGCCTTGCTACAGCTGACTTCATTTATCTACATCAGGGCAGAGAGAAAAATGATAATTTTCAGTCTTAATTAATAAAGCATGGCGAAGGAGTAACACAAATGAAGAGTAAACAAAATCAGTCTTTGTAGATTAAAATGTTTAATAATAAACATAATTTTATTTTAAAATATGTTTTTGAACCTTGTGTAGGAAGAAAGAAAAATTGTATTATGTCTTAAAATGTGAAAATTATGCAAATGAATGATGAATCATATCCTTGGACTATGAATAAGCCATGTGTGTATGTAACCAATATAGTGTGAATGCTGATATTATCAAAAGTGACAAAAATCGTAAAATTTGAAATTGTTCTTTTATTGTAGGATATTTGCTATTGAATTAATTTAATTATGAATTTAATGATTCTAACCATAAAGTCACTATTCTATATCTATGTTTGACCACAAGACATTCATTTTGTTTATTTTTTACTGTTTTTTTGTACTTGTACACCTGTAACATGTACTTGCTATTTTATTTTCCATGTCATGGTTACTACATCTAAATTATTAACAATCACTAACAATCTCCATAAATATAGCTGAAATGGTAGCATCTCAACTGGCTTCATGGAGCAGTATCATTGTGCAGGATTTTGAATTTTTAGTTTCCCAAAGAGGTTGCTGGTGTGAGTCTCACCAGGGCTGGTGATACCCTAACTTAAAAATTTGACAATAATGTCAATTTTTCTCCATCGATAAGGTAGTGTAGAAGTTGCCTGCTTGTGGAAGTTTAGGTAAGTACTAATTATAGACAAATGTCTAGAAATGATGGGTGAGTTTCCATGAGAAAAGTATAGAGTTTATACATTTGTATTGTCATCTATATATCCAGGTTGCAATTGGTGGCATGTCCTTTAAAACTTGCCCAAACCAGTCATGAAAATAATACTTAAAAACTTCATCTTTTCATGTTGTATAATTCAACTTGACATCAAATGTGAAGTTATTCGCCCACAAACTTTGTTAACATTTTCTTTTATTGAATAAAAACAAATTCCAGACTGTGTCCATGGCATTTGGAATAAAATATCTATCATACAAGATTCAATTACAAGCACAATCATAGATGCCAATGGAGACACCACTGCATTTTTTTTTATTTCTTCAAGACGCAGCATTTTGTTGTGCAACAAATTTTACAGATAAAATATATAATCATTCCTTTGCATCATGCATGTCCAATAACAGTGGGATCTATTGAAGCTATTGTATATTGTGTCTACAATCCACTGTTTGTTTGCCAACTGACTAGCCAAAATTGTTAAACTTTGCTCTTGTTAGTTTTATGAACTTACTATTTATTACTTTACAATTGAGAGAACAGAGACAATTTGGCAATATTTTATATATTTTATAACTTATATACATAGTACACGATTCTCAAACTGATATTTGGTCAATTTTATCTATTGTTATTAATTTTGTCTGACTTGTCTACTTTAGGAAATGGGATTTTTGTCTCGTTTCTTTTTTGATAACATTTTAAGATTCAGTGTGATAGTTTATTGATGTACTCTAATGGAATTATGAAGAATTTCTCTTGTACATTTTGATCTGTGAGAGTTGTGAGCATCTTGTACTCAGCAGACATGCTTGTACATCAATGTTTTGAGCATCTTGTACTCAGCAGACATGCTTGTACATCAATGTTTTGAGAATTTTGTACTCAGCAGACATGCTTGTTCATCAATGGTTTGACTGTTACATCTTCTAATTCTATTACAAGTTCACCTTGCTGCGTAAAGTCAATATCTTCATCATAGTCAGCAAATAGGGCTGTGGTTGTCCATTTACTTGCAAGTGTGTTGACAACTTTTCATTGTTAACACTAGTAGCCGTACTAAAATCTGAATAATCCTATGCTAGTATTTATAAAACAAGAAAAGAGCTAGACAAGTTGAGGTGTAATACGGCACGTGTGCGTCCTTGCCTTTAAGCTAGCTTTTATGGCGACATGATAGTGTCCCGTATGCCTCAAGAGGTTGTGGGTTCAACTGCAAGTTTGGAACAATGGATTTAATCACTAGCATGTCTTACAATACTGTTAAATAAAGATTTTAAAAGTTCGCAAAATCAGGTGAGCGATCTTCGGTCCCATGTTTTCATAATCAATAGAGAAAATAAGAACAGTAAAGGTCCACTAAAAGGACTTCTGTGATTATTACATTCCTAAAATATTTTTTAAGTCCCGTTGTTTTTTTAGAAGAAAAGGGTCCTTATTTTAAGACCCTTTTCTTCTAAAAAAACAACGGGACTTAAAATATTTCAGGAGCGTAATAATCACAGAAGGGTCCTTATATTAAGACCAAGCCGCCCAGCTAGCTCAATTGGTAGCATGCAAGTCTACTGATCGAGGGGTCGTGGGTTTGATTCCCGGGTGGGGCATACTTTCGTGGAGTTTGGTCATGAAATTATTTCTACGGCCATTCTCCCTCCTACCAATGATTTTTAATTATGTAGGGCAGTTGTCAGTCACTGACGAAAGTATGTGCTTAGTAGTTGGTCAACAGCTAAATCCAGAGGTTTAGCCTTTCCAGGAGGAGTGAGTAGGTTGACTGACCGCCGTTATATGACCTATAAAATGTGTTGCTACGGCGTTAAACCCAACAAAACAAACAAACAAATATTAAGACCATTTCACTATTGAGGCCATCAAATATGTGTTGATGCTTAATGAATTGTTGAAACAGTTATATTTTGTTAAGAAGTCAGATATTTTAGATAAAAACTGATTACTGTTGCTTGAATGCACTCAACAATGTTGTTAGTTTAAGCACTTTGGTTTAATTTTCTTTATGTTTTTTTTTTATTCCATTTTATCAGAAATTTAACTAGTTTCTAAGATCCTTTGAATGTTTTTACTGACTTTTTAAAAAAATCAACTTTAAATTTATTGATTGCTTTTTTATGTAACATGGTTGTTCAGTTGTTTTTCTCTTAAAAAGGAAACTTTAATTAAATACGGAGAAGAAAAAAAACATCATTTTTTAGGAAAATTACCACCATTAATCCATATTTGGTAATTTACAGCAGAAATATTACCACTCAATAAAATTGGTACAGTTACAGGCTGTAGAAAATTAATTGTTAGACTTCTATGCATATTTTGAAAAGAAGGAATGGGCATAGCGGACTTATTCATTTTTTATATTTTGAATGCAATATCGACTTGTTTCAACCATGCTAGTTTTAATGAAAATTATCATAGTAGATTTTGTTTTGTTTTCATTTTCTGCAAGTTTCTTGTTAAAAAAACGTGATTTAAACGTCTATCATATTTATATTTTTATGGATTCTACATGTATACACAAAGAAATGAGGCAGATGCTTTCAACAGGAGCAGGTGTCGAAAAGTGGTTTATGGAATAAAAATAAAGGCGATTTGGGGTTGGAGAAGGTAGGGATCAGAATTAAACAATTAAGTTATATGGCCTTAAATAAAACATTATTTTTGTTATATTCTCACTATATAATTCATTACTAATCTGGGAATTCTGAGATGTAAATGTGAATGAACTTGTATTTAAGTTTCTCTTGTTTGTTTTTATTGTCCTCAATTTTTGTCTTAATTTTCTGGTTATTGGCAAACAACGCATTCTGCTGAAATTGCTTAATTCCTTAGGTAGCTATAAACACCATGTCTGACACTTATTTTAATGAAACAATGGAAAATATGGTGTTTAGTTTTTATACAGACATAAACAATTAATAAAATGGTCAAATTTGAAACAGATCTACTAGAAATAGTCTTTGTCGGAAATAAACCAACAAAGTAGGCTCAGACACAAATATGTGCTATAGAAATAACTTATGATACGTTAACCATTTGTCTAGCTTTTTCATTTCCTATGTCCATAGGCAATTTTTCTCATTACTAAAATTTTTGTTCAGGTTAATGATTTAAGTGTTCATTTTCTTAAATGTTTGAAAATAAAATGATGGTAAATGCTTATTCTGCTGAATTTTAATGATGAACTTGTCTTAAGATTGAGTTTCTTGCAATTCCATTTAAAACAGAATCTCGTCTGATCAGTGTAGGTATGCTACATCGAGTTCAGGAGGTACATGGCTAGGACAGATGCTGTAGACATTAGGAAAAGACCTAGTCTGTGTTTAAAAAGGCAGCACACAATATTTTAATCTATTGTCCTGGAGGGGTTCAGTTTTGAGCCTTATCCAGAATGGTTATACCTTTCTATGAAAATTCGACAATAATAGTATTCTCCCCCTAAATTACATCTATAGAGAAGTAGCCAGTTTTGTGGAAGAGTAAATGAGTACTGGTTATAGGCTAAGGTCCTTGAAAACTAGGTTAGATAAAGTAACTGCTGAAAACAACCATAATAATTGCTAACTCAGCTTAAAACCCAATGAAAAATATTTTTCCACGTTCCGATGTAATATTCACAGTAACATTTTACTCTTCACATCATTTAGTATCATAAAATTTTCACATGAAAAATACCGACTCGTGTCACTGACATTATATAAATCATTCAAAATTTTAATATTAATGTTGACTTTCTTATTTCTAATATTGAATTTAAATAGTTACCGTTCATGTACTTCATATTTTATGTACCCATGTGAATTCTATACTCATTTTCTCTATTAAAATGATGAAAACCCAACAGACTTATTTTCTCAATAAGTCATAATGAGAAAAGCCTCAGACTTGTCAAAGTTTTGTTTATATATCATATAACCTTTGCTCTTGATAGGAGATGAATTTTGTTTTTATATTAAGACTTCATCTAAGCTAAGGAAAAAAATACATGTATATTAAAACTTTGTATAAGCTTAGACCATGGAAAAAATTAAATTAGGACTTTGTATAAGCTTAGACCATGGAAAAATTATATTAAGACTTTGGATAAGCTAAGGCCATGGAAAAATTATATAAAGACTTTGGATAAACTAAGGCCATGGAAAAATTATATTAAGACTTTGGATAAGCTAAGGCCATGGAAAAATTATATTGAGACTTTGGATAAGCTATAAGGCCATGGAAAAATTATATAAAGACTTTGGATAAGCTAAGGCCATGGAAAAATTATATTAAGACTTTGGATAAGCTAAGGCCATGGAAAAATTGTATAAAGACTTTGGATAAGCTAAGGCCATGGAAAAATTATATTAAGACTTTGGATTAGCTAAGGCCATGGAAAAATATATTAAGACTTTGTATAAGCTAAGACCATAAAAGAATTATACTAAACTTTGTATAAGCTAAGGCCATGGAAAAAGTATATTAAGACTTCGTATAAGCTAAGACCATAGAATTTTTTTACTAAACTTTGTATAAGCTAAGGCCATGGAAAAATTATATTAAGACTTCGTATAAGCTGAGACCATGGAAAAATATATTAAGACTTTGTAAAAGCTAAGGCCATGGAAAAATATATTAAGACTTTGTAAAAGCTAAGGCCATGGAAAAATAAATTGAGACTTAGTATAAGCTGAGGCCATGGAAAAATATATTAAGACTTTGTATAAGCTGAGGCCATGGAAAAATATATTAAGACTTTGTAAAAGCTAAGGCCATGGAAAAATATATCAAGACTTTGTAAAAGCTAAGGCCATTGAAAAATAAATTGAGACTTAGTATAAGCTGAGGCCATGGAAAAATATATTAAGACTTTGTATAAGCTAAGACCATAAAAGAATTATACTAAACTTTGTATAAGCTAAGGCCATGGAAAAAGTATATTAAGACTTCGTATAAGCTAAGACCATATAATTTTTTTTACTAAACTTTGTATAAGCTAAGGCCATGGAAAAATTATATTAAGACTTCGTATAAGCTGAGACCATGGAAAAATATATTAAGACTTTGTAAAAGCTAAGGCCATGGAAAAATATATTAAGACTTTGTAAAAGCTAAGGCCATGGAAAAATAAATTGAGACTTAGTATAAGCTGAGGCCATGGAAAAATATATTAAGACTTTGTATAAGCTGAGGCCATGGAAAAATATATTAAGACTTTGTAAAAGCTAAGGCCATGGAAAAATATATCAAGACTTTGTAAAAGCTAAGGCCATGGAAAAATAAATTGAGACTTAGTATAAGCTGAGGCCATGGAAAAATATATTAAGACTTTGTATAAGCTAAGACCATAAAAGAATTATAATACTAAACTTTGTATAAGCTAAGGCCATGGAAAAAGTATATTAAGACTTCGTATAAGCTAAGACCATAGAATTTTTTTTACTAAACTTTGTATAAGCTAAGGCCATGGAAAAATTATATTAAGACTTCGTATAAGCTGAGACCATGGAAAAATATATTAAGACTTTGTAAAAGCTAAGGCCATGGAAAAATATATAGTTTGAACATTATAGTGTTAGTTAGGAACTCAAGTTGATGTTTTTTCAGAAGAACAATTTTGTTTGTACCGCATGTATATGTGTGGAACAAAGTTGAAAATATAATGCATGTACATAGAACAATAGGATTCTATGTATGTTGTGAGCTTTTCAGTAAGAATGAGTCAAAATATCTGCACGGATGCATCCAGTTCAAACAAACTGTTTTAAGCTGGAAAACCCCATTAGTTTGAGTTCCAAATATGAACTTTGAAGACTTGAACTAAACCATGCATAAAAAGATGTCTTTATCGATTTGTATATTTTACACTTTTATTTTTCATTTTCTTGGCTGATTCATGCTTTTACAGGGAACATTTGAACTAAACTAAAAAAACATGAAAGATAATTTTTTAGCATTTAAACAAAAGGTATTTGGGGCTTTTGGGATTCGGTAGAAAAGTTTGGATCAACAACAAATTAACTTTCTATGGCTCAACCAATAGTGTCCTAACACTATGATATATAAAGAGAAATAAACGATTATTGTAGACAGAACAGTACAAGAGTTCCTGATGTCTCCCACATGCTTACTTCATGATAGCTTCACAAGTCGTGTTTGTTTTCATTGTCGTAATGAAATGTAGAAATCATGTTTTTTTCAGGGGCTGGTTAATATATGTTTATAATACTTTACATGATGTGTTATTGCTATCTGTCATGCTCATTGAAAATTAATATTTTGATATTTCCAAGTTAATGTATGAAACAGATAGAATGACATGATAATTGATAAACCTCGCTAGATGCCATTTGTTGATTCTAACATATGTAATGATACAGTCAGTGTGTACGAGTGGGTGATCCGGGAGAAAGAACGTCTCCCGTGTCCCAAGAGGAGATGGGTATGGGAGGATCTCCCAGATTGCTTGGTGGTGTGTGGGAGAGGGCCTGAGAGGAAAGATGGGGTGAAGTGAGTCGCTGAAAAGAGTGGTGGGTGATCATCATAATGACAATATGGTGATGATAGTTTATTTTTCCGTATAGGAAGCTTTTGTCTACTCTTTGTGGAAGAACAAGCAAGTACTGGTAAAAGAACAGTGTGTATGTACAAGAATGTTGGTCAGGTAGTGACTGCAGTTGACCACTAGAATGTAAATGTGTAAAGTGATAAAAAATTATTGTCCAAGCATTAATCGAACCCAAAACCTTTTGAGCGATAAGCTGACACTATTTCATATCACTATTAATACTACATTGAAAACAAAGGTTTATAAGTTCTGTATTATACCTATCTATTACAGACAGAGAGGGTGGAGCAAGAGAGACACTTTTGGTGGTTTCATGATCAGCTAGCTGATCACACAATGTATAGTTGCACAAGATGAATTATAATTGACATACCACCTTACATTTTGAGTAGTGAATTGTTTGTTAAATTATTGGTGCTTACCATCTTATTTCTTTATATGGTAAGTTTCCATGCACATGTGCCAGTCACAAATTCTCTATATATATACTATGATAAGGAAAAATTATGTCTGAAACTTGTGTTTCCATGTGTATTCAAAAGAAACATCAACTTTTAATTCATGTATTTGGTGACCTTGAGGAGGGGTAAGTCATTAAAATACTTAACGTACTGTATATATTATTGCTGACGAGTTTGCGACAAAAATCAAAGCACTGGAGTGCTGGAGGAACGATGTCCTGAACTTATTTTTTGGTTAAAGAATATAATAATCATGTATATTACCTGTTAAATAATGTAGTATGTATCAATTAACAGAATTTAACAAAAGGATAGCACTAGACTTCTCAAGTGGTTTGCTCATGGCAAGGTTTATCTTATTTTATCAAACAAAATAAACCAGTTAAAGAATTAATTTTCATCAACACATTAAAGGGTCATGTACAGCAGCCATCTCACCAAACCAAAGATTATTCTGGACTATTTTCTTTAACCACAAGGAGCTGACAACTTCTCATTTTTGGTAATCAATAGGTATTTTTTAACGAGATCGTTAATATTTTTGTTAAAATTTTAAAGATTTGGTGTGGAATGACAAGCTGATTTTTTTTTAACAAAAACATCGACTTTCTAACAATTCATTTAAGGTTTTCCCCAAAGTACTAAGCTCTTTTGCATCAAGCTACATTCCCATTTTTGTTCACGAAATTTAAGTCAAATTAACGTTTTGCACTTGCAATTTATTCACAATTAAAATTACTCTAAGAATCGTCTATTTCCTATGAATATTTGCTTAAAATTCCGTACAAAATTATACATATTCATTCCAAATTATAATCAAACTCTATAACTTAAAATCGCTCAAGTAAACTTTTAATGTGACACTTTGAAGACGACAACGTCATATCGCTGTATGTTAAACATCCGGTAAGTGTATTAGTCATATCCAAAATGGCGGGTGTAATAACAATCGGATAAGTCACGTAGGTAAATATTTATTTATTTCGAGTAATAATGAATTTAAACAAGTTTTTCGACGTTTAAAAGTTGAAACATACGCTTGTTATTTGACTTCCGTAACTCAAGCCAACCCTGGCAGGGTTGTCTACAGTTACGGAACTTCCGTAACTCTAGAACCTGGGTCTAGAGTTACGGTACCGTAACATCGTAGGTCCTTTTTACTCCGACAAGTAATCATTGCAGTTGTCACGGGTTGAGTTGTCTACGGGTTGAGTTGTCCCGTCTCCATTGCAAAATTTGTATGTCCTGAGAGTAACCTCCCTTTTCCTGAAGAGTTTCAAGAACGACAACACAAGCCAGCGTTGTATTACATTTAAATGAGATGTTAATGAGTTTCACGCTTGAACTACGCCTCTTTGTCTATGTTGAAAATTGTTGAAGCGTGAAAAGAGTAATCTTATACTTTCTTGTTACCATTGGAACGATGTTAAAACATCGTTCCAATAAAATCCTATTGCTCGGAGTACACAAATCTTAATATCAACTTTGTTCTGCTTGGGTATATCCGGTACAAACAAAGCTTTTCAGCTGGAAAAGCCCATAAACTTGAGTTCGGAATCAAATCTATAACTAGTTGATCAAACACATGGTGCTCACTGGGATATGTCAATAAGACATTCTATGTGCATGTTTGCATGAATATTACAGGTTTCATCATTGCAATTAGAAAACAATAGATTTTGTATGTTTAGTACTTAGACTATGGTTAGAATGGTTGCTTAATGTATGAAGTAATGGTCATAACAGATTGTATCCATTTATTCATTGTATCAAAACACATTTTGATTTTTGACGTCACTTTGATATGGCATTTAAATGATAGGTAACAGGCGGGTTTTATGAAAGAGGAATGCATGCATTTTGTTGAAATTCTTTCAAGTATGATATAATGATAATCGTTTAGCTCTTGAAATATGGCTTACAAAAACATAAAAATGAAATCATCTTTCAATCATAAAGATGATTGACAAATGAAAAGTACCAAAGCTTTCAAGTTATGTGTAAGAACATTTTGTGAGTATTATTTTTTTTGTTATGCTTACATTATTACTGCCAGAAACTAAATTACTGCATGCAGATGTAATTGAACAACAAATTACCTGAACTAGAAGATGTTTTACTTTTGATTTTTTTCAATGCACTTTGGTAATGACGTGATTTTTTTCCGTTTAAACATACAACTCTGTATGGTTTAGATTAAATGTATTGCACTGTTTTGATGCACTTTGTTCACTGTCTATAAATTGTCTTTTAATAGTCGTAGATGCTATTAAATGTTATCATTATAATCATAAAGTTCTTACTATCTCCAGAAGTAATGTTTCTTGTATGAGAAAATTAGCAAAAATGTCACCAAGTGTTTTATGGTTATGTAGTCTTGAAGAAGATGATCTCTTAAGTTTTACTGTATTGCCTATGTAAGTTCAACTTGAACTATACACTTACATTGTAAGTTAACTGTCTGCTTGATTAATTACACTTTAACAAACTGATTTAAATCAGTTAACTTATGGCTCCATCACATTTTCGCTACAATGAATCAAAGAAACATTTTCATTTTTTGGTCTTGTTCCTTAGAACTTTCATTTGCATAAAATGACATCACATATTAAGAATCGATCTATTATGAATATATATGGAGGGGAGGTCATACATTGTTATCCTTACATAGATGAACATTTGAAATGGCAGTCAGAAGTTTAAAATGTCTCCATAAAACAGTGTTCTGGGGAATTTAGAGATTTGCTTCAAGCTTTCTTCTATTCCTGTTTATTAATCAAAACAACAATAATGATGAAAATAAATAATGATGGTGAAGATGATGATTTTAATGATTATGGTGATGATGATAATGGTAATGTTGCTGAAAATGATGGTAAAAAATTATAACAATAATCATGATGATAATAGTAAAAATGATAATGACGATGAAAATGGTAAAATAATGATGCTGATGATAATTGTAAAATAATGATGACAATGATGATGATGATGATAGAATAATGATGACAATTATCATAATGATGATGATGGTAGTGATAATGATGATAAATCAATGATGAGGATAGGGATACTAACATTGATAATGATAATGATGATGATAATAGTAAAATAATGATGATGATAATCATGATGATGATAATAATGATGATAACAACAGTAGCAACAATAACATTTGATGTTGTTGTTATTGACAATGATGTTGTGTTATATAAAAAAATATGATACTTAAAATAAAGTCTTTATCCCAAGAGTATACTGATAATATAATGTATAATATTGTAAATAATTCTATGACAACCATAGACATTACAAGGTTGTTTTTAATATAGGAAAGTATAATCTATTATCACCTACCAATTCATGTGTAATTGACTGTTACTTTATCTATTATGTCATGGTAGAAAATAACTCTTAACTCATACGTAGAAAATATAGGATTGAACAATGTGTTTTTGCTAATTGATTTTACCTATACTAAATAATAATAATGGTATTATTTTTACAATGTACTTTGATGGTAGACTATGTAATAATCATTTTCTTGACTATAGAATGCAATTTCAATCTTTTGTTCATGTGGTACATTGTATCATAATATCTCATAGATTACTATTCATACAACACATGGGGCACATGTTATTAACAATTAATATTGTTTTGTTCTGTCTGTGACTCCACCTATTTCCTTTTAGAAAGTCTGTTTTCCCAAGCCTTGAAGCTTTGTTGGTATATGTTTTTTATGACTCATTGGACGTCCCCCTCCTACTCTCTTGTCTGCTAATTTCCTTGCAAAGTCCTTTGTCAAGTTAAATAATAGAATATTTTTGTTGATAATTTATTAAATGATTTATTCTATCACAATGCTATTCTGATTAAACTGGTAATGATAATATAATTAATTCTTTCTGTATCCAGGTCTACAGCACAATCGGCCGCATACAGGAATTTCAATCTCGTTTGAATCGTGTATGGGTTCAAATCTCACAGGTTATGCCCTTCCATTAAAAATCAACAATACTGTCAATTTTTCAGCATAAATATTGTACATGAGGAAGTTGTTTCTGACTTAGGTCCAGGAAAACTACTAACGTGAGTTAGTTGCCTTAAATGACCACAATTGGTATTCAAACTGTGATAAATGCAATAAAAATTAGCATCCCGGCACAAGTTAGTTTTAGTAAAGGAAGAGTCAAATGTTTTAGCTCTGAATCGAAGGCTTGACGTTGCTCTGTAAAATATCTCAGAAAGTTATGCTACTACACTGTCTTAAATTTGATTGGTTGATAACTTACACAGTGAAGTACAGTAACATTCTACTATTCCAACCATCAAAACCGACGGCCTTATTAGAGAAACGGTCTGAATATAGGAACTTTTTTCTTCTCAAATGTAGCATTTTGGGACGTAAAAGTTTTCAAAACATCACATTGGTCTTTATAGAAAAACTACCGTATTTAGTAAGAGCAATAGTCCGTGGTGGAACGTGCACTAAGGGATTGAGAGGTCCCAGGATGAAGCCCCATCAGGGACACTGCTAATTACCTTGAGCAAGAAATTTAACTGCAATTGCTTCACTCCATCCAAATGTAGATGGGAAAATGAGAGGGTGGTGTAATTCTGTGACTTCAATATGTCAGTTGCACTAAGCATAGTAAAGGACTCTGCAGAAAGATTGATAGATAGATGCTACACTAATTTATTTTAGCTAGAATGTGAAACAAGTTATTACAACTTAGAATATCCACTTTCGAGTCGTCCGCTGTCTGGTTCCCCAGTACTGAGCTAGCAGGATAAAGTTTCTTGCTCAAGGAAACAACAGGGTGAGTTTGGGATGGGATTCAAACCAACGCAGAACTGGCAATCCAATGATTGCCAGTCTAACGTCGTAACCACTCGGTCACGTCCGCTCCTAGATAGATACCAGTAGCCCGTTGTCCATGGGTAACAGTTGTAAAGTTGGTGAACATTCATAAGCATGAAACATAGACAATACAATGCAATTTACTTTTTGTTTACTGTTAATCTGCCAAAGCTGACATCTTCTTGCATGTTAATATTATTTTTAAAAAAGAATCATTTAGTTGTCAATATTTCTGTTTGTTTGAACGAACAGCTGTAAACGTGGCAGTTTAGCACATTTCTTTGAAAGAGGAGCGATGCTAATTTATTTTAAACAAAACATTCATTTTTGTCATGAATTACATAATTTAGTAATCTATTTTGCAGTGCAGTGTATATTTTCTTAAGTACTATGATTTTAACCATGTTTTCAAAGATCTTCTTCTTGAAAGAGAAAAGTTGAAAAGCCTCCTCTGTGTTCCAAACATACTTGTTCTTGTTTTCTTGAGCTGCGCAGTATGTATTTACATGCCCCATAATCCTCTATGTTACTCATTGCACCAACTTTAATGTTTAATATACAAAAAAGCAACATTTTCTGATAATCAAATTATCTGCATAAAACTTAGGTTTTCTTTTAACCAAGTAATAAATTACGTATGAAAATGGTTGCCTCTAACAGCTTTTATATCCATTAATACACAGTGAGTACTCTACCCTTGGTTATTTTAATTGTGCATGAATTCCCATGTTCCCATGACTTATGTTCTTCTGTTTTACTATAGTATACAAGCAGAAAAACATAGGGATTTTAATCAACCCTTGAAATATGTCATGTTTTATATATAAGTGAACATTAAGCTTACTTGTACAGTCATGATTTATGGGTTTCCTGAAACTACTTAATGCATAATGCAATTCTACTTCTATTAATCAAGCATGAGGTCCCCTTGGTAAACACTTATAATACGTATAATAACACTAAAACGCATTTTCTTCAGAATAGATTCTAGGGACTGTATGATATGATTCATGATGCACGTTATAACTCAGCTTTGTCTTCGACAATTCAGTTTAATTCCAAAGATGCTGGACAAACACTCTGAAAATGGGATTAAAATGAGTACTTAAACATGCTGCCCAGTCTGTCCTGTGAAATTGTTTTTACAAGGACATATCTTGGAAAATTTGAGGATCAACTATCAAATTTCACAAACAAAGCTTATCAGACATGGGACCTCTTATTAAGTTTAAGACTATCGGACTTAGGCCCAACTGTCCTGAAATATTATATATTATTGTCATTAACAGATATTTGGACAAGGCTCAAAGTTCAGAAGCTCTACAACAGTCCCTCTTGTTGGGTTTTAGCTCTTTATCATAGAAAATAATGATAATGCAGCTATTAAGTAAGTAGATTTTGTAATATATAAAACTATGATTTTAACATATGAATCGAATAAAACGATCAACAACATCATAATATATACTTTTATCTTACCTCGTACAGAATACTCGTTTTTCATTGGCCGAGAGCAGTCACGTGCTGACCATGTATTATCCCATATTAGGTCAGTAGATTCTAATATCCAGTCCGTAACAAAATTTATAAATCTATAAATGGGTACTCGGTAAGATAAATTCGTTACACAGTCAGTTACTGACCGGATACAGTGTGATACCGGGTCAGTGAATAAATATTGGGCTCGAGCTACGCTCTCACCCAATATTAATTTACTGACCCGGTATCACACCGTATCCGGTCAGTAACTGACTGTGTAACTAATAATATTGTCACAATGAACGGATGTTTTTTCTTCATTTCAGCATATTGCGATTATCAGAAAATACAATTTATACAATAAACAAAACAATAGACATGACTTATAAACAAATAAAAAAATACCTTAATTTGCAGAAAAATAAACAAATTTAAAATACTTGCAAATTAATATCAGAATTGATTTGATAAAATATAGAGGAAAATTAATACTTCATGGATATAAAACACAAAATGTTTCCTATGCATTTTCTGTATCACATGAATGAAATATTACACAATGTAGTGAAAGAAAGTGTCTTCTATACATAATGAGCATACTTTATTGTTGTTTTATGTAGTTTTTATTGAAAATAATTATACTTCACATCTGAGTGAAATCCATTTAGATAAATCTTTTTTTGTATACCTTTGTGCAATGAAATAAGTTTGTATACATATATTGTCATTGATCAAACCACTGTATAATGATAGCCTGCTAATTTTCCATCATTATCAAACAATAATGGTTGAGTAATATTAAATTATTATTATTTTCATTACATGATGACTGTTAAAATATGGTAAGATAGGTTGCGTCATGATTATTACTAAGCTTGTATATCTCGGGTTTAGCGCAAAACGGTCGTAACTCACTATTTTCGTATATTGAGTTACGACTGTTTTGCGCTAAACCCGCGATATGCATGTTGTGTGAAGAGGTGGATTAAAGTTTTTTCACCAAGCCATTCATTATTGTTTGTTCTTAAACCTGTTGAGGCAAATGTTAGGTTGGTACATCCTAGAACCTCATAGCTTAACCCCCCGTGGCAATTTTTTTAACATTGCTTGTTCCCATGTGGAAGCCCCAATTAGGTTCTTATTTTTGTTATTGCTTTTATAACTCTAAAAATTCAGTCCATCTTTGCTTTTTGCTGTTCTATATATGTTTTTAGGCCTACTGTTGCTGTTCTTGGTACATGTATGATTGCTCACACCTTTTTGAAAAATAAACTTGCTTTGATATTAGGTAATTTTAGTTGTCACCTTAAATTTCTTACGTTACATACTAATACAGGGTTTTACCTTGCTATCGACAAATTGGGTCATTTGGGACCCTGACTTTTTACATTAAGGATCATTTGAAGTTTTGGGGGGTCATTATTCCAATTTATGGCAAATATTGCAAATACTTCAACTCTTGAACAAACAAACGATCAAAGCTGCACAATGTGAAAAAAGAAACGTACTATCTAATAGCACGACCTCTATTCACTGTGTCGGTCAAACGCCTAACACACAGTGCTTACGTCACGTTGTAAATAATAACCGCTGCGGGGAGTTTGAGTGCCGGTTTCACAGAATTACCTCCCTTTTTAAAAATACGCCATTTGCAAATTTTGGCGATTTTCGAAGAACATGATGAATTTTCGTTTTTTCAAGGTACACTACGCACCAAATAAATGCAGTCATAAAAGTGCGTAATATACGCGTCAAATTACGGTTTCTGGGTAGAACGAAATTGCGTCCATGTGGACGCACTGAAATTATTTTTTAGTAATTTACGTCATTAGATCTCAAACAATACTCGTAAATGAATTGCGTCAATGACATAGGACTCCTGTGTCAGGGAAAATCCAGATTTTGTAGTGATATATCGAAAGGCAAGTATCGGTGATATATCGAGTCAGACAAGGAGTGTAATACAAGCCACTAGAACTCCAGTATATCCTATATAATGCCCTCATGACATGAAGTTATGCATGATGTTAAAAGATGTTTCAGACTCCACACAAACTATAACAAAATGTTATTGTATTTTCATGTTTTTTTATTCTTAAGTTAAGGTCTTAACAGAATACATAAAACCTCAGAAACATAAAACATGTCTTATAGTTTATAGATTTATAAAATGCTAGATTGTATTCATAATTGTGTATTGATACCAGATCATCTGTGAAGAATCAGTTGCTGTTTCTGAGGAAGGCCCTAGCATGCCTAAGTATTTTTTACAATTTAAATGTGTTAACTAAATCATATCCCTTTAATATTGGTTGTAGGGAACAGGCTTAAACAATGAAAGCATTCTATTAAAGATATGAACTGTAAATTGTTTGTTAATATTGATATTTCATTATTAATTTATTGTGTATGTTAAGTTGGTTCAGTCCACTGATTAAAACTTACTGGACTTTACCTGTTAATAAACATTCCAGTACAGTGGTGTAAAATTTATGTTCTTACATGCTTATAAATTTTTTTGTAGATTTATGTTTACAAGCAAGTCAAAGGTTCAAGTAAATGAGTTACCTTGTATTGGATGTCCCATGATGTTACTCCGTTTCCTCGCTTGTAGAAGTCAGGGTAATGAGTTTGATACTTAAGCAATTGGCTAAAGATCCAGATTAAAACATAGAATAATATGGTACATCAAAATTTAATGTTTTTATAATTCATTTATAAGGGATGCTGATAAAAAACACCAGCCAATAACATGTATTTGATCAAGTAGAATTTTGTATGAAAGCAAATATACTGTAAATTTTGGCCTTATGTTATATAAAACCCTCATCCAGTAAATAGAGCAACTTCTAGAAATGTTATGGCATACTATAATACAACATTGTCTACTGCTATGTGGGAGTACAGTGTCTGGTCCTCGAGGGGGATTAAGCCTTAACTTCCTACAAAGAATTATTACAAAGAATAAATCAAACTTTATGATTTTAACATCATGGATTCATGTATACTTGAAAGTATGATGCTCAATAACTTCTTAGTTCCAAGTTCTTGGTGTTAATTGATCGGAATTTTATAGTCACATACAATTTTAGTATAAGATGTGTTGAGATGTTTGCTTCTTTTTTCTCATTTTTTACTGATTGGGTTAATTAAATTTGCTCTTTAGAGTCAAAAGACATTTGTTAATGAGTATAATTGTGATAGATGTTTTTCTGATGATAATTACAGTGTATGTTTTTCTGTCATTTTTACTCTCCAAGAACTAATTAAATGCACACTACTCAGTTTGAAGCACCTTAGTGTTGGAGTCAGATCCTTTATTTATTTTTAGAACTAATTTAATGCACACATGTACTGTGAGTATATGTTTCAAGCTCCTCTGTATTTTTTTTCCAGTTCCACCATAGACTATTCTAAACTTCTTATATTACAACAAGATTCCTTAGAATTAATTTTATGGAAATTTTATTGCATACAGTATTAATAGTGACAAAATAATTAAGCCCTTTGTATTTATTGTGATGTAGGGCTTGTAGAATATGTGCCCACAATTATTTACAGTATTTCTGAATGAATGTTGGCTACAGCCTACAGGGTAATAAGTTAGTTCATGTGAACAAAATTACCCAAGCTATAATCTTTTTGATAATTTTATTAGGGCCAGCCTTTAACTATGTTTTTATATAGGCTTCAAAAGTATGTTTAATGACATGAGTTAAAGGCTGCCGGTTTTTTCTGTTCTTTTTACTAATTTTGTTCAGAAGTTATTTTTCTCCTTCGTGATGAAACAAACACATCTCGGAGAAAATGATCATAACGTTATTTTCCTTTATATTATATATTAGAAACAAGACCTATTACATGGTCTGCCATTGATGTTTATATTTTATGTTGTAATTTGTCCAGAAACAAATTTTATGATTCGTAGGATTTGTTCAAAACTATCCCATATGTTATACACCTGAAAAGAAAATCATTTAACAGAGAAAAAAATATTTGTATGTTATTTTTTATGACATTCCTTTGTAAGTTAACATTCTTTTGAGTTTGTTATTGAAGTATAATGCTCGTTAAAACCTTTGTTATGTGTTGATATAGCAATTATTGTAACTATTGAACTTTAATACCTCTCGTTATATTGTTCCTACCCGTGAAAATTAGTTTCCGATAAAAGAGACGTTAGTTTTTTATCTCATGATTATACTGTTTTTTTAAGACTTACTGTACCAAGTAATTGATTCTCATTACATCTGAATACCCTTTTATATGATAGTTTTTGTGTTATGTGAAAATTGTTAGTTGAAAAGTTTTATTTGGATGCTTGCTTTAATTTTTCAACCCTGGGGTCCATGGGGCAGTATGTCTTGGTAGAATTTCACATCTTCAGTGTCCCAAAAGGGTATGAGGGGCTAAGCACCCCTAGCCACCCTGTTCCTATGGGCCTGTATTTTTATAATCAACTGTAGCATTATGTTTTATTTAGGTTTAAGTATTTTTTGTTTAAGTTTTTTATTGGTTTTACATCAGCAGTAGGTCTTGCTCTTTTACATATTTTTATAAAGTGCAGCAGTTAGTTTTTTTATTTCAGTTTTATTGCATCTAGTAAGGCATCAGGTGGATGATTTAAGTCTATAAAATTTATAAGTACGTCTGCTTTCAATTTTGTGCATTTTTTTCACAGGATCTGATGTAAAAAATGCTACAGCAACATTAGAACAGTTTTTTTGGGTCTAAAAGAAAAAGATTGCAGCAGTCAGGAATGGCACTTGTGTATTTTTTGAATGGAGAAAGTTTGATTGACTGCATTTCCTCACAGTTTAGCAATTGTTAACTCTACTTCACTTGGCATGGTAATATACTTTCTTAATCATCCAGAAAATTTGAAGAATTTCTGAATGAGGCTATGAATGACCCCTAGTACCATGATAGATTGTAACATAAGGCTCCTAGGGTGTCAACAATGTCAATGCACCAACTGCTCTAAATAGCCCCTTCTTCTCTGACCCAGGGACTATAAAAACAGGAATGATTGAAATGAAATGTGTGGAATGATCATAGAGTGTGTTAGGTCGAAATGCTCCCTTACTTTGTTTGGAGGATATAATGAGGATTACAGACGTGAACTTCTGTTCCCCTTGTCTTCAGGTATTACTTGAGCAGATTTATTTCCATGTCTTTTATGACCCTTTAACTTCTGTTTAAACATGATTTTCATTGCCAAGTTAATTTATTTATTATTGTTTCATTATCTTACAGATAATAATTCAAAAGTAACTTGGTCGGCCATTTTATATGTGAAAAAAGTGGGGAGATGGAAAAAAGTATGAGTTAGAGTGAGTAGCAGAATGGATTTGTTTGAAATTTTCCATGTGTCAACAAAAAAGACACAGAAATATGCACATATAAGTACAGGAACAAGAGAACAATCTGTCTGCAACTGTCTGTAAGTAAATATATGTAATGTAATGTAATACATGGTGCTTGACAACACAGATCTACTTGTTTTATATGTCAAATAGCAGCTTTCAGTCTTTTACTTATGTTTCCTGGATAGACCTATCTCTCTGTACCCAAGTTTTTAACTTAGAACTTGGTACATACATTTATTTGTCAGTGACTTACAACCGCTGTACTTAACAAAAGAGTAGACAGATGAATAGTCATGGAAAAAAATTTATGACCCAACTTAAGGACAATATGCTAGTCCTGCCTGCGAATAGAATCTGAAAGGCCCCTGAATTTGTAATCCGACATGCTACTGGCTGAGCTAACCAGGGGATTATTTGTAAGTTTATGTACAGGCAAAATACTTGTTAATTTTCAAAATTTAATTACATGTACTTGCTTATCTTAACATACTATGAACAGTTTTATGAAATATTTCACAAGACTTAAACTTAGCTTAGTGAGGCAAAGTCAAGTATTTCACTATAAGTTTGTGCACTATATAAATGGACTTTGAATTGGTAGTTGTGAGTACTGGAATCTTTGTCATCACAAAATTATAGTTGTTGATATCAAAGCTATGTTGATAGCTGTGTTGATTAGTTGGTGATGCCACATTTTTTCATTTAAGAGAATTAAAGATTTTTAAATTTCCAGGATAGTATTTAATTAGGAAACTTTTAATGATTAGATTCAAACCTCATATACAGATGGCTATCCTAATGATGAACATTTTGGTTTTGAAATTTCCATTTCCTTCATAAAAATATGTCTTGCATGAATATAGTATGCAATGTTTTGCAGTAAACTTGTGGCAGGCAAATTAAATTGATGCCTGTTTTAATTTAAAAGTTTTAATTCACCCAAGGCATTCAATTAAAGAAATCTCTCAGTTAGAGACAAGTAAAACGCACTGAATAATTCAAGAAAATTAGTACAGCTGATAATTTTTTGTTGAAAATTTTGTAAAAAAGGGAGTTTGTCCTTATGTGTGAAAAAAATAATTACAGATGAAAATTGGACTGGATTACACTAATGAAATACCATGATGCAGACATGGTGATATTGAAGAGAAAAATGATTTGGCACTATCATTTTTGCAGATTTTCTAAAGCTTGCTGTTATCTTTACAGCCAAAAGTAAGAGTTTTCTTTCTTATAAGACTGGAGCCATTTGAAGGTTTTCTTTCTGGAATTCTAAAAATTCATGCAGTTTTCCCAAAATCTAGTGCTTACCGTTGAATTTTCTTTCGCCTTTTCTTTAAAATGCCGTCAAAACTCCTCATATGTATTATATAAAGTATAGCCTCAGACTCTTTTCTCAAATACTGAAAAATGCCCTAAAATTGATACATGTATATATAATAGGGGATCCATTATGCATAAGCAAAATTTGATACTTTTTACTATGACTTGTATTGCTATTAAAAAAGGGGGTCTGTCCTTTTTTGTTGTTACTGTGTCAGTGTAACATGTCTTAGTTAGTATGTTTTTGGCAAACAACCAGTGTAGTGTTTTTGGCAAACAAATAGCCTATTTTTAAAACAGAAGTTGAATTCTCACAGAAATTAAAGTAGCAATTGTGACACCCCTACTTACAACTAAATTGAACTATGTCTTAGAGCTTTGCAGTGTTGCTTTACAATGCAGCCTGTTGAAAGATCCCTGTGGAATGAACACAAGTTTAATGATGAAGAATTAATTAGGTGTCTGTCTGGGATTTAATTAATCATTTATTGACAGTTTAAAGACTTATCACTATTTTCTTTACCTGACCTTGACCCTACGACCTTGTACACTGAGGTCAGCTGGTAATATAATCTCAGTATTGTATAACAAATAGTGTTATAAATACTTCAAATCTAGTGGTTCTAATTATTTAGTGAAGTGCCTGCTAAACATTCAATTAATTTGTTTTATAAGTTTAATTAAATTTAGTTGTAAAAATGAAGATGTAAAATACCCAGATGACACTGTTAACCATTTGGTGAGGTTAACAACACATGGGTCATAACTGTTTTTGTTGCATTGTGGTCAGTTGTACAAGTATTTGATGTATTGACCGTTGTTAATTAAATGTACAACCACTTTAAAGAAAGAGCTTTAAAAATTAAATTTTATGCATTTGAAGGAAGATTTTATTTGTAGGAAGGTGAAGGTCAAATATCACCATGCAAGAGTATTGTCTTTCATTGTATGATTGGCTTAACAATCAAACTAAAAATCATTATAAAATAATATTTCATTCATGCTTTTAGTTTGCCATAAACATGTTGTATATGTTTAGAGCAATAAAGGTTGTTGTTGTTTTTTTAAAATTTTAGAATGATTTAAAGTTCTGTGTCTTTAGTTGTTTTAAACTTGAATCATATGCACTAAGTTCCCTCAGCCGCCCGGCTAGCTCAGTTGGTAGCACACAAGTCTACTGATCGATGGGTTCGATTCCCGGGCGGGGCATACTTTCGTGGAGCTTGGTCATGAAATTATTTCTACGGCCATTCTCCCTCCTACCAATGATTTTTAATTATGTAGGGCAGTTGTCAGTCACTGACGAAAGTATGCGCTTAGTAGTCAGTAAACAGCTAAATCCAGAGATTTAGCCTTTTCGGGAGGAGTGAGTAGGTTGACTAACCGCCGTTATATGACCTTGTATTTGTAGCTACGGCGTTAACCGAACAGAAACAAACAAAAAACAAACAAAGCTTCCATGAGATATAATGTCATTATCTAAATAAAACTTGATTATTCTACCTGTAAAGTTGGTTTATTTGTTACTGGATGTGACCCTGTGTGGACACAAGTTATCATTTCTTACAGAAACAAGTTAAATAAACCAGCTTTCTTGAATTTCTGCATTCTAGTGTCCTGAAAGGGTTGCTGGTTAGTGCCCACCCATAATGGTTATATATCCTTCCATGAAAATTTAACAGTAATGTTGCTTTGCCTCCATTAATTAGGTATATGGATAAGTTGTCAGCCTTGTGGAAGGATGAGTTAGTACCAATTGTAGAAAAGGGTCCTGGAAAGCTAGGTTAGATGAGCTTGCCGCTGTAAAATGTCCATAACTTGTGTCGACACAGTGTTAAACTTTATAAAAATCTACTAACTTTCTATATAATCAAATAACTTTCTATATAATCAAATAACTTTCTATGGGTTTTTACTTTTCAACTAAGTTGCACATCAAATATCATATATCATACAATTAAAGTCACAGTTACATGATTGAATGTAAAACTGCTGAATCATGGTATGCAAATTACTATGTTATAATATTTAATTACTTTGTGCATGAGTTAGTCTATTATATTGATACCTCATACATCTTTTCTTATTAATTTAAACTGATACATCATCTTGTCATCAAACTATCTGATTGCCTCACTTACTGTGTATCACTTTATAGTTTTAACCAGTTGAAACTTTTCAAGCAGACTTTACATCATCTTTGCTAATGTTTCATTGCACCTCCCACATCAAAAGATATCTTAGAGAGGATGTGCTCCTCCTTCTTTCTTTTCTTATGTTTGTAGATGACACCTACCATAACTAGGTAAACAATTTGTCTGTGGATGCAAGCAAATGTCCACAAATGGTATAAAAACTTGCAGAACAAACCCAATATGAATTATATTGGGTCTTCTTTGACAAAATTTTACCTAATTTCGATACCAAAAACCATATTTAAGGGGTGATGGGTCACACCCCGGGGTCTGCACATAATGCATCTGTTTAGAGCGGACGGACCCTTAAATAAACACTAATCATCATCATCATCAGCCAGTTTTCAGTCTCTGAAAAGTACTGCAACTATAGGTATTTCTCTAGGAGTATACAACAGTTATATTATTCCAATGTTTGGTAATACAAATACAAATTTCCCAATTTGCATTGCCACAGCATTTCTACAATAGCAAGTATTTTGGTTCAAATGACTGTTTCTGATAGACACCTTCCTAAGGTACAATTATGCCCATGCTGCATTTCTACCATCTTCAACTTGACAAACTGTTATATCCCTTTAAGTTGAACCATTTCAGCACTATGCTAGGAAAAGGGCAATGCGTGACAACAAACCAGGTTAAGCTGGACTATTGAGCATTTGTTGCCAAATCAGTAAGTCTTCTTCTTGCTATGCTAGAAAAATGCCAAAATTTTCCCAAGTGTATGAAAGAAAAAGGGTAAAGATCACATTGATCCTGTAATGTCTATAGTTTTAATAGTATAAACTACTTCCAGGGATGACAACATTACTATCTTCCTACATGTTGATTGTTGATGTTGATGGCTGCTGTATAAACAACACAATCTTGAAATATAACCATTAATTGATAGATACAGCAGATATTGTGGACCCAGCACAAAATGGTCGACTCGATCTTTTTTTAACTTGAGTTAACACAATTTCACACTAAGCCTGTGATATGTGATACTTATAGTTGACAATTAACAAATAATGTATTACTCTATGATACTCCTGTATGATGTACACAACAGATGTCCTGTCAACAACTTGTCCTAGAGTATTTAACATTCTATCAAATTTCCTTCAAAATTACTCTACCTTTGCATCACTGTTGTTTTCATGTCTCATGGTTTTCCTTGTAATTAGAAAACTTTAAAGATTTTCACTGTTTACAGTGTAAACATCTTTGATCTTTTAAGCACTTTTCTGGGGCCCAGTCGAAGATACACAATTATAGTCCCCAATAATCTGTATCACAGGCCTTTTGTTACTTGAGTTTAACACCATTAAAACACAATTATGGTTATTTTATATAAGCAGCCCTCCTTAGCCTTGCTTTCCCGGAACCTTGTCTATAACCAGTACTTAAACGTACCCTTCCACAAGGTTATCAACTTCTCTATACTCCTTATTAATGGAGGAAGAATGTCATTATTGTAATAATTGTCTGGAAGAATGCATCAGCCCATGATGGAATTCTAACCCATAGGGAAACTTGAAACTAAGTCCCAGTGTGCTACCAGCTGCTCTACAAACAGGAATTAATTTTCTAATTCATAAATACTTTGCCTCAGTCAGCTGACTTCCCAGTTTGTTGATGTTAAGCTTAGACGTAAGCCCTTAACCTAGCACATTCCCTTGCCAAAGAGTGACAACTGTCATACTTGATACAGGGGCAGGTTGGAGAATGGCCATAACAAAATATTGTGACCAAATTCCAGAAATATATGTAGGTCTTGCCCAGAAATCAAACCGAAGACCCCTGAATTCATACTCAGATGTGCTAGTGACTGAGATAACTGGTTGGTCTCTTAAGTATCTAAATGATAACATTTTCAGATGTTTAATTTACATTATTATTGCTTGTACATAATGACTGTTGTGCCTGCTTTTCTGATGGCATATCTTTTAGATCAGTCTGCAATTATAAGGTACGATTGTTGTAAAAATCACTTGTTTAAAACACTATCAATTTATTTTATTTTCTAGTTACTTATGTTTTGGGTTTCCATTAATGATTATAAAATTCACTATTGCCAAAAAATTACCTTTCACCCCTGTGGATTTTATTTTAGCTTGTTTCAAATTGTGAACCTATATTATGTTGTTTCATATATATTAAACATGGGTGGTCCTAAGTTCTGAAATTAGTCCTCGTCTTTCACTAAATAGCCTGTAAGTCACTGTATGACCTTGCATGTTTTTGTAATGATTACTAACATACTTGAAAAAACAAACTTTGTACTGATTAGGGTTCTTGAAGAGACAAAGAAGTTCACGTATCCCAGCAAATGTTTTCTCTCAAATAACCCATATTTCTGACAAATTTCAATCTGTGAAGTGGTGCCTTTATGAAAATGATAGTTCAAATTTTGATAACTGTCAGTCCATACTATATGGCAGAATTATGCATGGACTCAAGAATGTGACACTAGTATCCCCATAAAGGTAAATTTTGGGTCCAAAAATGAGTCAAACTTTCAAATAATTAGCATTATTCTTACTGTTGCAATGCTACTTATTTACTATATATACTGTTGTTTTTACTCTTTTTTTGGGGGGGGGGGGGGGGGGGTTAACGCCGTGTCAACACAATTTTGGTCATTTTACGACATCCAGCACACCTAACCTAGCTTTCCTGGACCCTTGTCTATATCTAGTACTCACCTACCCTTCCATAAGGCCGGAAACTTCTCCATATTATCTAATCAATGGAGGAAAATCGACATTATTGTAAAAATTTTCATGGCAGGGTTTAACCTCCTCGGGTGGGATTTGAACCTGTACCCCCTTTTGGAAACGAGATTCCAAATCCCGGCGCGCTACCAACTGGGCTACCGACCAGGGTTTTTTAATTCTCTGTAAGTTTGAAGTGTTAGCTGTATTTTAAATTTAATATCCAATTTACTAAGTTCTTAGACTCTTAGAAATTCCAATCTTAAACTATGAATGGTCAAGATCTGGGCCCAATTGTATGATTAGGATGATAAATTACTTGTTCTTTGTGTTGTAGTACAGTTTGTGGAATCATTGATGCTAAAGTTGTGTCCAAGTGTGAGATTTGACTAATTGTTGAATTAACAAATTATAGGTCAACAAAGATATCACGTGCTTAGCGCAAAATGGTCGTAACTCAATTAAAAAAGAAGTGAGTTACAACCGTTTTTCCCTAAGCCTGTGATATGTAAATGAAACTAGATGATAAATAGATATTTTTATATTGTACAATGCTTCTAGGACAATGACAAACTAACTCCTGAACTAGAAATATAACTAACGCTTGATTTTTATGGTGCTTATATGCAGCTCTTATAAGTCTAACTCTTAGTTTTATATATTTGTGTGTATCATATCTTTTATAACAAAAGTTTAAAAATCTTAAAAATTCCCTCTTTGTTTTTTGGCTGTGTGATAGTTCAGTTTTCAGCTTGACTTTCCGGAGTAAATAGAGAGCTCTCCTACTAGCCCTTGCTTCTGCGTCCGCGTCCACATTTCTGATTAAAGTTTTTGTGCAGTAAAATATTTTTTGCTATAACTTTTTTATTTCTTAAGGTATCAACTTTAAATACATGTTTCTTATTATCAACCACATCTCATGTGACAAGGTTCATAACTCCAAATACATTTTTTCAGAATTATCTCCCCTTGAACTTAGAAATGTCTTTAAACTTTTTAATTTTTTTTTTACTTTAAATTTGTTTAGGTTATGTTTTTAAATTTTAAAATGTGTATGTTCCTTAGCATTAACCACATCTCCTGTGACAAATACTTACTTAGTCGAGCATGCTGTCTCCTCTGACAGCTCTTGTTTTTACTACTGCTGGTCCTGATATGTTTGCTTGTACCTTTTTATTTAGTCATAATTATTATGGTGGCCATATTTGGCCCACTCATGTCTATAAAATTAGGTTATGAAATACTTTCTACTGCTATTGTCCCTATCTTTGCTGTATCAGAAGGGTAATAGACAGCCCGTGGCACTAAGTTTTAACCTTAGAGATCACAGTGAGTATAATTATGTCAACTGACTGACCTGCAATATGAATGAAAAACTGATGAAAGCGCTAAGGCATAAAGTATCATAAAAACCAAACCAAACTAATAACTAAGAAAATGTTGATTAAAACTGTATAAGATTATGACTGTAGTGTACAGTTAATAGAAGATTTGTTAAGCTACAGTCCTATAAACATAAAAATAGCCGTATGGGCACAATATGGGCACCGTACGGGCGCCGTGCGATCAAGCTTCACAACGACTTGTACAAACTCTTGCGTACCCGTAAGGACTGTTATGTTTTTACCAGGGTCCGTCAGATGAGTCCTGGATAAACGTTTCAATTTCAGAGTCAAATCGTGAACAAAATCATGGAGAATGAATTAAACATGCATATCTTCCAGCTACGGCTCCATACGGGTGTGCTGTTTTGTACCATGTGCGTACCATCACCTTAATACGCAAGGCTTCACACGGCCTACGACTGTCTGCACGTACGGGTCCGCAACAAGGCACGGTTTTATAAGACTGAGGCATTAGACTATCATATATTAATGCTTGATATAGCCCCAAGCCTTGAAATAGACACAATACAAAATTGAGCAGACATGTTTTACTTGCTGTATTTGTGATGTAACCTTTTTTTACAACCAAATTAGATAAACCAAGAATTTGTATGACATGTGGTGACATAACATATTAACTTAATTTGTAGAACTGTGCTGGGAATGTAACCTCTAAAGTGACAATTGATTGTGTTGAATTTCAATTTTCCATGTCTGGGATCAGCATGTCTTCTAAATAATTAGAATCTAAAAACAGTACAGTCAGTGACTTGATTTTTCAATTTGTGACTGCGTATAATGAGTGAACTTAATTATCTGAGTACTATTCTTGTTTTTTGTTTCACTTCTGAATCATAATTAATGTTTTGTGTTGGCTGAGGAGGTAACATAAGAGGAAATACTTCATTTTATACCCATTTATTTGATCTCTCACAAATTCTCAGAATTTTTGTTTATGTTCAATACTTTATGGTCTACTTCTTTACGCCCCAGTGCTAATAGAGCTGTCAGAATTACATTTCTTGCTTGAGAAAGCAAGAGTAACATGTATTCAAACCAACACAACCCAAGTATTACCAGTTCAGTGCTTCAACAACTTGGCTGCACCAGCTGCTTGTGATTGTAGTCATCACTTTTTGTCCTTTTCTAAGACTTTATAGCCTGCCCGGCTTGCTGAGTTGGTTGCACACAAGTCTATTGATTAAGGGGTTGTGGCTTTTGTGGAGTATGGTCATGAACTAATTTCTATGGCTATTCTCCCTTCTACCACTGATTTAAAATCATGTAGGGCAGTTGTCAGTCACTGACAGAAGTATGTCATTTGTAATTAGTTAACAGCTAAATCCATTGATTTTGCCTTTTTAGGAATGGTGAGTAGGTTAACTGACCATAGTGCTATAACCTAATTCCTATACGATATGTTTCTTCAGTGTTAACTCTGACAAGACTATTTAATTAAGAAATATCAATTCCAGTTTTTAACAAATTCGTTCTGAAAAGAACAGGCATTGCTTATCTGGCTTCTTGAATCATTGTGCTAAAGTTTACTGATGTTTAGAATAGATTTTCCAAGAAATTTGATATTAGTTAAATATTTTGGTCAGTGTTTATCTACAGATGTAATTGCTGTTGAAAAATTGAATAAAAAATATAGAAGACTTGATAGCAGGATTCAGCTCTTACTGTTTTACCAGGGATCGAGAAAGAATTCCTAGTCAGTTCTTCAGAGATTCATTCTTAATGTAAGGGATTCCTCCAATAATAGTAGAAAAATAAGATACAGATTAAAGTCACAATTTATGGTATACAATTCATAGGAGCTCAAATTTATGTAAGAGCAGAGCATTTTTTAGGGACCCAGAAGGATCCCTTAGCTAAGCATCACGGGGGATCCTCCCAAGTGGTTGGGATCCTCAGAATCCCAGGACACTGTTAGTGTTGAACACTGCTTGATAGCAAATCCTTTCATTTTGTATTAGTATTATAGACATTTTAGTATAGAATTTATTAGAATTCCAGATGGCCAAGAAACTTAAATCTAAGCTTTTGTCATTGTGAGCTTGGTTTTGCTGCATTTATATCAAGAAAAATAAAAAGAAGTTTTGTAGCCTACGGCAACCACTTAGAGATATAAAAAACTCTTGGAACTTGATTCCTATAGTGAAAGTCTTTAAGTATTTGTTTATCATTAAAAATCTGTTAAAACGCGACCTACACTAGCTTTTAATATTTATCTTGGATTTAATTTACCTTTATGACAGTGCATGACACAAGACAGATGACTGCCACAGTGTAAATATTTAGGTTGTTAAAATTAAATGTTTTCTAATTTTCTCAGAATATTATACTTGGTAAAGATGTAAATTAGCTTGGCTTGATTACAGTAAACTAGCTTGATGGTAAAACTAGATAGATCAAACAACATTTATAAGATAGATGGATAAACTTCACTTAATTCACATTTCATTTTTTCCCTCTCGCATCCAGCCTGCAGGCAATTATGTGTATGAGCTTAGAATGGCTTTGTGAGTAAAAAAGATGTGAATATTCAGAAATGAAGTGCTTGGAAAATGTAGCTTAAGATAATTATTTAGGGTAAAAAAAAACTAATTGGTGAAAATGCACTTAAATTTATATCTTGGTTGCATTTTTTGTTAAAAAATAATCAATTGTTGAAAGGTGCAAAATGTCTAATGGTGTAATTTGCAATCTCTTTAAAAAGGTTTTAATCATACCTTGGAATTTGAATTTACCTGGAAAAGTTTTGGGGCATTAATGTTGATTGCCTTAGATATGCATATGGGGCATTATTATTTTTTGCTTTGAGAATATTTTGATGTGAAAATTCTTTAGCAAATAAATAGTTTTTGTATTGTTTTTGGTATTTGTTATAAGAAATGCAAAATAGATTAAATGGATGGGAAATTCTCACTTAGGAGCCAGATGTATTGATTTTGAACACCTCAAAACAATGACTTAACATATCTGACTTGGTATTATTCATAATGTTGCAGTGTGGGAAAGTGCTTGCTTCCTCAAAACCATTATATGCATCTGCGCTGTAATTGTGCCTCAGTAAATTTTGATGGTCAAAGCAGTATATTTGTAGCCCTTAATCCAAGCTGAATAATTGTAGCCCTGGTGGTACATGGCAGCTTAACAATTGCTCACTTTTTAGACTGTATTTATAAACTGCATGATAACTGATATACAGGCAAACTTTGTTTTGGTTGGATTCATATGGATGTACCAAACTTTATGATGTTATTACATTATTTATGACGTTTATATGTTATTTTATTGAATTAGATGTTTTTCAATGCTTACCTACGATGCTTATAGGTTGCAGCCTAAGGAGTCGTCACTTGAGATGGATTAGCCTTAATTAAAGGGCTACAATTTGTCTCACTCTTACTTAACCTAAACCAGCTTATAGTAGGGACCAAACAGCTAAGGGAGACATATTAGCCCTATTTATGTTGTTATGTAATGTTGCTGAAGACAATATTAGCCATTATTTTATCTTGTTATTTGATGTTGTTATTTTATGTTGTTTACTGTTTACAAACAAGATTAAATGTGCAAGTGGTCTGATACATTTCCTGCTCTTGTAGACATTTAGGTGCTAACCATCAGCGTTATGTTTTTAAAGTGTTTTGGATTGATTTCCATGTTATTTTGATAAGGTCCCATTATCTAACACCTGCCATGATAGAATTCATCCTGATTTTCATGGTTTTGAAAATAAATGTTAAAGTTTAATATAGTCTATAGTGATTAGAATGAGAGATGTACATCTGTATTTCTAATTAAGTGTCTGGTGTTACCACAGAAGGTCATCAAGGTTGGTTCAAGGTCATCATTCTGTTAGGTCTTTAACATTTAAATAATGTCTGGAACTTATCATTATATTTTTATGGAACTGCTTAAGTGACATTATGATTGTTTGTTTGTTGGGTTTAACGCCCCATAGCAACACATTGTATAGATCATATAACGGTGGTCAGTCAACCTACTCACTGTTCCTGGAAAGGCTGTTAACCAACTACTAGGCACATACTTTTGTCAGTGACTGACAACTGCCATACATAATTAAGAATCATTGGTAGGAGGGAGAATGACTGTTGAAGTAATTTCATGACCAAGTTCCATGAAAGTATGCCCCGTCCGGGAATCAAACCTATGACCTCTCGATCAGTAGACTCACATGCTTCCAACTGATGGGCTGACATTTTGAAAAACTTTTTTAATTTTACTAATATTTTGTTTTTATGAAATATTTCTTTTTTTAACAAAATATTATTTCAATTAATAAACAAAATATTTCTTCATAAATGTAAAATGATTATCACGTTTTTTATGAAATAATTTTATTTAATTTTTGTTCAAAATATATATTTTTAAATAATTATTATGTTTTATAAAATATTATTATTTCAATTTTTCTTGAAAACAAATTTATATTCTGTAATGGGGAAATAATTATTTCGAAAAATTGAAATAAGTATTTGAAAAATTGAAATTATTATTTTTTAAAAACAAAGTAATTTTTCATTTAATTAACAAATTAAAAATTAACAAAATTTTTCGTAAAAACAAAAACAAAATAATGTTTTGTTTAAATGAATTAATCGTGAAAGAAAAAGGATTTTCAAGATGTCTCTTTAGGGGCTCTGTATGTATTACCTCCTATACTTATTTGACTCCACTTTTAAATGTATAAAAACAAATTTTTGTAAGGCTTCATTTTGATATACATTTACCATTATGTTAAATGATGCATATTTTTTTATCATAACTGAGTTATTCAGAATCTAATGGTTATATTTCAGCCTATAAATCAAGATAAATATTCACTCATTCATTACATAACGAATTGATAATTTTCAGCATCTTTAATGACTACGGTATTTTCAGAGTTTTTTCCTCAGTTTTTAGTCTCTTAAAGTGATTTTAATCTAGAAAAAAGGAGCCAAATATCATGAGAATTTCTGCTTGCAATGTTCTGGTTGCCAGCTGCAATGTACTAATGCCTTTTTGACAAATTATGCATGATTTTAGCATCTTTAGTTCTGGGTGGTATTAAACAGGAAGTTTACATTTTAGAAATGACTCAAATATAATACACACCTACACTAAAAGGTCCTGGAATCCTTTTTTTCGTAAAAATGGTGGCCCTTTTTTTACATTTTTTGTTTAGTGAAATGTAATGGAACCCAGATTCTGTAATAATAATTTAGCTAATAAGTTAAACCAGGATTTATAATTACATAAAAAGTTTGTTTGCTTGTCTAAGGTGGCAGGTGGTCATTTCTGGCTATCTCTAATTAGCGAGACTGAAAAAACTGGTGCAGTCAATTTACTATGTAATCCTAACTTCAAGCTTTCCCAGCATTTTGAGAAGTTTTTCCTGGCCAGTTAATTCTTTCCTCTCATCTGGAATTAAACATAAGTACAACCACTGTCTACTTAATTAGTTACAACTGGGACTCAGGAACTCTGGTACTTGGGTTTGTTTGTTTTGTACTGTATGATGTTAAAAGGTTGCAACACTTAGATTTGATTCTTCATTAGTCCATTTATTGAGAATGCTGATTCCATTCAGGACCTGTGATATCCAAATTAAATTTTGGCCTTAAGCATGCCTATTTAAGCTTTAGTGATATAAGCCAAAGTGTTGATTCTTAAAGACAGTCCGCATTGACAGTGAATTTAAGTGTTTCACTTAGTTACATTTCTCTTTAATCTATATCATAATTTCAAATATTTTTCATGTCACTTTCATTGAGTGTCTCTCAGTTTTAGACTTGTAGTTACAGTATGATAAAACTACTGATAAATAAATCTACCATATGTTTAATTGTTTTTGTTCTAATAAAAATGTTAATAAGTCCAGTATCTATTATTGCCTTTAAAAAAATGATTAGTTTTTTAGCTTAAATGAATAATTTGATGTACATTTGGAATCATAGGTGCCTATGTTTGGAATAACATATGTACTCTTACATGTATACTGTTTAATGAATTGAGCATTCTTGCACCCAGAGATAATCAAGATTCTCTAGCTAAGAATCTGGAAGCTTGATAACCTCTAGGTACGCGAGTACTCAATGAGAATGTGAATAGAATTGAAAGACATTAAATTGGATGAAAAAAAACAAATTTCATTTTACCAACTTTTCAGTGAGTAAGTTGCATTCCAAATATGTTATTAGGTCAATCAGACAAAGACTCAAAATTAATAATACTGAGTTATTTAGTAGTTTAGGACCATATTGTAGATATAGCGCGAAAAAAGTTGTAACTCACTCATTTCTTTTATTGAGTTACGACCGTTTTGCGCTAAACCCATAATATATTATCATTCAAAGACTCTTATTTCTGGTTGTTTAATATCCCTATACCATCATACCAGTCTACTCAAGTGTGAATCCTCAGTGTTATAATTATAACTAGGCTAATTGTAGGGGTCACTCATACCATACATAGTTTTTAGTTTAAATTAAACATTTTTTTAATAACATTAGTCTGTTTGAAGGTCCACTAACTTTTTTATTTGTTTTTTTTTGCGAAAAAATTTGGCCCTAATTTTCATGAATCACTGGGTATACATACTACTTAGTGTTTTGTGTTAGCATTTCATGATGTATAATTTATAATCACTATAATCATTTTGTAACTTTTTTGTTAAGAGTACATTTAAGTACTATCTCCCTAACAGACTAGCTAGAGAGGCTTTGCTAAAGAATAAAGTTACTGCAGATTCACAATTAATATAATATTATTACACTAAGGTCTGCCGCAGTTTTCTTTCTATTTATTTTGTTATCAATATTACTGATTGTGACATTATTGCAGGATGCAATATTAATTTTTAAGGTAGGTTGCTCTGTTGGACAACCAGCTAATACTTGCCCAAACCAATTGCGTAGTAGCAGTAACAAGTTGTCTGAACCAAAATTTAGACTGTCAGTATTATATTTAACAGTGGATAGAACAAGGGAATAATTGTGAAATAGATAAAAAACATTGAACATGTTTTTACGGTGAATCTTCAATTGATACTATCAATCTATCTGGCCATTTCATTGCTGATTTGAGCCTCATTAGTTTAGACAGTAACATTTTTGCTTCAATTTCAACTTGCAAAATTTGCTAGTTAGAATAAAAAAACAACTCGCAATTTTCAAAATCCACTTGCATTTTGCAAGTATGCGAGCTTAAATTCAAACCTTGGTTACAAAACAGCAAGTTTCATTCTGTACCACAAACCATTGTTGAACCTATGCCTTGTTTGGTATTATATAATATAAAACAGTGATATATCAAATATTTCATACTATGGTATACATTCAAAAATACTTTCTTTTTGATCATTCATATAGAACATGATTCCTCATATTTGACTTGAAGAAATATTAATGGAACATAGAAATTTATTGAAGAAAATTATTAAAACATGTTATTTATTAAATGAACAGACTTTCCATGTTATTAATTCTTGTGTATGCCAGCCAGGCATGTCTGCAGAAACTAGTTTTAATGAAAAAGAGATGTTTAATTGGATGAACAGGTTTTGACGAGGTTAGGAACTTGGCTTTCATTCCAAATATTTAATATAATACATTGTAACTAGCTAGGTCTGTTCAGAGTGAACTTTTGAACACAATTTGAACTTTTATTTTTCAGTGGTATTTTTGGCAATGTTTAGGAGCTCTTAAAATCATCCAGTGTGAAATTTTCAATATGAAGTTTTTGAAGTGTGTTTTTGTGCATATGACAGATTGGCTTGTCATAATTTTGTTTGCAGATGCCTGGGGTCTGAGAAACCCTTAAATATTGTCTTTTATATTGAACCCCTTTTATCAAAAAAAAGGTTGTTTGCCATGTCAAGAAATGAGTTAGCTTGAAATAATTGGATTGAAATTGTTACTTTCATGAAGGAATTTCAGATTAGAATGGCTGACATGGTAACAATGGCGTCTTATTCAACATGTCTGTTTTTTATTCTCAAAATACAAGTTCTGAAATAATTCGATATTTTTTTTCTTACAGATTTTGATAGGAGTTGAGTTTTATTGTAAATATGTCTGTTGCCTTATGATGGTGAGTTTTGTTTGTATGAAGTTTCCTGATACTGTATTTTAAGACATTCCTTGTTGTTTTTTTTTGTTTTGATCAGTATCATAAGTGAACTAAATGAATTTGGATTTAATCAGGGTCCGCCCACTCCATAAGAATGCACATATGTAATGTACAGACCCTTGGACGTGACTCTTCATCATTCATCCCTAAAAGAGTGAATTAAGGGTCTAATTGGAGTCAAATTTGTAAATTCCTATAATAATTTATATCAGAATAGTTACTTAGTTGCCAAAGTGTTGTCAATTTATTGTTGCCAAGCATTGGTTCTTGATCTGTCCATTAATCAGTTCATTTTAAAGACTGGGCTGTCTCGGATAGTGATAGACAGCAACTGTTGTGGTATAACAACCTTCAATGTATGGTTTAAACTGTAATCCTCTACTTAAATAATGTCTATCATTAAAAAAAACACACTCCATAAATAGTAGGCTTCATGCGGTTTGGCCTAGGAGGTTCGTTAAGCTTGTTGGGGTCATGGGTTCAATCCTGGATGACACAATCATGAGATACATTCGAAGTCATTAATTCTCCTTTCTGCCTCTGCATCAAATAGAACAGTTGCCAATTCCTGGTGAAAATTAGTTCTGGATAAATGAAGGCATGTAGAACTCATAGCCAGGTCCAATCTCTGTAAACAGATATCCTATAGCCCGCTGTCATAAAGGATCTCTTATGCTCTCCACTAAGGTCATGCGAAGATGACAATTGTGTTGATCAATGCGTAGCTTTGATGTACACGAAACACTATAAATAGCATCTTAATTTCGTAATTTCTATTTTTAGACTAAGGTTTGCAAGCTAATTTGACGGCAATGTTATTCACCTGCCCAGAGTGGACGGCTCTTTTCAAACTGTGTGACGTAGACAATGTAAACAATTTATTTAACATAATGATTGCGTTATGAATATCAATTTGAGCAAAGGTCACAGGCACATGACCCTCATAACAAAGTAGCTGGATCTTAAATTAGCAAGAAGGCAAGTGCTGAATTTTGGATCTGGTTTAAATCAGTTTAAGTCAGATGGGCTACCAACTGAACTAATTGGATGAATAGCTTTTGAAAAATGTTACCAGATTCTGCATTTATTCACTTCTTTGTAGACTACTTCAGAATTTTAGATGAGGATGCATTTTGCTACATGGACTTAATAAGCTGTGTGCTGTGCTCACTAGAACCAATGTATTCTATCTCCATCATCATTGTACTGCTATATAAATCTATATATTTATTTTTGATGGATGTCTGTACCTTGATTGATATGGAAATATTTGCCAAGATTTAAAAAAGTGTTAATGTACGAGAAGGGTTGATCCAAAAGTTCATACACTGGACCTGTATTTTTATGATACTTGTTCTTTCCCCCTAAAAAGTCATATTGGAAAACTCGTGCATCCAGCCAGGCTATAAGTCTCTGACTTAAAATTGCAGTAGGTAGTTGTTTAATGTATTTGACATATTTTTAGCATGTACTTAAAATTGGTCTGCTTAATTAGCCATCAACGAACACACAAGCCCCAACATGTTGTTTAGAGTATGGGCATCTTTGCATATGAAGAACAAACATCAATAGCATGTACGTAGCATTACATTATATTTGATGGCAGAATAAGTCTTGATCTTATACTTTAGTCCATTTAAGTTAAATAAACAAATTGTAGAAACTTTTGGATCAGCCCTCATATTAGAGTTAAGGTCTGACACAAACCTCATGGTGTGAATCTATCATTAATTTATATTGATGTAATACTCTCCTCATAAATAAGTTATTTTTGGTCAATGTTAATACTGTTATACATAATTTATGATAAACTATCACGTAATAAAAACAATCTAAGTGTGATATGAGATAATACTAATGGCTAAAAAAGGGAGATAATCTCAAAAGAAAAAAATCTGAAAATCTAAAAAAATGAATATTATCTTTGTTTGATGTTTCTATGTTTTTTTCTTATGATTTTCTATCATTATTATCACCTTCATTGTGTGTATTTACTATGATTGTAATCTGAAGATCATTCCCAGGAAGAAAATACTCCACACTTAAGCTTTCATTAAGTTTTTCATTTAATTGTTGATTCTTGTAAATGGCTTATTAAGTTTATGAAGGCTCAATATATTTATGAGTTTTGGCAAAAAGTTTGGCTGATTTTATCTGAGATAGGCCAAACATGTCAGAATGATAATAAATTCTCTATGAGTCTTGGTGCAAATGAACTTAACCATCATATAAAATATTTTCCCCACTGAATTACTGGGACATATTCAAAAATAGCTCTTTAAATATCAAGTTTGATTAAATTTAAATTTACATTTTCTATAACCATACATTTTCTGTACTTATATTAAATCTACGTATAATACCAAACACGTTTAACATTGGCAACCAAGTCCCATTCATTAAATCTTAGACTTGGCCATTTGAAAAAATCCACTAAATTTATAGTGCTTTATATTTAACATCATATTTTAGACTATATTTCATATATGAACACTTACTATGTAATTATTGCTATTAAAGTTTGAAGTAAAATGCAAGCGATTTTTTCATCTTGTGAGTTGAAATAAAAACAACTCACAAAAATGTGCAAGTCCAATTTTTTGTTAAATTCGAGCCCTGGGTGCTACCAACAAAACTAACCTAGCGGGTCCAGACTTAACAAAGTATTTAATATGTTATGTTTTAATCGTTAGATTTACAATGTTTCAAGTATAAAAGGGAGCCTCACACAAAAAACAGTTAATAAATATAACTTTATGTTAAAAAGTTTAAAGATGATCTGTTTACAGTATAACATATGTTTTCTATTATGATATAATCTTCATATCTTAACATTTTCTTCCTATTCACTGGCTTCACCAGTTTCAACCAAACTCATTGACTTTGTTAACTAGTTAACATAAACTTGTATATTCTCAGTGTAAAGGTGTTAATCCAATGAGGCTTCCCAGCAGTGATTAATTATTTTGTTGCTCATTTTCATGGAAAGTTTGTAATTTCTTACCAACGTCTAATTACATTCCTCCTGTTTGGATCCTACTTGAAAAGATCATTTTTAAAACCTCAGCTATTTTATTACTGCTATTTTTATCATTTTGTTTTTTGATCCTTGATTAGTTAATACCCTGTGCACTGTATGTTGTTTCATATTTTATCAATTTTATTATATTTGCATCACATTATCCGGCTTTCAGATTTTCAAATGTGTTAATGTCTTACAGCTTTCATGGACTGTTTGTCTTATGTTAAAATTAAATGTTTCCATTAGATGTAAAATTCATAGACGAAAGTTCTGTCATGTTGATAATTAATATGTTCTTTAATTAATTGAAAAAAAATTAATCGAGAGATTTCAATTATGTTGGTTCCTTTTATATTTTAAAGTCTAGAGTATAATGTAAGGAAAGCAAACAATTAGTACCAGCAAGTCTGTGGTTTGTCCATATGTGTTGGTTGTTGTTGCTGATTCAGCTAGTTGCTATCAATTAATTTGAAGGTCATTCCTTTGTTTAAATTTACATTATTGAGACAAATCAAAGTTTGTGGTGCAGTAGGCTTAACATTAATTTTTTAGTTCAATTTTTTGGAGAATAGTGGGGCTATCCTACTCAGTTGTGCTTCAGCGTTGGCATTGGTGCAACACTTCTTGACTAAGTTTTTTGGTGCAACATTTTATCTTTGAAACTACTGAAGGGATTCACTTGAAACTTCACACATGCCTACAGGGTTACCATTGGAGGTCAAATACCAAGTTGCATAACTCTAGCATGAATTTTGAGTTGTTTTTGCTATTGTTTACACAAACACCCTAAAAAAAAGTTGAGCACTATCCATGGACTGCTTTTGCTAACTGAGTGCCCTGAAGGGGTTCCTAGTTTGAACCTTACTGGGACTGGGTAAACCATTCCATGGAAATTAGATTTCTGGACAAAAGATTTTAACCTAAGAAAGCACATACCTCTGTCAGTGACTGACAACTGGACTACATGATACAGAGGTAAGCATGACAATAGCCATGAAAAATAAAGAAGAATGACAACTCTATTTCATTATATCTTTTTTTAACTATTTGTATTGAGAACACTTGGAGAACCCAGGTCGGTAGTGCAGTTGGTAGCACGCCTGGATTTCGAATCTAGTGTCCTGATCGGAGTACTATGGTTCAAAACCCACCTAGGGGTAACCCTTCCATGAAAATTTGACATTAATGTCAATTTTCCTCCATTAATAAGGTATATGGAGAAGTTTCTTGCCTTGTGGAAGGGTAGGCGAGTACTGTCAAGGAAAGCTAGATTAGGTTTTTTGGACGCCATAAAATAACCTTGAAAATTGTGTTGACACAGTGTTAAACCCAGTATAATATAGTTGAGAACGCTTGGAGTAAAATTATTTAAAAAACGTATTTTAAAAAAAAAATGCAAATAAAATAAATTTCTTTAAATGTATCTTTTCTTTGAATAATTTGAATTGATGATTGTTGCCATGCCTACAAGTACCCTTAGGAGACTTCAGATTGTTGTTTAAAGTGCCTATTTGTAACAAGTACTGTCCCTTGTTGCAAAAGTACCTGCATGAGACTTCTAAGTGTTGATCAGAGCTTAATTTATCACATTATATTGAAATTATAACAAAAACTTGTTCATTCAACACTATGAGAGTAAAAACCTTTTCTATAATTGTTGCACATTCAGAATTTTCCCTGAATAAAAGAGCAATTTGATTTTTAACTGCTACAGTACTGATAACCCTCTGGCAAATAGAACTAACTGAAATGTCCTTATTTCTGGAAAATTTAAAATATTTGTCCTTATTTCAAACTTTAATTGGTGCTTTGTGTGGTGAACGTAAATAAAATACTGAGTAAGAATGAAATAGATTGGTCCACCTTTCTTATTATACAACCAACCTCTGTTGCTGCATGGTTATGGTTACTTTCTTTAAATCAATGTATTAAAGGTAGTGGGTTCAAACCTAGATTATTATTGATATGAATTTTTTAAAGTCATTCTGCTCCATAGGAATGTTCCGAATGTATTATATTGTATGTTGACCATTCAGGCCATTAGCTCTATACATCAATAAAGTTCTTAATGTGAGAAAGAAGACAGTTGCCAATTAAGGATGGAGGTTTAGTACTAGTGCATTTAAGTGACAATGTATGATCAAGTAAACTGTCCTACTCATATGATAATGATGCTTGACTGTTTAAATAGGGTTGTAAAACAGTAAAACAAAAAAATGCTTTTAATTGTCACAATAAAGATAAAATCATATCCCTCTGGAAAATTGAAGGCATTTGTTCATGTTAATTTCCACATTAATGGATTGCATGTCTGCCAATTGAGTGAAATAACTTTTTAAAAGATTGGAAAACTTCTAAAAGATATAACTTACATTTTTTTCTTGCCTTGTAGGTATGGCTTTTGCTTTAGGATTGTGCTATCAACATGTCCGACTTCAAGACTCCTAAACTCCTCACTGATAAAGGTTTGTGTATTCAAGCATTTTTATTGATATGAGTTTATGAAAATGTCTTTTGCTGTATAACTATGAATTCTGTGCAGACAACTTATTGAAGCCACGCTAATCTAAACAAATTATAGTTCTATATATAAGAAAAAAGAAAAAGCAGCAGTTAGGATGGAGGCAAAGTACTTGTGTATCTCAGGAACAAAAGTTAGGTAAACTGTCCTTGACTTTTGACTGGTTAAAAAATGTTAGTAAAACTATAAGACAAAAATCCTACCTTGTTGATGCACTTGACTGAGTTTTCTACTATAACTTATATTAACACTGTAAAGAAATGTTGTCCATGTTAGAAGTGAAGGTTACAGTGCTTGTACATGGATGTAACTAGAAGAAGCATCTTGTATATTGTCAATCATTTCAACAAGACCTTTTGGTACATTGACACTGGGTAATTTGTATATGACATTATACATTAGTCCAAGCCTCTCATAACACTGATCATCTCAAAGAAGCTTGATTCATGATTCAGTGTATGACTGTTAGTTTTCATGTACTACAACTTAGTGCTGTCATAATAATCACTCGAGTTAACAGTATTTGTTATATTTTCTGAAAGGTTTCTGTTCTGAGTACAATGTATATTGCATTGTACATTACATGTACTTCAGGAACAGAGCTATTGGGATACAATGTATGTATCAAAAATTGTTGATTGGGCCAGTGATTCTGCCAGAGTTTTTGAACTGCACCGTGACTTGTCTTGTAGTACATTGCATTTGTATCATGCATTGATCATACTTGGAGCAATCTCTTTTCAAAATTTGATGTTGATTTTCAGAAGTATAATGAAATGAATATTATCAATGCTTATGATTTTACATTTCTGAAATACTCACTCATGGTACAATGAATTGTATGATAATACATGGCTCTGTTCCTCACACATAATTACAGTTCAGTCATTATTTTTCATTAGCCCTCGGCTCTCGTAAGTCTAATTTGCATGTTATTCTAACGTCTTTACGCTTCATTACGTTCTTTATCAAAAAGAAAAACCCGGACCGGTACGGTACTACCGGATATGGGTATATAGCCTTAACTAATCATAGTTATTCCAACGCTTGAGCGCGAAGCACGCTTCTTACAGCACTGTTGGTAATTTGTCGATTTATATCGATTTTTCGTTGTTCAAACTGACTTTATTATATTTAATATCCAGTTTTTGTGGATGTATGTACCGTGTTACGGTCTATTTAGTTATATACTGTGTTACAGTTGTTGAAATTATTGTGTAATTGGCGTGTTACGCTCGACACATTTTTCGACTGCGTGTTACGCTAGAATATGAGTGACGTTGGTAGTCTCTCATTAGACGACGATTGTCAGTCTTCGTTTTCCGGGTTTTCTGAGCCGGAGTTAGAAAATATCTCCCCCAAAATTCCTGAGGTTGGGGCCAATGTTACCATTTCTAGTAATGAGAAGCCTTCTAAGTCAAAGGCCAATAAGACAAATAAAGAGAAACAAAAGATTAAAAGTGTGGTTGTCAAACCTAAATGTAGTAAAAAGACAAAAAAGACTAAAAAGTCAAAGTCTTTAATTGATAACTTATCTCAAGAAGATTTACAGGCCTTAAAAGAAAAGTTGGGCATGTTTAATATCCCTACTGAGGACAAGGTTGATATTAATTCTGACTCCTCGTCTGAAGAGGAACAACCTGAAAGAAACAAACCTCAGTCACTTAATAAGAATTTAATTGATGCATTTTTTGAAAGTGAGGTTTCCTCTAATGATGATCAGGAGGAATGGGGCATGCCAAAACTCAAATGTTTAGAAAAAGACAGCCCGATTGTTCAATCATTGGCAACATTGATAAATACAGCATGTACGTCACAATGTGACACAGAAAACTTTGAGAAAACTCATAAGGTGCCTGAAAATTGTGATATGTTGGTGCCACCAACTATCAACAGTGAAATTTACAAGATTTTGGACAAAAAGGCTAGAAGCCAAGACAAATATATTGTTGATATACAAAATTTAGTTGCCATGGGAATGGTTCCTTTGATAAAATTAGTTAATATGCTTAAACCAACCTTATCCAAAATGCCAGAGGCAAAAACACTCTTTAGTGACGCTATTACTTTATTTAGTCAAGTCCAATTCAACCTTTCCCTCAGGAGGAGATATTTAATCAGACCTAATTTAAAGAAAAGGTATAGAAATCTGTGTAATTATAACACTCCTGTTTCTACATTACTTTTTGGTAATGACATATCAAAAGAGGTAAAGAATCTGGATTTAGGGGTAAATTTGGGGAGAGAAAAGTATGATAATAAACCATATCGTGGTAGAGGCTCTTATAGGTCTAATTATAGGAGAGGTCAACAAAATAGGTTTCAACCTTATTACACTTCTCAAGGCCATAATTCAACCTATGGAAGTTATAGGGGGAGATATACCTCTAACAATGCTGGTGTTACTGGCAGAAGACAGAAGTCACAGAAATCAGCCACAGTTACGGCTTCCCCAAACGAATAAATTTTAACAAGGTGGGTAAAATTAGATACCATTTAGAATTTTGGAAGAATTTTACATGTGACCCATGGATTCTTGAAACAGTTCAAGGCTATAAAATAGAGTTTGAGTCCTTGCCTTTTCAGAATAATATTCCAAAACAGATTCTGTTTAATGTTTCTGAGAAAAAGGTGGTTGACTCTGAAATAGATAGTCTTCTACAGAAAGGTGCGGTGGTTAAATCACAGCATGAGACTGGAGAATTTATCTCCAATATTTTTGTTGTTCCTAAGCCTGGTAATAAATACCGGCCTATAATTAATTTAAAGCATTTGAACCATTTTGTTAAATATGAACATTTCAAACAAGAACACTTTAGTGTGGTATTAGATATTATTCAAAAATTTGATTATTTTACTTCAATTGATTTGAAAGATGCTTACTTTAGTGTGCCTTTGAACAAAGAATATCAAAAATATGTCAAATTCTTCTGGGATGAGCAAATTTATTCATTTACTTGTTTGGCTTTTGGTCTGAGCTCTGCGCCAAGAGTTTTTACTAAAATTCTCAAACCTATTTATGCTTGGTTTAGACAACAATGTATTAGATGTTGTTATATGTATGTATATAGACGATTCATTAAATATGCATGAAAACTTTGACATCTGTTTGAAAAATACCCATACTATTTATGATACTCTAGAATCCTTGGGTTTTACAGTCAATAATGAAAAATCAGTTCTTGTACCTACACAGAGAATAGTGTTTTTTGGTTTTATAGTAGACTCCATAGAATTCAAAGTTTTTCTGACAGAAGAAAAAGTTGATAAGATTATTAGTCTTGCATTTAAGTTATTGGAAAAATCAAATATATTGGTCAGAGATTTAGCTTCTTTCATAGGTCTTATTATCAATTCCTTTTATGCAGTATTGGAAGCTCCGCTTCATTATAGATGGCTGGAAAGAAATAAAATTGAATATCTAGGACAAAATTTGGATTATGATAACCAAGTTTCTTTAACTCATAAAAGTAAGCAAGAGCTGTTGTGGTGGATTCATAATGTTAAAACAAAAAATGGAAAGCTTATAAGACCACCACCAGTAAGTTATACTATGCGATCTGACTCATCCTTGCAAGGCTGGGGTTGTTATGAAGTTGACACTGGTAAACATGCAAGTGGTAGATGGTATGAGTCAGAATGTTTTTTCCACATAAATTATCTGGAATTATTAGCTATATTTCATGGATTACAATCATTTTACTGTAGTAAGAAAAATACCCATATTTTTGTCCAATCTGATAATGTTACAGCTGTAACTTATGTTAACAATATGGGTGGAATGACTTCGGTTGATATGGATTCTTTAGCTTATAAAATTTGGTCATGGTGTATTGAAAGGAATATATATATTTCTGCAGCCTTTTTGCCTGGAATTGAGAATATCGAGGCGGATAACCATAGTAGAAATTTTTATGATTCATCTGAATGGATGTTAAAAAAGGATATTTTTAATAGATTGTGTAAACATCTTTTAGTGCCAAACATTGATTTGTTTGCTTCAAGAATAAACAAACAAATTGATCCTTTTGTTACATGGTTTCCAGAGCCTGGAGCTCATTTTATTGATGCCTTTTCTTTTTCTTGGAAGGAATGGATTCCATATATGTTTCCTCCTTTTAATTTGATTGGTAAAGTCATGAATAAAGTGGTATCAGATGAAGTTGATATGGCACTTTTAGTTTTCCCTTATTGGAGAACACAATCTTGGTTTCCTTTAATATTATCTAATCTTGCTTCTTTTCCGGTTAGAATTCCAAGACACAAGGACCTTCTTACATTGGCACACAACAACCATCCTCATCCAATGAAGAAATTGCAGATGTGCGCAGTTATTGTGTCAGGAAAAGCCTGCAGAAACAGGGATTTAATGAAGAAAGCTGTAGAATTATACTGTCATCTTGGAGTAAGGGTACCAGAAAACAATATGGACTTGCATGGAAATCATGGCATATTTGGTGTTTGCAGAGATGTTTCAATCCCTTTCATTCGTCTGAAGCAATAGTTGTACAATATTTGGACTTTCTGAGAACCAACAATAAATCTTATTCTGTGCTTAACACACATAAATCTATGTTATTACAAACTTTACCTTTGATTAATACTAATAATAGTTGGTGTTACAATTGTCTGATAATTCCTAGATATATGAAAGGAATTTTTATTAATAGTCCACCTAAGCCAAGATATAGTTTTACATGGGATGTAACCATTGTCTTAAAATATTTAAAATTTTTGCATCCTCTAGAGTCTTTACCTTTGAAAATGTTAACTTTTAAAGTTACAGCTTTAATTGCATTAGCTGCAGCACCTAGAGCACAGACTTTAGTATCTCTTCATTTAGACCAGATGAAAGTTAATGATAATTCAGTTTGTTTTGTTTTTCCAAATGTGTTAAAGACATACCGTGTTGGAAGTGCTAATTCTTTTAAATTGCAACTACAACATTATAAGGATGAGTTATTGTGTCCTATGCACTGTTTGTTATTTTATATTAAGTCTACTGAAAGTGTTCGCAAATCGCAACAGGTGTTAATTTCGTACAAAACCTATGATAAGGTTACCACTAGCACTGTTGCTAGATGGTTGAAAAATGTTTTAAATTTGTCTGGCGTTGACACGTCTGTTTTTAAGGCCCATAGTTTTAGGTCAGCAGCTGTCTCGGCAGCTTATGCTAAGGGATGTTCAATTAAAGATATTTTGAAGACAGCAGACTGGACTTCTGATAAAAACTTTTACAAGTTTTATTTTAAACCTATTAAATCAGGAAGGAAAGACTTCACTGAGTCGGTGTTCACAGTGTGATCTATTACTACTCACTAAGTGTATTATCTATTGAATATTGATATTTTTTGTGTTATATTTGATTTTTGTTAAACCATAAGTGGGTTTACCTTTTGTTTAACAAACTTATATTGTGTTTTGTGAATTATCACAATGATCTCATTAAATGTTGTTTATTATTATCTTGTTACAAACAAATATATATATTTATATATATATATATATATATATAAAGAGACAGATTTTATGTGGGTGTTTATATACAAATAGTTATGTACATTTATATGAAGTTACATATAATATGGAATAAATTTTTTCCTGGTGTAATTGTTGTGTAGTTTTGTTGCTTTCTTTAAAGATGCAAATTAGACTTACGAGAGCCGAGGGCTAATGAAAAATAATAGCCCCTCATCCAAGCTTTAGTGAAGGATGATGGGCATTATTTGAATACAGCCTGAGGCTGAGTAAGTATATACCCTCCCTTATTTCTTGATGATATTAAGTCTTTGACTAATGAGATTACCCACCCATGTTGAATTATAGCAACAAAACAGCTTTTAAAGTATGATTAGTTAAGGCTATATACCCATATCCGGTAGTACCGTACCGGTCCGGGTTTTTCTTTTTGATAAAGAACGTAATGAAGCGTAAAGACGTTAGAATAACATGCAAATTAGACTTACTCAGCCTCAGGCTGTATTCAAATAATGCCCATCATCCTTCACTAAAGCTTGGATGAGGGGCTATTTTCCATTGTCTTGTTTAATATAGTATTATGTGAAAGACTTTATTTTTAATTTCATAATGTTTTCCCTATGATTCAAACCAAAAAATATTGTTACATTGTATAGTATGTTAAATTGTGATCAGATGTAACTGTATGATTATTTTTATATTAAGAGATGTTCATCCATAATGTAAAAAAAAACTTCATCAGTGCAGGTGGAAATCAAAGCGCCGCTGGTGCTGTTCGGACATGGATTAAACTGGGCAAAATTTGGTGGGGTCATTAGAAAGAGGACTTGCGGGGTCTAAATTTCACCAACAAACTGTATAAGGAAGGATCATGACACTGATACTGCTCGTAGAAAAATGCGAATCAGCCGATCATGATTTTGAATTTTTCTACACCACAGGTATATGATCTATTTTAGTCGTGGAAAATTGCAGGCGTGTCTATTTTTAGCACATCGGGGATCCAGTTATGAATGTACGATAAGAACAGAAAAGGGTCAAAGGTTACATAAAATGTTATCTATATTTTAGCAGATGAATGGAAGTTCTTAATCCAAAATGTTAAAGCAGAATTAACAATGATATTTTCATGTATTGTGTGTTGACAACAAGACTGCTTGATACTGTCATTAAATTGTAAACAAGGTGACTATTTATTTATGCTTTGGATTAACCTAACTACTTACCCTTGTACTGAATCTGACTGCACATGTCCGTCAAATGTCTATGTCCGCGACATTTTGTGATGCGTTTCAAAATATCTCGCTTACTAAGACCTGAATTGCTTATGCTATCCATGTCAAAAACCCAAATATATTAAGTTCCAAATTATTGTTATTGTTTATGTTTATTGTCTGGCTACACTAAAACTGAGTCAATGTAAGTGCTAAGTGTCAGTCACTTTAACATAAAAGTTTAGGTAACTTTAATTAAATGTTCTAATGGTGTTTAATAGTATTGATGTAGCAGATAAATCAACAAGCTGTGGTCGTTTATAATAACAGTCATCTATTGACAGGGTATAATGTAACTACACTTGAATCTGTCTCCTCACAGTCTATGATAATTTTCAGAGGAGAAGTTGAGGTTTATTTATCTGAAGACTTAAGTTTTGTGCCTTTGAAATCCTTTCAATTCCTTCTATATTTCAAAAGCATTTAAGTTATGTAAATATAATTATAATGTAAATCTAGTAAACAGTATGTGTTAGATCATTCGATGGTTGGAAGTAATTTAGATGAAATATAAGATATGGTTGATAGGGAGGGGGGTGTTAAAACTACTTGCCTCACTATTACAGCAGGTTTCTATATAATCCTTGCTGACATAAGAGGGATGTTGTTGACACTTGAGATGGTATAGTTGATAAGTTGGTATAGTTGCTCTTACTTCCTTATTATGATAATCCTTAGTTAAAAGAGTTTTTGGTCTTTGTTGTTGGTTATTTTATATTTAGGGAGTGATTTCAAGGAAGAAAGGAAGTGAGATAGAGATTTTTCTACTTTTACAAAGCAGTTAAAAGTTAAATTTTATTAGTTGATACATATCAATTATACTAATTAATTGTGAAACAATACCTTACAACTTACAGTAGTAAAAGGGCTGGTCAAAACACTTATTCTAACTCCATTTGAAAATAAAGGGAGTTTCAATAGTGTTTTGTTTGACCCTCCAGTTACTCATGATTCTTTTTTCACAGTCCCCCAGTACATAGCTATCAGAATAAAGTTTTTTGCTCAAGATGTGAATTGAAACAGCCTAGAATTCAGGCTACCCAATGATGACCAGTCCAATATTGTTAGCCTTGCCCATTCCTTAAAATCTTACTGTGTCCTTATGAAATTGTGCGATTTTCAGTTCTGATGCAGAGTTCGTCAAAAACAATCAGAAATGGTCATCAAAACATAAGACCATAATTTATTGTCTTTTTCAAATAAGACTTTTTTTATTTAAAGTAAAATTTGGAATTTATTGGAAAATGGTCCATTTGTAAGATACAAGAATTTGAACCCAGAGGCATGCAAAATAGCTTTAAACACAACTAGTGTGTTAATATTTATTTACCCCAGAATTCAGGTATGGGTACCTGCAAGTTTGCTTAGTACAATAATAAGCTCCATGCTTTACTCTTAAGATACAAATTTCACTTTTAATTTTTATTATCTGAAATTCAGAGAAAAACAGTATTTTAAATATTCATAACACTTTCCTTCTTGACTTTTCTTTAAAACCATTCAGTAGTATCTGAAGCAATTTTAATTAAGATAATTAAAATGTGCTAAAATATGAAAGTGACTTTCAAACAATTGAAGATGAAGTTACGTGTAGTTTGACACAGCAGCTGGCAAACATAATACAATGTTGAAAAACTTTTCTGAAACTTGGGGTTTTTTCATTTTAAAATGTGTAAATTTGCATGTTATATTCTGTGTAATTTTCAGTTTTGCATTCAATTTTTTGTTGAAAATGTCGTTCTCAATCAATTTTAATTGCTGATTTCCATGTCAATTATTGCTTGTCGTTTAAACTGTCAGGTTATGGTAATTGCTAGAGCTGACATCTTGTGAATTTGTGGGTTTTTCAAGGTTATTACTGTGGTTTTAGATAATTGTGCATTTGTAATGATATTTGGTGAGGTTTCAATTGTTGCTCATATTCTCTCAGTTATACCGATACATGTATAAACTTTACGTACAGTGCACTTTACACTGCTGTAATGGTATGAACAATATGAGTAGAGTTTCTAACCTTATTTTCAAAAGTATCCTTCTTGAAAGTGTACATGTATTTAATGAAGCAGTACCAGTATTTTTTCTGTGTTTTTTTTATGCATTTTTGTGCATTATTTAGTGCTCCTTTCCTAGAAAAAAAAACACTTGAACATATTTTCTGCAATTTAAGGATATTAAAACAATTAAATGCAGAAAAATGCAGATTATCAATGGTTAACAATGTTTAACTATGGCAGACAATGGTTGATCAACCATGGTTAACAATGTTTAACTATGGCAGACAATGGTTGATCAACCATGGTTAACAATGTTTAACTATGGCAGACAATGGTTGATCAATGGTTAGCAATGTTTTCTATGGCAGACACTTGTTGATCAAGCATGGTTAACAATGTTTAACTATGGCAGACCATGGTTGATCAATGGTTAACAATGTTTAACTATGGGAGACAATGGTTGATCAACCATGGTTCACAATGTTTAACTATGGTAGACCATGGTTGATCAATGGTTAACAATGGTAGACCATGGTTGGTCAATGGTTAACAATGTTTAACTATGGTAGACCATGGTTGGTCAATGGTTCACAATGTTTAACTATGGTAGACCATGGTTGATCAATGGTCAACAATGGTTGACCATGATTGATCAATGGTTAACAATGTTTAACAATGGTAGACCATGGTTGATCAACCATGATAAACACTGTTTAACTATAGTAGACCATGGGTGATCCATGGTTAACAATGGTTAACTGTGGTAGACCATGATTGATCAATGGTAAACAACGTTTAACTATGGTAGACCATGGTTGATCATGGTAACATTGCGCAGGGGTGTTTAGTTTTACATTGTACAACTATCTACTGTATTTTTATAGGGGTTACATGTCCAACAAGCTTATTGTACATAAGTCTCTGTCATCATTCAGCAAATTGTTCATATGTGAAGAGCAGACAGACTGTAGCCATGTGCTGGAGACAGTTACTGTAAGCAACAAGAAATCTAACAAATACTTTGTCTGATAGTTCTATATTCTATCTAATTATCAATGTATCATCTATCATCATGAATTTATTCACTCATATTTCCAGTCTACTACAATGCTGATAGTGTCTGTCCAATACAGCAACTTTAAGTTAAAGCCCCTGTACAAAGATATAAGATTTCATTGGCTTTATGCCACACTGCTTTAACTTATTTTTTTAAAAAATCACTGTTTTGCATTTTCTACAATAAAAATCTAAAAATAAAGGTTAATCAACCAGATTTGAAATTTTTGGGAACAATTGGCATTTTGCTTTGACTGAGACAGAAGTTTTATTTTAGTGCAACATAGTTTAGATTTTAGGCCTTCCAAAAAGTATTGAATAGTTGCATGAGTAAGAGCAGTGTTGCATTAGGCCAACAATGTTTTCTTACTACAGATTATACTAAGAAAACTTTTTAATAACCATGAGCTAATAATAGAATCAATCCCATGTGACCAAAACTATAATATTTTTAAGTATTGAAAATTAAAATCTATTTTGGATTTAAATGATCTAATTTTACTTAGAAGTGTAAGGAATAACAATTACAACATGTCTTTATAAAGTAGTAATTACATTTAGCAAGTTTTGTAGAGTTATATTTGAAATAATATAAATTACATTTGTTCCAGCAAATATTAAATCTTTTTTGCTGGCCTTGAGTAGTGTTATTCTTGATATAGTGGCTTTAAAGCAATGTTATTCCTCCATTTACCAAACTGCTATCTTCTATGTCTGGAATGCTCTATTTTTATAAGCCATGCATGGAAATTTGGCACCATTAGCATAATATGAACCTTTTAACAAATTGACTCTGTCTCATAAATTAAGTAAGCGATTATCTATACTTCCTCAGATTTTTTGTGGTGTGGTTAATAACAGTCTGAGAGCTGTATTTATGATTATAATTGTCTAAAACGGTGGGTTGGTAGGGCAGTACTACTAATATTTATATTTTCTGATAGCTGATAATTTCTGAACAACACCCACTGTGGGAGACCAAATTATGTTTCTGTTCAGAGGTTGTTGTTCTGCAGAGGTTAAATCTAATTAAATTGACATCGAAGGGAAATATCAAAAGCTGTTGTTGTGCTGAGGATTTGTTATGGAGAGGGCTGCTCTGCAGAGGTTATACTGTACTATGTATATATATTTTTTTTTGGGGGGGGGAGGGGTTAATGCCATAGCTACGCATTGTATAGGTTGATCATATAACGGCAGTCAGTCAACCTTAACTCATTGTTCCTGAAAAGGCTTAATCTCTGAATTTAGCTGTTAACTAAGTGCATACTTTCGTCAGTGACTGACAACTGCCCTACATGATAAAGAATCATTGGTAAAAGGGAGAATGGCCGTAGAAATAATTTCATGACCAAAGGGCCATGAAAGTATTCCCTGTCTGGGAATTGAACCCTTCACCCCTCAATCAGTAGACTTGTGTGCTACTAACTGAGCTAAGCCAGGTGGCTCTGTAGTTTTATACACTTACAATAGATTATTGTATTACATTAAATGCCTTGACGACATTGTTACAGATGATATAAGATATGTCTCCATATACTTTAATACTATTATAATTCAATTTGGTCTTCCAGCTCATCTCATTTTACTATTTAAATACAATGTATACAGACAGAACAGTAAGTATATTTGACATAGTACTGACTTTACACTTACCATTCTGTACATATGTTACTTGATATAGAAGTCATGACAGATTATTGCAAAACTAATCTATTTCCTTCTTTATTTATAATGTAGTTCGACTAGTTTTGCACTTTCCCATCAAAAGTATCTTAAATGTCTGTCACAACATTTTTATGAAGTATATCAGTTTCCACATTTTGTCACAAAATTTGATGAAAAGAACGCCCCCCACTAACATTGTAATAAAGTTTATTGTTAACTGTTAAAACTCATTCATCCATGAGATTGGCCAGTTTTCTATCTTCATTGTTGATGGGCTGATAAGATCATAGAAATGTGTAAAAGTTCATTGTGGTAGATTTATAAAATATTTTTTGAAGATTTTTGGAACGATTTGGATCGGTGATAAAAAGAGTGATCAAAGTTAAATAGCCGTGTTGCCACACTTCGATGTATTGTATTACAACACTTTGTAAGCTTAGGTGATAGCAATCTCATAATAATGTTAAGGAAAGATTTTCGACAATTTCATTGTGAATGATTTTATTTGCAGTGAATTTAAAATAAAACCATGTTTGGTAACTGAAACAGTATAATGAAATAACAGTCGGTTCTGGCATTTTTATTGTTTTTAACACAAAAAAATTGTGACTCATTTTTGGCTTGACACACTTTATATGAAATGCAGACCATGCCTTAGCTTAATAATGTGACTATAAAATTCAGAAAACAATGTTAAACTCTCATTATCACCTTAAAACAGTGTTAAGTTTACAAATTAGGAAATGGCTCTGCTGTCTTTCACTAGTTGTTTTGTGTTTCTGCAGTTAACCTTTTGCAGTCTTGACTAGGTATTCAGCTGAAGTCTGGTATTTCACTTTATGACCTTGTCCCTTAAAGTACAAATTTTAAACTGAGAAAAATTGGTGAACTTGTAGCTAAATTTACAAATTTTTCATAGGATCTAACGAAATGATAGGTTAGAGTATTGCATGCCTGCATTTAAATGTGGAAAATCTGTGTGATTTTATTGCTTTCTTGGCACATTTTATACAATAAAAATGTGTTTTTATTTCACAGTTTTCACTGATTATGTCAGAATCTTAGTATTTTGTCCTTCTTCAGTTGTCATAGTAATTGATGCATTATTGCATTAATCTGTTTCATCTTGAAATTTACCAGATATGTGTTTTTTGTATTTGTGAAGTAAGTTCAACATAGTAAAAGTGTCAGATGAGGCCATGTTCATGTCAGGAACTTGTACCATGTGAGTCATTAAGAAGTTCACACGTTTGTAAGGTTTGTTGCTCAGATTGACTGGTGTTGAATTAGTGCATGGTCATAAATATAAAGAAACATTATAGACTTTTTGTCTTTGGTTATAGTTTGATAAAATTGTAATGTGTGCTGCATGTGTTATGTTTTTTTATTATTTTCAAATTAAGGTTTAAAAAAGGACCAGGGAAATTTCCCTTTGTATCACTTTCGTTTGTTATATTATCCTGTGTTTATATATTCTATCAAAACCCCATGATGGACAGTGCTATTAGTGCTTTGATACTCTGTTAGGGGCTATCAGCTCAAACAATTAAAAAGTATAACACTGCAGTGCCTACTCTAGTAAAAATTCAGATGATGATCATTGAGTGGTGGTATCACTATCAGGTGTTTGTCTTAAATTTCAGATTGATTCAAAGAGCACCAACTGATGCATCAAGCACATTACAATTTGTAAATTCGTTCTTATCACTTATTTCAGACATAATGATGATGAGATATCTCCTTTATTATCCATGCTTATCTGAACCTATTGAATAATGTTGGTGTAAGAGATTGGAACAATTCTTATCTGGTCACCTTGGCTGCAAGCGCAATCTCTTGGCTGAGTGCTTTTACAATGTAAATCGCGGGTTTAGTGCAAAACAGTCATATCCCACTCTTTTCTTACATTTAGTTGCAATGGTTTTCTGCTAAACCCGCAAAATGGGATTAGTCTGATAGTTCCATGGTTTTGATGGTAGGCTAAGAATGGTGCCATGAATTTAATGGCTAGCCCAAGAATGTCTTTAATCTAAACATAATGAAAAGTCAATGGTCAGCATATGTTGTGAATAGGTTTCAAGTTAACATCATCAAAGTGGCTAGCTAATGATAAATGATTAGACAGTGTAATAAATCAGTTTGTTTCTAACACATTAACACTAGACTCATCAGTGATAATGTCCATATAATTCTAGTCAATGATAATAGCCTATCTCCTGTCATCAATTACAAACCTATTACTGCGTACCTCCCATATTTATTATTGTCTTGTATCATCATTGTCCCACTATACCTTTGATTTCAGTGGCTGTATAAATTTATGACCATGCATCAACTATTCAAGAAATGTTGTTGTTCTCTACTCACCATCGGGTCAAATTAGCCTCGGATCTAATTTATGTATCTTGTCATTATAAGCTAATTAAGTACTAATTACTGTGGCTGTTGGTTTTTGTTTGTTTTTCTTGCCAATTGCCACATATACAACAAACTCCCAGCATTGATTTGATGCCTAATCAATTTAATCTGGTGAACTATTCTCGACTTGAAATTGTATTTTCTTATCTCAAAACTAGCTGTTGAAATTTAATTTGAGAAATTACATAGAAGTTGTTAAACCTCTATAAACTTAGTTAGGAATTGCAAATTTGATTATAATGTTTGTATACATAGGGGTAATGAAATTTATTGTTCTGTTCATGACCCAGTAAGTTCTTTCTTATCCTAAACTCTAAATGTCATTGGAAGTGTATAGACTTGGAGATCCTGCGGGTATTTTAAGAGAAAACATGGTATTTGGGTTGAGGATAATGAACTTTTAAAAATGGCTGAGGTTCTGAGTTATTCAAGGGTTTATACATGTACTGAATAAATTTGTCTTAGTTTAGGGATCACCAAATTGCAGACTTTGCACAAAATGGTCATAACTCAATTTGAAAAAAGAGTGAGTTACAACCGTTTTCATAGGCAGATCCAGGATTTCCAGTTATGGGGGGCGGAAAATTTAAGTTACGGGGCAGAAAATGAACAAGCAGACTTGAGGTCTTGGGGCCGTATTCAAACGCCCACTATGAGTCCTTGCCAAAGCCTTGACCAGGGGTTCAGCGTTGCTGCGATCCCTAAAGCTCATTTCTAAGGGATTTAGGCACATTTGCAGAACCAATACTATCCATTCCCGAGGATATACGATTAAAGCATCTAGATATATATCATATAATTTTTGCACCCGTTGGATCATGTTAAAATGTTACAAATACTTAGGAGGAATTTTCCTTGAATTATTGTACGTTATGTCATTGTATTATTGTAGTTCCTGGGTCTTGTTACTAATTGCACACGTAGAGTGCGAAAATTTTGGATATTTATATTGATATATTTTCCTATAAATATTATATTTTATAATAGAAAAAACCTTTGCTTGGGCAATTTTTTTGGGGGCGTACGCTGGGTCCGCCCCCCCCTCCCCCCTGGATCCGCCTATGGTTTTGTGCGAAGCTTGCAATTATAGATTCAGTATTCATTGATGACCTGGGTTTGCTGATGTTCCATTGTATAAAAATACTTGTAAATATATAGTATGCTAGTCTTTATTAGAGTGAATGCTTAAATTGGTTCCTTATTTGTACTTCTAAAATAGATATATAAATACTTTTTAGTTACTGTGAGGTATAGATATGTTAAATAAAGACTAATCTCATTAAGTAAACTACACAGCATGGGAGTGTTTGGGCTGCTAGCAAACCTTTGTGAAATTATACTCTTGAAATCATGAACTATTCGAGCTATATATGATCAGTTTATGAACAGTACTTAAACTGTGTTCTTAATCATAGTTCATGAAATAAACAAGAACAGTCTTATTCTTGATAGGCTTGTAAACTTGAACTATTCTTAATGGTTCATAAGCATTTAGGAACCTGAGTGACAATTCATGAACTAAAATTATTGTAGACTTAAGATTAATGTGTGCCATTTTATCTTCATGAATGCCTCATGAACTGTTTATTTACTTGATTATTGAACCTGACTGAATTATTACAATTAATGAACTATGCATGAAGTGGAAGTGATCTATAAATAGGGGCAATGGTGTTGGTGTCAGCAAGTTTAGCTCTTGTAGGAAGAGACATCTGTAAGGCCAACAGTTGTGATTTGATCTTCATCAAACTTTGTCAGAAGACATTGTTCAGTTTGTTCTTTGTCAAAATAGTTTTGATAAGTTTTAGTAACATTCTGGACAATCTATTAAATAATAAAGCAGAGTTATAGCCCTTCAATTATGAATTGTTCTTATATCAGTGGATATTTATTTGATTAGCTTAACTTTTTGGAGAATAGGCAGGCTAATCCTAACTCAGTTGTAAATAAGGCATATCACTTCTTGGGTAAGTTTTTAGGTGCAACATTTTTATATTTTTTTATATATTTGCAATTACTGAAGGAGCACCCCAAATAATAAAGTGTGCAGTCTGTTGACTGCTCTTGTATTTATTTATTTATGCTAGGTTTTTAATTAACTTTTTAATTAACGCTGTGTCAACACAATTTTCCGGTTATTTTACGGTGTCCAGTGCACCTAACCTCGCTTACCTGGACCCTTGTCTATAACAGTACTCGCCTACCTTTCCACAAGGTTGGAAACTTCACCATATACTTTATTAATTGAGAAAAATTGACATTCTTGTCAAATTTTCATGGCAGGGTATACCTCCCCAAATGGGATTCGAACCTGTACCCCCTTTCAGGGCACTAGATGTAAAATCCTGGTGTAACCAACCTGGGTTGCTTTTGGTGTATATATAAATGTCCTGATTATTCATATATGTGTGCAGCAAACTCAAATATACAGATGGGAGTGTTTCTGTATTTATTTAAACAAAATTCCTATAGCTTTTAGAACTATGTATAAGACAAACTTCCAATTCCATCCTTAAAACAGAGACTGTCTCTAAAGCAGATGTTTTCATATAAATATTAAGTTTCTTTTGTTCAACAGTTGTAACAGTTCTCATAGTTAAACCCATAAGTGGATCTAGCTTGGGGTCAGGGGCGTCCAGACCCCCCCCCCCCTGAAATTTCCAAAATGTACTCATCCATGAGTGTATTTTTTAACTATCTTCGCTCACCTTTGTGCATAACATAGATCTAATGATTATGTAGTTTTTATTATGAATATGCTGCGTTATTACAAAGTGTATAATCTGATTGTGGTTTGAAAGTTTGGACCCCCCCTAGAAAAAGTTCAGACCCCCCCCCCTTGAAAAAATCCTGGATCCACCCCTAAAACAAATATATATTGAAGTAACATTTTCTTAGATTTTCTTTGTTAGACAATTTTATATAAAAAAGGATCAAAACACTTAAGTTCTTTTGGTCTGAATTTCATGCGAATTGTTTTATTTTCCTTTAGAGAGTAGCTTTACCCTAGCAAATTTGTTTTTTTGTCTGAATTGGCTGACCTGCTCACGTGTTTCTCTGATATTGGTGGAACTCTTGAAGAAAAAATATTGACATATCAATAATACTATAGGCAATATTATATATATGAAATATACGGAAATGAAGCAATTGTTTCAGACGCTATATTGATGTTAATGTAAGTTCATACATAGTAAGCAGACGGGGGAATGTTACAGCACGCTCTAGACACAAAATTGATGAAATTTTTTATATACAATTCTTTTTTTGTTTATCAGAATATTATAAGACTTATTGTTAGAATTATTCTGAGAATATTAGCATTGATCGAAACTCTATGTGAAATTGCTATTTTAAATGATGTCATGACTCTATTGTGATATATATACTATATTGATTAGGGGTGTAACAATACGGTAAAAACCGTATTGCAATAAATTGCAATGCACAAAACCCGTATTGCAATATATTGCAATACATATTGTTCTTTGCGCGTACATGCATAGCATAAATTAATGCACGTGCATCGTCTTAATTTGATCAACATTGTACATTGTATTATGCAAATGTTTGAATAAGTTAGAAAAAAGGTTGTGAATGGACTTTCAAAGATAATTATTCTCTGACTTTACGAAAAATATTTCAAGTTTCCGAACACATTTTAACATTTATTCAAACATTAAAATTTCAGACTCTGATAAAAACAATCAGTATGGAACATAACTAGAAAAACCCGGTTCAGAGAAAAACGAACCGGTTAAAAACCATCAGAAGTTGTATTGCAATTATAATTAACCGGTTTATCGGTTAACCGTTACATCCCTAATATAGATAGACCAATGCTGCTGTGTGCCATGAAGAATATCAAAAAGTTTCTGCTTAGGATCCTGAAACTATTTAATTTCCATAGCTGCCAATGGTCTGGTGGCTTCAGGTGTGAGACTTTAAAAACTAGAAGCCAGGGGTCTAGGAGACTGGAGGCCTCTGAAAGCTTTGTTTTGTTTGGGTTTAAAGCTGTAGCAACTCATTGTATAGGTCATATAAAAATGGTAAGTCAACCTGCTCACTATTATTCCTGGACAGGCCGAATCTTTGAATTTAGCTGTTAACCAGTTAGTATTTGTCACATACTTCCATCAGTGACTGACAATTTCCCTACATGATTTAGAATTAGTGGTAGGAGGGAGGATGGCCATATACATCATTTCATGACCAAGCTACACAAAAGTAATATAATGCTAGCTAGATTCTGTGATTCAAAAAACGTTGATAAACAATAAAAACAAGGGTTAATGTCAGTCACTGCGAAACTCAACAACTTATTACTGGACAGTAGGTCATGTGAAGATCAAAATTTTACAGGACCAAACCAAGTGTTACAGGACCAAAGTTGATGCAGTAAAAATAATGTGGAATAATATTTTGCCGGACAGTAGGTCCTATAAATCTGTAGATCTAGGCGGACCTTCTAATTTTTTACAGGATTTGTCTGTCGGTCTGCCATATTTCGCAGTTACTGGTTAAGGTTAATGTACCCTTGGCCTGATTATATCTTCAAAATTGACCTTATAAGTTGAAATAATGTATAACTTCTGAGGTATTTAGAATAGCTGTCTTCAATCATCTTTGAATTCCCTTGAAACCTTCCTGATAATATTTTGAACAGTAAGCATTGAGTGTTCTAGACTATAACTTATCTCTTATGATGAATAGCTTCATTTTATTTTGGCATGAAATTTAGTCTCTGCTGACTTGACTAAAAAACTATAGCGGTGAAAGTATTTTCTTTGGACATATTTAATGCATTAGATATGAACCTTGTATTACAAGATGTTAATTCTTTATCTAATGGATATCTAAATTTAAACAGAATTCTGTCGCATCCTAAGATGATGTTGTTTCCCCCTAATGACCATTTTAGGAAAATACAGACAAGATGAAAAAACAGTGAAAAACCAATTGGTTATCTTTCATGTAGTTATATCCTCTGTCAAAATTTGAATTACATATATTAATGAAGATGACAGACACAAATACTGGCAGATTTATACCTCTCATGTTTATTCATTACTATAAGTCCTAGGTGTCATTTTTCCTCCAATCTTTCTTGTTCATCAATCTCATTGTGAAAATTGGAGATATAATCAGCTGTCAAACTTGTGACAGTCACTTTATTTATATCTTTACAAATACGTTTAGTGCAGCTCAACTGATATCAGTTTCAATATCTACAGTTGCTTGTGTCCCAAGATGCACTTGGGCTATGTAATATTGCAACTAAAGTGTAGCTATCAAACCACTGTATCTTTTGACTTTCTGCATCCTTCATCAGACAAATTGTCAACTTTGGTTCCCTTAGGGTATTGTTAATTGGCGAAATTAGTGTCAGGAGGGGTGACTTAATTGGCTGTCAATCAAGTAAATGTGTAAAGAACGGCTACCTGCCCTTAAAATAATTGTTTGTTGGGTAATTGTAATGTTCATTTCAAGTAAATAATTAGAGGTTTTGTCTTTTTCTATTGTCAGACAATCTTGTTTGGATCAATAAAGAGATCAAGGTTGTATTGTATCGTCATGGGACTTGATCAAACATGATTGTGTTCTGTCGGCTGAAATTAACTTTAACAAACCACTTGCCTCCTTTAAAACTTGAAAAATTTCTTCAATTTAAAAACAGAAAAAAAAATATTAGGGAAGAGTGATTACTCTGGCAAATTTTGTGTGAAGATTTGACAAACGATTACACCCAATCAGGCTGTGATAATTACATTAAACGAGTAACATGCTCATTTGTATGCCTTTAAATCTAAGACATTATTGCTCTGAGCATGCCTTGTTTGGCTCAAAGGAGCAAAAGTGGGGTTACCACGTTTCTTTGTTTAAATTTATGAGTAGTGTTAACAATTAAAATCTTTTTATGTATTTTATTCTGATCAATGTGACAAATTTCATTCGTGTAATCTCATTTCATATCATTGATTTATATTTCTTGTTATAAATTGTTTGAATATAGATATTTAGCCAAACGTACCGGTACTCCTTAGATCAATTTTTTTTAATTTAATTTGTGTCTTCTGTAGTCAAATTATAAAAAAATGAAAAAATTAAGAGCGTAAGAGTGGTCATATTTTTTGCAATAATTCCTTTGTTTAAATTTTGCAACTGTATTCAAATATAAAATTAATAATACTCCATTAATGATATAATATATGACATTTTATATACCAAATAAAGTTATTTCCTATAATTATGGTCTTTAAATGCTGCATGGAATAATTGTAAACAGAAATAATTCCACAATATGTCTCTCTTTATTTCTTAAATTGTTCTACAGATATATTTCCATTGTTTCACAATTATTATCTGGTACAATTAAGCTGCATTCAGTTAAAAAAAGTTAAAGTTTAGGTTTAAAGTCTGCTTGCATATACATGTTCAGCCCACTTAACAATTCTGTATGATAACCCTGATCATCACCTTAAGGCAGGCGATCCCTCACATTACCCAGTTACACCTGGGTGAAGTGAAAAATATCTCTAGGTTAATTTCTTGCTCAAGGAAATTAGCAGTGCCCCTAGTGGGGATGGAAATTGGGTCCTCAATCCCTAAGCGCATGTCTAGCCGCTGGACCACTGCTTCTACAAGATATTTGACCATTGTAACATATGTTATATCCAATTTATTTTATTTGGTATTTTAAACTTGAGTTGATCATTGTAAACTTATCTTTAGCCTAAAGTTCAGTGGTATTGTAAGGTAAATATTATAACTTATTTCATTCATGAAAACACAGTTTGTTTTTCTTTGCTTCAATGCCATTGTCCGCTGATTGTTATATTTAATAGTATATATCAACATAATACAATATAGACCCTAAGGTTTGTCGCCCCATTTTCGTTCACATTTTGTTATTCTAATTTCTTATTCTAATTTTTAAAAATTTTCATCTATTAATGCATAATAAGAAATTTTGCGACCAATTTATGTTTATAAATGCTGGAGGGTGAATTCATGGTCAATTTGTTGTTACACAAAGCTGACAGACTCAATTTAATTGCTTTTCTCTTAAAGCCCCTGGTCCCTAATTTGTCCTTTTTCTAGTTGATTAATTTCTTCAATGTCTCTTGATAAGCACTTTTTTTAAAGAAATGAAAAACAAGCAAACTTCATATGGATACATACAAAATATTATCTAAAACAAGACTACATCCGTCGGGATTGTTCATGTGGCGTGAAAAATATGTTGACTGCAGCGTGAAATTCAATAGCGAACTTGTAGCATGATTACCAGGAATTTGATGATTACATTGTTAAAGCCTCAATGAATGGACTGATTGGGACTACAGTTGATTGATTTGGATGTTCACAATAAGTCTTGCCATTAGAGGGATGACGTAGAGAGCATCCAGGCTTCTAGATGTAAAAGTCTATATGTATTGTATAAATAGTCTGTACAATAAATAGGGTTTTTCGAAATTATTGCGTGATTTTGTAATAATTGTGCCAATTTGTATAAGACAAGAATCTGGTCGGCTTTTTTAATTATAATCGCATCCATAAAGATTCAATGTTGATTTTTTGCATAAAATTGCAACAGCATGATTTTTTTTCTTAATTTTCGTGAAAATTATGATTGGTCATTCTAATTACAGGAAAATGTTGAAAATGTTTAATATTGCTGTATATGCATAATAAAGACATCATTTGTCTTTGATAGAGTGAGTACTCGTTAATCTTTTTCGTTGAATATTGGAATTGCAAAATGTAGAAAACAATTAAGAAGAGGGATAATATTTTACAGTTACATTGTAATAGTTGTCAACATGATGTATGGGAGATTTATCGTCTCATGTTTAAATAAACCCTATCTTTCCTAGCTTTCTAACTTTGATTTTTTTATAACATCCCTTTCTGAATAAATAATAAAACTTCACTCAATCAGATTCTTCTCTTGAAAATAATGTTTAGAAAGACGGAATACTGGCATAAGCAAATGAAGGCGCCAAATCAGCAATGTTAGCTGAATGCTTATATTTTTTGATGAATTATCAGATTTGTTCTGATACGAAACCACTGCACTGTAACGACGGTCTATCATCAAAATTGTATTAGTTTATGACACGAGGCCAATTTCTATCGGTGGAGTTTGACTAATGGGGAACGATAATTACAGTAGTATGCTCATTTCCAGGCATAAGAATCTCCTGTAATTGAGTATTTTACAAGATTGGACTGAACGTACAACATATATTGGAGATATTTTCAATTTGTGAGGGAATGTGTCCATATCATTTGATTTGATCCGACTGAATGAGAGAGAGAGGTCCAAAATGAATGATAGCTTTTAAGACTGATGAGTTTGTATTGAGCCCTTGTTGATCTTATATACTAAGGGAATGTATATCTCTCTCTGATTTCTTCTATCATGAGACTTCTCCATCATTTAACTTTGATAGTTCCATATAAAGTTAAGGGTTTTTTGTGTTGATGATAGAAAATCTGCCTTTATCTACATGTATTAACTTAGGAGATGAGGAATGTCTGATCATTGGCTTTAATGTTAATGTATTGTGATATCTAGGTCATTGGTGCTGACTGGGAGCTTTAAGTTGTAAAGAAACTTTAGATGAAAACTTTTTTTTAAAGTAAAGTCAAGTTTCCCTATTAGGATCACCAAAATGGATGGTTCTAAGTTCTAACCATTTCAATGCTGAATTTCCACTACAGACTGGTCTATCTTCAATTTTTAGACCTATCCATTGGTCATTTTTAGGGGTTTCAGAATAAAAATTAGACTAAGAGCAGCCAACAGCAAGAACCTGGGGGGTGTCTTACTAAACATCTTACTATTTTCAAAGATCTTATCGTACGATTTAGATGTACGACTTAGGTGCGATTTATCTTATGACCGTCTTACTAACGCCATCGTACTCTTCCAGTAAAATCGTACGTTTTTTAGTCTCTGCGATTTTGACGCATGCGCACATAGTCGTATCGCATGGTTCCGGATACTCTTCAAAATAAAGTGTAAATGGACTGTTTACATTCGAGACGGAAGGATAACCAACAATTTCGCGGCATTTACTTATTGTTTAGCATTGAAATTATGTAATTACGGTGTAAACAAATAAGTAACATGTCTATCGATCTGTACAAACTGTAAATTCAACATGGAATATAAGATTTATGCAGGAAACACTTGGGAATATGTGGACACTTCTGACCACCGTTAAACGTCACCAAACGTCCAAAGCAAAGAATGGAGAAAAATCAGCTCTCGTTTACATTATGCATAAGCTTGGCATTGATTAAAATGCGTGCCAATCTTTGTATTTTATATATGATGGCTGTCTAAATCGTCAGACTAATCAGTACAGGGTGAAAATGATTGGAAACCTCAGTTTACACATTGAATATTCATGAAGGTAAAATGCTAAAAAACTCAAAATTAAAATGATACTTGTTAGTGCATAACCATTATGCTGGTCATATCAATATTAGAATAAGTGGCATCCAAAAATATTAAGTTGTTTAAAGAATGGTGGCCTTGGTGACAGAAATATGATTACATTAAACTAGAGATCTAAGGCACATTACCTCTACTGGAATGTCGGCAATCTGTCCCTGTCATATTTGTCCTTAGGCAATCCTTCCCCAAATTTTGGGACGGATTGTCCAAGGGCCTATATGACTGGGAACAATTCATCTAGGGGGAGGAAGTATTGGGGATGGATCGTTAGTGCACCCCTTTACTGGCACTTAAATTTTTCTTAATGTCACGGTACTTACCTGTTCACATAAGGAAGAGGATATGTAAAATTGTAAGAGGCTGGATAGATCAGTCGAGAAAGCATTTGCCTTGTAAGCGAGGGGTCCTAGGTTCTAGTCTCAGTCAGGCTGCATATTCATCTTACCCTGTTACATTAAGTTAAGTAATAATTGAAGATAGAAATCACATAAGAAATTATTTCATCGAAATGGTGGGGCTCTAACACAACATACATACAGTCTGTTTTGCCAGAGTTAAATTTTTCAATAATAGCTATGATACTTGCTCAATTTTTCAGAATAAATTTATTTACAATGACACAATAATAACTTGACAACTGTTTCCTATCCAATTATGATGAGCTTATACTGTTACAAAAGCAGATGAAATTGCATTTCACAGTATATCCAGTGACATAATGCAAGTGTATCCCACAATAAAACTCCATGGTCCAAACTGAGGTTCAAACCCACAACCTCTCATCTTGTAAGTGGAAACTACTAGGATGGCATAAAAGCTAACTGAAAGGCATGGGAGAACAATTACTGTATTATAATTCTGTAACACTGTCAGGAATTGTTTGAAGCAGTTGCTTACTCCAGTTAATAAGTTTCAAATACATTGTACAGTACTGTCTGAAAAAAGGCAGCAATGATGCGACAAACAAATTTGTTTCCAATTTTATTTCTCATGTACAATATAACAATAATATGTTCTCAAATTTATACAGTTCATGTATGCATCAATAATAAAGTTTAATATATTAGAAATAGAATCTACATTAAAAACACAGATCACATATAGACTACTTCTTTAAGATGAAACAAACATTTTTTTACATTTCAATACATTTTGTACTTAGTTTACTTAGTACTTGAATTTTAGTCACAACCCCTTATGTGTCAAATGAGACTACTGATTGATGTCTAAAATTTAGATATGTTGCATACAACACCATTTCTGAGAAGTGTTATGACTAAGCCATGGCTGATGGATGATTGAATATACATTGTAATTATAACACTATTTCCAAAGAGTGGATACAAATTTAGTTCATGGAAATGAGACACTTATGTTTTTTTGTTTTTTTATAAAATAACACACAAAAGAAACATAACACTGCAACACAACTGTCTATTTTCATAGATTAGATATAAAATGTATTCAATAAGTAAACAGAAGAAAAAAACATGCTACTTGTACAATATAGTACAAGACATATTTGTCTTATATAGTACAAGACATATACTAGGACGAAAAAGAAACGCCGGGTAACCTATAATGATTGTTTTAAGGGATAAATTGTATTATTGGATTATTATATTTATTTTTGTATGAAATGTCATCTGTATGGAACCAGCTGTTGAAGTTTCAATCGATTTCCGATGCTGATTATGTGAAAAAATACCCCCTTTTAACGATGACCCTTCTTGTTTTGCGAAACACGGCCAGACATGTGTTGCATATTTTATGTACCCAGCGTTTCTTTTTCGTCCTAGTATATTTGTCTTCACTTCAATGACAATTTATCTCATTTCAATATTACTCAATTTCATGCATAAATTTAATTAATTGAACAACATTTATTATCCTATTTTAACAAGAAACCTTTTTTAAAGGAATGAAAATGATAGCATTACAACTTAATATGTTTAACAAGTAAATTTCTGGGGATATGTTAATCACGCAAAAATCCATGTATTTTACAATCTTTAATGTAAAACAATATAAGGATAACACAGTCAAAGATTTCATTACTGTCTATGTACAATTTCCATAATGCCAAAATCAGTAGAATTAATTCATAATAAACATTTTAAAAGTTACTAACATTGGCATATTTCATTCATTACATCATATACAAATACAATATATTGGTGGTCAAAATACAAGAAACAATAGTTTGAAGTACACTAGGGTCAAAAAGTTTCTTCACATGTACATTTTCCTTATTTTCTCTTAGACTCTTATTTGTCAAAAAATTGTTGCAGACTCATTTTATTTTGTATCTTTATTTTATACTTACAATACATAAAGAACATAGTTAATCATTCATATTGAACTACATGTATTTACTATTAGTTGTGAAACTGATAACTTCATGTGAACTATTTCTAAGTGTACTTCAAAACATCAAAATTTAATATGTGTAAAGAAACCCCATTTAAGACAATTATTGTATAAAAGACAAACACAAGTAACATATGATGTTAGATCTCATATATTCTAGATAAAGTAAATTTAGGTTGCACAATTCATCTTGTTTCAAAATTTTGAAAATTAATATCATTGTAATGTAAAAATTGAAAAATGTGCCATTGGTGAAGACAAATAAAAAATGCCACATACATGTAAATTGAACCAATATATTATAAATATTTTATAAAATAGCTATTTCTTATTTGTTAGATTCTCAATTGATTTTGCTCCCTACAAGTCTTATATGTTGACCAAAAATTTGACCTATTAAAACCTATGAGAACTTGCACAGTCTATTTTGAATAACAGGATATAATGATAATAATACTTTCATATTTCTGACACCTTATTATTTAGGATTTATAAAGTGCATCAGTTAATCATGCATTTATTTAAAACATAGAAACATTTAATGTGTCTTCTTTTGAAAAAGAATGATATTTTTTTTTAAATTATGGATTAAAACTACACATTAAAAAACTTATGAACACTTCAATAATACAAGATGAACCATCCATTCGCCATTTACCTCCTTGTATCCATGTTGGGTCTTAAAAATAATTAAAATCTCTGACATTATGGAAAATTAAAACTTACAATGCACAATATAATTGTTTGATAATCAGTATTTAGAAATTTTCATTTGCAATAGTCACAAAAGTTTTACTTATGTTGAATTCTACCTTTACATAAACCATTAATAGTAAAAATAACATACATGTACATCTAATGTATAACATGTACATGTATCAAACAGTCACATATTCCACTGTCAACAAGTTGTCAATCAAGAAGTTGATATCACTTTGAGTTCTCACTGTCAGTAGAGATTCTTTCATACATATGTAGAAACATATCTGCCATGAATAATTTTCAGTTCTTCTAGATAGAATGTCTCTCATTTTAAAGTAATTTGATGTGTTGGGTATAAAATGCTGCACATTTATTAAATTGTTAAAATCATGATGCAGCTAATGAGAGTATTTGATGTATTGAATACTTCAATGTGAAATGTCCAATGTGGTATTTTTTTTTTCATTCGGAGTGTATTTTTAACAGGAGGTAATCAGAGATTGAGTGTTATTGTAGTATTTCACATTAATTAAAGGTAGCTTTGAATTATTAGTTGAGCTTCACTCTTCAGTCTTGGTCCACACAATTCCAACTACAGTACAACCACTCTTAAATGACACCAAATGGGAGGGACTAAAGTATGTTGCTGTTCAGAGGTTGTTGCACTGCAGAGGTTATATACAATTGACATTACACCTTGGGGAAATATCAAAAGCTGTTGTTTTGTTGAGGATTGGTTCTGTAGAGGACCACTCTGCATAGGTTATACTGTACTTGAAAAAAAAAAACAATCTTGTTATTCTGCCATATGTGGGGAACATCCTGAAAAGAGAAATGGTATTTAAGTAAGTAAATTGTTTATTTTTGTGACATGTACTATGACAAGATTACAAAGTAACATGAAGACAATATGAACAATAATCAATATTTACATATGATCACATGACCTAGTGAACCTATATTTTCACATACTGGTACCAGGTAGTATGTAATAGAAAGTTAAATAAAATGTATAAGAGTAGTGATCACTTTGATACAGAGGTGAGAGCATTAATGACCATAGAAATCATTTTAGGACCATAATCTACAACAAAGAATAACCATTAACTGATGGATCCACCCAATTTGATTTAGAAAGTACACAGTACTCAATAGTAACAAAATGCAGTAATGGATGTATACTTATATTTCGAATCTTTCATTGCAAAGTTTGTACTCGACCATGTGGAAATATGATCGAGTGTACGTTGTTAGTTATATCAGTGGAAGTGAGTGTACATGTCCGTCCATACAACCATCCGAAATTATGGCTACTTTTTAGGTAACATGTGGCGTTTTATTCCATCCTTTAATACCCATTGCATCATATTAAAGTCAAATATTCATTCCAGCTGTTTGCGAATTACTAAGCTCAGTTAATTAGAAGTGAAAAGTGCTCTGATAATCACATTGTATTTATTACGGAAAATTAAATCACTAATCATTATGACAGACGACGTAAACGTTGGTTGTTGACAAGTTGTCCGTATCACTCGGAAGCTTTACACACAAGAGAATCTAGTTGTCTACCCTAATGTGTGCCTTCTGTACTAGTAGACTGGCTTTTTTACAAAACAAACATGAAAATAACACTATTTACCTTTGTAACGCAATCTTGACTATAGCGTTGGATTTTCTTCAGCCAAATCTTGAATATTCAGATAATACATAGCATGTTGTGGATTCTGTATCAAGCCTGTATCGATTTATAGCTAATTCGTTTGTGTTAATCAACCAAAGGCGTCTTTCTTTGACAAAAAACGCGGATTTTCTGTCGTTACCGAGATCTAACAGTATGGCAGCCATTTTATCGTACATAGGTACGACTGGTATCTAGTGGTCGTGAGAAAATCGACGATTTGACGAAAATCGTACGATTTCAAAAAATCGGCGATGTTTAGTAAGACACCAGCAAAATCGTGAGACCGACGTACGATTTTTCGTAGGTCGAAATTGAGAGTACGATGTTTAGTAAGACGCCCCCATGGTCAGTCGGCACATTGTTGTGTTGCAGTTGGCTGACCTGGCTCTTTGCTTGTGGCAAAGGCTTTTTATATATAGTGTAATGGTCTTATTATTGGGACCTTATTGTCTTCTTCATATATTGCCATACACATAGAAACAGCTTCTCAAAAAAATGTTTGAGCCTCCACACACAACATGTCTTTCATTACAGAACATGTCTTTCATTAGGCCATGCCAAATTGGAATTTTGTTAAGTGTCAGCTAAAGTTGGACAAACCTAGGTATCTCATAATTCACAAAAACACAAACCGAAAACGTAAACACAAACATTTTATGTCAATAAACAATGCATTATGTTTACATGTACTGTATATATTTTAATGGGGAAAAAAACATCAACATAATATGAAACAATGATCAAAGTTACCATTTTTTCATGTAAAATATATATACGTATTGTATTAATGGCACGGTTATGATTAATTGCTTACTAAGAATAACATTGTTGTCAAACAATTGTTGTTATTGAATCACGGAACACCTGAATTATTTTTTAAAAAAATCACCAAAATTTTTTTTCGGCGTAGCTGTCTAAGCTGGATTTTGATCTACATTTCTGTATAATGACGTATGTCTGGGAATTTCGGAAATCCGCCGTTCTATTGGATGATTTTATAAGCACTGAAAATGACGTACGGGGGAAACAGAGAAAATCCCCTCTTCGATTGGATGGCCCTGACACGCGCGAAAAAATAAAGGCCACACTATTGTAATGCAGTGTTTTACGAAATTTTGCTTCGTTCGTAGATTTTTTTTTTTGGGTAGACTTCTATTGCTTTCCAAAGTGTTTTTTATATTGTAACAATAAAAAGTTACGTGTCAAACACAATATTTTATGGGTAAAATGAATTACGTCTCCAGATGTGAACCGGTTTCTAGTAAAAAGTCTGACATATTACTCAATAATTATTAAGTTAGCCTCACTACGTCCAGTTTCCGGGGTTTACACTTTGAGAGTCACAGCTCCACATATATTTATTAATCCGCAGAGTTATTGGTACGTAACTTTTAAGAATAAATTCATAATTTTTGTTCGGTCACATTTATATCAAAATCGAAGCGGGTTAACGGTATTCTGTCAATTCATGTCAAATTCATTACGCATTATCGTCTACATGTTTTAATTAATCGAAATTTGCTAGGGGTGACCGAGCATTGGTAGTGACCGAGCATAGGTAGCTGACTCTAAACAACATTGAACGGGCAACGGAGATCAAAACAATGGTAAGGATTATTAACGGTCGATTTCACCAAGGTCAGATATGCTCACAAGCTGCAGGTTATCAGTGTACGGCATTGGCTGTTATATTGTTTATGGTAGGCAATCATGTGCCAAGTCTGCGAAACTGGTCTGCAAATGTTGTTGATGAAGTGATGATGCGTGGTCACAACTTGTATGAGCAAATACTAACGGAGGTCACGGAATCAAAAAATAGGTTTTCACAATGCAATTATCAAAAATCTTCTTGTCTGAAACTACAAGGCCTAGAGCTTTCATATTTGGTATATAACATCATCTAGAGGTCCTCCATCACAGTTGTTCAAAATATGCCCCTGGGTCAAAATTGACCCCACCCCATGAATCACAATATTACATTGAATTATATAAGGAAAAGTTCAAACAACATCTTCTCTTGAACCGCTTATGATAATTTGCCCCAACTCAACAGGAATGGTCCGTGGGTGGTTTCCTACCAAAATTGTTCAAATAGGTCTGATTGGTTGGATAAGTAGGTCACTGGGTCAAAAAAATAGGTTTCAACATTAGTGGTCCTCTGTAAATGGCTCTTCTGTGACCTTTGACCTTTTCCTCAGGTGAGCACCCAGGGCCCTTTGGGCCCTCTTGTTTTTAAATCGACGCCGTTTGTCTTTTTTAAAGACATTTCTTGTTTATTGGATTGAGGACTCTAAAACATACGTGGACGCTTAACAAAATTCCAATATGGCATGGCCTTATGGAACATGTCTTTCATTACAAGAATTTATAAATAGAACCCCATCCAGAAAAAAACAACCTAGAATTGTTTATGTAAGAGTTCCTACAACTTAGGTATAATAAATCACCGTATAAATCATAGATTACTTTAAATGTAATATTATTAAATCTTACAAGATAATTTATTATACAACATTCTTTATGATTAAGTAGAAATCTGTTGGTTTATTAAACAACAAAAATAGTTGGTTATTGTCTGTTGCGAATATTTGTGACGCCTTTAATGTCCTTGATTTAAAGAAAAAACATGAATCAAAACATTATATTGTAGTTTAAAGCTCAAATGGAACAAACAATTGTCTAAGGAAATACAAAAAAAAAAATAAGAAATTCTATTTGAGAGCCACTTTATTTCAAAACATTTTTTTGCATTCTAATGCTTTTTTGAAATTGCAGCGCCAATTTTAAGAAAAAAGTATTATCTTGGAATTGACATTGATTTTGAGATAAAATGAGCTTAGATTAGAATTCTGGACCTGTAGCTTGAAGAAATTGTTGAATTTTGTGATTTAAGACAATCTTTGATTGTTTTTTAGGTCAATGAGGTACATTGATCACTTTTTTGCTGAGTCATTCTAATTTTAACTTCAGTTTTATGGTGATTTCAGATTGAATGTCATCAGTTGAGGAACATTTTATCCTTGTTTTAAAGCTTTGACACAATAAGTGAACTGTTTTGAGCCAATGTTCTGTTTTGTGTTGGTACTTTTCCCCAGTTTTCTTTAAGGCACACTTTCCAAAAAATAATGTAAGGTTGAATTTGATATCCATGGCATGACACAATAATCTTTCCTGCTCTTCTTATCTGTCTGTTGGAAATAGTTTGTTCACTCATTTATGTAGCTAATTAATACAGATACAAAATTTGACACTCCTGTGACAAGGATTTAGCACTGTAGCAACACATTGTAAAGGTCATAATCTAAGTGGTCAGTCAACCTACTCACTGTTCCTAAATTTACAATTAAGCTGTTTACCAGTTAAATTCTATGGACAATTACTTCTTTAATTGACTGACAACTGCCCTATATGATTTTAAATCATTGGTAGGAAGAAGAATGGTCCACGAAAGTATACCCTGCATGGGATTCGAACCCACAACCCTTCGATCAGTAGACTTATGTGCTGCCTACTAAAGCTAGCTGGATGGCTGAATTTGGATTGCATGACAGATCAACATCCACTTTAGGGCTGTAACGATTCACCGATGCATCGTGAGATTGTATTCGCGACTGTCCTATATGGGTGTATCGAATCGCGTCCTAAAAAATCATGATTCAGAAGGCCCTTTTCAAGAAATCAGTTAAAAACAAAATATACTATAAATCTTAGATCTATAGCATTTAACTTGTAATTGCAATCTTTACTCAAATTTATTCTTATTCTCAATAGTCATTAAACAAAGATAACATTTGTTTCATGGATTTTATTTTGTGCCAAGTAAGGGCCATAAAGAACTTTTAATTTTATGATTGTTTGATAAAATATCATAATTTGTCATAGCATTCATACAAAATTTACAATTTACACCGTATCGCGATTAATATCTTATCGCAAGGCATATATCGTGATACGTATCGTATCGCGACCTTGGCCAAGATATGCAGCCCTAATCCACTTAGTCCAAGAGCTGAGATGGTTTATTATCAATAATGAAGAAAAAAAAATGTTACTTGCCAAACTGAAGTCTTATGCATATGGAACTTTTACAGACACATGGCGGGGACTCAGAAATCCAATATGGCGTTCAAGATGGCCGCCATATTTTCTATAAAAGCTCTTTTATTATTAAATATAACTCAAACAAATGTGAATAAGCTGAGATATCATAACAATCCTGTGAACAAGAACAAAACTAGAACATATTGTATAATGTATTTTGTATTGTTTGTTGTTACAGATTAGTTTTTCAGTAAAAATTGTCAATAGGGTTGTACAGAATTAATTGAAGCTTAAAAGTCATTGGGGGTTGTAACCTTTAGTAATAAAAATATATATTTTAGAATTTTTAAAAAGATTTTGACAGCATTGGCAATGATAAAACATGTAACTGTCATTTTAGAAATTGATTTATATGTCAATGTAATGTGTTTTTTTCTTGATGATTTTACTGACAATATCATAGAGATATCAGTTGTTCCTATCTGTTACACCACTCAATGTACGCCATCTAGTGTATGATGGTTCTACTTGAACATTGATAGGTTTGTATCCGTTGACATCAATGAGCCATGATAGAAACAACCTCCGAGCTTCATCATCTATGTGATAACTGACATTCCAAAATAATAATTCATGATGATAAAAATCAATATTATGGAACGTCCAATGTCCATTATACTCGATTGGGTTCATTGAAAACTATTGCTTGTATTTTGTATATTTTATTGTGAACTTGGCTTCATTCAGTAGAAGATATACTGCCAATGGAATCAGTTTGTCTATTGTTATCTATACAAAATAATCTCAACTTCACTTCATGTTTTTGAATAGAAAAAGACTTTTATCGTAGGATGCAATTTTACAATCTCATAAAGTATATGATAAGCATTGTTATGTGCCGAGTTATCTAGCATGATGGGTAATATTATATTACTGTTGTCATTGATATGGTTTTGTGTTGTTGTTTTTTAGTCAATAATGATTTTAAAGTATTAGAATTGTTTATTTCCTGTACACGGTGAGACTTGCAGTTATCTTTATTAGGACAGTGATTCCTTGCATGACGGTCAGTAACTGACAGTAAGGTGTGGGTGAAGCCGAGCGGTTACAAAGTTGAACTAGTAAACATTGGATAGCCAGCTCAGTGTTGGTTGGAATCCCATCCAAAACCTACCTGTTGTTTCCTTGAGTAAGAAACTTTATCTTACTAGCTCAGTACTGGGGGACAAGGAAGCAGACACGAAAGTGATAAATCTAAGTTTTAAGAACATGTTTCACATTCAAGCTAAAACAAATTAGTATCACTAGTAGCTGAACTAAGGTTGTTATAAATAGGACACTGTCTTTACTAGGGGTAAAGTTTTTCATTAGATAGCATATTACAGGAATCAATTGGAAGAGACTTGTCTATAGATCAGCAAATTTAAAGTTGGGTATGGTATCATTGCATCAAGACTGAGGCTCTTAAAACAGCATTTATTAAACTTCCAGTTCATTCATAGTTCATGAATTATTAATCGAGGTTCATGAACAGATCATGGGATTTTCATTAACATAAAATGATGCTTATTCTTCAAAAGTGCATCAGAAATTTACTTCTTGAACTGTTCTTGGCTTATAAACAGTTCATGAACCAATAGGTCATAAATAATTCAAGTTCATGAACTTATCAAGAATCATTATTGTTCTTGTTTAGTTCATGAACATTTCGTGAACATGATGATGAATTTTTGTTCATTAACTTTGATTAAGCTGTTTAAGTGTTGTTCATAAACTGTATGCAATATGTAAATTGCTTAAAGAGATATTAATTAAATGCATGGCATCATTTAAAGTTAAAAAAGTGAAAATATGGTTTAGAATCTGCTTCCATGTTCAGATGACTTTATAATTTTATATGATAACCCCTGAGTATTGAATCACTGTTCAGCAAGTGACATTCAAAGTACCTATAAACACCTGGGTGGAGTTGAACAACTTTCGGTTGATTTCACCATTGATCTTTGATATTTCACTATCATTTGTATCATACATTTGTTATTACAAATATGCAAAAAAGTGAATTTGTGAAAAAATGTCAGTTAGAGCACTTTCGCTCTCACCCCTTGTACTGCCTCTATCATAAGCAGGGGAGACTATAGATTGCATCAATCATGATGTCATACTTCACTATCTTTATAGATTTGTAATGTCCCCAGAACATGCTATGTTATTTCTGTAGTGTAAGAAAATGCTGTCACATTAAATTCATTTAATGGAGAGATCAGAAATCAAAGATTTGTCTGTCATTTCCACCTGTAAAATGTCTCTCTATAATGTTTGAATCAGTGTTTCATTTTATTGATAAATCATGCATTACAAATAAAGTGATAAACCTTTGTTAATGATAGAATGCATGGTCGACCATCCGACATGTCTCTCCCACATAAAAGCTACAGGATTATGGATACTTTCTTTACAAGTTTATTGAATTCTTAGTGTTTGTCATCAAAGCTTTTTTCAAACTAACAATCAATAAAATTTTAATAAACCTTTGTAAAAAAATAACGTTTTCTCAGCATAACATTGCATTGCAAAATGCTTAGGACTTTTTACAATTGTTGCATGGAAGGACAAATGATTGAATATTAAGGGATCAATCATTTTACATCCATTATAAAAAAGTCGCCTTCACAGTGGATTTCCATTAATAAGCCTATTAAAACAATGTCAATGTTAAATCAATGCAGAAAACTTAAGTCTTAAGTGTCATTTAATTGGCAGGACAACTGACTTTGATTGACTGCTCAGTATGGTTTCATGCTTCCTAGATGCAAAAGAATGCCCTTATAATAGTCATTAAAGGCCAATTAAGCCGATAACCATCTTGTAATTACATAATGTTTCCCCTTGATATTTTATGGCCGCTGGTTCCCGGCTATTGCATGATATTCACTTGACTGATCAGGGATAATTAATTTTGAAATTATCATCAAAATGTTATCGTTATTAATTTTCAAACTTTAAATTATTTTTCTATGATAATTGACATTTCTTTTTTAATATTTATGCCAATATTATATAATATAATTGCTTTTGAGAAATCATGAAATCCTATTGGGAATATAAGAAGGTCTTGAATGGTCATGACTGCAGAGTTAAATCCTCAACGGGTTGGTTATTACATTGTGGCTTGAATCCTATTCAATTAAACAACCATAGTTAATTTGGAATGTTTCATTAGCAATATGGCGAATAAAACTATGAAATTATTTCACTAGTCATATTAATAACAGCATACCAATACATTTCGCGGGCCTAGCACAAAACAGTGGTAACTCAATTTAAAGAAAGAGTGAGTTATGACCGTTTTGCACTAAGCCTGCCATTTATTAAACAGTATGACATATTGTATGGATTTAGAAACTGTTGGAGTTTCGGTATTTTATCATAATTAAGTGCCCATACTCACATGTAGCTAGTAGTTTTAATGTAATAAACTTAATGAATGGAGAATTTAAACATCTGGTGATGAGTTTTTTTATTTCACTGTGTTTAATTATTAAGTCTTGAATCATGTATGGATTAACATACTTCTAATCATTGTTTATTTTGGTTTGATTATTTGAATTTTATATGGAGTTTATCATCATTTTTTCAGTATTGACAGCAGTCTGCTTACCCTAACCAGCTTTCCTGGACTCCTGAAATGTCACTCACTCTTCGAATGAGCCAACTTTCCATGAAAATTTGACAATATTGTTGATTTTTGTTCATTATAATGATATGTGGAGAAGATACCGGCCTTGTGGAAGGGTACATGTAGGTGAGTACTGTTGATAGACCAAGGTCCAGCAAAGCTAAGGTTAGATGAGCTTGCCATTGTAAAATGACCATAATTTATGTTGACATGGCATTTAACCCAATGAAATGCACCTTTTTTTCTTAATTTCCAAGAAAACATTAGATTGAAAATCCTGTTCATAGCTTTTTGCCAAGCTGGACTTGGACCCGGGTGCAAGGAAAAAACGCTGTACTTAAATGCTGATAGTGACAATGTAAACAAGAAATATCTTTAAAAAGATATTTGGCGCTGTGTAGGTTTCATTTTGTTTAAAGTATACATGTTAATAGTCTTTTACTATTTAGTCATACCATACCGCCAGCAGTGTACCGTGATGAATGTTAATCAATTAGCTTACCCATAATACATCAAATTGATGATAAACCCATAATACACAGTAAATTATAGTCAAGAACTATTGTCAGTGTTACGCACATGTTTGTCACAAATAACCAATGGTACCATAAAAGTTTTTTTTTTCATTTCTCTATTCTGAAAGAGAATTTCATTGGACAAACAGGTATTGTAGAGCAAATTGTATTGGTCAAAATGTAGGTCAAAAGTTGACTTTGATAGCTGTGCCGAAAAAACATTATGCTCACACACTAGACATTTTCTGATGTTTTAATATTCCTGATATTAAAACATATTTTACAGATAAAATAATTTCCATTAAAACTTGGTTGCTTGTGACATGAACTCAGTAAATGTCAAATTGATACAATTCTTTGCTGATTGATTATGAATTTCAAAACAACCCTGGTGGTTAAATTGTACTGTTACAATGCATTTAAAGTATTGAATGGCCCGTGACATACTGAATTGAATCATACAATTAAATGTTGCAATTTAAAAGATTTTAATTGCAGTAATGGAAAACTGTGAATTAAGAATGATAAAAGTTTGATTCTTTTTTGTAACTGTTTCATGTTGCAGTAATGGTAAAGTAATTATATTTCAAGGTTTTCAAAGTAATGCATTGATTTTTATAATGTTTAATATTTGTGTTTCTTTATGTTTCCTGTCACTGCTGTTTCTATGGACTGTGACAAGCTTACAATGGTCATGAACATTTCATTTGATCTTGTATTTTATTTGCTATTAGTTACGGTAGATTGAATCTGATGCACCTTTCAAAGCTGAGGGTTGGCTTCGACCCTAATTTATTACATTTCATTGTTTAAGTGTGTAAATCCATATCTGATTTTAATAGGGCTGTCACAATACACCAGTATACAGGTAATTGCAATACGCAGCTGCAGCAATATGTACTCCGGTATTTAGCAATATTTTTTATTTCATTGGAAAAGTCTTCCCTTCGCAAAATGAAAGTAGTGAAAAACATCATTTTTTTCCATGATTCATTTGATTAAAACTAAAATTACAAGAATTAAACCAATTGGGGTGCATTCGATTGGTGTTACAAAACTTGTGCAAAAAATGTTCTTGAATCAAATACTTTAGGACAGGAAGAAGTGAAACAAGTATGGCGTCCAAGAGCTGTCTATGGCTGTCTGGAATCGATGATACATCAATATCCCAATTAATCAATACTGATGGCTCTATAAATCACACAGACATAATTTATAATTTTCAAAAAAAATTTCAAGCTGAGTTTATTTGAATGTAATACCTGTGAACAATTAAAGATGTACGAAGTTTGAAATTTGTGTGGCTGAATTCATCAGTTACAGCTGGCTCTACTATACATTGCAATGTATACATACACATATAAAGTGCCATTGATAAAAAGTGGTGCTTTTAAACAACTAGAATTGCTTGTACCATTACAAAGACTGTACCATTCATTTGTCATCCCAAGTAGGGAAAAGTATAGAAATGGTAAAACTCAAATCTCATTTCCGACAATGTTTACGATTGATTATTGTGTTTGTTCATGATAGACAGTGACAGAGCGACCACGATTTGTCTTGAATTTCAATGCCTTTGGATTGAAAATTTCTCTCCAAGTTTAATTATTGCCATATTTGGTTGATCGTGCTCAGATACATGATATGTGAGCGAGAAATGATCGTAGGATGATGTATGAGTTTATCATTGCTTTACTAGTAATTGGTGCCAGTTAAAGTGAAGAGAAAAATTGTGTAAACTGACATATCTTGTAAGTTAAGATTTACTTTATTATTGAAGACTTTAGTAAAGTATTGGAGAGGAAAACTGTTTAGGATAACTTCATATACTGAGTATTGCTTGCAATAAATCAATGTTTTTTTTAAAACAAATTTCCTTGTAAAACACTGATAATGGTTTATGTTCAATTGCTCTTCAAATTGGTGTTCTAGGGTTTAGATGGGGTTTTATTACATACAATGTACAATAAAGTTTCATTATAAAGAACATCTTGGTTGAGCAATTCTGGAAGATTATTTAAAGTCCTTGAGAAGCTCAATTTGAGAATAAAAAGGTCCCTATACATGTATATTAAGACCATTCTGCTATTAAAACCATTACTTTTGATGGTCCTAAATGATGAAACATTGAACCTGGGTCGATAGCGCAGTTGGTAGCGTGCTGGGATTTGGAATCTTGTGCCCGAGGGGGTGTGGGTTCGAATCCCACCTAGGGAGGTTATACCCTTCCATGAAAATTTGACAATAATGTCAATTTTCCTCCATTGATTAGATAATCTGGAGAAGTTTCCGGCCTTGTGGAAGGGTAGGTGAGTACTGGTTATAGACAATAAACGCCGTAAAATGACCTAAATTGTGTTGACACGGCGTTAACTCCAATAAATAAATAGATAAATATGATGAAACATTGTAAAATTTGTGGCAATTAAACATTTATATCTTAAATTTAATTACCAGTATTTTAAAACACAAACTTGTTGTATTATTAAAATTGCACTATAATATTTTTTATGATAGAAAATCTGTCATACTGTAAAACTATGGATTCAAATATAGAGCTTTAACATATTGAAATGTCATTTAATGTCAAACTTGGCTGTAAAACCTTTTATCTTAATATTTTTAGTGGTTAAGTTTACATTTCTAATGTCTGTAGGTCTTATTGTTTATGATCTATTGTCTGAACCCTTAGCAAATGTTTTGAAATCTTTTTGTTGCTTAGCAACTAGCATTTAAAGTTTCAAAATGCCTGTTTTAAACTTTATGATAATTTCTGCAGGCATTTTTCCTCATATTAATGTATCAAGGAGAATAGATGTCAGATATTGTATTAGTAAAAAGCTTGGGTCTAAAGATCTACATCTTCCAAGGAACAACAGTTAATAAGTCCACTGAATGCCACCTAGCCAGCTCAGTCTGTAGCACCAAAGTCTGATCGAGGGGGTCGTAGGTACAATTCCAGGACAGAGCATACATTCTTAGAGCTTGGTCATGAAATAATTTCTACAGCCATTCTCCCTGTACAATGTGTTGCTACAGCGTTAAACCCAACCAAAATTAAACGTCAATTGACTATCACGATTTGCCCTAAAAAATTGTAAAAGTGCCACATAAAGCAGCAAAGATACCAAAACTTACCAAATGTATTGTGAACATTTTATGGTTCTAACTCGAGTTTATTATTATTAATTTAACAGTCATTGCCCTTGAGTTTCTTGACTGCGATTGCAGGCTTTTCCCTTAAACACTTTTTTGGGGTCACAATGTCCCCCTAGGTTTATGATTTGGGGGTCATTGGTAGATTTTGCGGGTCATATACGAAAATCTGTAGTCACTAAACTTTACTAATAGTCTTGCACTTTTAAATGGGTTGTCTTGCAGTTTTGACACATTTATATTAACTCTTTAAACGCCCCTGTTAAGAAGAATTATTTTGTGCGTCCAGTGTGTCACAGTTTGAGTTCATTTTACGGGTCATTTGCCGAAAATATGCGTCAAAACACACAAATTTGTGCGTCAGGGAAAATCCTGTGATTGTTTATTATCTTATACAGTAAAGGGCAAATTCCACTGAGATATGACTTATACAATGTGTTGCTACATTTTTAAGAAAGGGAAAAGTATTAAGTAACCCAAATAAATAAATATAAATTATTTCACAAGGCAATTCAACTTTTACTTGAGCTAGTGTAACCGGCAATGTCTGTTTAAAATCAATTTTAACCTTCATCTTGCTATGTTCCAATAGTTGAGTGCACATATTTTGAAACTTGATGCCATTCAGAAGATACTGTCATTGTGTAATAAAGCCTTTAATGAATCATGGTGTTATCTAATGTAATCATATTTTAATGTTTTATGATGCAATTAAATTTTTATTAAGTCATTAAGGTGTTGAATTCATATTTAAATGAAAGCATGCTGATTCCTTGTGCTATTCTCATTGTGTTATCCAATATTCTCCTGGGGCTGATCCATTTTTTTCTACGGGGTGGACTCAGGTTCTGAGACAAATATGTCATCATTTAAAAGCCGATTTTAACTTTTTTGCATGTATTTTGAAACTTCAAAGAAAGTCAACCCCATTTCCTGGACCTTCTCCCATTGCACAATATATGAGTACCATTATTGTATAAAAATTATAAAACATATTTTAAAAATTAGGATAGTCCAAATATCCCCCACCCCCCACCCATTGGACGTCCATGACTATTCCTCCTTGCCTATTCCACCATTTCCATATAAAAGTTTATCACAGCCCTTCTAATCACTAGGTTGATGCCATTGTAGTTTTGTCTGTTAATATATTGATTATAATCTACTCTTACTGGAGTTCCACTATTTTCTGTTGGTTACCATGGTTTGGTGAAAACAATATTTTTCTCACAGAAATTTGAACACTAATCTTTTTTCTTTTTTTCTATTTTTAATTAAGATATGAGAAGTTTTTCAGTTTATGAATCATATAGTCATGTTATACAGGGATCATTCTAAAATAGTAGTAAGTTGTTTGAGGTGGAATGAAATTTCATATTACTCTGCTAATTCTTGTTAGGTTAGGGTTAGGTAACGGTACATTGTTCTGGAAAATAGTCAGGTTTTAAATATTGACATAGTTTTAACATTGTATGTATACCCTGGTATATCAATTTCGTAAACATGGCATGTTATTTTACTTTCACTTTTGGTCTCATCCTTATTTGGTAAACACATAAGTCCGAACTAGCCGTAACAAGTTGCCCAAACCCAAGTATGGGTCATCAGGGACTAAAAGGACAACCTTTAGTGTTGAGCCTTGCATGACCTAAGGCTAAACATTAAAGTAAAATATAGGAAAAAAATCCAACATTAAAATTAAAGTAATTTGTTTGACCTTTTTTATACTTCCTCGGATTTTGTGGGGGTTAGCGCAAAATGGTTGTAACTCACTCTTTTTTTAAATTGAGTTATGACCGTTAAGCACTAAGCCCGTGATATATTATATGAATATTTGATATATTTAGATAAATTTATTCTTTCAACTTCTTTGTTTTATTCTCCAATCTTGTCCATCTATAAAAAATATAATCTCTAACTTTGATAGATTTTTATCATACTGCTACTTGAGGTCAAAGAAAAATGAATGTATTTTTGTAAAGAAATATGTTTGTACTTGAGAAGTTGAAAAGATAATGTTATTGAAATACTATATTTGTTTCTTTAGATAGTATTAGCAACATTTGTTGTAATCAGGATATAGGTTCATAAAAGTAAATGTATCTGTCTGGGTGAGGTCAATAAAAGGGTCTGTATACTAAATGTTAGGCTAATTTATGATACCTAGAAATGTATGAAAGTTTTCTTGATGAATGTTCCTCTCATGTACCATAGACTCTTGTGTAACATTGATTCTCATGTACCATAGATTCTCGAGTGCCATAGATTCTAATGTGCCATAGATTTTATGTACCATTGATTCTTGTGTACGATTGATTCTCATGTACCTTAGATTCTAATGTACCATAGATTCTTGTGTACCATAGATTCTCATGTGCCAAAAATCTTGTGTACCATAGATTCTTGTGTACCATAGATTCTCGTGTATAATTGATTCTTGTGTACTATTGATTTTTGTGTGCCATTGATTCTTGTGTACCATAGATTCTTGTGTACCATAGATTCTTGTATACCATAGATTCTTGTGTACAATTGATTCTTGTGTACCATAGATTCTTGTGTACCATTAATTCTTGTGTACCATTGATTTTTGTATACCATAGATTCTTGTGTACAATTGATTCTTGTGTGCCATAGATTCTCATGTACCATAGATTCTTGTGTACCATAGATTCCTGTGTACCATTGAGTCTTGTGTACTATTGATTTTTGTGTGCCATTGATTCTTGTGTACTATTGATTTTTGTGTGCCATTGATTCTTGTGTACCATAGATTTTTGTGTACCATAGATTCTTATGTACAATTGATTCTTGTGTACCATTGATTTTTGTGTACCATAGATTTTTGTGTAACATAGATTCTCTTGTACTATAGTTTCTTGTGTGCCATTGATTCTCGTGTAACATAGATTCTCTTGTACTATAGTTTCTTGTGTGCCATTGATTCTTGTGTTCCATATATTTTTGTATACCATTAATTCTTGTGTACCATTAATTCTTGTATACCATAGATTCTTGTGTACAATTGATTCTTGTGTACCATAGATTCTTGTGTACCATTAATTCTTGTGTACCATTGATTCTTGTGTACCATAGATTCTTGTGTACCATTAATTCTTGCGTACCATTAATTCTTGTGTACCATTGATTCTTGTGTTCCATTAATTCTTGTGTACCATTAATTCTTGTGTACCATTGATTCTTGTGTACCATTAATTCTTGTGTACCATTGATTCTTGTGTACCATTGATTCTTGTGTACCATTAATTCTTGTGTACCATTGATTCTTGTGTACCATTGCTTTTGGTGTACCATAGATATCATCCACCATAGATTCTCATGATGTACCCATTATCATTTACTATGTCTTTTTGAGATCTGGTGACAAATACACTTGGTTTGTGGATTTTATTGCTAAGCTGGACATATGTAAACCTTAAATATTCATATTTTGTATTGGTATTCTCCCACCTTCCTCTCTATCAAGTAGGACTGTTGATAAGCTTGGATCAAGAGGTATACATCTGCCAAAGGACTTTGAGTAAGACCACTGACGCCACAGTATGACCAAAAAATGTTTCAAATGGGTGAAAAGCTCCATTTTAATTACTTTACTTTTCCAATTGGCATCACACTTTACTCTTTTCTATTGCAGATCTGTTCACAGTGTTGAATGATTATGGAGGAAACCAGATTCCATTGACAGTGTACATTTTGATAGTGAATTATAAAATGCATACACACATAGTGGTTACACTTTATTATATGCACAGGACAGGCAACTAACAGAACATACAAAGGTTGGTTTCTTGGCAAGACACTTTAAACAAAATCTCTGGCTTATTATTAATGTAACACTGCTCTATATCAGTTTTCAAAATTTTCAGATAGCCTGAAAACTTAACTCTATTGCCTTGAATCAAAACCTCTTTTTTCAGTTATAGACAAATACATACTAATTTGCTCCTTAAGGTCCCTAATATTTCAAATCTGGCCAAACATTTTCATTTTTGATATCATTTTGTATACCATTGAATTATCTCAAACAGTGCATTTAATTTTTTTTTGAAAAAAAATGTTTGAGCAGCATTGCATTAAACCTGAGCAAAATAACCATTAATTAAACAAGCAATATTTCATATTCAAACTAATCTTATGAGACAGTCTGCACAGTTTATGTCAAAATGCATAAAAAACCAACATGTTGTATGATTTGCCTTTCAACTGATGGTTAAAAACCTATATTCTGGTCAAACATGCAGCTGTATTGAAATTTTAATGTTTTATGTAAGATTTTATGTTGTAATTTTGTCAATGAAATGACAAGTGGGGATATTTTTTGTGCCTATCATATTGCAGTACATGTAACAGTTGTATAACTAATGGTTTAAAATTGACATTAGGCTATTTATACACTGCAGCTGGGACTCGCCCACTTTCATGTTTTATCGCACATTACATTTCCTTTCTGCCTTTTTATTGCAGGTTATTTTTTGTTAGTACTGAAGTAATTTGTATTTCTGAATGAAAAATGGTTTAATTTACTATCATACTACATTATTTTGCATAATTGAATGTTAGTTTTTTTAGTAGGAGAGGGCTTATAAAAAAGGAAATACAAATTATGGTCTTTACATACAAAGTTTTCTTAATGATGGCAGAAATTTAAATTTTTTAATGGATGTTATACATTGTCTGTATGATGTATTTACAAGTTATAATGGTGTCATGTTGCTTCATTAAAATGTCACTTTTTTATCATTAATTATCAAAAGAACTTTCCTTGATGACTCATAACCTACTTTCATTCAGGTTTTTTTTCAAGACTATGCCATTGAATAACATTTTTTTTCTGTAATTTTTAATTTACATACATATTACCTATTTATTTTTTTCTATTTTTTATGCATGTATTAAATGTACATGTTGGCATGTTTTACTTATTTCTATAAGATTATGTTGTATTTTATTTCATTTTTTTTGTAATATATCTTTTAAATTGATTCTAACATACCTGTTCCACTATGGAAAATCAAAATTGTTGGTCTAAATAGCATTCTTCTCCTGTTTTTCGTTTAGATTTTAACCAGAGTCCATCTGCTCCTATTATAGCCTCCTAATGATACATAATGCAGGTTTAGTGCTAAACAGTCATAACTCAATATAACTCAAAGAGTGAGTTAAGACCGTTTTGCGCTAAATCCATGATAATGTGCAGACTGTGTACAGAAAACTAAAGCAAAACTTAAATGACCAGAAAAGACATATCAGTTAAAGAACATTCTTCCTTTGCTGATCTTCTTTGTTCAGCAGTGTTGATTTGCACTCTCCATTTCTCAACCTGACTTGGGACCGGCTATGCCTGGATCCTAATGGTCTAAAATCAGAACGGAATGGTCTTGACATAGGACCCTTTTTCATCTCAAATTAAGCACTTGGGACTTAAAAATCATCAACAATTGCATGATTTTTTACTAGCCAAGATGGTGTTTATAGCAGAACTGTTAACTGCAGTAATTGCTTTTCTATCATTTTATTGGCACTTAAGTTTATTAGCGTAGGTGTGGCAATTTATTACCATCAAAAATCATAATCTGACCCCTTGGTTTTGTTGCACATACAATTGGGCGCCTTACTGTTTTGATAACATTGATTTAGATGATAAAATATGGTGTTTATATAAATGATAGATTTCTTATGTAAGTGATAGTTTCCTGGGAGGCTGTATATACTAAGAGTAAGACCATTAGTAAGTAATTATCAATAATGGTCATTTCCTACAAACCATACTGCCTGTAAATAATTGCCATGGTTTGTAGATGAACATGTCTGATAAGCTGAGTAATAAAACAAATAATTAAATGTAGCATTATCTCAATATTTTATCAAAAATATCAGTAAAAATTGGGAGAAAAATAAACTAAGTGCATGAAATTGATTAGATAAACAGTTTTTATGTACATGCTATTCTGTTAACATAAAAAAATGCAGAGGATTTTGTTGTTTTGAACGCAGAATTATTATTTAGCGTTAAAATATTAAAGTTATCATTTACATGTTATATAATAAAAGTCCGTATACAGTGGAAAGTTTTATTATACTGTAGGCGTTTTTATTTGAGTGTAACAGACACTCTCATTATGTCTTTATTGTACTTGGCCTTTGTTTTGTCTATAAAACTTTTGCACTTGTGCATTTAATTAAATATTTGATTGATTTAATTATGATTATTTTTCACATAATAATTATATGTCTGTTATTTTATTGCATTTTAGGATGGTGTCATAGAGGCATACAAGCCAACAGACCATACAGTTGTATATGTTCTTTAAAACAAGAACTAGAAAATATTAAAACATGAAATACTGTAAATCATAGTGATTGAAGTGTTCCAAACCCAACCAGTTTGTGCCAGTGTCTGTTATGCAATAAGGTAATTATTAGGTCACTTTATTCCAGTCATGCAGAATTTACTAGTATTATCTCCAGTCTGGCTAGCTCAATTGGTAATGCCTAAGTCTACTGATTAAGTAATGGTGGGTTCGATTCCCAGGTGGGACATACTTTCATGAAGCTTGATCATGAAATAATTTCTATGGACATTCTCCTTCCTATCACTGATTCTTAATCATGCTTGTCAGTTGTCAGGCACTGACAGAAGTATATACCTAGGAACTAGTTAACACCTAAATCTAAAGATTTAGCCTTTCCAGGAAGGGCAAGAAGGCTGACTGACCTTGTAATATGACCTATAGAATGTCTTGCTACAGTATTAAACCAACACCCCCAAAAAAAAACTTACTTGAGAATAGTCTACTTCTATGATATACCTATTTCTATTCACAAGCCAATTTCCATTTCTTTACTATTATAATACACACATCATTTTAGGAAGTATTTTCTAGTCATTGAAAGTTATAAGGTATTTTTATTAGCCTTAAAGCTTTCAATTTAGCTAGACATTTATTCCCTCTAATCTGAGACTAACGATCATTATACCAATTGGTCTGACTGACCATCTTTTCTTTAATACCCAGACAAACCATCATTTTGTGGTTTTTAAACCTATTGGTGTATGTCTTATCCTTTTTTATCCAAATTGCAGGTTTAGCGCAAAACCGTTGTAACTCAATATATGTGAAAAAGGTGAGTAACGGCCTTTTTGCGCTAAACCTGTGAATTACAGTCAAGTCATATTATGTCTTTCATTATATAGAATATTACCCTACTTAGTAAGATGGTACTTTACTCTATATGCCTCTTAGTGTTCGCTAGTAATTGGCTTTATTAGATCAATGATCGACCCCATATGTGGTGATTAGGACCAGTCTAGATAAGGTATTCAAACATGTTATATCTTAGCTAATATGGTTTTAACATGGTCATTGTATAGTTTAAGGGTTTAATAAAAAATATTAGATGACTAACTCACTTCTTTTCCGAAATTACCTTTTAAAGTAAAAACAGTATTTAATAATTGCAGTTTATGGTCATGTTAGGTGCCATGTTAATGCATACTCACTGACTTAACAGCTTATACCTTTTGCCTTAAAAATGCCTAATTTATGTAATGTTATCAAAATGTTCCAATTATAATGCCTTTAAATATAGATCTCTTATGTGTAAAAATTTGCATGTAGTAACATAGAAAAGGGGTTTTGTTTTCCTGAAAAATTGTAAAATGTAGTGTTCCAACAGGTTTCCTTTGAGCCCTTTTTTTATCGATAATCTTGTCGTGTTTTGATAGCAACAGAGATGGCAATATAATATTTAGTTGTTTTATGAAGCTTTTCATTAGCTTTGTGGGTGGACTCCAGGGACTGGATGAACTTGATTGAGTGTTCTAATTTGCAGTTAGGAGACATTTTAAAATTGTGTTTGACAAAAATGACCAAGTTATTAGCAATTCACTGTTGAACCCATACTGTAATGTAATGATAAGTCTAGATGGAAAACTTAATAAAAGATATTTTGTATTACAACTGTTAGAATTCTATGATCCAGCTTTATTAAAATCAGATCTTATGTACGCTACCACTTAATGATCTGATAGTCCTATATTATTTAGCTGTCTTTGGTTTCAACTTTCAACATAATATTTACCTGTCCTATCAGTGAGCTGCTTTCATCTTGTTGTGAGTTACCATGACAATACCAAAAATTGTCATTTTACAGCGGCCAGTTCACATAACCTAGCTTTTCTGGACCTTAACCAGTATATAACTTTGGTTTCAACTTAATTTTTACCAGTCCAATCAGTGAGCTGCTTTCAACTTGTTGTGAGTCACAGGTTTAACACAAATAATAATCGCTTTACCTAGCTTTTCTGGACCTTTGTCTATAACCAGTACTTACCTACCCTTTCACACGCCTGAAGACCTCTGCATATATCTCATTATTGAAGGAAAAGCTACACTTTTGTTGAATTTTCATGGAAGGGTATACCCAGACTACTTTATGTGTCTCGTAGCATTAAGTGAAGGCTGATTTATAAGTGATCTCTCCCGATCATTACTTTAATTTTATGTTTTATAAATATTGCAAACTCATTTATAATTATGAAATGTTGTATAAGTTGCGAGCTTCGCACAAAACGGTTGTAACTCACTCCTTTTTTAAATTGAGTTACGACTGTCTTGCGCTAAGCCTGCAAAATGTAGACATAAACAGATGTGAATGATTTTAGTGTTGAGAGACAAGTGTATTTTAGCTATATGTTGATTTGTTTAGTTGATGGTTTAATTATCGTTGTGACAAGCTCTGGGTGGCCCCAATATCAGTTATTGTATGATTCTCCACATGTAACATGTTGAGTAATATTATATTATTGTCAAACACAGCTGGTTTTTGTGACAATATTTTTATAAAGGTTAAAGTAACCCAGGTCATTGAAAACACTTGGAATATTGATCCTTTATTTTTGTTGATTATTGATTTTAAAAGTGTTTTTCTGAAACAAAAATTATCCTGTATTACATTGTATTCTATTAGGTATTACGGCTTTTTGTTTTGGTTTGGTTCAACGCAGTAGCAACACATTGTATAGGTCAAAATACAGCTGCCAGTCATCTTTTGATTTAGCTGTTTTGATTTAGGCATAAATTTCTATCAGTGACTGACAACTGCCTTACATGATATAGAATCAGTGGAAGAAGGGAGAATTGCTGTAGAAATAATTTCATGACTAAATTCCACTTAAGTATGCTCCGCCTAGGGATCAAACCCACAACCCCTTGATCAGACTACTTGCATGCTACTGACTGAGCTAGCTGGGCAAATTTTCCATTGATCAACATTTTGAAAGAAAATTTAATTTACAATCAGCAATTAGAGATGCAGCAACAGACTGTGGCGTGACAACAGTCTGTCCATATTTTAGACCGTTCCCAATGTCTCTACAGATAGTAAACTAACTATGAACTATCTATGAATTTTACAGTAAAAATCAATGTCCTTCTGCTAGTACCTCTCTGTAATCATTGGTAGTATTTCTATTGTTGTCTGTGTGTACCGGTATATAAAGTCATTGTACCTAATGCACTGATGTGTCTGAGAATAGTTAAAACAACAACAACATGTTATTTATAGAAAAATTAAGTCTACAAAAATCAACCTATAATCAATACTATCAATGATTTGTTGATTCTATTCTTTCTTTGATGTATTGACTCATGTGAACTTTGTTTTTACCTGAGCTTTCCCATGTTTATTATACCCCCGCTTCGAAGAAGAGGGGGTATACTGTTTTACCCTTGTCCGTGAGTGTGTGCGTTTGTGTGTCCGTCCGTCTGTCCGTCCGTTACAAAATTTCCGTTGCAGTTTTCTCAGCAACTATATCATGCAGCAGCCTAATACTTTGCATATTGCTTCATCCCATAGTCCCATGTGGTGTAAAGCGATTTCATGCTCCTTGCTCATCTACTTCCTGTTTGTCGCATATTTTTAGATTTTTGCGGGGGTATCTCTAGTGAGCATTAGCTCACAGATTTACTTGTTTTTTATGATCTCTTGTATCTCTTCCATTTGTTGTATAATTCCAATTTGTTCATATACTCTATCAAAACCCAATGTCCGACAGTGCTACAATGTATTAGCTCTTTGATTTCTATTACTTGTGTTGTATTATGGGAAAACTAATTTCTGAAAGGAACATTTATTAATGTATTGAATCTGGATAAAAGACAAAGATTTGTATCAAAAAATAAATAGATAATATAAAGCTTTATTTAGATATACAATCATGTAGGTTCATAACATTTAAATGTTATCTATATTTTAGCTTGCCTGGTCTTAACCATAAACTGGTCAATCCCACATTTTTATGTGTCTGCACCCCCTTCAAAATGCCTGCAACAGGCCTTGAAATTGGTGTTTTTAACACTGGATTTAGTGAAAGACCTTTTTAGCACACCTCCCCATCAAAAGATGTCTCAGGGAGGGGGGGTCCAAAGTGGGAATATGCCACTATTCTTGTGAGGGTTGCCAGAAAGTCTTTCTTTTGTCTATGTTTTATTGTGGAACAAAGTATAAGCATGAGTTTGAATGCACATATTTATATCACTACTGTTACTAAATGCCTCATTCCCATAGAAGCGTGGCTTGTTGCGGACCCAGACGTGCAGACCGTCGTAGGCCATGGAATGCCTTGCGTATTAAGGTTACTGTATGCACATAGCACAAAAGAACATACCCGTACGGAACTAATCTGAAGATAGGCAAGTTTAATCCATACTAGGCCACGATTTAATGCACGATTTGACTTTGAAACTGATACATGTATCCTGGGCTCATCTCACGGACCCTGGTAAAAACGTAACAGTCTGTACGGGTACGCAAGAATTTGTACGGGTCCTTGCGGAGCTTGATTGCAGGGCGTCCATACGGTGCCCTCACGGCTATTTTATGTTTATGGGATGTAGCATTACTCATAATTTAAGGCCTTATATGCTTCCAGACTGTGACATACCAATATTTTATTCCACTTGCAAAAATTGATAAATGTGAGTTATTTCTTAAGCAATTATATATGCTACTAATTTGATGTAAACTATTACTGCTTTAAATAAAGTCATTTGTTTGTTCACTAATTTCCATATACTCTGAATTAATGGGTTGGCGCAAAACTGGTCTGACTTTATGATATTAAAGAAGAATGTAATCTAGTTTTGCTCTGACCAATCAAAATGGTTTCTGATTACTTTAGAATGTATTACATCAAAATATCATATTGCCTTTCAGAAATAAAAAATAAAAAATCGAAAACATGAAAACATGCATTCTTTAGAACAGTTTCATGAATTATTACATCTAACTTTAGATAACACTGTGTTGTAAATAAAGAATTGTTGCGTTTCATGGCTTTGAAATCAAATATCATGTTCTGTTCTATTTTATTGCTTCATTCATGGTATATATTTAATTGTAACCTCTCCATGGTTGAAGGGTAGGAATTAGTCCCTGTCACCTGTGATGTATTGATTTAACGTGTATACTGCCCTTTAGGGATTTGTGTTGAATGAAGCCATATTGGCATATGATACCCTTATTGTTCATACAAATTGAGCATGAATCTTGTAAATGAAAAATGCATGGAAAAATATAAGGTTGACTGGTTCTCTGTAGATTTAGTTTAATAGGCCATGTAATGTATAGAAAAAACAGTGAAAATTTCAAAACCAGTCTGTTAAACTTGCATTATTTTGTAAAGACAACTTATTTAGTATTGTATCATATTATATATAGATGAAAATGGATGACAAATATTTTATTTAATAGATTTTCTGCGTAATTTATATGCTTAATGTGACATAATATATTTGAATCATATTTTCAGATTATCTGTTGTAAAAATAGAGAGGTGTCATAAACTCAGACAGATTACTTGTAATTTTCTCACCTTTTTTGTCTAAGTACATAAAGACTTATGTATATATTGGGATATACCCATTTAGCTTATTTCCACCATGAAATATTTAGTGTATTCAAATTTTATCACAGATTATATATAACAAAATTGGCTTACAAACACCTGCTGGCTAGCTAAGCCAGAAGGGCTTCAGACCACATTTTTTAGTCTAGAAGTTATAGGTTCAATTCTTGGGTGAGACCATTCTCGTTCCCAGAGTCTAGTAGGATTCTCAATACTAGCAGAGAATCCTACTAGACTCTGGGAACAAGATTGGGGTGAGACCTGAAAAACGTACCTTTATTTTTTTGAGTTTAGTCATAAAATATTTGTATAACCATTCTCTCAGGCCACAACAAGTTGATCATATGTTCTATGGATTTTTCTGAAAAAAAAATGGGGCGAGCGAGCGAAGAAAAAAAATTAAAAAGTCTTTATTCACTTGCTTTATATAGCGGTTTGACCAAATTTTTATGGGCGAGCAAGGAAATAAAAATATTTTTTTGTAAAAACCGTCAAAATTAAGGTGCGAGCGAATCCATAGAACATATGATCAATTTGTTGTGGCCTCATCTACAATATATATTTGTATCAAATAGGGCAGATGTCAACCACTGAAAGAGAATACAATTATTGTATGTGCTGAGGACAAGGTTAAAAGCTTGGGTCAAGAAATTTAGTCCTAACCCGGGACTGTGAGAATGATACCTGACTGCTGAAATTTGACTGAAAAGGTGATCTTATTCAGCATAAAGCATTGAGCACTATGTTACGTTACATAAGCCAAAAATTTTCTGCAAATGTTATATTTCAATATCTTAAAAAAACTAAGTTTAAACACTTATAAATACATGTAAGTATGAGACGTGTGTGTGTGTGTTTGTGATTTGTTATCCAATTTCAATATCATAAATAGTAACTTTAGCTGTTACAATAAAATTAAATATGTATAAATTGACAATAAAAAAATGCTGTTATTTTTCACTCTGTATGACAAGTTATGTGATAGGCTAGTTTTGGTGTACAAATGTAGTTTGCTTTTTACCCACTCAATTTTTCATTTATATCACAGCAGTAAGTTGACCTATACTCATTTTCCCTGCAGTTCACAAAGCTTAGATCTATTGGCCCAAGTTTTTACCAGTACTAAGTGCATACATTAACCAGTGTGGTTGCCAACTGCCTTGCTTAGTAACTGGTCTATGACACAGTAGGTTATGTGCAGTATTTTGAATCTAGTGTCCCTGATGGAATGCTGCTCCAAGCATCACCTGGCTGGTATACCCTTCCATCAATTTTCAATAATGTTGATTTTCCTACATTTATAAATTATATGGAGAAGTTGTTGGCCTTGTGGAAGAGTATGTGAGTACTGGTTATAGACAAATTTGGAGCAGGAAAGCTAGGTAAGGTGGGCTATCCGCCATAAAATGACCAGAATATATATTTACCCAGTGCTAAACCCAATTAAAAAAGAGATCAAAACTATACAAATTTTATTTATTGCAGGTTTCCTAAAGCTTGGATAAAACAGCTATGACATATAATGTAATTTCAACTAAATATTATTTGATAAACTGTAAATCTTCAAACAAGACTATGTACATCTCCAAACAAGGCTATGTGATTCTTCGAACAAGACTATGTAAATCTTCAAACAAGACTATGTAAATCTTCAAACAAGACTATGTAAATCTTCAAACAAGACTATGTAAATCTTCAAACAAGACTATGTAAATCTTCAAACAAGACTGTAAATCTTCAAACAAGACTATGTAAATCTTCAAACAAGACTATGTAAATCTTCAAACAAGACTATGTAAATCTTCAAACAAGACTATGTAAATCTTCAAATAAGACTATGTAAATCTTCAAACAAGTCTATGTAAATCTTCAAACAAGACTATGTAAATCTTCAAACAAGACTGTAAATCTTCAAACAAGACTATGTAAATCTTCAAACAAGACTGTAAATCTTCAAACAAGACTATGTATATCTACAAACAAGACTGTAAATCTTCAAACAAGACTATGTAAATCTTCAAACAAGACTATGTAAATCTTCAAACAAGACTATGTGATTTTTTTCAATATTTAGCTTAAAGTAACAGTGCTTTAACTCCTTTAAAAAACCAACTTTTTTTGAGTTTTTAAAATAATTTTATCCAAATGATATACATCCAAAAGTAAAAAGGTTTGACCAGATTTGAAACTTTATGGATCAAGGGTGCTCTAGCTCGAAAAATCCAGTTTTGTTTCAAAGGGAATGTTTGAAAAAAAACCAGAGTTAGATTAGTTTTGCATCAAGCTGACGATATCAAGATAAGATCAAGATAGTCACTATTTTCTCGTTTTCATGCTGCTACTACTCTCTCTCTCAGTCCAGTAACAGTACTTGTAGTTAATTGAAAGTATCAGAGAGAAGACTCTCAGTAAACATATATATAATTATCTATATTAGGTCTTGTTACCCCATTTTCTTCCTGGAGTCTATAATATTGATGGGCCTTGTTAGTGAAACATCCCTAGGATCATATTTCCTCAATAATTCAATTGTTTTCATTGACTGAAACTTATAGTTTGTACTTATACATTGTATATCTCTCCTTTATATAGACATGATTTTGTTGATGTTTGTGGATGGGGTAAGCCAGGTCAGGGGGTCAGGGGTCAAAAGTTAAAAAATAGATAATGGACTAAATGCTCAAAATTAGTTTTTGTTCTCAACAGATTTTTTTGTAAATATGATGCAATACTTGAAAAACCAGTTATATTTGAAATTGGTATTCAATACTGCTTTTATATTACTATGAGTTAATTCATATTTATTTGTTATTCAAGAAATATTGTTGAGAATGAAACAGAGTTTTGAGCATGAAGTTTTATTCTGAAGTTTTATAAACTCGGGTCCAGATATGTCTTGATCATATGAACTACAAACAAAACATATCAATGTAATGGTGATTTTCATCCATAACCAAAAAGTTGTTCATAATCGGTATTACAAGGCAAATTAAACAAACAGAACCGAACAAAGTTCCAGATCTGCCCCTGGAAATTTAGTCCATAGAATTATAGTCTATAAGAGATATGGAAGGTCATATTAAGATGTAAATAAACTATTGATATATTGACACAGTGTATGTGGTATAATTTGTATAATAGTCTGAATCTATAGTACATTGTAGTTTCCTATGAAAATACTCCTGTATTGATTGGGTTTGTTTTTGAGACGGGTTCTCAAGTATTTTTATGGAATTAGTAATTTGACCCTGGCTCATGATCGGCATAAATATGGTATTATTGACCATTTATTTTTGACATATTGATTCCCTTTAGGATGAATGATGTACCTTTAATACTGAGTCTATGATAGTTATAGCTGTATATGACTCAAAGCTGTTTTGTTTATAATTATGTAGAAGTAAAATAATAAGATGTAGGATGCTATAAGTGATATATTTGTTAATTGTTAAGCCAATACACTATTATAGATTCCATTGAAGTTCCTAAATGTTGTAACTATGAATGGCGAGGGGGGAGAGGAGGGCACAATGAAGTGTGAACATGTTTAGTGTATTTCATAACTTTAAAACTTAATTTAAAAAAACCCATTCTTTTAAATTTTGTCTCCTGGAGTTGAGTGTTTAGTTAAAATTGTTTGGCAGCAATTGTATCCATTTATTGCTATTATCATTTTAAACACTAACCAATATAAGGTGAATATTTGATATATTGTTTGCTGTATTTCAAACTGTTTATACAATTCTTATCTCGGAGTATGATAAACTAAGATATACAATTAACATATCACAATACTTGTGGATCAACAAGAATACACTTAAATTCCATTAAGTTAAACTTAATATCACGAATAAACAAACAAGAAACTGTTAATCAAATATTTATTGGGAAAAGCTTAAAAGATTTAAAACTTGACAAAATTAGGTAATTCAATTACCCATCTGTGATAAATGTAATATACAATGTTTTATGGTTGGTTTTAAATATTGCTATGATTCGAGATTCGATTCATAGATCGGCCAATTTTTTATGAATTATTATAGTTGTAACAGGGCTGTTTGTGAATGATGAATTAGTGAATGGTTTATCTATTTTCTTTTTTATACCCAGGTCTATGGTTGAGTAGGTTATGCACAGGATTTCCAGTCTAGTTTTCTGAAGGGGTGGCTGGTTCAAGCATTAACTGGGGCTGGTTATACTTTTCCATGAAAATTTGTCAATATTGTTGATTTTCCTCCATGAATAAAGTATGTATAAATGGACAAGTTGTCAGTCTTGTAAAAGGGTAGGTGAGTGCTAATTATGGACAAAGGTTCAGGAAAGCTAGGGTAGGTATGCTGGGCATTGTAACTTACTATAACTCATGTTGAATCAGCATTTAACCCAATAAAAAAATCAATGTAATAAAAATTATTCATCAGTTCCCATGTATCGCTTCCGTTTGTTATATAATCCTGTGTTTATAATATTCTATCAAAACCCCATGTCCGACAGCGTTAATGGTGCTTTGATGTTACTTTAGTGCTGTGAGTGTGAGATTAACCTTGGAATCTTAGAGCTAAAGGTAGACCCAAGTGTGGTTTTTTGTTATGTACACAGCCAGTTTGGCTAAGTTGGTAGACCATCTGACTTGCAAGTAGGTGTTTGGTTTGAGGTCCACATTAGGTACATCAGGAACTTAACTTGTGCTCCTTCTACGAAAGTGGTGCCGAGGTTGTGTGGCTAGCCTTGAAATAGAGCTATAGTAAAGAATATTCTGGTTTGGTGAAAAAATTATGATGTTGTCGCTTTACTTTTTTTTTTAATATGAGGAATGTAACTGGGCTTTGTACAGATCCAAATTTTAGTTTTTACATGTTTTTAAACTTGTTTTGTTATAGTGATGGGATCCATATAATGTTCAGTTGGTAGAGTGTCTGACTTGCAAGCAGGAGATGGCAAGTTCAAGCCACACTTCAGCTACAAAATATTTCTTTCTCCTGTTACATATTTTAGGGTTGGGCCATTTAGTTTATAGATACATATATTTTAAAAAGTTACAAGTGTGTACATTGCTTATCTAAATTTTTATCTTAAATGTTTGCTGATTGTTCATAATCACCTGCTTACTGATTGCACTGATTAGATATTGATGATAATAACCTGATAAGGGTAGGTAATTATAACTACATTTTAGGGGATTCTGTGTCCCTTAGGAGCTTGATAAAATACTGATTGTAAAATCTGATTATATTTGCTTGTATGATGATAATTAAACAGTGATTTTACACTTTTAGTGTTGACAAAGTGTTAATATTATGTAATATTATGAAAGAACGGTGGATAGAAGTCTCTCCTATGGCTAATTTAAATGTCTGGTAAACTTACACAACAGCTGGCTTTACTATACAAATAATCTATTTTTTTTGGTTTAATATTTTGAGTATTTTCTTGTGTGCATTAGAAGTGTTAGATTATAGTTGCATTATTTGCACTATTTTTTGAAATTTAATTTAAGATTACTTAAGGATATCTAATGCAAGGATTTTTATTGATTTCTTCCTAGTAATACAGTATATACGTATTATAAAAGGTTTTTATAGAGCAATTCAACAAATAAGGTAACATATTATATTATTTACATTGTAAATATTTGTTTGGTTAATGTAAAACGTTTAAAGACAAGTTTCTTAATATTTTGAAATATTAAATATTCGAGAATGAAACATTTTTTTTATTTGATATTGCTGAATCAATATATTATGTCTGTGTTTACATGTCCAGGGGTATAATATCATAATGATGACTTGCATTATTTGTTAAATATTATATTTTTATATTTTTTAATTAAATTTTACTTTTTTTTCTGTATTTACATTTTTATCATTGATATGCTGGTATTGTTGAATTTTATTCAACTGTCAGTGGTGAATATCTCGGCTGATTTAAAATGTAAATTAGTAAATTTTATTGATCGTGATTACAGAAGTACTTTATTGAATATTCAAATCAGCAGGGACAATGTATATGCCACTTACAGTCTAATTTTATCTGTCATGAGTACAGAAGTACTTCAGTGAATATTCAAATCAGCAGCGTTAATGTATGCGCCACTGACAATTGAATAAAATTTAACAATACCATAGACCTTTATGTAAGTCTGTGTGGATCACACGTATTTATTTTTATGTCTTTTATGATGATCTGTGACGTAGAGAACATGTGAAAAGATTGGGTTCTTTCATACCAGTCATTGCCTTTAATCTCTAGCCCAAAGCCCAGGACTAGTGAAATTGTTGATTTTATGTAGAGATGTAAGAGCAGTAGTTCAGTGGTTGGACACGCGTTTAGGGATCTAGAGGTCCTGGGTTCGAATCCCTCAAGGGGCACTGCTAATTTCCTTGAGCAAGAAATTTACCTGTGATTGCTTCACTCCACCCAGATGTAAATGGGTACCTGTAAGGGTCATGCAATGTATGCTGTGGCTGCAATTTGTGCCATATGTTAAGAGTTTGTGTGTGACTTGATGATCGAGGAAGTTAATCTCAAGAGTCTACTGAATAGTGATACTAAAAGTAGACTTCAAAAACCTTCCTTTAACTAGTTGGGTAGTTAATGGTCTTTGGGCTAGTTAATGATCTTTGGGTAGTTAATGGTTTTTAGGCATGACTATAAAACATAGTACATCAGAATGTGTGCCGCGATGACTGTGCTACATATTTTGTGGAACTCGCCCTTTACAGGGATTGTCTTTATACTTTAATTATAATTAATTCACCTTGCAGTACGTGTCCTTGGACTTTTTCTTGTCATATTTCTAAGCATGATAATTATGTTGCATATCAGATTACAGAAATGGATCATACTTTTACTTTTTTGTTGTTTTCCGGAAAATTAAAAAAAAAATCTTTTATGGACGAAGTTGTATTTTTTTTATTTTCTTAGAAATTCTACCATGTTTTTGATCGTATCATATTATTTAAAAAGGGAAAACTTTCTTGTGTAACTCAATTATGATTTTTTTATTTTAAATAATTTCTTTAATTATATTGATTTATGAATTACTGTATGTTATTAATTTCTTTGTTTTAGATAATTCAAGAGGCTTGTTTTATCTTTATTTGTTATTTTTTCCCACAATGCTTTGTTCTTAACTAACTTTTAATTGAAATAAGGGAGTGATTAATTAGTTTAAAATTCTAAAAAAGTTTCATTTGATATTTTCTACTTTTTGCTATCCTAGTCTTTTCTTGTCCATTTTTAGTTTATGTGTGTAATTTTTGCCTGACAAATAATCTCTTTGATGTATATTATTATTAATTATTTTTCGTCATTTTTGTTTTAATTACATAATGTAATTTTAGATTTATTCTTTCTAGTCTCCATATAGCTGTACAATATATCTTTTATATTGTGCCGACACTTTGACCAATGGGTATAAATTACTTTTACGATTACATAACACAAAGTCATTAATTATTGTACAAAATACAAAAAAATGATTAGTCGTTTTCTTTATGACCATGTTTTATGTCCATTCAATGGACCTTTTGTTTACTTGCCAGCATGTTAAATGGTTTAATGATAGAGGCTGTCTTCTCTTATTGATGTTCTGCTTGTCTTAATGGAATTCTCTTATGTTATAATTGTATTCATTGTATATTAGTTTCTCTGTTTTATTGATGGCAACATATTGATACTAGATAATTACTTCTATCAATTAAAAATATAGGATATTTGTTTTGGTTTAAACCACCATGTTGAGTTGCCCACAATTAGTTTTAGTTTATTTCTGTTTAGTAGTTTTTTTTACATGAGGTTTCCTCATGTTTAGTAGCAGACTGTGGCAAATCCTCATTGAAATTTGTCATGGATGATTACATTCGGCTGCGCATGCGCAATTAGAGGGGTAATTACTACTTCAATTAATGTACTCTGCAATACTTGTAAACAAGCAGGTGATAGGCTGTTTGTGCAATTGAAGTGTGTCCTACCTGGTTCATGTAAGGGGAGGTTCCTTCGTATTCCACAGCTTGTTTTATAATCCCGTGTTCTGACAGTGCTATTAGCGCTTTGATTTTTAACTGTCCGAGTCATATGACGAATGATAAATAATAATCTAGCCTATACTTTAGTGGATTTTGGTCATGAAATAATTGCAATGGACATTCTCTCTCCTAGCATTGATTGTGAATCATCAATTAAGGGCAGTTGGCAGTCACTGACGATAGTATGCCCCCAGTTACTAGTTAACAGCTAAATCTAAAGATTAAGCCTTCTCACTAATGGTGAGTAGGTTGACTGAGCATAGTGATACTATACAATGTGTTGTCATTAGGGGTACTGTTTAGCAAGCTGTCAGCTGTAAAGCAGGGGCAATAATTCTCCCTCTCATGTTTACGCTGACCTTAGTACAAGTGTGAGACCCTATAAAGCAACTCCACAGAAAAATGTATATAAAATTGTACAATGTATACATTTAAGTGCCAAGTAAATGCTGTTTGTGCTAGCATAGTCACATTTACAGTAAAACCTTTGGCAACACCTTTCTTATTGTAACATGTTGACCTAAGCAGCTGTTTTAATGGCAACACCAATAAAAAAAGAAGCATTTTTCTATGGTTCAATCTTAATAGTAATCAGTCTACGAAATAAGTAAGCTGCCCGGCTAGCTTAGTTGGTAGCAAGCAAGTCTACTGATCGAGGGGTTGTGGGTTCGATTCCCAGGCGGGCATTCTTTCGTGGAGCTTAGTCATGAAATTATTTCTACAGCCATTCTCCCTCCTACCAATGATTTTTAATTATGTAGGGCAGTTGTCAGTCACTAATGAAAGTATGGGCTTAGTAGTTGGTTAACAGCTAAATCCAGAGCTTTAGCCTTTCCAGGAGTAGTGAATAGGTTGACTGACCGCCCTTTTATGACCTATACAATGTGTTGCTACTCCGTTAAACCAAACAAAAACAAAAAAAACATAGCAAAATAAGTGGGTGTCCGGTTGCCGGAGATAACCAATTTCTAGTTAGGGCAACCAAAAAAATTTCTTTTGGGCAACCAAATTTTTACAGGCAAGATATAGTGCTAGATGCTAAAATGACCTGTTCATGCAACCACTTTCATATCCTAATTTCATAGACTGTAGAAATATTTTTTATTTGGAAAACAAGTCATAAATGTAGGTCTATATTTACATGTACTCAATAATACATATTGAGAGTTGCCCACAAGTCTGTATTAAGTCTCTCTTTTACTCAATGCACTTACTACAGTCTTGCGGGCAACCCTTGATGTATGTGTTTCGTTCTTAAACCTCATGATGTCAACATTGATAATTTTCAGAAATTATTACAAGTTGCACATTTCATTTATAAACATTCTCCATTTCATTACACTCCTAATTCTTTTATTACCCTTGAAAATGAAGTGTTATTCACCTGTGCACTATAAGTCTATGTACACATTTTTACAGACATTTCAATCCTTAAAATGTGGCATGAATTACAATCAGTGTAAATTTGAACAAGTTTCCTGTTATGAAAGTGGCAAGTCTCAAATTTTAGCTTCATTGCCTCCTAATGTCTTCAAGGGTGGTCTTCAGTTCTATATTTTAATTCTTTATTATAACTTAATGATTATGACCTCCGACCTTTTTAATCAATTTACCAGTACATTAAATAATCTTTGACTTTTATAATAATTCTATTCAGAACCTTGTCTGACCTGGTTCACTCTACTTGCCATAAAACCCTAAAGAACCCTACAAACCCCTAAAAAATCAACAAAAAACAGTAGTTTTATAAATTATATAGGTATTCTGCCAAGCTTTAGTAATATTCTGTTAATCAGTGTACTGTTAAAGAGGAAATGATCATTTATAAGTTTTAGGTACAACTTGCTTTGTTAACGTTTGTAAAGTGTATAGTTCTGTGTGCCTGGAAGCTAATTTTTTAACAAGAACCATCAGTCTTGATGCCTAATTTATCCATTATGAGGTAACCTGTGTTAATATTACTATAATTGAACTAATTGCTCTACGAGACTTGCTTGCATATCTTAGTAAATCAGTTTACCAGAGTTTTTTTATGAACAAATTATTTAGCAGTTATTTAGACATATTGTATGGTGTGCTACAAAGTCTCTCTCAACTCTTAGAGGTTAATGTTTTCAAGCAACGCTACCATTCTTTCTGTGTACGCAGCCATTCTTTCTGTTTACCATGCCATTCTTTGAGTTTTTAGTGTTAGAAAAAAGGTTCTCTTTATATAATACACTTTAATGTATAATTAGCCTCAATTTGGTCTGAATTCCTTAATTCATTTGGTATTTTTACAATTTTCATCATTTTCATTGGTTCAAACATGTTTTTTCTTTGTAGACAAAGTCAACACAAAATAGAAATATATTATTCAAATTGTTGAGTGTCGTTATCTACGTGCTAATGAGAATTATGAAATTTACGAAATGAAATTGACGAGCTTGTGGTATCATTTTCCATAGTAATACTCGAAGTTATTCCTCATGAGAAAGTCTCCTCCCACTTTTCTTAGATATATATATATATTCTCACACATATACAAAGTATTAAGGTATTGTTAATTATCATTATTAACTCACACCATGTGAGGTGATGCCCCCCTTCTAACATGTACTCTGATGTAGACCTTTCTGAAATCAATGATATTGAATTACTAGATAATCAAAATAGTTACCTCATGGGTGCTTTAGTTCTTTCTGTATCTGATACAATGTACTTAGTTTCTTAACTCGGTTACTAAGCAGACCCCCCTCCTACCATCCAACACACTGCTTACTAGAGTAACAAGAAATTGAAATTGAAATTTTTGATGCTTTGCAAATAGAACCTAATTATCAGAATATTTATGATAAAATGTTACTTTGAGCGCTTTGGTACATTTTAGTACAGGGCCAGTGGTGCAGTAGGCTATTCAAGGATTTCGAATCTGAGTGTCTCGAAGGGGTGCTACTGTAAAGTTCCACTATTAAAACCAGCAAAATTGATGGTCTTAATAGTGAAACAGTCTTATTTTAGAGACCCTTTTGTTCACAAATTAAGGATTTGGGTATTAATGATTGTAAAAAATTGCATGTTTTTGAAATGACAAAAGTTAATAGTGGAACTTTACTGTAGTTTGAATCTTACTTGGGCTGGCTATACTCTTCCATGAAAATTTGACAATTATGTCAAGCTTTCCTCATTAATAAGGTAAATGGAGAAGTTGTCAGACTTGTTGAAGCATAGATGAGTACCACCAGGTTACAAACATAAGTTCAAGAAGGCCAGGTTAGGTAAAACGGCTGTTAAAAATGACCATAATTTGTGTTGACATAGTGTTAAACCTAATCAACAAATACCTTTTGTATAATAATGATACATGTACTCTGTAAGTTGGTGTATATAGCTAAATATCTAAGGATAGTGCTAGTATTCTTTTTTAATGTATTAATAATCAACGGTGTGTATTAAATCACAGCTTTTTTTTCAAAATTATTTTACAATATGGTGATTTGAGTATGAATTTTATACATTTTGAAATTAGCATGTGGCATTATCTGTTAGTAAATCTAAGCTTTGTTCACTTTTACTTTTTCACTGAGAACCTCTCTCCCACACATCAGCACACTGCACTGCTTCAAAAAATGATGCCTAACAAAATTGTATTTAGTCATGCAATTAGATCCTAACCATTAAACATCTCATTGTTGAATATTTCTTTTTGTAGATGTGTTGATGTGTTGATTACTATTACAACTTGACTGTTTTCTGTAATTAAGAGATGCAACCAACTTCAATTGTTCATGTACAAGGTTTTGTCATATGTTTGTTTTTTACCGATAGGAAATCATTTCACAAATCGCTGGTTTTGTGCTAAACGCTCGTAACTCACTCTTTTTTATATTGAGTTGCGACCAGTTTGCGCTAAACCAGCAACATGCTGAATGTACTTTGATTATACAGCCTAAGCCTTCAACAGTTGACAATATCAAAGATAAAATTCTGTATAATGTCTGATAAATACAGTCTGCTAGTCTAAGTATTATAGTTAAAAATTGATTATTACTCAGCACATACTTGTCTGTCAACAGTCCCTATTGGATTAATGTCGGATGTCCCCTTTTAATGCAGGTGGTGTTTATTCATGCTATTCTCTGTAAATAAAAGCACATTTGATTTGTTATAAATATTTTGATAACCTTTTTATTGACTCATTTGAATCTCTGATTCATGATTTCTATTTCAGTGTTTGTTTTTGTGTCTCTTTCCTCTGATTACGCAGGATTAGGTTGGTTTTATGTCTTTGATCTATTTATTTTAAATTATAGCTATGATTTATATCATTATATTTTACAGGTTTCAGAGGATAGGCTCCATTGGTGGCAATTTATAAATTCTTTACTTTTAACTACGTTTTTTAACTATTTTATTATCTTTTTGTGGTCCATTGAAGTTGGTTATGTCATTAACGTGTATCAATAACACAATGGGCTTGCACTTTTCGGTGTTACCTTATTCGTATCACTGTCGCGTACCAATTTTTTCCGTAACACCCGTTACAAACCTTCCCAAAAAAAATTGGTCACATATGACAATTATTACCAAAATTATCTCGAACGGCTAAATCATCGAAGCATGTACGATAAAACCAATACTTCAAATTTTCATATATTTCATGGCCAATACTTCAATACTTATTTAGAATTAATATAATAATTGAGTTAAATTGCTATAATTTCAGCGTGTGCCTAATTGATGTCTTCGTTCATTTTTATTAGTTTTTCTGACCGTTTACCATAAAACAAGTTGTTAACTTAAATTAGTCTGCTTGTAAAACCAGTACAATTGAACAGAAACTTGGTAGAAATTTTTATAACCGTAATGGTACTTAAACTGTAAAATTGTCTACTAGGAGATAATAAGTTTTTACTTTATGAAGGACGTTTATATGTTAACAACTTACATTTTGTCAATAGCCGAATAGCTTGTATTATTAGAAAGTCTTAAAACCATTTTACTCATATTTTTCTTCAACAGTCAATGTTGAAAACAGTGTTGTAAAGCAGAAATTGGTTTAGTGGAAGAAAAGAGACTTCTGATTGGTCGAGAGAAAACCCATGTTCATTTTAGTCTGATCTGTCAGTCACTTGAACAATTGTACACTCTGACTATTGAGGCAGACTAGTAGAGAAGGGTATAGAGAGAGAGGGAGAGAAATAAACTGGGAATTATTATTTGTTGTAGTTATTGTAAGTTCTCTCTCACACACTGTCACACACTTAATGTAGTAGTGTTGTATTGTACTTGTAGCCACAGTGAAAATAGGATTATACTTTTTTCTCATTCAGGAAAAATTTGATGTTTCTTAAACTGTGAATGAACATTTAAAGCTTACGGATTCTTTTTAATTGTGAAGGGATTTAACGCTAAAGGTAAAATTTTACTGATGTTTTATAATTGTGAATGAACCCATGTCAATTGAGGAGTCTTTTAAATTTTGAAGGGATTTATCAAATAAAGGGTCGCATTTACTGATGGGATTAAATATGTTTTTCTGCTTTAGTTGATTTTGAAGCATTTTTAGAGTGAAATATTAATGAAGTGTTAATGTTGATTTGATAAGCTTATCTCTTATTGAAAGTTAAAAGTAAGTAATTGAGATTTGAGATTTATAAATTAGATTTGATATGTTTCTGTAGAATGTATGCGGATTAAAAGTACTTAATGAAGACATACTTGAGATAATCACTATAACAGCTATATAGGGTAGCCTTAATCGGTGAAATAACAAGTTTGTTGGAGTTTTTTGGGGGGATTGAATTATCAGTTTGTCATGAATCGCTGTATTTGTATATTTTGCACCATTTTTATTGAGGTATTGTTTTTCAATGATATCGTTTTATTTCGCATTGTCACGCATCAAAACTTGTTAAAAAATGTTTAGATCTTATTTATAAATATCACAGGAGACTAAAATGACATGGATAATTGTATGAAATGATACAAAAATTGTGATAAAGTCTATTTGAAGTGTTTTTTGTACTATTTGATAAAATGACATTATATGAATGACGCAGGAAAAGTTGTAGCAAAAATTATTTTATGATATATCTTTTTGCAAAGTATTTACTTTCTTCAGTTTCTAGGGTTTCATATTTAAAGCATATTATTCAACATTATATTACTTCTCAAGTCCTGATTTTTGAGGTGCAAAACTGTTAACCATACAAAATTAACTGAACTTCATCTTAATTGTTTTTTAGCTTGACGTCAAACTAAGTTGTGTTTTTTGTTCAATTTAAAACTTGAAGAATGACTGGCCATTAACTGTTGCTGAAGATGGGAGTCTAGTTTTTTCTGTACGTAATGAAAATCTATTTGGTTTCATATGTAACTTATTTAAGGTGATAATCAAATTTTCTCTCTTACTAGAAGATCTATAAGTGTCTAGAAAAGTTGCCTTCTGAAGACATAACGATGTCTCTTAATTAAACTGCCACTAACCAAAACTCTAAGTTTGGAGGAAAAAGGACAAAAAATAGACATAGTGTAAAACACTCACTTTCTCTCTCTGGGAAAATCAGGGAAACAAAATGTTGTTTTTCATTAATGGTTCTTTGATGCTTGAGTTGTTAAATAGTGTTGTTTCTGCTGGTGTTTTCTTGTTATTAACTTACTGATGTCAAACTATTTCATTAAGTTTAAGATCAAGTTTGATGGCATACATAGATTTTCTCCTCATGCTAAATTGTTGGGTTTTGTTTTCTGCTGGTACTCTAAAAGTATTGAAGATTAAAGACAGTGTTAAAGATTCTAGCTCACAGATTTTGTTCAATGTTTTTGATTTTTTTTTAATTTTTATCATTACATGTCAGTGCCTATGATTGTTTTAAGAAAATGAATTCTTGATATTTTTAAGGCAAATTGACTTAATAATTATATTGGGTAAAATAAATAAAAGTCGCTAAATTAAGTGCATTCAAATAATTTATTCCGGTACTAACAGAGTAAGTAAATTTTATTCATAAAAACACCAACTTTTACAGTTGTATGTCAATGTTGCTATAATTTTTGTTTTCAGAACGCTACTTACAGAATGATTCTGTGCAATTTTTAGAATTTAAGAAAAGTAGATATTTAAGTTGAGATCTGTGAAACAGTGGCTTTAAGTAAGATTACTTCGGGGAAACTATTTTTTGTTTGTTTTAATTGTATTGATAATGGGAGCTCTGTTGTGTTATTTTAGTAAGATAACTCTAATCTGTAAGTAGTAAAAAACATTTTTGTGTCAATGAGGATTTGTTGGGTATTTTAGTGATTTGTCTATATTGCTTTTTTCGATTTAATACGATTTTTTGTAAATTTGTTCAATGATTATCAACTAGCCTAGCTGTATGAAATTAGTTATTTTTACACTAGCCCAAATCAATTTTTGCTTGTTCCAGGCTTCTGGGTAGTGGAATGAAGTGATGACTGTTATTTCGAATATTTCTCTGAAAATTAATATTACTTTTCATATATTTAGACCAAACTTTTAATAGTTTGATATTTTAATTAATATTTAAAAGGTATTGTAAAAATAGTGAAGAATTCATCAGTTTAGTGTCTATTTTACAGTTTAGTGTCTATTTTACTGAAAAAAATCAACACAAATTAATAGTGAAATAATTAGAAGTAAAACCTGTCTGCAGTAGACTTATTAAGGCATATTATGTACAATGTATGATGTTTTATGCATCTCAACTTCAATATGATCTAATATATTGATCAGTGTACAATTCCCACCTTTATGCTTCTTCATGGAAACATTTTCTCAGGAACTGCAAAAAAATGGTTTCTAATGATCTATCATTTATTTTCTGAAACACAGGAGCTAAGTTAACAGAGAGAAGGGAGAGGAGAGAAAGAGTTTTAATGTGATTTACATGACTCGCAGTAATTTACATTGATTGTCGAATATGATAGATTGTAGTTGATACAATATAATGAAATTCATGGAGCAGAATGACCCTAAGAGACATTTTCTAGTGTATATATCTTTAGATCTTCTCTAGAAATCTCAGATTGTTATCTCTCCACTGTGTTGATGAATAGATTGTCCTAGTTTTATTATTCAATATCAACTTTGGGGAAAACTTAATCATAATTCATCATTTTAATTAAGTTTGCGAACTGGATATCAGTAAAATATGCTTAAAATGTTTTTTCCTCCTCCCTACCCTGCGAAAAATTCATTTTCATCGAGTTAATGTGATTGTTACGAGAGATAAGAAATCGTATTCACGGAATTGCTCTTATATCATACTAAATGACATCATATTGAAATTATCTCGCTATAGTGTTGATAGACTTATCTCCCTTGTTCATTCATTAAAATACAAATTTTATTTTTTATGATGATTGTTCTTTTCTTATCGTAGAAATCAGTACTCGGTGCCTGAATACACTAATTACTTTCTCTCTATGGAATGTGTCTTTTTATGTTTTAAAATTGTCACCGTGTTTTCTGTTTTATTAGAGATTTTAGCGATACAACTCATTTGTTCTATTTCAATGCACTGATAAGCCTTTTGATTGAAAATAGAGTGCACAGATTTTATATGATAGCTAGGGGAATATGTATGAATTGTCATTCTATGATCATAGATAGCCTTGAATTTACCATGCCTAATCATGTTATTAAAGACAGGTGTTTTTTGAATGCTAATAAAGAATCTCGGGTTTGAAGAGTCAATTCAGCTGAAATCTTAGTAAAATGCAATATCTACATTTTTCATGTTTTTTATCGTAAACAGTTTAATGAGACATGTATAAGACATAAATATTTATATATTTATATGTTGTGAGCAGGGACCAGGAAATTCGCCGATGTCAATCGGTCCAAGGCCGTCCGAGTACCGGATACGGGTTTTAACGTGTACCGTACGGACCAGACCGTTTACTGTACTTAATTCACGACCATGTTAGTACTTTTTTTTGCTCCCCTTTATTAAGAAGGCATACGATACAAAGGCATTGTTTGTTTAAATTTTTACAAAACTTAACTTCTATCTAGCAAGAAAACGTGGTTTCCGAAATTACTCCCCGCAATCGTCGGTCGGTTCAACAAACAGAACTTGAAAAAAGACTGTTTCATCTAGCTCTAATGTTGTTGGAAAACTCCGTCATTTAGGCAAATCATTTTAACTGCGCATGCGCAAAACGGGTCTAAAGTAAATGTCGTGCATCTTTTAGTATCGTTCGCTAAATAAAGCATGAAAGCGTAAAATTATGATCAGCTTATTAATTACACACGAAGTGACGATCTAGCGTGGGTCGTGAAAACTGTATGGCATCTCATCACAATGGTTCAAGCGGTTTCGTTAAACACAAATGAATATCAAATTGTGCATAGTACACCTATTTATAAATAAATTAATGACTAAACTGTTCGTTTTGAAAATTATTTTCGATGTCATTAAAGAAGGGAGAAGTGTGGTTGAATTTTGGTCATCAAAAACTGTACCTTCGATTAATTGCGTAGATACATGTCCTAAGATTATTTCTTATTATTCACACCTCAATTAACGGCGTAAAAATAAATCATGAATCAAGTCAAACAAATTAAAGATCAAAAGAATACAATAGGAATTGACAACAAAAGCTATTAAATTGTTTTCTTTGTAATTATTCATAAAACATTATTGTTTTTAACAAGTTTACAGGTTTCAAACAGACCGACTGAAAAACGTAATCGGTTCGATGGACATGATAAAGTAAGAACATATTCTTCTGCTGTTCTTCAATTTAATCGAGTGCAAATCAAGCGTACCTTGCTGTGCTCGATAAAAAAAAATATCACTGCCTCAACCCCGCATGATACCTGTAACCATGGATACGTTATACTGGGTCCTTGATGTGTAACCTGTGGACAATTAAGCAGGATATTACAACAATAAACAGTGGGTTTATGCAACTGATAGTTGTTTGATAATATTTTATGGATACGTTTTCTTGAAAATTATGGAAATTAATGGTTTGAGGTCAAAATTAGCGAGTTTTTCCCGGACCGATTTTTTTAAGGATTTTGAAATCTCAATCGGTCCAAAATGAAAAAATCGGTCCGAAAACCGAAAAACCGGCGATTTCCTGGTCCCTGGTTGTGAGTCAATGGAAAATTAATATATTACATTCATCTTTATTTACATGTAGTAAGTCTAGTTTTGCACTGGCCCATCAATACATGTATATTAGAGCTGTCATCGATTCTATCCGTGAATCGTCAATATTTTATTTTCGATCAATAATCGATATAAAATTTGAAATATCGATAATAAAGCCTGTGTAGATAAATGTGTGAAAGTGTCAAAATTTTCAAGACAAACCTCCTTTAGTGACCTGAAACATTTTCGTTGTCATAATATGAACAGATAATAAACAATCAATTTGTGATAGATTTTTTTATTTATTTATTATCAATACAAATAATTTTTACCAACTACTTACCAATTATATGCAGGATACCAAGGTATAACAATCATGACAAATATACATCTATTGTGAGTTTATGACAACATAAATGGTCTGTATACAGTATAGTACTTCAGTAAATGTATCGATATATATTAGTGTATCATCGATATTCATTTCTCTATATATATCGATATCATCGATACGCTTTGAGCCCAATCAATGACAACTAGACTACATCATTTACTTATTTACTTGAAGATAGACTAGTTTTGCTCTCACCCATCACAGTGCTTATATCGTATAATTGGATTCATAGACCGATAGAAGACAATGTTAGTTCTTCTTGTCTTTTACAAATATATGTATGTGACTAAATTATTAGGGTATTTCATAATTTTGACTATGTAAAATGTTAGGGTATTTGATTAGTTTTTACTCAGTCTATAAAGTACTTGCAACTTCAGTCATAAAGTGCATCTAAATTTATAAAAAAATCAAAAGAGAGGAAACACAATGAATTCTAACACATATTTATAATACAATATAAAATGGACCCATTGAGAGTGCTCTGCCTGAAGTTTCCTGTACTTAAAGTTTTTGTTCATGCAAATAATAAAATCTATACTACTTGCAGTTTTTTGTAAGTAACTTCTTGCATTCTGGTGCTATTTGTATTGTCTAAGAGGAAACAATTTTGTCATTATCATGCAGTTTCTGACCTCATTTTTGGTGATGTATGTTTTAAGATTGCATGTAAAGTATGTGAAATTGGTCTGTTTTACATCAGCCTGTGAAAATTACTAGGTATAAATGTTCTCTGTTGAATAACAGCCTAGTCTAAGGAGTGCATGTGAAATTGTTATACGAATACAAGTCTGTATGTGACTATGTCCGCTTATTTTGTTTTAACTCAAGAAAATTGTTGAAAACTGGAAAGAATGTTGTAAAGCTCCTTTAATTGTTTCTGTCTACCATATCATACTTGCTACCTTGCTTATGTCATACTGATCTTTTTTGCCAGAAGAATTTACAACATAACAATTACACTTTTGTTAGGTAATTTAAAAAAATTGTAAAAATTATGTTATTTATAATTTTAAGTGACATTTTCTCATTTATTAAGTCTGTACAGTCCATGCACATGTTGCTGGCTCAATGATATTCTAATGTAAAGATTTGTTTTTGGCTAAATAGTTGGGAGCTGCCCCCTGCCCTTTTTTCTCCTCTTCCTGTCTTTTTGCTGCTCTCTCTGCAGAAATAGTTACTTTGAAACATTAACCCTCTTATGCTCTCTGTCCCTTTTTGTGCCCACCTCACAGGCCCTTATTGTAACATGGAGCTAAGCAACTTGTGGTACCATGCATAATTATGTAACAAAGGGAATTAGATTCTAAGTTAGCATCAAATGCTCTTTGCTACACATGTATCATATTGTGAGTTTAGCTTTTTAATGTTTTTTTGTATTTCCTTGTCTCTAAGGATGGTCAGGCCTAGACCTTTTCCTAACTCACCTGATATTTTTGAAATTGGTAACAGACTTATTGGGAAGATTGGGCTTGCTGCCTCCATTACTCACATACCCTTCTACAAGGCCAACAACTTCTCCATATACCTTAATAATAGAAGAAAATTCATATCATTGTCAAATTTTTACTGGAGGGTTAGTGACTACCCTGGATGGAATTCAAACCCATACCCTCTTCAGGTCACTAGATTTGAATAAATGACATGTACCAACAGTTACTGTTCTACAGAGCTTGGTAAACATTTCAAAAAATGACATGAAATTATGACATGTTACTTACTGTTCTATATAAACATGGGTAAACATTTCCTGATCAACCTCTCTGTATACAAATATTACCTATTAGTATCCTCTTAGAGTAAATATATCTTAATCCTATATTAAATGACTATAATTACTACATGCCATTGTAAACAGAGAACTAATTTGTCTCTGATAGTCTCCAGTAGTAGGAATACTCTTCTTCCTTTCCATTACTAGTCATAGACGACTCTCATTTGTCTTGGATAATTTCTGACAGTAGCAGAAACCAAGATTCTTGGCTTAGTTGACTATGTGCTGGATTTTAAATCAAGTGTTCCAAAGGGTTGCAGGTTCAAGTGTCCTTTGTGCTGGTTATATGCTTATATGAACATTTTACAATAGTGTTGGTTTTTCTCCAATAGTACAGTACATGTATGTAATGGAGAAGTCACTGCCCTTGTAGAAGGGTAGGTAAGAACTTGTTTTAAACAAAGGTCTACACCTTGCAGAGTCTTGATAAACTATAAGTGTCCGAAATTTTATGTTCTGGCCTTAAAAAACACTTTCATGGGGTGCATAACAGAGTGTTTTCCAACAGTCGTGGCATGAGCTGATTGCTTATAAGGAGTGACCGCTTACAAGAGGTGACCATTGGGAGGGGTTGGACTGCATACTCTATGGCCATTGGCCATTCCATTGGTCTCCAATAGCCTCTTACCTTTCTAGAAGTCTCACTCTCTAGTTCTCAACCTATATTTAGTATTAGATATTTATGTACCATTATTATAGATTTAGTAGTAATTTTTGTATCTAATATTTACTGCAGAGTATGTTTATAATAAACTAATTGCTATTGATCTGGTAGGTGATAATATTTTGGTGCAGAATTACTTTATATTGATTTTATACTCTTAATAGTTTAGTCTTCATCATGTTGCATTGTTTGGAGAGGAAGAAAATTGGTGCTGTAGTTTTTATATGGGAGATAATTATATGGGTAATTGAGATAACGATTATTGGAGGGAATTATTGAATGATACAACGAGGAATAGTCACAAATATTTGTTATGTAAAGGTAATGTAGTTCCAGCATTATCATTGATGTTTACATTAATGAAAGGTTTCAAAATTGCTTTTGAAATTCTTGATTTTTGGGATCAGAGAAAAGATTTTTTCTGCATAAATTTTACTGAAATCAGGAAATTTAAGAATTTTAGGGTTTTGAACATTCTGTATGTTCACTGATGTGTTTAGGTTATTGCTTAAAGGCAATTGTAGGGGAGAATGTCAATTTTGTTATGTGATTTATGTAAAGAAAATATGAGAGGAAACTTTGCCCTAAATTTCAGATCTGTTTCAGATATGAAGTGTAGTGTCAGTACTTTGATTTTTTTAAAAGGTTGTGCAATCTATTCTATGAACTTGAGCTGGTAATGAGCAAAGAGCATTAGGATGTTGCTTAAAATATTTAGCATACCCGTACTACAAACCCATTCTACAATGCTCATGTGCATGCTTTAGTTGTTCAAGACTTAATGTTCATAATTATATAAATGTAAAAGTGATGTCTACTGAATGAATTCTCAATGCAGAGATGTAATTGAAAGTTATGTGCCATGGTTATTGTAATTACTCCCCCTTTATGTTGATACAATGTTAGTTAGGCTAAGGGAATATCCTCATCAGTTGATTAGAGTGTGTGTCTAGGCTGAGGGAATGCTCATCAATTGTTGAGAGATTGTGTCAATAACACTTTGTTATACTCATATATTATACATATTATTATATCATTGCCATTACTCTGAGGTATACTCATTATTTATTGGAGTATCTTGACCTAGCATTGTTAGTGGAGAAATTCTTACACATTTTTATGCTTGTTATGTCTAAGCATGATTCTTTATTGCCCATTAAATAATAAGGACAATTTGACCTAGTAAGTTTCTTTGAGAAGTGCTTATACAATTAAAGCCCTTGGTCCCAGTTGCATGGTTGGATAAGCGCAGGATTTTAAATCTAATGTCCTGAAGGGGTTCCTGGCTTCCTGTGCCTCACCTAGGCTTATTATACCCTTCCATGAAAGCTTGGCAATAATGTGATTTTTCTTTATTAATGTTGTCTGCCTTTTGGAAGGGTTATAGTATATACTAGTGGTAGACTAGGGTTCAGGAATGCTAGGTTAGGTGAGCTGGTTGTCGTAAAACGAATATAATTTGTGTGGACTCAGTGTTAAACCCAATGCAAAAAGAAACTACAATGATACTTAAAACTTGTTCCCCATAACTCTTGAATATTGACTTTTTATTAACTATTCATCAACGAATTAAAAAAAAGAATAAGTATCAAATATGTGCATGAAACTGAGACCTCCTGCTTGCAACTCTGATGCTCTACAAACTGAGTGGATAAGACAATGATGGTGTTATAGATAACAAATGACCTTCTAAACAGCCCTCCTACAAATCTCTAATTGTCCCTTTTATTGTGCATTATTTACCTTGTCTACTGCTTTTCAATCCTTATTGGTTGTTAATAAACTCTTACTCAGTTTAATGGCTGCACATCTGTCATTATCATTGTATATGGCAGTCAACCCCCTGCACAGACTTTTCATAGATAGTACAAAACCCACTCGTCTATTGTCACATATATGATAAGTTATTATGAACCATTGTGCTCCACAATTAGCACATGATTGTTCTTTCACACTTTACTTTTGTCAATAACAACCAATTGAATAAGTGTGTCCATCCCTGAATGAATGAAGAAAGGTTTAATGAGAGTTTGTCGATCAGCTCAATAAGTGAGTCTATCAATGAATGAATGAAATAAGCTTCAGTGAGAGTCTGTCAATCAGCTCAATAAGTGAGTCTTTCAATGAATGAATGAAGATAGGTTTAATGAGAGTCTGTAAGAAAGCATTATGTGCACACCCTGGGATGTGACTCTTCATCACTTAAAGATAGAGCAAATTTTTGGGTTATTGTGTTTTGAATTTTGTAAAACCCTGATATAATTCATATCAGGATACTTATTCCTTAAATAGTTGTCAATTTGTAGTTGCAAAAGATCGGTTGTCTACAGGTTGCTTAGTCTAAATTCAGTACTAGCATGGGTGAATGTTTTCAATATTACTATAATACTGATTTCAGTATTTTGAATTTTTGATAATGAATTACTTATATGATTCATATGAAATCGGTCTTTGAAATATTTTAAAAGTTGGTATTCAGTATTTTCAAAACTTTCAACTTCGACCCATGCACTAGTAATTACAACTGTGCAACTTCTTTTGTATTCAAGGGTCTTTACTCTCTGCTGTTTTAGTGCTGAATAATATCATGTGCTGGAGTAATGTGTCCATCATTTACAGTTGCACCCCTTTATATAGCACCTGTTACATCCATAATTGGCTATACACCTACAACCATGCTCCAGTTGTAAAAGTATATAAATGTAGTGACATATAAGAGGGAAGGGCCACCTTAAAGAATTGGAGCATCAATAAATATTAGCACATATCCAGATCACTCCTGTGTTTGTCACGAACGTTTTGTCTGTTTGAGTGAACGTTTTGTCTGTTCATGTTGTAATATCATTGTTTAGGCTATATTATTACAGTCCAGCTCTTATGGGTATCATGTTATGTGTGAAAACTAATCGACAATACATTGTAAATGTCCACAATATGGTGTTAATTCTCGTCATATCTGTTACCAATATGGCTGATAAACATGCTATCGTAACCATGGCAATAGTCTAAAATGTGTAAATATGTTTTTATTAGAAACGTGGTTTAATAAACTGTTTCAACCAAGTAATAGAAATGTCATTCATTCCTGTAGCCGTTGATTTTTACTGAAAAAAACTGATACACTGCCATCTAAAAGTTCCTTCATGCATTCTCAATTTACATTGCACTTAAGATAGACCTTCACGAAGCTGTTAATTTAACCAAGTGTACTAATGCAGTTAATTGTTAAAATTTATTCTATTGTTTTTGTGTGTATGCCTTTTTCAAAGAACTTTATTTAAAATGTTATAAAAAAGTATCTAGATAAAAAATGTCTATAACCCTCGTTTGAGTGGTTGACACTGCAAAGAGATAGATAAAAGAGTAACTTGTGGGAAATCAAGATTTTTTTAAAGAAAAGGACAGTTCACTGAGAAGGTCTTATAGTTATACTTTTGCAACTAGTTTGTGAATATGAGATAACAAGTTATAAAGTACATGTAATGTGGTATCTTTTGTAAAAATTGACCATGGTTGTAGAGTTTGACATACAACTATTGCTACTACTTATTAATGAAGTTGACAACAGGATTCTTTTTATCATAGCATTATAAATTAAAAAAAAACATTTACTTGTAGAATCTGAACATTTGAATTATAACAGTTTAGTTTATTGCACTGTGAAGGAACTTAAAGAAGGCAATATATTTTTGCATTTTGTTCATAGTTGATCTGAGTGTGCTAGCAATCTAGAATTATTGGATAATTCTGCTTGATTTAGTCACCATGCTATTTTTCTGTTGAACTTTTCTGAAAAACATGCTTTTGAATGTCCTTGACTGCTTAAACTCTTTGCTGCCATGATTTCAATGGATAAAAGAGGTTGAAAGTAGAGTACAAATAAAGTTCACTGTAAATTTTAGACTGTATACCCAATGATAATTTATAACTTGACTATATTATTATTTTTATAATGAAAAGAATAGTTCAATGGCTGAAATTCAGATTTATTTATTTAAATACATCCTCATTAACCCCCGGTATTATTATTCATTAACTATATTCATAAGGTATGACTACCATGGGTTTTCGACTATGATTTAAATATGGCAACTTTACAACACAAACACGATGCATTTTTTATATGGATAAACTTAGCATAGCCAGTCATAGGGATTTGGTCTATATTGGCAGTCTTTGAGCTTAAATTTTATTTGAAATCATACTAAACCATGTGTTTTAAATTGAGACGAATTTTTCACAATATTCTTTAGACTTTGGATATTTGAATGAAAGACCAATAAAGTTTGAAATTTATGTGAAATAATCTGTCAGCTATAGCTATATACCCTTGAAATGATTTGAATTCTAGCTTCTGAAAATTTGCAGGAGAATAAATTCCGTTATCTTAATTCCATGTTTCATGTAGATTGTAGTTTATAGAAGTTTCATTTAAAGTAGACAAAAACATATAGTCCCAGAAAACTGACATGTTTCCTATTTGATGTACATAGAAAATTATATATTTCACATTGTCTTACACCGTCTTAGAGAATCGGAAATTATTGTTTTCTCAAAATAATCCAGAGCAACTTAATATAGAAGCCTACACTGGAATATACTTGTAGGAATAATGCATAGTTTGACATGTCATGTAGCAATATATTGGGTACTGCGCTTCATGTCGAGAAGGATTTTCTATCAATACATTGGGATTGTTGATACATATGAAATGGTAATTTTTACTCGGAATATAATAATTTCTGTAGATACACAGTAGGCAAAATATTCATTTGATATATGGTTGAGAAATTCTGTCTAATTTTCGTGTCTCATAACATTACATTTCTTATTTAATCAATGAATTTTACCATCTTAGGCCATAGAAATTTAATCGTTTGATTCCCATCCTTTATTTCTTGTTTTAATCAATAAAATTTATTTTCTCAGGCTGTAGAAAGTAACTTGTTGGATTCCCTCCTGTCCCCTACTAATTGCCCCTGCCCAATTAGCTCTCATGAAAAATTTGGCTTTTCATAACTGTATTTATTATACATATTGTCCTCATAGTTATTAGCTTTTTATTTTGATTTCAGAAAAGGAGCTTTTGCAACAGTTTTTTGCTTTCAAATTGTCCTGTTTTCAACATAAAATTGGCAGAAAACTGAAATATTTCAATGCAAAAGTATAACCTTTTTATATGCATTGTTTAAATCTATTTTCATTGCTTTTTCCAATGTGTTATAAACTTCCAGCTGAGTCTGGACTTTCAACCCTCCTCTCTTGCCCCATCCATGCTGTAATTTATACAAAGTTTAGATCATAATTAGGATGGTAACATTTTATACTCTTTAATGAAGCTTTTATGTTAAACTAGACTATTACATAAATGACTGGGTGAATTTTGTAAACCCTACCAAGTGTGGCGACAATGTCATATCAAAAAGGACCTTAGGGGACTTTTATGTTACTTTTTATTCATTGATTTTAATCCTACCATTTTGCGATAAGTGGTTTATTCAAGCAGCTCAAATTAATGACATTATTAAATTGAAAAAAAGTACTTAAAATCCATTTTGTTATAAGTTATTAAAGAATTTTGGTGTAATATTTGATAATGTTAATGAGATTATGTATTCAAAGTGAAGACTGGAGACAGGCAGATGTTTTGTACCAAATTTCATGTCACCAGTCTCCATTATGTGTTTAAAACACCTTGTTGCTTGTTCTGAGCATTCTCGTACCTAGAGGTTATCAAGATTCTTGATACTAGATCAACAATCTTAATAATAACTCATATTGGTACGAGAATGGTTTTCAGTGGTTTAGAAAGGAAGTATCAAAATGGCATGCATGTGCTCTGTCAGACTGTCCCATTTTGCCTTGATATCAGTATGACTTTATAATACAGTAACCTTTTATATCATGTGTGAACCTAATGTCCATCAATAGATATCCTATTCACTGCTTTCAGCCTTTCATAGGATCTCCAGACTTGACATCACTCTGGGAGTCACACTCAGATGACATTTATGAAAAATACATTACTTTGTACCAGTCAAAACACTATCAACAGCATCAGAATTTTGGAATTTCTTCTTTAAGATCAGATTTTTCTAGCTTTTGTGGCAGTTGGTGTTATTCACAGGCTGTCATTTGGTGACTTGTTGCAAATTGCATCTTAATTATTATAATAGCCAAGGTCAGCTGAACATGACTTGTTTTGCAAGGTTGGCTGATGTAAAATAAACAATTATGCTAACAGAAAATTTAAGATCTGGTTTTAATCAGAAGTCATACTACTCTATTCAAGAACAGTTGACAATAATACTCTTATGTCCATTCTTACAATAAATTAGCAGTAATGCATATAAACTGGTGAATAATTTCACCCCTTGATCAGTTAGTTAAACAAGATTTTCATATCCTATAGCAAGACCTAAGCAGGATATTGTCCTTTCAATGATAAGAATGGGATTAAAACACAATATACTTTACCATGGCCAAGGGGAAACAAATTACGTCTGACTGCTTTATGATAGTATTTGCTATAATGGTATTGTACTATAGTTTAGAGACTAGGCGAGTTCAGTTATGACTGTAGTTCTGTTATATTTACCATATAAAGTAAAGAGAATGTCCTAGTGTTGTTGTTTTTTTATCAATATTCTGTAGGAAAACCTCTGAATCATACTGAGATAATGGTCAGCGTAGAGATTAATACTCTCTAGTAGAAATGTCTCAGTCAAGTGTCCACTTGTTGCTGACACTTTTTGAACATTTTCACTTCCTTTATTACCAATTTTACCAACTTAGTAACATGCTTGTTATTTGTCTTGCTATAAGATGTTAAGGGGTGACTGTCTGCAACCATATTTAGAAGTGTTTAAAGTTTTGTACTTATTATACCCCCGCTTCGAAGAAGAGGGGGGGTATACTGTTTTACCCTTGTCCGTGCGTGCGTCCGTTACAAAATTTCCGTCGCAGTTTTCTCAGCAACTATAACATGCAGCAGCCTAATACTTTGCATATTGCTTCATCCCATAGTCCCATGTGGTGTAAAGCGATTTCATGCTCCTTGCTCATCTACTTCCTGTTTGTCGCATATTTTTAGATTTTTGCGGGGGTATCACTAGTGAGCATTAGCTCATAGATTTACTTGTTTACTTTGGTGTGGAGATTATTTTGAGCTTTTGAAAGTACTTGTTAAATTTTTGGTACACATATTATTACCAAATTGGCAGATACTTGTTGCATGGGGTGAAAGGGTACTGAATGTTCATCCTTGAAGTTTTCGGCAAAATGATATATGTTGTATACATATTGTATATGTTTATTAGCTTTGGTTATTGATTTTATTTTGACTTTTTAATGAAATGGCTTTAATTAGCAAGGCTATATATGTGACCAAAACTGTGAAAATGGGGTCAAATGAGTAAAAATCACAATCTTAGTTTTTACATTATTTGAAAGGTCCATCTTTAAAGAATATTTTGTGAAAATGTATTTGTTGACAATTGATTCGTTAGTAAGTTAAAGGCTTTTATGTTTAGGAGGTAATATGCCAGATAACGTCATTATTATTTGGATACATCAATTTTTCCATTAGGGTCACAAACAGACAATGGGCAGGTAATCTTTGCATGTTCTCCCCTTGTCCCTCAATGAATTATTCCCTTAGAGGCTAAACCCTATTTGTTCATTTGGAGAAAGATTTTTGTCCTCATGTGTGATCATTGAAAGAAGTTAGTCGCTATGGTAATTTTTTTTTTTTTCAGTGTAGATTATTTTTTGCTAAATTTATATTTCGTGATTGGAAATGGTGTTAATACTATTGAAATTTGTTTTTTTATGTCTCTCCCGAGTGTTAAATTCTTATTTTTTGTCTTAGAACTTTCTTGTGAAAATGATTGCTACTGCTAGCTTTTATTTGAAAAAAATTAATGCGCTAAAAACTGATTTGTTGCCTCATAGAATTCAAATTGAGATTTCTGATTCTTTGTGCATAATATTTTGTATTTCGTCCATCAAATGTTTCGAGATAAGAGTTCATCAATCTCTCAATCTTCATGGTTTTGAAGCAGACGGAAGAAATTACATGAAAATATTAAAGATTGTGTTATTTCCTTACTGTGCTATACTCGAGGGTTGCAGAATTTTGAAGAATCGTCGTCTTTGAATCAATACTGTAGAAATTTTCCCAATATTTCTGTTGTCCTATAATAGCTCTTCTCTTGTTTAAATCTGATGTTTTCTTTTCTGTACTTCATGATTAGACGTAAGCTGTGTAGCAAATTTGGTTTACATTGCCAAGTTCCTATGAAGAAAAATCGAAAATTATTCATAAACAATCAGATCTCAGTCAATAGAGTTTCATTGTTGTTGTTTTCTTCCTTTTATTGGGTTATATTGACTGGTTTGCATACATCATGAAAGAGACATGCAGTTTGTACCTCGAGCATTGAAATTTGATTACCAGACTAGCTGTTGCTTATAATTTAATATTTGATTATTTCTTGGCTATGTTTGAGAAGTAACTTGATTTTGTTTTTAAGGAGTGTGCCCTTATGTCTTTATAGACATTGTTTAGTTAAATATAGAGAATATTCATGTAGTTTCAATGGTTTGAAATAAATCTCAACTCGGTATAGTTTGTTTTAGACAGCTTTAATTGGGAAGTGGGAGTTTTCAAAAAGATCAGCTAACCAAGCATGCTATCCAATTAGTAGGACAATTTGGAAGCCATTTTTATCCAAACAAATACCGGGTAAATTTTGAAGCCATTTGTGTGAGAAAGAGAGTATTTTGTGGTTTTAAATTAAGAAAAACATCAGACCTATGGCTATGTGTTGGACACAGTGGCCTCAAGGTGATTAAGTCATTCTTAAGGAATTACAAAGTGACCGTACAAATCATTCTTATGAATAATAAAGAATTAATTTCTTGATCGGTCAGCACTTAAGTTGGGTATTACATTCTCCTACAAGTTATTTTACTGGATTGGATTAGGACTTTTCAATTATGATTTTAACACATTACCGTGAGAAAAATAGTGAAATACAACTATTCCATGTGAAAGAATAGAAAGTAATTTTTGTATCGGAATTGGATACTTTTTCATTACAGGGAAATTTAGACAGTTTGTGAATTATCGTAAAGTGTGAAATTTTTCAACTTGACAGTTTTGTGTGAAATTATTTAATGTAAGAAATTTATATAAAGTATTATGTACAATTCTTTTACCTTATTGAAAAAGTTTTAAGTATACGAGTAATGTAAACCTAGTAGTGCTAAGCTGAAATAAAAATTGTTCAATATTTGAGAATATTTTTATTGTGTTTATGTAATATATAAAAATAGCTGTATTGTATGGAGTTAAATTCTTTAAAAAAATGCATTCCATTTATTCATTATATACAAAACTTTTCTCTTTTTATAAAAATATACTGATTTGTAGCTCTCCTGGAAATTTTGATAAAAACTGCAAAAAAATCTGACATTTTGTTGAAAACTTGATATGAGATAAAAATATGGCCATGATTTCCGACTACTTGTATAATGCAGTTAATGTTTTGGTGTCAATATCAAGCGTTTTTTTTGTGATATTTTTTAGGTCAGATTCCATAATTGGATTATAATGGTCTATTTTGTCACTCAGTTCCCATGTTCCTATTCTCAACCCATAGAGAATTTTGAATGTAATATTGAGTCTTATTGAAATTACTTTATAATGGTTTTAGGGGGCTATGATTGTGACTTATTTTATCATACACTTGAAGAGTATGAGCAGAATTGAACGTCTAAAATAGCTTATAGTGTACTGTGGCTGATTTCTATACAAATAGGTTTTTAAGTGTAATTTCGTTCATGATTTGCCTCGGATGATAGTGTCACTTTAATACATTGTATATAAAAGGAATAAAAAGAAGTTATGACATCTAATATGGAGTGCATACTTCTTTGTATTGGTTTAAATTGTAATTTACATGTCATACATATAATACCAATGCAATGGGGCGTATTTTATTTGCCTCACTAGTGGGTATGTTTAATAGCGTTCATTGTTCGGTGATTTATCGAGAATGGGTTATTTCATTGATGAATATTATATGGGAATTATTTATGATATAGTATTTGCTGATTCTGATTTTGAATACTTTGTAAAACTTACAGAAGGGAAAATTGTGTCGTGCCTGACGCGTCATTCGTCTATAGCTAGTCATAGAGTCTGGGTTTCTGACATATAGTTCACAGGCTCACAAATTTATAGCCATTTTATGCTGGCTTAATGAAATAATATGATCGGAGAATTGAGAGACTGTATTACATTATTGTTCATTTTTGTACATAATTGATGATTTTCCGTCTTTTCGTTTATATTTTATTGATGTAGTATACTTGATATTGTGTAAAAATAGTTCCTTTATGTTCCACCTTTAATGATGAAATGATCTACATGTATATATAAAAGGAGAAAAGTGATGTGTTGTGAATTGTGATTATATTGCCTCAAAGATTTCCAGGGTAATTTTATTATAAGGATACATTGAAATGGGTTCAAGAAACGCTATTTTGTTAAGGCTGTTAAAGGTTTTTGATGAAAACAAATGCAATGTGCAGTGTACAGACATCTTTCATTATTATGACGTTAACTTTCAAAGTATGATTTATAGCTTATACTTGAAATTCTTGGCACATGATTTATCTCCCTTTGTTGTTCTATGACAATAAAGCTTGAAATATTTCTCCTAATGTTATATGCTGAATTTACTTGAACCATTATGTCAATATGTTCAATTTTGGTCTGGAAATTCTCCAAATGAATATATATTTGGCATACGTTTAACTTCTCTGGTGTTTAGCGTTGTTCTGTTCGCTCCTTAATCTATCTGCATCTCACTTTCATAGTCGGGTTTCATTGTGAAGTTTTCACTATAGATTTCTTGCTAATATCTTTCCTGTTTGATGTTTTATTAGGCTGTAGGAAACTAAATTTTAGATTTTCGTCCTGTATTTGAATAAATGGTCTGTACATGTAAGTGGGCATTTAAATTAGTTTTTATTTTGAATGCAAAAAAGGCCAATATTAATTAATTCTTGGAAAGAGAAAGATTACTAAGCAGATTTATACTTTTTACATTTACATGTTTCATTTTTTCATTGAAGTCATGTTTGAAGAACAAGAAATTTCAATTTTTAAAACTTTGAGCAAAATCTTTTACTAGAATACATGTAGTATGAAAAAATAAAGGGGGGCAGGAACATTAAGTATAGGCCATGGATGAAATTGTACAAAAACATTTCTTTGGCCTTAATTAAGATTGACCTTACTTGGTCAACAATCATAGCATGTAGAGTTAAACTGTGTCCAGTCACTTCTCCGGGTAGCTAGCAGTGTCTGAAGAAATTTCACCGTCAGAATTATGATACAGATATTGATTTTGATAATAAATTCAACAATTTTGACAGTTGTCCAGCCAGGGTGTTATTTTTATTATTGAAAATGTCATAAGCCTACGTGTGACATTGATAGATAGGACTGTGACTTAAGGCTAATTTTACATCAAAATGTTACATTGTTATTAAGTGTGATATGATATTTTGGTATGTTTATTAACATGTACAAGCATTTAGTTTATTTATCATAATGTATTTAATATGACAGTGCCTTTCTTCCTAGTGTGAGAAAATATTTTTATTATGTATATGCAATATACATGTTCCTTAAGGATAGGCTTAATGTCTCAGGAGTAAGGATTGATATTCTTCCTTCATGTGGCAAGACCTTGCAGTTAACTGCATCTTTCACACATATTACAATTACATGCATACTTTTATCAGGGCTGCAAAAGGTATAATTTTTGTGAATAAAGAACTCTAGAAATTAATTATAATTTCTTTCTTTCTCATAAATTAGAATGACTACATCTTTCAAGCAAGTTCTCTGTTAATTGGTATAAACTACTGTGGTAGGCAAAACATTTATAATTATACAAGTAGTCACAATTTAATGTATTCATTAGGACAGGTTAAAAAGTTCATCAGACTATAGTCATATTATGAATGTTCTGATACTAAAATAGTAATCTATGGTATTTCTAAAATTGCTCGATACATCCAGTGAACTACTTCCATAAATTTCTATGGAGAAGAATTTTATTTTTGAATCATGTTCAACTGTGAAAAATAAATTGCAGTTGACAGATATTTATGAAATTCTTTATGCTGCTGTCTGTGAAATGTTTGACCAATGAAATTTTATGTGGCATAATAATCTATCAGTCTTAGTTTTGTACAAAATGAAGAAAGTAGAGCTACCTTAATTTTAGCTAAAGATAAATTTTAGCTAATAAATGAATAATTTTGGTGACTTACGTCAAACCCCCCCCCCCCCCGCCCTCTAAAAGGAATGTATAAACCATTTAAAAATTTGATACATGTCAACTTTGGTGACATTATTCCTAAAAATAATAAATTTCATGTCTAATTTGTTTCTTTTAAGTATAAAGTACTTACTTCAATGAATGGTCCATTAGTCAGTTATTAATATTATTACTTACTTTTGTAATATAAAAACATGTCCTACAAGTGTAACATATTTCATATCTACTCAACTATAGAAAAAAAAATCTGACAAAAAAATTGGAGATAATTTTTTTATGTTTTAAGGCAAAAAAAACTATAAAAAGTTTTTTTATGTTATAATTTATTATACTTTACAATATCAACATAGTAACACAATTTGTATAGACTGTGATGATAAATGTTATATTAGTTTGTATTTAAAATTTTGTCTTCGTAAGATTATATTAATTTGAGTGTGAATCATAACCATGTGAAGTTTTAAATCCATGTTTTAATAGTCTCTGTTCTGTTCTGTTCTGTTCTGTTCTGTTCTGCTCTGTTCTGCTCTGCTCTGCTCTGCTCTGCTCTGCTCTGCTCTGCTCTGCTCTGCTCTGCTCTGCTCTGCTCTGCTCTGCTCTGTTCTATGTATAAGTACAGTACAGTTTCTGTATTAGGGCCATCAAAATTGTTTGTCCAAATAGCAGGTCTTCATATAAGAACTTTTCTTCTCAAATTTAGCACTTAAAATGGGACAGCTTAAAAGTTAATGAAAATCCCATGATTTAGCAATATAACCAAGGTGATTTTTACTGCAAATTTTTACTGCATTTCTGAATGAATTGTTTTTATGTTAATTTTGACGAGTGTTTTTGTTGTATCAATTTGTACAGTTTGTATCACTTGGTTGTACAATTTGTTAAGTTAAATTATCAATTGATAGTAAATGGTGCAATTATTGTATGAATGCATGTTAGAGGGCATTGTTTTATCACGTTATGTATCTTTATTATTTCACATTATATGACAGTAATTGGTAATTATCAATCATGCAGAATCTCTTAGTTATGGCATTAAGTGTAAAACAAATATTGATGCAATGTTCATTGATCTATAGATAATTCGACATCACCCCACCCACTTCCCCACTCTTCATTGTACATTATATAATATTAGATGTTAATGACATAGGTAATGCACTATGGGTAATTGTAGTAATCTTCTTGGTAGTGTTGATTGAGCCACACTGAGTACAAGTATTTTAGATTAGATTAGATGAATACCATAGGAAAGACTTAAAGCTGGATACTGATGTTACTATACTGTTGTTTTTGTACATACATTCTGTGTGGTAGTGCGGATTTTTTTGTTGGATTTAGTTCAATGCCTTGAAGCTGTTTCATATCACATTTTTCAACACTAGGTCTATTTGTTTCTTTCATAGCAAGTAATTCGTGAGGATAAACACCTTTAATTTGATAGCTCATACCTGATGCTTGAAACCAACTTTTTTTGTTGTCGCATATCAAATATAATTGCATTGATTTGTTTTTCGGATATAAATAAGCTGGATAATTAATTTACAAGATAGCATAGGGTAGGTATAAAAAATTATATTAATTAACGAAGGTTTTGTTTTACCTGTAAAGTATTAGGGTGGTTTTCACCTGTAATGATTCTTGTAACACTATTTTTTATAATCAATTTACTATAAAGTAATAATGAGGATTGCAGACAAGTAGTTACTGCACTATATTTCACTCCCATTGCCAGGTAGTGGGAAGGAGAGAAGGGGGTATGAACCAATGGCACTTTTTACACAAAAAATTAAGATGAAAATCATCGTAAGTCAAAGCAAGAAACATTAATAATAATTTTTTGCCTATTAATTCCAAATGTTATTGGATTACATTAACTATTATATACGTTTTGAATATCATACTTATGTTTATTATCCTTCTGACTTTGACATGCAAATTATGAAATTGACTTACGATAACATTTTTTTTTTAAATTGTGAAAAAGGTGCACAAACTCTCCCACCCCTGTAAAATAAAATGGGTTTTTAAACACTAGTCTAGTGATTGGAAGGAGTGACGGGCAGTCACCCCATGTCCTTGAATTTTCATTACTCAGCATTAAATGTTAATGATGAAATTTAATGGTCTTTTTGGTGATCAGACTTTGCCTCAGAAATCTTAATTCATTGATTTTAAGTGCCTTGGAGAAATATTTTTGCTTTTTTATTATAATTGTTAATTTATCACTCTGATAAAATATGCACTTTTGGCCAGAAAAAAAATGAATTTATAGAATTTGGTGTCTGGCATTTTGTTTTCAGTTTGTTTCATCTAATTATACATGTATTTAATACTGATGTTTAATCAGTCAAATCAATTGTGCTATGATTTGAATTGATTATGACTTGTCTGTTTTACAATGATTTTGGTCTTTTTTGGCTGTCATTATTATTCAATTGCCTTTTTATTAATTATCCGAGTTTTGTTTTTTAACCCTTAATTCTTTTTTACTATTTCTTTAAGTATTGAATTATCCCTGCAATGATATCAGATTTCATAATTTTGTTATTAATATCAAGTACAGTATATAACATTATAGGGTCCTAGACAAAATTGACTATCTTTGAAATGGTTTCAATTTGTTTTCTGTGCCCTTGAATAATTCAGACATAATTTGTGAAGTCTAATTCTGACTGTTTAAACAGATTCAATTGTAACATTTAAAACAGTGTCTTATATTACTGTATACATATCTTTGTGCCCTCAATTATGATTTTTACATATTAAAGAAACAAATCAAGAACATAGTAAATGTCTTGCAACATTAAAAGACTTAACACAGTCTAGTTGTCAAATTTACGACAAAAATCAGTCGTAAGTCACTTGATAATACGGGCTCCGGATCTTTAGTTTTTTGTCTCCTGTGGTTCAGATCAGATTTCTGTTATAGTTAAGTTAGTGTGGACACAGTATAGACAAAGCATCTCTCTCAGCTTCCATTCTCAGCCAGCTTCCTTCATATTCAAAGTGTCAAAACACTTTGTTAGTTTAATATTTTATCTGTTATAAAGATGATGATTACATTAGTGATCGCAGATAACCATCTTGTGTCTATTACAACACATATCTCCAGGCTTTAGTTGATAATATCTTATATCTATATATACATCTATATCTTTACATTTTGTATGATTTACACAGCACTATCTTTATATTGATAACATATTTAAGTATTGATTGACATTGACAAGTGGGTGAATTGTGTCAATTAATTGTCAATTAAGTTTATTAATTATTAATTGTTTTCAATATCAATATTTTTTTGCACAAGTAGGTGTGTATTTTTTTGCACTATTTTGACAAGTGTTCTTTTAAGTGATTTACTGCGCACATTCGAGTGTTAACATTAATATTTAATATCAAATGTATTGTGATATCATGGCATTTAGAATGTTTGGTCAACTATTAAACTTTTACAAGAGGAAACTTATAATACAAACATATTTAAGTGAGTCATATATGGAAAGTTGATATACTAGGTGTATGAAATGTGAAAGTTATAGTTGTATTGTATGATAGCTAGTTGAGAGTTGGTTGTATATTATATGTTTGTTTTGAAGCTCTTTGATTTTCTTTATTTATTGGATATTAAGTGACTGTTTCCCTAAGGAGTGCTTGTATGTATTTATATAAGGGATAGTGTTCACAGGATCATGTTTGAAAATCAATGAATACCTATGATTGAAGAGGGATTTACTTGTTAGGAATTTACAGTACACCGGTATGACAAACCATTATGGTCATTATTTTGTTAGCAGAGATATAATACGGCACTTTTATTGTCTGCCTTCAAGCAAGCTTTTATGGCAACATGGTAGATTGTCTGCTTACGACTCAAGAGGTCTTGGGTTCGAATCTTAGTTTGGACCATGGATTTTTTTTGTGTTACATTTTGATTTTAGTTTTCACAGTTTAAACATATGACCAAATTGACCAACATGCTTGAAAACCTAGTAAAATGCTAAATTAAATTTTTGATTAATCAAACTTTTATTGGAGTTGAGACCTTTTTACTTTAACCCCTTGGATTTGAAGCACTAGTGCCAAAATTGTTCCACCCTGTTTCACATTATGGTATCCATTATTTTTTTAGAATATGTTAATTTCATTATTTGCATTTTTTATGCTGTGGATTTTTGGGATTCACTATGTTTGCAATGTTTGTAATAGTATCCTAGTTCCATTTGTGATAGATTGTAGTCATTCTATGCTGTGTAAGGAATTAGAAGCGTTTGACATGTCCGTTCTAATAGGCATTAACTCTGTGGTATATACATGTAACTTGTGAATTTATACACATATATTGGAAGAGTTAATACCTCGGACTTAGTGAACACAGCTAGAGCCTATGGAAGTTAATGCTGTAATGATTAGTAATGTCTTTTTTCTTAATTAGAGAAATAATGGGAAAATGTCTGTTCTTAATCCTAGAAACTTAGGAGAGAATTTGAGGGTTGGCTTATTGTATAAGAAGCATGCGGTGATGTCTTAACCTTTTTTTATTGCTTTATTTCATTTATTATGATTTAAACCCCCTATATGTCTTAAGTGTTATTTGTATAACTTCTGGCGGAGGGGAGGGGGGGGGCTGGGTTGGGGGGATAGGGGTACAAATTCTTACAATGTTTTATGAAAAGGTTGTAGCTACTATGTTAAGGATAAATAATAACTTCTTAGCTTTGGAAAAAACTACTTTATTAGGGTTTAAAAAATTTAACCTGGATTAGTGGCAAAGTAGGTTATGGGCAGGATTTCAAGTCTTGTGTCCCAAAAGGGGTTTCTGAAACCTACCATGATTGGTATATAATACTCTCCCATGAAAGTTTGACAATAATGTCAAGATTCCTTCATTAAATAGGTATATGTGGAAGTTGTTGGCTTTGTGGAAGGGTAAGTGAGTACTTGTTATAGACCAAGGTCCTGTAAAACTAGGTTAGGTGAACTGGTCTTCATAAAACGGTCATAATTTGTGTTGATTAGGGATTAAACCCAACCAAAAACAACAAGTTACTATGTTACAGAACTGTGACATCATATTGTACAAGTTAGTTCATTTGCTTCCTACTCACATCGTAAAAAGGTGTTTAGATGAAACAATAGTAGTTTTATAATTGTATTAACTTTCCTCTATTAGACGCACTGAGAGTAATTGCTGGGATATTAGCATTCATTTATAACATGCTGGGATTGTAATAGAATATAATGAACCATTTTTTACCCAGCATTCATTTCACCAGTATTGTGTTTTCGACTAACCTGTAGATGAGAGACATTCCTTGTTGTCAGAGCTATCTTGATAACATTATTGAATGTACTTAGTTAGACATTTTGAAGAAATATGAAAATTAGGGTAGTTTTGGATCCTTGTTTCTAAAGACGATTTCTTCAGTTATTGCTTTAAATCAGTTGACGCCTATAATTTTCTCTGAGCGCTAGCCCAATTTATTTAGCAAAATAATGGCAAAATTATCAACTAGTTGAACTATATGACAAGGACTAAATCAAACACTATATTGTAAATCCATTTAAAAATAATGGGAGTTACTATAGAGTTTCTTTCAGTTCTTGATGAAATGAATGAATCATGATTCTTGCTAAATGGTTTAAAATGAAATTTTCTATGTATTATAGCATGTCAATTTCAAAAATGAAAGGGAAAAAGGATTACTGAATTCAATTATGAGTTATACCTAAAAAATAACATACTGGTGTCGCTAAAACAATTTTTTACAACATATTACTAATATTATTAGTGTATTACACTAAATAACTCTGTATGACACTAAAATATGCAATAATTACACAGCTTAGCGCTGTCTGTTAGTAAGCATAAACGAAATGCACAAAACTTGTGTCAGAAAATGTCTTTAAGTGCTAAGCAACATTCTCTGAGAATATTTGCTGCTAAAATGTCATTAGTTGTACTTGTGTTTTATATGTTTTAAATTATGACAAAGACCCTATATTATACATGTTATATAGGGTCCTTGATTATGACAACGGATATTTGTATTGTTATCACTCAACCCACACATTGCAATGTACCAGGTTTATATTTTGTTAGGTCATGTTTGAGAAACAGTATGTATTAAGATAGCTATGATTGCAAGTAGATGATATTTCATATCAGATACAATATGTGACAACTCTTCAGACTTGGTTATCTACGTTTTTCTCTGCAGCAATTTAATTTGTTATCAAATACGATACACTTGTATAACCACTATAAAGGTGTGCATTTGACCCACAGTTTTTTGGTTGCTAGGTAACTGGTTCTGTCAATGACAACCTGTCAATGACAGGTGTCAATCACTACCGTTTGTAGATCTGTGGTGATACCCTGCTTGGTTATGTTGATAAATTAGTTCTGTACAAAATATTACTTGTTTATCAATTAGTAACTGGTCATGTATTGACTTTAAACTATTTATCTTCTTGAATGAGTATAGGTGAATGAATAGTGACAATTTGTTGAACAGTTTTTGTTGGGGATTTTTATTTATCATCCTATGTATTTAATGGGCACATCTTTAAATATAGGAGTAATTCTATTCATTGTTTCTTGTGTATAAATAACTGTTGCATATCAAGTTGTAGAATATCTGCACAATTATTTGATGTTGGATTTTTTTATTATTAAACATGTACTTGTTGGATATATGAGTTTAAATATAAGGATTGTTATTTTTACTCATTTCTGCTGTTTCTCATGTATTTTAACTGCTGTAGAATATATCGGTGAATGTCGAGATCTCCAATAATTTTGATGTAGAACATTTAGTGAAGTAATAATTTTCAAGTTCAGAGAGGAAGTTTAAGTTTCTCATGAAAATTGTCATGACAGTGTTAGATTGTATGACGTTTGTTCTATTTTAAGTAGTTTTAACTGCACACTACTAAATATTGATGATACACTTGTGAAATCTAAATACATTTGGTACAAAAATGTCAATTTTAATTTAATAAAAAAATTTAAAGAAATATTTTTTTATATTTTCAGAGAATACAAATACAGCTACGTCAGAAAAGAGATCCATGTGGAATAGTATAAAACACTAACAAGAAATTGTGATAAAAATGAACTGTGGGATTTAAGGGAAGAAAAACACACAAAAGTTTGTTATAAAAACAAACACACGAAAGTTTGGAATTAAATATATAATATTGTATACTATGCTAAGTGTATATACTATTTTAACTTAATGAAGAAAAAGAAAGAGGAAGAACATCATTTTTGAAGATGCTCAATATCAGACTCCTGGGAATCACTCTGCTTTGCTGTACTCTTTTGAATGGAGGTAAATTTTGTATAAATTTTGGTTTGAATCTCTATTTAGGGAGGTAAATTTTGTATAATTTTTGGTTTGAATCTTTATTGAGATGGTTATCCTTTAATAAAAGTTTGTACATTTAAGCTTCTTACTCGGGTATCTAGGTATGTCTGAGGGTATGAAACTTGAGAATGGTCTCAGCTTGTTTAAATTTATTTTTATCCCGAAGGCATCAGTGAATTTTTCTGAATTTCAAGATTTTTGGGATCTGAGAGAGTTAATTCCTATTAAAAAGATGCTGAAGTCTTGCAATTTACGAATATTATGATAAGCTTATCTATGCTAGGGATTTTTTGGTATATTATGGATCTCCTCAGTCTATATGCTTCCATGAAATAATTTATAATCTGTTTTTTGGGGGTTTTATTTTTGAGAAAATAAAATACAGCTGAAGAGATAAAACCGAGTTATTAGCATATTTTGGTTACTGCAGACTCTTGCAAGATCATCAATTAGACTAAGGGTCCTCATTCTTGAAAATTAAACAAAATGTCTAATTCAAGATAGTTAAAAAATTGATGTACCATCCATTTATTACTGTAATTGAATGGAAGTGGTTTAAACTCTAAAATAAAGAATACTTTACTCCGCTTGGTTTAAATTTTTATTGAGATAACTCTGTATGTACTTATAAACAAATTAAGTCATCAAGAGTAACTTCCCTTTAATGTTTTTTTTTCAAATTGTAGTGTAGCTGGCAGTCAGTACTTTGGTCTGTATTTCTGGTCTTTTTGACATAGATTTTTTGTTTGATTTTATGTGATAAACATTTCGTGGTACATTATCAGATATGAGTGTGACAAGCACTAATGTGTTGTTGATCTTTTTATGGAAAAGGATCTTTTATCATAGTTTCCATTCTGGTTCCTCACACTGCTTTCATTTCTTTAATTGGCACTCAGTATAGCTTGTGCAAATTGTTCTGAGACAGATTAAATCATTTCATGCTTCAGTAAATAAACTACTTTTGACTGATATAATGATGTGCTTATTATATTATCAGGGTTTTTTTTCTTATATAACAGGGGCTGTTTACAGGTGCCTTCACCTTCTGAAATTTCTTTATAATCATGCATTTTTTCCCCGAATTTTAAGGTTACCTTTGATTTTTCATTCCCCTATCAATGAAATTATGTTGAAATTTCGCCCATTGTTCTATATAAACTATGGTTCAGGCCCCTTCCCCACATACTTAAAAAATGCCCTGATAAGTATTTAGCAAGAATTATTTCCCTTTAATATACAAAATTGATGTAATAAAATAGCATGTTTATTTCATAACATGTACTTTTTAACCTTTCAGCACATTTTTTAGTGCATTTATCATTGATTAAGGACCATAATGTATTCATTTTCACATTCCCAAAGGCTGTGTTAAATTCTTGCGTCAATTTTTGCTATAATAGTCCTTTATGTTGTTAAATATCATTTAAATGTTATATATTTCTGTGGTTTTTAGAACATTTATCATGGCGCCAATTTCACTTGCAATTTATCTATATTGATATTGTTTTTATTATGCTTGATAATTTTGGGGAACGTAAAATCATCTTAAATACCCTGAAATTTATGTTTTATAAATTGCTGAAGTTTTTTTTACAAATTGAATATTTCATAGAACTTTAATTGAAAGTGCTTATTATTGAGTGCATATCTTTATTACTTAAGACTGGTATTTAGAAAACATATCAGACTTAAAAATCGCAAGTTTAGCGCAAAACAGTGGTAACTCACTCTTTTCTTATATTGAGTTATGACAGCTTTGCACTAAACCCACCAATTTTGTATTTTATTTTTACTTTTCATAATATTTTAATAATTTGTTAATATACATTACCCTGGGTTATTTCAGTTCATGAGGTTTTAGAGTACTTGCTGTTAAGTTTACGAATTTAGTGTGAATATTAATTTGTCTAACTACAGAATTTTTAAGTTAATGTTTTCTTTCACATAACATAAAGCACTTTAAAGTGATCTGTTTTCATCTTTGAGGGAAGTCGTCTTTAAATACTTCTTAAAAATAATCAGAACTATTTCTTTAAAAGCATTGGCTGACAAAGGTTATATTTAGAGAGAGAAGGTTTATGCAGTGATTACAGTGTATCCTTGAACATGTGCCCACTTGAATATCACTCCACTGGTTAAACTGGTCAGGCTTTTTTTCATTGATATTTTTGGATTTGTGGTTATATGAGGGTTGTTCGGAAAGTCCGTAGAATTTTCCTATAAATTCAGTTTCCTTCCTCTGATAAATTTGAAATTAATTGTGTAAATACCTGAGAAATACCATGCGCCAGAAAGTCTAAAAAGGATTGTGACTAGATTTGAGCTGATCCTTCAACTTGCTTTACATGGTATTTTTTTACTTTCAGCAATATCAGAATCCGAGCCTAGTGAACCTGCAAACTTACTTAAAGGATCTTCATCTAACTTATTAGACAATCCTCGTATTGTTGAACACCCGCAAGATGATTTCTTTGCTAAAAACGAACCTGCGACCTTGAACTGTAAAGCTGAAGGCGATCCCACCCCATCTATCGCATGGTACAGAAATGGCGAGCGTGTCGAAACGAATCAAGATGACCCACTTTCTCATCGTATGTTATTAGATAAAGGGCAGTTATTTTTCCTACGTGTGATACATTCCAAAAATAATCATCAGGATATAGGAGAGTATTACTGCAACGCTACCAACATCCACGGTTCAGCCATCAGTCGAATAGCTAATATACAAATTGCAGGTAAGTCATTAAATACCGAGTTCTACATGAAAATTTGTTATATTTCTTTTGTTCTTACTGTCTGTAATTATTTTTACAACTGCCATGTGATGAAAACATGGAATGATGGGAAATAATGAGATATTAGGGTTTCGGTAATTATACTTTTTTATCGTTATCCATTGTTGTATGGTAAAGAAATGGTTTCTGATAGGTTTATGATGTTTGCTTTCGTTCTGTAAGAAATATTCATTTGGTGAATATCAGAATATTCTATGGGGGATTCTCAAATTGTTGCAATTTTGTTTCCATTGAACTCTGTTTTTTTTTCCAGAAATATTAGATTCCCACTGTTGAACATATAATTGTTGTTGAGATATTTTTTCTATCAAGACCTATAATCATTTTAAGTTCATTTTACTGAAAAATTTGCATTAAAACCTTTACATGAATGAAAATTCTTCAATTGATTCATTGAAGTTCACACAATGCATACTTTTTCCCACATTATGATGTATTTCATTACATATGGTTCCCAAATGTTCTTTATCAATGCTGTGTATTCAGTATGACTTTATTTTCATTAATGAAAGTTCTGGGTTGATCCTGAGTACAGAGATTTATGACTATGAGACAAGAAAAGAGATCTTTTCCATTGTAAAAACTAATTCTGAAAGATTTGCCAAATTCGAACTTGCACTGTTTCATTAATTTAAACTTACTTGTGTCTAATAACTGGTCTGTCTCCATTGTTAGAACCAGTCAGTTCCCAGTGTCTGATAACCAGTTTCATCTCCATATGATAATCTGTCTGTCTCCTGTGTGTCTGTATTCTACCTAAGTCTGGGTACTTATGTTGTTTTGTTGGTAGAATCTATGGTCAGGGGCTATATTTTTATGTAAATAAGTCTAGTAAGAGTTTACTAATGTATATATACAAACTTTCTTTGTTGTAAATGCCAGATAAAGGTTTTTTGGCAATTCTGCAAATATTTCAAAGAGAATCTATATATTCATATATACATGTTTCATTGTCTGTTTTTGTAGATTCTAAGATCATACACACAATACAAATATATATACTCCAATACTGAGGGATGTCAATTCTGACACAATATGTGCATTCTGCCAATTTGTATACAATTGGCTCCAAGTCTGACATTGAGTTTGGAATCTACTGACTGTAACATTGTTACAGTCTCATTACGTTTTTCAATACTCCTAAGATAGCATCTGAAGTGTTCATTTTTTGCTTACCTCCACAAGTCAGTGTAGATTTTTTTGGACAATTACTGTCACCTATATTTTTGTACATTACACTAGACAAGAATGTTATAGCTTGGTAATGATCTCTGTTATTTAGGGCCTATGTTAAGGTAAACTTGAGTTGCATCCTTCGAAGATACATGCACTTGTAAACATTCTCATTATTATTCATGATTTTCTCCCTCTTCACGAAAACATTTTATTTTAGCTCTATATCTTCCTATACGTAAAGCTAGAACTCATTTATTTCTTTGTGAATAAAACAATATAAAAGTTAAGCCAGGAAGAAGAAAACCAATAAATTTCAGTAGAAAATTGTTCATGTCTATAAATGACATGTTTTGATGTTTATTATCAGCTATATATTCTAAATTACTATTTAATTGAGACAGCATGTTGTTTTCTATATTAGATTGCCTTATCTTTAAACTTCCATGAAATGCTATTTTTAATGTTTATTACAAAGAAATAATTGTTATACATTATCTTTAAATTCTTCTCTGCTATTCTTCAATCTGTAATTTTTCAGTGCTACTCTCTCAGTTCTATTCTTTAATGCTTCTATATCATGATTGTTCAATGCTACTATTTAATGCTACACTTTAATTCTACTCTTCAATGCGACTCTTCAATTTTACTTTTCAATTCTACTCTTCAATATTACTCTTCAATGTTATTCTTCAATTTTACTCTTCAATTCTACTCTTCAATGCTACTTTTTAATGTTACTCTTCAAATCTACTCTTCAATGTTACTTTCTTATTCTACTCTTCAATTCTACTCTATAATGCTACTCCCCAATTCTACTCTTCAATTCTACTCTTCAATGCTACTCTTCAATGCTACATTTCAATCAATATCATAAGAATTGTTTACTAAAGGAAACATGTTTATGATAGGATGTCAGTTATTTATGTTTTGTTGTTCTGCAGCTCACTGATAGTCTATGGCATGTTATGGTTCAATGGTTACTTCACTTAGTCTGGTTTTTTTACTCAGAAATAAGTAACTGACACTGGGGCACTAATGATGTCGGTCTCATATACATTTATATACACATGTACATGTATGTGTTTTGTAATAAAACATGCACATGTAGACCTAGCCTTAGATTTTGAACTCATTCTGTAGGCTTCCAATATTTACTATCAATCATCTTTATATCTTTATTCACTAGGTATCTTTCAGATAAAATGAAATAAACGTCTGCATACATGAAGTTATTATCTGTCTCACTATTCTGACAATATAAATATGCAAATTAAGCATCATTCCTACTGGGGACATTTTTTAAAATGGTTTAATCCATGGTGTCTTTGATCCCTGATCTCAAACATTGTTGTTTTAACACTTTAGCGTAGACTGCACAACAGACAGATTTTTTGTTGTTTTTATATCTTCACACCTTTTTTAAAACCTGATAATTTGTTATCATAACATGGATAGATCAAAGGATCACTATAAAAATAATATAGTAATTTTATAAACAATGATTTAAACATGGTTATTAATCTATAATCTTAATCCCCTTTAGTTAGGTTGATTAGAAATTCTTGAAATTTTCTTCATTTTCTATCGGATTTTGTGAAGTTTTAAGCTATTGTACTTTAAAGCCAATAATTGCGTAATTAATGAAAAGCTTTATAGACAGTGCAAAAAAGAGACTATTTCAATGTTTACTCAAAATGTCCTACATTGGACAAAAAATGTTATTCAGAATTCAAAATATTGCATTTTTCCACTCATACTCACAAAGTACTAACATTATTTTTTAAAAAGTTATTTCTGAGAGGCAAGTGTTACAAAATTAATCCTTTTGCTCTCTGTACATAATACTTTCATTGTACATGTAAAAGTTAACATTTGTGTGTACCATAGGTAAACACCCATAAATTTGAATCCTTGGTGACCATCTAAAGTCCCATATCCATGCAGTGAAAGAACTTGGTATGGGCTTTTGGACTGTCATATTTGCAGTCTCCATAATGGACTCACCAGCATATAGTTAACTTGGCGTGCACCTCTAGCCCGCAACATACCCCTGTGAAATGTAAGCATGAACAACCATGTTTAATCATAGACAACCATAGATGTTAACCATCTTTAACCATGGTCAGAACCTGGGGCCTATATTATCAAAGGTCTTAGAACTGACTTTTTTCGTAAACTGCACAATTTTGTTCTGCTAAATTAATGAAGATTTTTGATAATATGCTGCCAAGGTTTTGAGTAAAGTTACGACTTGCACCTCCAGTTGTCAACATATGTAAAGTTTCTTCTAATACTAGAATTCAAATATAACATAGCAATGCACCAGTATCTACTCCATCATGGTTTTATCTTGTCTCTGAATCAGACATAAATTTACTGCTTTACTTAATATATTGTTTGCTTATCTGACGCACTGATGGCTTGATAGGCTGATATGCTGGCAGAAACAATCAAGATCTAAAGTTAAATTATGATACAATGTATCTATATCATGAAACATTTTGACATTGTAACAGTTGTCTTTTATTCTTGGTATATCAGAAGAGAAAACTTTTCTGTCAGACTGTGCTGCCAAATAACTCATTCAGGTTCATTAAAAAGTTGAAATTTTAATACAACCAGTCAGGATTTGGTTTCAAATACAGAAAACCAGTCGCTAATTTTTTTTCCATTTTTTCGCTTCAATTTTCTCAGCAAACCTCATTATATAATGCATGTTGCATGCCAATTAGCCTCAGATTTCTTCCAAATTGTTATAAAACATGATACAATTATTATACAAAATTGAGAGAAAAAACAACAACTTCTTCTGTTTCTGAAGGATTTCTGTTGTTAAACGCTCCCTCCTACTCTTTACAAGTTGTGTTGAATTTCTATTTTCCATTTATACAATATGCCATGTTGATACTGTTGTTTAGTAACTTTGTACTCCATCACTTATACTGTGTGTCTTTAAGAAACATATTTCGAGCTTAGCGCAAAATGACCGTAACTCACTCTTTTTTAAATTGAGTTACGCTTATCATTACTTTATTTTTCCCTGGTAAAAATATTGCATTTCATAAAGAAAACAATATGGCTGAAAAATAGAGTTTTGGAAAAAAAAGTTAGAATTTTCCATACATGGTATATATCAGTTTTCTTCACTTGGGAAATATTATATAACATGTCTGGTATGGTTTCATCTTAACTAAAATTGACAGATTTGCAGAGTTCACCAGACTTGTTGTAAACACTTCACGCAGATAACAAGGAACTTAGTCTGTGTTTGTGTATTGATTACCAATGTAAATACACTAAAATATTGAAATAATGGGCTAAAATTGGAAATATCAAAGTTACAATTTTCATCTACATATATTTTATGAGGCACAAGTCTGAACCAAATTTTATATCTTTGAAATTTCTCTCTGACTCTAACAGTTTCGCATGCAGAGAAATGTGCACTTTAGATTGTTAAAATTGCTGTTGCAGTTTTGGCTTGAATGGTGCACTTAATGAAGATGAAATTATTTCCTCTTACTTGAATACAGCCATTATAAATCTTAAATGATGACTTGAAGTTCAGTCTCTAGCTCTTCAGTTCTGATAATTTTCACATTCCAAATTGTCAAGAATAAAACAACCATGCTATTTCAAGATATTAATTTAAACCTACAGGTGTGTGAGATGGCTGTGTGTGGGGGAATTCAGTCTATGTATAATTGGCTCTGGCATGGTGGAACTCTCTATATATATAACAAATGACAGACTTTGAGACTTATGAATGAAAGCTATCACTAGATTAGTGTCTATATGGGTGTCTCTTTACAGAATACGATTCCTCAAGGGGCTAGCATACTTATGGCTAAGAAAATTTAAGAAATAAGTTACTTTGCTGTGATTTCTATATACTTTTTTCTGAGATAAAAAAGTAGGCAAGAGTTTTGATACATTTGCACTATTTTGTTGCACAAGTTCTTAAACAAGCTTATCCAAATGTCACAGGCTTAGTGCAAAATGGTGGTAATTCAACTTAAAAAAAGAGTTAGTAACCACTGTTTTGTTTTAAGTCCACGATGTGTGCCTGTACAAACAATGGCAAATTTAAGTTATTGTGACTCTAACATTACAAAATATATCATTTGATGATTGTCTATGTTTTTATCAACCCCAGTCTGGGATGCAGTCGGCTACCTGCAGGATTGTGAATGTAGCGTCTCAAAGTGGTTGCTGGTTTGTGCTTCACATCAGATCTGGTCATACTAAATTTTTATAAAAATTAAACAACTTGATTTTCCTCTATAAATAAGTTGATTTTTCTCCATAAGTAAGATAATATGGAGAAGTTGTCAGCCTTGTGGATGAGTAGGTGAGCACTTGTCATAGACAAAAATGCAGAAAAGCTTGGTTAGTCGAGATGGCCACTGTGAATTGACTTTAACTTGTGTGAACACAGCATTAAATGCAATAAAAACAATTGCACCAGTTAATATTTATAAAAAATCTTCTACTTTCAGTTCTGAAGGACACATTTGTTGATGAGCCATCTGATACAACCACAGCTGTAGGTCAGAGAGTAATTCTTCACTGTCGTCCACCGAGGGGCAAACCAGAACCCAAGGTCATCTGGCGTAAGAACAGTGAACTTGTACAGACAGATGATCGTATTAGCATCACAGAGGAAGGTGATTTAGAGATTAGTTCTGTAGAAAAGAAGGATATTGGAGAATATATGTGTCTAGCTATCAACACAGGTGGTGAAAGACAGAGTAAACCTGCTCAACTTAGAGTGCTAGGTACGTTTTTTGTATGCAGTAAAGAACCCCTATTTGGACCATAAAAACTACAGTCTTAATAGTGGTATGATCTAGGTATAGGGACCTTTAAGGTTTCAAAAGAGATCCGACTTTGTTTTCTGAAATTTAGCACTAACGATTGAAAAAGGCAACAAAAAAATAAAAAATTGAATGATTTTGCAATAACCAAAGTGGTCTCTATAGCGGAACTTTGCTGTATTTATTTAAGCTAAAAAAATTAAATCTAAGTGTTAAACATGCCAATTCAGTTGACCTGATAGTTTTGGTATATGGGTCTTAGTCAGTTTAAGTTTGGTTCAAGTGTTTTGATGTATTCTTATAGAATTTAGCAGGAGCAGTTAAGTCCACTGGTGGGATGCTTGCTTAGGGATAAAAAGGTTCTAGCTTCAAACCCCATTTGAATTGTATTTCCCCTATTAATGAAATTGCAATAAAATTTCCTGAAATGTTCTTTTTAAAGTGAGGTACCTGAACAACTTATTATCAAAAATCTAGCAATAGAATGTAAAATTATATGGAACACTTCATGATGAAAATTGGTCATAAGGTTGTTGATTATATGGGCCCCTGGTCCCTGCCCTAAATGCTGAAAACCGCCTTGCATATTCTAATTGCTGAAAACACCCCTTGCATATTCTAAATGGTGAGAACAGCCCTACATATTCTAATGGAATAAACAGGCCTTGCATATTATATGGCATAGATATAATAGTGAACCTGTGTATTTTCAGATGTTCCAATATTTCATAAATTACCTAAAGATGTTGCAGTAGAGGAAGGTGATATCGCTGAGTTCTATTGTGAAGTTATAGGTGATCCACCAATCACTGTTACATGGAAGAAAGAAACTGGAGCAATCAGTTTTGGAAGGTACGATTTTACTCTTTGAAATCAATTCTCATTTGACATTAGTCTGTACTTCGTGTGTGGCGCTACAGGCTACAAGCAGAATTTCTAATCTAGCATTCCTATGGGGTTGCTGGATAAAGCATCATTAGGGCAGGTTACACCCTTCCATGAAATTTTTTCAATTGTGTTGATTTTCCTCAATTATTATGGTATTTGGAAGTTTTGTCAGCCTCATTAAAGGGTATATGAGAACTGCATGGTTAACTGCATAGGAAAGCTTGGATAGGTGTGCTGACTGCCTTAAAGTGACTATAGTTTTTGTTGACAAGACACTAAACATAAAAAAAAAATAAGCGAGGTTACCTGTCCATTTTTTTTAATTTCCGAAGAGAATCTAACTTTTTTTTGCCTTAAATTGTGTGATGCCCTTATTATTGCCTGAATCCAGTGGGAGAGGTTAAGGGATTAGAATCTATTTTGAATGAAATACAAAACATTTGTTGAAAAAATAAATGTTTGTTTGATGAATTAAAAAGCAACATTTAAGTTAACAAATAGTATTACTAAAAATGGCTTTTGTTGAAAATTGAGTCATTTAATTGTCCAATTTCAAGAAATGTTTGAAAAATTCTGAATTAAACCAATCAGTTCTAATCCGAGAGCTTTGAGTTATAATTACATTGTGGTTTAAAGTTTGTTTTTTCTTGAGAACAACAATCGTTAATGAAGGATATTTATTTTCTGTGTAACTCACTGTCATTTTTTTTCTTAATTCTTGTGAGTGGTTAGATTTTTTCCTGATGTTTTCCTGTCACATGGAAACTTAAAATAAACCTTTTTTCTTCTGATTTCAAAATATTCTCAAGCTTTTAATTCCATTTAAAATTCACTAGAGATTTCTTTTCTATTCCATACAAAATGTTTATTGTTTTCTCTCGCTTGATTTCATGTATAAAAATATTGCCCCAGAATGATGTTAAGATAACCTTTTTTTCAAAATGGCCGACAAAAAATCTCTCAACAGGTTCTTTATTTTATGAAAGTACTCCGTAACTGTGGTTACTTGTTGATTGAACATCCTTACAGTTGATTGATAGATTAATGGTTTTCTATGAAGCTTTTTATTCCTTGATGAAAAAAATCAACAAAAAATGTAATCAAAGTCTTGTATAAACAATAAGGTGTTGATTTATCAGAAGGGTATGGTCTAAAATATTAACCTAATATCCCAGTAGTGTTTTTATCATCATCATCATTGTCATCATTCCACAGTTTGATGTTATCATAATCCTAGTGATTTTTGATGAACTAAAAGTATACATAGAAACATTCTATCAACATAGTTCTGGCTCTGTGATGTTACATGGTGTCAATTCTTTTATCTGAGATGTGTGTATGGAGTATGTTGTTGCTATAATGATAGTAACAACACTATTTCTTACAAATCTTACTTAACTAGATCTTAATGATACTTGTTGTTGACGATGATGTTGTTTTTGATGATGGTGGTGAATTCTTATAATCTTAAACATCTCTGATCATTAATTATAAGTACCAGTGTTTTATGGTAACTTTTATCTAATCCTAAAGTTGTTTATACCATATTTACTCATTCATTAGTCTGATCATTAAGTGTTTAATACTATATTTACTCACATATAAGTCTAATTATAAAATTGTTGATACCGTATTTACTCACATATAAGTCTAATTATAAAGTTTTGATACTATATTTACTTACATATAAGTCTGATTGTAAAGTTTTGACACCATAGTTACTTACATTTAAGTCTAATTATAAAGTTTTGATACCATATTTACGCACATATAAGTTTAATTATAAAGTTTTGATACCGTATTTACTCACATACTCACAAACACATCTCAATTATTTATCTTGAGCCTGGATGCAGATAAATGTAGGGGTATAGAGTTTGAATCTTAAATGTAACAAAAAGCTTCAGTTTATACATTATTATATAGTATATAGAATTATAAAATGGTATGATGTAGTTCAAAATGAATAGTTAGTTTTTTACTCTTTGTTGTTCTTTAATAAATCTTTTTGATAGTGTTAATAAAGATACTCTTCTTATTTATTAGGGTATGTAAAACGTTTAGTCCCTAATACTAAGAATTTTTGAATGATAAACAATCATGGTTCTAAGTGTGCAAAGTGTTATTTTTTGTTGCATAAAAGACAAGGATAAAATATGTAAGATCTAAAGTTTATTCTAAGATTGAAATTTCTTTGAAGATATTGAATCAAGGATAATACACTCAGTAAATTATGTGTCCACACCCTATAAAAACCTTCATCTGTGACAACTAAAGTCTCTCTTAAATTGCTAATTTGTTTCCTCTTAGCTTTAAGTTTCAGTTTTTTTGTGGGGGGGATTATGGGTCTGAGATATTTTATTTCAGTTCTGTATAAGAGATGCACTTAATTTATTGCAATGCATTTTGTTGTATCAATGTCTCTGCTTATTTATGACGCAAATTGAACATCAACATATCATTTACTAGATTCGTTGAAATCTAATGTATATAAATGCTGCATCTAGTAACTGTATAGCCTAAAATATGAGTTTTACATTTCTAGAAAAAAAAGTATAGGAAAAACCTGTTGCTTGCCAATTTGTTATTTTTGTTATGAATATAACATATAGGGTTGAACTGCACTGTGATACATGAAAGCATATTCCAGATATTATTTCAGTAAATCAACTATGTTTATCATAAATATTGAGTAGAATGCATGAGAGATATTAGAATATAGATTGAAAATACATTAGCTATTGAGTAAGTGGAGTCCATGGGCATATCTATGAAGTTCTTTTAAGGGGAGAGCAAGGGGATTCAGAATACTTTCGATGTGAGAGTTGAGACTTGATAAGATCAGTCTAAATATCCCATGACACATTATGCCTTCACAGCAATTTGAATCAACTACTGTGAAGATATTAGGGACTTTAGTCAGTTATCTTTCCCTGATAAAATCTGAAGCAATCCAATTGGTAAGTAGGTCCTTACAGTTGGAATCCTCAGATTTTATCATTGAACTCCTATGTTAGGATAACAAAATATTTCATCTAATATCTTTCTTGTTAATGAAGATATTAACAGAAGTGATAAAATTTAGATAGCTTGTTACCTTAGAAATGCTTAGCTTGAATTTCAAACAAATTAAATGATTAACAAAAAAGTTATTAAAGATTTATTTTCCCATATTGACATTGAAAAGTAAGGGTAAAATCCGAGTAATCCAACAAATTGGACCTACCTATTTGAAGAGTATACAAGGGGAAATAACTGACTAAAGTCCCTTATTGGTATGTGCTTTGTGCTTGATGAAAACATTGGTCCAGATATCTATACCTGTCAATGGAACAGAATTTTTAGCATGTAAGCTGACTGTTGCAAAATGACTGTAAATTTTGTAAAAAATTAGCAAAAAAACAGTTAATAATTTGAATCCAATCAATTTTAACCCCAGAGGGTATCACTGTGACCCATGTTAGATCCACCCATGGTCATATATTTTTAGTCGGAATTAGGGCAAAACAATATTGTGAGTATATTGTGTGTTAATGTAATATTGTTTTCCAATTGGTAAAAACAGTCTTTTTACGTCACATTCTTTTATACTTCAAAGTTGCCGAGATTTTTTTTGTCATACATTGCATGAAATGCCTACCTTCTTAAAATGTGGTGGGTAAAACATCAACAGTTTTTTGCTCCGGATTGTGTTGTGTTGGGAAATGCTCAATAAGCAATATGATGTAAGTTATTTAGGGTATCTATGTCATCCTGCATTCCTTATAGCTCTGGTTTACTCATCTCTAACTCAAATATTATCACATAGTTTCTATATGTTGTTGTTTATACATGATCTTGAAGCATCGTCTTACCTCCTACACTTATGTCCTTGAGTCAAAGTTATTTGTTAATGCATTTTGCTTGTAGGACATTGTACTCCAAAAGTTCCGAGACATTTTTGTATTGTAGGCCTAGCTTTTTTTACCGTACATTGAACAGGCTTTTGGAGGCTGTGCAAGGTCAGATGCTGATTCGTATTAATGTGATGCATAAAATTATAAACTTACCGTAGTTTTCATTTTATCATAAACCATGCTAAATACATTAAAAGGTAATGGACCTGCAAAATAAATAATTGAAATTTAAGAATCTTTTGTGATTTTTTTTCTCAAAACTTATGGTTGGCACTGTATTTTGCTACATGTAGTAGGATAATGTACTGCAGTGCTTTTTGCTTGTTACCTTGTACTTTTTACTATAATGTCTTTCAAGCACTTGTACAAATTGCTCAACATGCATTTAGGCTCTAGATGATTTATAACTCACTTTTCCACTCTTTATAATGTTCTTTGCTGCATTTTATAAATTTCTCTCCTGCTATAAATTACAGCCCTATCAGGTAAGGTCTGAATGCTTCACAAGGGGATGTAACTCTATTCAAATTTAGGGAAGATAATTGACTTATCAAGTCAAGAATTTCAGATTCAGTTGAATCAAGTTTTGCATCTCTGGTTTTGTATCTCTGTCATCTTTGGTCAGATCTTAATGAAATTTTATACAGTGATAACATACGATGTGAGGATCAAATAATGAAATTAACCATAACTCTTCCTTGCTTAATTTTGGATTATTGCCCTTTGTAATGTTTGCAGTTTTTAGTAGGTCCAATGATTCTATACAAGAAAAAATCCAGAAATAATATATTTTCTATTGAATGGAGAGTGGTTGCACTTTTGATGTATAGCTTTAATATGTGTGGTATCTTAGTTGAACCTTAGTTATAAGTCCAGTTATTTCTTGATAATCCTAATATAATCCCTTGATAATTTCATTGTTTTCTACTTTCAGAGCAAGAGTATTATCAGACCGTACTTTACGTATAGAGAACGTAGAACCGAGTGATGAAGGGGTTTACATTTGTTCTGCTGAAAATGCTGCAGGATCCACTCAGGCTACTGCAAGACTTGTTGTTTATTGTAAGTTTAAATATCATTGGGGTTTCTTTAAACAAGAAATATCTTTTAAAAGATATTCGGAACTATGCAGAGTTAATTTTGTTTGACATATAAAAAATATGTAGTAATATTCTCTGTTCAGTCATACTGACAGGACGTACATGACGAATGTGTAACCAATTGGCATTGTCACAGAATGTCGAATCTAGTGTTCTTAGGGGTTGCAGTTTATGGTCCAAATTTCCAACTAGACAAATTTTAGTAATTTTCAGTCTACATATTCAACTTTCACTATTGCTAAAGCTAATGTGTTTTGGCAAAGACAAAGTTTATCAGCAAATATTTTTTTTGGAGCATTATGTTGGTGACTTTCATACCAGCTTATTAAGATAGAGTGTTTTTGGTTCATGTCACTGTTTTGAATTTTCAACTAATTCAAAGTCATTTCCTGTCTTAGGTTTTTTACAGAATTATCAAGTATCCCTAATGAAATCTTTCTAATTGTTGCTGCATTGTATTTACAGCTTCACCATCATTTCGTATCCGACCTAGAGATCAAGTAGTAGCTAGAGGTCGTACAGTGACCTTGATGTGTGACGCTCAAGGTAACCCTCCGCCCACAATCTTCTGGAAGGAGGAGTCACAAGATGTAAGTTTTCTGATTGTTGTAGTACAGTTTAACCTGAGAATTCTGAAACACCTTGAAGCTGACTAGAAATGTTCAGACTTCAGCAATTAGGGGCTGACAATAAAACTCAAATTTTTGCAATTAGGGGCTGACCAGTGTTCAAATTTTAGTGATACGGTGCTGACTAAAATGTTCAGATTTTGGTAATATGGGGCTGATCATAAAACTCAGAATTGGTGATTAGGGGCTGACGAAAATGTTCAGATTTTTGCAATGTATATTAGGAGTTACCAAAATATTTAGATTTTGGAAATATAATGCTTGTTGGTTTTTTGCTTTAATTTTAATTTAGTAGTAATTTGTTTTTTGAATAATGACAACTTGCAACATCATCTTTATGATTAAAAATTGGACCTGGTTTTATATTTTGTTACTGTTTAAAAGTGAAATAGATGCAAGAAATGGATTTAAAACAAGTGATTTAACGACTAGCCTGGTATATTTGAAATGTTCATGTGACTTGTTGCTAACTCAAAAATTTAGCAAACAGTTTACCATAAGTGGTATGTGACTTTAATTTGTGTGAAGGTACCACATTTTAGATTTTGTTTACATTGAAAGTTTAAGGATAAATTTTGGGACCTGGAAAATATTTCGAAATGCATAAACTTCCAAATTTCTCAGGGATTTAGTTTTCAAGTTACATCATATTAGAAAATAATTGTTTTTGACTCTATATAGAAATCACTTTATGTTTTATGTAGTGCTATATACATTGAAGGGGTTTTAAAAGTTATGTTATTAAATTTATTCTGGTTTTTGATTGATTACTTGTTTGGTATAGTGACAGTATATTTCTGCTAGGAATAGATGTGAGGTTTTATGTTTGAAAGCATGTGTTTACAATGATATTGTTATGCTGTAAAGTTTTACCACCATGATTTTTTTGCCTGGTAAAATGAAATAAATTCAATAAATCTAAAACTGGTGTTTTTTACTCCTGCTTGAAGTTTTATGTGTGAAAGTTTTATTTTACTGGAATCCATTTGAAATTTTATGGAAAATTTTGTTGTGTTTGCCTTTTCATGTGTTTTTTTCTTTCTAAAAACTTGTTATTCTTCATTTAATTTTCATTTGTGGTTATTACTGGAAACCACTAAAAGATTAATGGAAACTGTGTGTCTGTCTCTTTAATTTTGAATGCCCCAAAGTATCATTGCATTCAGTTTAATGTACAATACTTGGGGGAATATTTTTCTAATGTAATTTAGCATTGAGGTTTAAAGAGAGAGTGCTGTTTTAATTGGAACATAATCTGTCTTCAGTAATGTTATTTATGAACTTTTGACATAGTATTGTACAATATTGATGAAATATTGAAGCTGCTCAATTTGCAATCAAAATGCTTAGCCTTTGAGTGACAATTTGAGTTTTATTTTTAGCAATTTTGATTTAGTTTTCAATTATTTTAATTTCACAACTAGGACTTAATTTTTTAGCAATTTTGCAACAATTCTGATTATGTTTATGCATTTTTCATCATTTTGACTACTTTTCTTAGCACATCTATGAAATTAGTGGGTGTCAGGTTGCCTGGAACAACCAATTTCTGGGTCAGACTCAGGCTACCAAAATTTCTTCTGGGCTACCAAATTTCTACAAACAAAATGTAGTGCTAGCTGTTAAAATGATCAACACTGGGAACCACTTTCATATCCTAATTTCGTAGACTGTAATACTTCAAATTTTCATCAATATTACCATATATGTTTCAGTATATTTTTCAACAATTTTGATATATATTTCAGCAATTAATGTTTCCACATAGAGACTATGGTAGGATATCAGTAACTGAGGATGGTTCATTACGTATTCAATCAGTACAAGATTCGGATGCTGGAACATATATATGTGATGCTTTAAATACTAAGGGTCAATCATCAGCTTCTGCATTCTTGAAAGTTATTGGTAGGTTTTTCTTTTTACTGTTTTACTCTTTTTTCTGTCATGTATAAAACCCTTTTGCTAAATCATTGCGAAGAATGAAGAGCAAATTTACACTACTATTTTTGTGTCAATTTTGATTTTTAGGAATATTTTGTACATTTTAGTATAAAAACAAATACTCAACCACATAGATTATTATTATCTAATTTTAAGCATTTAATACTTATGAATTATAAGCTTTAATAGCAATCATTATGTTTACAAATAGTTTGATTCTTTACTTAATAAATTGCTTGTTTTGTTGTGACAGGCCAGTTTTCTACCCTGGGTTTATGGCACAGTAAGCTATTAGCAGGATATATTGAATCTAGTGTCCTGAAAGAGTAGCTGGTTCAAGTCTTACCCAAGTTTGCTTAACTTTTATGCAGGGTTGAAAAATCTAAACCTAATGAAAAGTTGCTATTCTCTCTAAGATTTTGAGCAGTTTATGCTTCAGTATATTAGTCTCAAATTATTATAGTACCATTTTTTGTCAGATAATTATTGTATGATTGTTATATCACAGTGCATGACTTTTGTGGTAATTACAAACTAACAAAATAATTAACTCTGATACCACTTTAACTCATTATATATAATGAATAAATGACTAATTTTTTAGTAAAAGGAAGAAATTATGTACTTTATATAATTAATAATTAAATGGTTAATTGCTGGATGTTTCAAATATCTATATTTACAGTGTAACTTGTTTTTAAGACCATTTATTTGAGTTATCAGATAGAGGCTCCTTATTTCAGGGTTTATTAATATATCATTTATTGACTATTTTCATTGGACAATTGGCTCAGTCACCACTGGTCATTACTGTCAGAATCTAGGTATAATCTGACTGTCACTGATTATCCAAAAGTGTTCACAACTTGGTTTTGCTCTGATGTGCAAACAGAGCAAAGTCTGAAAAAGAAAGGCAAAGAAATTGCTTAAATTGCCCTTTCAGCTGGTCGCTTATAAATAATAGGAGCAGTTTGATCAACATTTCTTTATACTGATAGTTTGCTTTATTCAGAGGGTCTCCAGCACAGGCTAGGCTGTACATTATAACTGTCTATATAATACTTAACATGTAAGTTACTTTGAAATAAAATGTTATAACCTACCCATTATATAATAATGAAATGGCGTAAAACTTCTCAACTGCCTGCTGTACTTTAGGAGATAAGTTATTTTGAAATAAATATAAGTAGTTTCTTTAGTGTAAGGATATTTACTATATGATCGTATTTCAATTATTTTACTCATTACATATGATAATGAAGTGCTGATAATGTCAGAGGTTTAATGAGTAATCTCATCTACCTTAATTGTTTGTTAGATTACCTCACTTGAGTAAAGTAGTGAACAGTTTCATTTATATGTGGTAGTCAGGGCTTTTTTCACAGGTTTTTGGAAAGGGGCTTTCTCTTGATTTAACTTGGGAAATGACATACTTAAATTAAGGAGCGGTGATAATACTGTTGAAAAGGGATATATTAAAAGGGATTTATATCAAATGGAGGTGTCTGTTAAAAGTCCCAGTTTGTTAGCAAAAAAAGCCATGGCAGTAAACAGTTGTTTTTTTTTAAAATGTGGTAGCGAATAGTTTTATAATTATGTAGTAGTGAATAGTTTCACATCCTCACCCATTATGATACTTGGAAGAAAGTCATAATTCTTTAAGTGTTGTAATTATAATACCTAGGTGATGAGATTTTCAAGTACTCATAAGATGAAAGTCCTAATGTCTGTGGCTACAGAGTATTTTTTGGCTAATCATAAAAGTCACAACTGTTGGTAGGTTTTTTCCTCAAAGGGATTTCAACCTAATTTTGAGGAAATTCAAAATCCATTTACAGCAGTTGTTATGAACACTTTAAAGTCACACATTTTTAAATTTTAGAAGTGTTTAAATTATTTATATGATTGCTGAAGTATTTTATGATGATGTTGAGGTTTTTATCTCTCATAAAATATTGTTCAGAAGAGGCTTGTTTAATGTTCAGAGTCAGCTCCTTGTTTTTATTGGGTGTGATATAAAACCCTTTAAATTTCTGGAACATTTTTGTGGCATTAAAAAGTTCCAGTTAAGGAGAAACTTTTTGTATATTATATTGCTTTGTGCTTTGTGTTGCCTGACTTTTGTAATTGATATGGGTGACCTTGTAAAATCTTAGAAAGAATGTTTCTCACAGATTTTTTTCAAAATTTATGTTTTAGAGTGATACATATCAATATTTTATACTTATTTCTTTCCCAAAAAAACATGTTTTCACTTAATTTCTGTCATTGAAGTATTGACTCCCATCTTCTTTTCCGATACTGTCTTCCATCTTCTGAGATGTTACTTTGTAAATATAGTTCCACTCTTATGACTTTATTGAAATATGATCATCAAACTTGGTAGTTCTAACTGTGGACTGGTCTTAATATACCAACCAACCTTTTTCATCTCAAATTTAGCATACGGTAATCATGTGAATTAAAAACCATCAAAAATCTCATATATACATATACTTAATATCAGTACTTCACTGTTAAGAAAAAATATGAAAGTGTATACATTGCCACAGATTGGTTTTACATAATTTTAACAAATCTTATTTTCTCGTCAACTAGATTTTTTTCTCTATGCATGTATTTTTCATTTAGTATGAACCCATAAATTTTGAGTATTAAGCTAGCCAAGCCTTTGTTACTCTACATATGCTGAGATCATTAATGTTTGTAGTATGATTGTAGCGACTCTAAACTGCAGGAAATGTTAAATGTTTTATTATGGCATGTTTTTCTGTAATTTCGTGGTGTATAACATGCATGGTACTAATTATGTAGCATTTTGCTATGTGTTTGAATGCTAATAAATCCATTATGGTGGATTTTATAATAATTATATGGATTTTATTTTCACATGATTATATTACATAAAAACATACTTTTAACACAATCTCACTGAGGGAAAAGACATTTGGTTAAGTTCTAAGTTGTTTATTGGGCTTTATTTTTGTTTTTGTTTATGATTCAACATTTGGTTATGAGCATAACATCACTGCGAGCTTTTGTCACTTCACTCATTCATTCATGGTTTTAAGATGCTTTAATAATTATACAAATTGTAATTTTTCAAAATTTGTGGTTTTTTCATAATTGGAAAAAGTTACGTTTCTCTGTCATGTTGGTTTTGGGCAAGCTGCTCTTTTTAATAATTTTGCCTCCAGATCTCATGTGAGGTGTAGAACTTCTGAAATATTTGACATACCACTCTTAACTCAGGTTCACATACTCAATGTTATAATGTACTTTATTACAGAATGGCAAAAACAGTTGAAAATTAACTGTAAGAAAATACTTGAACCTTTTTTCTGTGAGAGAAGGGTTAATGTAATGAAAAGTGATTATCTATTCAGTAAAACCATTTCATTATTTTGTATGGCAAACAGGGTCCATGATTACATTGTAGAGGTATGTGTAATGAAAGACATATTGACATCTCCCATAAAACTGATGAATTTCACACATGTATATAATTACAATGACACTGTAGGTAACAGTTTAGAAACAACTTAAATACTTTTTAACTGGTACTTGCTCACTTATTTCTCATTTTTTGCATTCATATGGTTATTATTAGAATTCTTAACATTGGCAGAGATTCATCATTGTGAAACAAGACTGGAAATTATTTTTCTCCAAGGCTTTCTGGGATTTCTTGTTCCCCAGCTATGTAAGAAACCACGAAAGATAAAAGAACTCCTAAATTACTTAGATTCATTTTTCACTTTGTGTATTGAACCTTAGGAGTAACAATTGTTATAGTTCTGCAATGTTATGTCTTTGTTGTAGATTAGTGAGTTTATTGTTACCTACATAAATGTTGTTGGAACACAGTGACCTACTTTTAGTGTTGCCTTGATTGTCAACTTACCCAATGTCGAAAGACAGACAAGTCTTAGCCATTTTTGTAGTTTTGAGATAAACACTCAATAATTGCTGATAGCCTTTTCTGGCTTTCAACAGTCTTTATAGATGTTACAAGTATGGTCAACATCCTTGCTTGTCTGAGACATAACTTGGCCATTTTAAGATCAATCATATGACTCAAAACTTGTCATACATGGTGATTTGAGTGGCTTATCATGTGCAATGCTTAAAAATTGTAATTCCATTTTGTTAAGTTTTGTAATACTCCTCTTTGATTGGCATGAGGCACATTTAACTAAAACAGTTTAATATGTTTGTTAGGTCAGTAAATTATTTAATAGTTTCAGCCAGATAATCTTAATAAGGTTACCATTTTGCTCTCAAATTTTCAAGTCTATGATTGTGATCTTTATCAATAGTTCTACTACTCCTTGTTCTATGTGGTACTCACCTGGAGAGTTGTATGGCAGATATAGTCAACTAGGTTCATGGTTAGGGATATGCTCCTTAAAAATGCAGCATAAAATTCATGACTTCTTTATGTGGTACCAGTACATTTTCTTATGATGTCAATATTCTTTCTGTATCAAGAAAAGCAGGATCATAATTTTCTTGAGAGCAATTCAAACTAAAAAAAAAGTGGAAAAGTCACTGAAGTGGTATAACAAAAGAGAAAATCCTGAATTGTAAGACACTGGAAAAGAGAAAAAAGTTTTGAAATTTATGTGTTTTTTCAAGAAGTTGATACTTTAGCCCTCTTAAAGAAATAAAAACTGATTTCTCTCTGTCATGTAATTGGCAGACATGATGGCTTTTACTACCTTTAACAATGAAGATCTTCTCAGAAAAGGGAAGTAAATGTGCTAATAATTAAGATCTGTGAGAGATGGTGAAATTATTCTTGTTTGATTCTTGTCAAACATAACTTTGATTAGTAGATTTATATTGTATGTATCAGTACAATTCTTGAGAACACAGGGAACTCATGCTTGAACGATTTCTGATGTGTAGGGACTCATCCATGCTTTCATTATGATTTCAAGAACCTTTGTTTTAATGATTTAACACAATTCATATGGGTAGATCATTTCAGAACTGACTCTTGGCATCATGTTATAAAAAATCTTACGATAATATAACAATATGATATAGGATTTATGACTATATTGGTTATAAAACCATTAATAATATGGACCCCTCATAAGTTCAATTATTAATTACTACTTATTATATGTATTTTCACTATTTTGTTTTTGAGTATTGAACCACTAGACAAGTGGATTTTGGTCCCGGACAAGTTGATTTTTATACCCCCGCTTCGAAGAAGAGGGGGGTATACTGTTATTCCGTGCGTGCGTCCGTCCGTTACAAAATTTCCGTCCCAGTTTTCTCAGCAACTATATCATGCAGCAGCCTAATACTTTGCATATTGCTTCATCCCATAGTCCCATGTGGTGTAAAGCGATTTCATGCTCCTTGCTCATCTACTTCCTGTTTGTCGCATATTTTTAGATTTTTGTGGGGATATCACTAGTGAGCATTAGCTCACAGATTTACTTGTTTGAATCCAATTTTGAAAACAATTGGAATTCTACACCCATGCCTCTGTGATATTATTCTTACATCTTTCCTTGACATTGCTGTTGAATCAGAGAAAATTTAAGCATTCAGATTTTGGAAGAAGTAAAAAACAACAATTAATTGGTGTGAAATATTTTAACAGCTGTGTACAAATTATTGAGCTGTTGTTTTTTATTCTTCTATGTTATTTAATATTTTACTTGGAGTGCAAATTAAGAAATCATCATAGAAGCCCTGAGTGTTGGAAAAGTATTAAAAATTGAATTCTAATCACTGTTAATGTAGTTTTGAATTGTAAATTACTGCATCGTAACTAGGAACACATGGGAGTATTGCATAATATTAAATAATCAACATGTGAGAATAATTGGATTCAAATTTAGAAAATCTTGAATTTAATAGGTATAAGTTATGTGTAAAGCTGTTGGCTCAGCTTAGAACTCATTGTGTGGGTTTAATATATTAGAAATTTAAGTATTGGGTTTTGTTAAAAGACAGCTGGTTAATTTTGCTTCCTTTGTTTTTTTCACCCTCTGGTGAAAGAACACATTTGTATACTTTCAAACACTTTAAAACTTCGGAAGTTTTACAATTATTGTTCTCTTAATTTTTTATTGTATTTTTTACCTGTGAATCAATTTATTAAACTGTTAAATTATAAAGTACATTGTACTTAAAAGATTCATTAGTCTATTGAAGAAACTTCTAAGTCATTGAATTTTTAATTCTTTTGTTATGATTATTGTCTGGACAAGGGATTGGGTACAACTTCTGCTGTCTGGCTGTTGAAAGTTGGCATTTCGGTCAGAGCGTAGAATATTGGACATGTATTATAGTTATGCTGCAGTCAGTGCAAGTTTAGTTGGTCAATGGTTGACCCCGGGGATTTGTAATGGTGGGTTTGGCTGGATGGCTGGCTGACTGGATGGCATGCATGTGGCAGCAGCAGCACACGCTTGGGGTCATTTTTTGGCTGAACGAAAGACTATTGTAACTTCATTTGAAAAATAAAGGAAGTTACAATTATTATAGTCTTTCGTTCAACCCTCGATTTGACCTCATGGATTACTGTTTGCATGATTTTTGTAGCACTATTTCCTGTAAATGAGGTGCTGTTTTAAAATAATGTTTCAAGTATTTATAGGTTATTCTATTTGTAAACTCAAGTTATTTGCCAAGATCCTGTTTTATAAGTCACTGGGATATTGTTTAAAAAAATTACATAATTTCTGTTTGATAATTACTTCAGGTATTATGTTACATAACCATTTTTCTTCACCCAGTTTTGTTAGAACAGGCATTTAATTATCACCATGCAGTGGAGTTGCCTGCCAGACTGTTGTAACTTGCTCTTTTACGTAATGCACTTTCTACAGTCTTGTGGGCAACCCTTGCAGTGTTCACTTCAAATAGGAAGGCTTATCAAAGAAAATAGGTTGCAAGTTTTTTTTACTGCCAAATAAAATTTGGTTAATGTTTTTAACAGATGCTGTGTTTTGTCTTTCACATTTTTTTATTTTGAAAATTTATGTACATTTGACTTTGGACTATATCTTTTTTTTGCACTAAAGATAAATGCCCATACCATGATACTTGTTATAAAAACAATGCCAGATTAAAATATGAGTTTGGAAAAAAGTGTGAGTTAAATATTATCATGTTAATCTTTTGTTAAGACTTTAATGTTCATAATCATTCACATTTTTTGTGTTGCATTTCCTTCCTTGGCTTATCAGTTTGTTAATGATCAACTTTACCGGTTCTTTCAAAAATAAATTTGTTGTGAATACTCTTGGTGCCTGTTTTGATGATTAGCGAGTAAGGAATGGCATTGATTAGACCAGTGTAGCTCTGATGTCATTTTGTGTGGAGCTTGAACTGCGAGTAAGATCATTTTAATCTGAGTAAGGGTTCTTTTGTCTATTTATAAGAAGCTGAAATTATGAAAATTTAGATTTTCAGGATTTGAAAATTCTGAACTTTCGCTTATATAATGACTGGTGTTGGAAACCACCTATAGTCTTCCTATGTATAGAAGCGCTGATATTTATGCTTATATCCTTATTAATTGCTGTATAGATACAAAAATCTTTGCATGATATTGCATGTACATTTATGTATAACCATATTTAATCAAACACCACCACATTTGGTAATAACCTCGCCCTACTAACTCCACTAACTAGTATGACCATTGTAATACACTTTCAGCAGACAGTTCATTCAATCTTCCAGCTCATGATATCCGGCCTCCACCAATCATCAAAATAGGACCACAGAACCAGACATTAATGATGGGATCTATGGCTGTGTTTCAATGTATAGTCGATGGTAAACCAGAGCCAATTGTCAGATGGTATAAAAATAGTCGTCCACTGTTGATGTCCGATCCTCGTTACCTTGTCACAGATGACAACGTATTACAAATATCTAGTAAGTTTTATTTATGGTTTTATTTATCATGAAGTTTTATTTTTGGATTAACTCATCAGGATTTTTTATGGTTTGATTTATCATGAAGATTTATTTATGGATTTATTCATTATGAATTTTCATTTATGAATTAATCCACCTTGTACCCAAACAAATAAAGCTATGTCTTAAAAACAGCATCACATCACTTATATGTTTAATATTTGGTTGAACTGTGGTTCTATTTGTCTTTTTGTCAAAATTGAATTAAAAGTTTCAATTTTCTGTATAAAAAACTTAAAAAATACAACATATACATGCATGATAAAATGTGTTTGATTTATTTTCGTTCAAACTTCTCCAGTATTAATCATAGGATACAATAAATTATATTTCAGATTTAAAGATGCAGGATACTGGTGCATATGCTTGTAAAGCTATGAGTGAAACAGGTGAAACTGCTTGGGAGGCATTCCTTGTGGTAACAAGTAAGTTAAGAATCATTAATCCTTTCAATTTCTACTTTCTCTGTTCTTTTTTATTTTGATTTATTTATTCTGTATTTGATTGCTGTCTGTTTAAGACGTTCAAATTGCCCTATTTTAAACATGAAAAATATTTAGGGACCTGGGTGTGTGGCACAGAATGCTTAGTGCAGGATTTGGATCTAGTGTGCTCTGTGCCGAAGGGGTGGATGGATTAAGCATCACCCAGGTTGGTTAAACTATTCCTTGAAAATTTTACTATAGTGTTGATTTTCTTCTATTAAAATGGTATATGGAATTGCCTGCCTTGTGGAAATGTATGTAAAAACATGGTTATTGTCCAGGAAAGTTCTAGGAAAACTAGATTACATGACCTTGGTCATAATTTGTGTTTAAGTGGCTTTAAACCTAATATTGAGAAAGACCAACATTAAACATATTTGATTTGGTTGGTGTAAGGTTGATGCTCTCTACCCAATGGCAGTTATTTGCCTCTGTCTGTTCCTAGGCGGAAATATCTTAAGCTCTGTTTTTTGCTATTTGTTTTAACATCCCATTTTATAACTTAAGTTTAAATAGTAATATTAATCTTCCTCTTGTAGGTCTGTGATTTTGACTGTTGCTGTTCCTGATATGTTTGCTTACACCTTTTTTATTTCAGGTGACCCTGGTCAGAGACCTGTTAAACCTACATCTCTATCACTGTTACCAGATCCCCCAACTAAACCAGTGGTCAGTGACGTCACTGATACATCTGTACATCTATCATGGTCACCTGGTGTCCAAACTGGTCAAGTACCGGTCACTTCCTTCTATGTGGAATATTTTGGATTTGAATCAACTGACGTGAGTACATCAGTCTATAATTATCTTTTATTATACAGTAAAAGTTTGAGCACTGAAATTTCACCAGCTCAAACTATGAAGATTGGTTAATTTTTTAGCCTGGCACCAATATATTTCCCTTATTTATCTATGTAAATACCCCCCCCCCCAATAACTAATAAGAAACTAAGTGAAACAAATATTTTTAATTCGAATATGTTGAACATCTGGATTGTTCAAACTTTTTAGTTTTGGTTTTCAAACTATTAATGTATTTTTTTACCAATGGATTACCATGAGACATTTTAGTTTAATAATTTTAATTGATATGCATCTTGATGGTGGACAAATGTCTTTAGATATTGTGGTATAATTTCTTTTGGTATTTTTGTACATGTTTGGCATGGAAGTGTCTAGTACATGACATTGTTGGTCCGGAATAGCTTAGCACATAAGGGGCCTAAATGGCCCAGCACATCTGGGGCCTGAAAAGCCTAGCACATGTGGGGCCTTAATAACCTAGCGTATAGCTTTGGTTATGTTTGGCCTGAAAAGCCTAGATTATATTGTGTCTGAATAATAATCTAGCAAAGTTTGGGCTTGAATAGTAATTTTCTGACATTACAAAATGTTCATAATTATTTATTGAAACAATGCTCTTAGAATTAACATGGCCAGTTTTTACTTTGTTATGATATTTTATGCATATGTATTTTCTAGGGATGGGTGATAGCCAGTAAAGATGTAAAAAGAGAGAGCTACACTATAGAAAATCTTCAGCCTAACTTGACGTACATGTTTCTTGTGAGAGCTGTGAATGAATATGGTGTAGGCTACCCCAGTTTACTCTCAGAATCTGTCAGGATGCAAGGTATGCTATGAAATTAGTAAATTCTAAAATAACAATTATCATTTAATTTCCTATACATTTGTATAGGCAAATGTTTAACCGTAAGAAAAGTCTGGATTTTATGTTATACAGCTTGAGAATAGTCTTCATACTCAAAAGCCAGTTTTATTAAAAAAGGGATTTCTCTGACTATGGAACCATATTAGAAATTCCTTCTACATTTTGAAAGCAGTATTTAAGAAGAACTTCTTTTATAGAAGAAATAAATCTTGAATGCAAAACAAAGGTTTGAGCATGGAGTTTATTCTAAAGTTTTGCAACCTGGGGTCAAGAAATTTATTTCAATTTCACCCTAATTTCATCGTATTCCAAAACCTACACAGAGTCGTAGTTCTTACTAAGTAAACCAATGTGAGAGAATTCAAAATTATTGATTTCAATGGTTGTATCATGCAACATCTTGCTGGTGGCAATTGTACAATACCTAATTTCTGAAATTCATTCGTTTCTTATTCTTACCAACTTAACCTTAGTGGAGTACAGTATTACATAGACACTCTGGAAGTCAAAATTTCCTAGTTTTTACTGATTGGAAAGAAACCATATTGTTTTGTGTTATTTTTAACTTCAAGCAATGTAATCCTTTGGAAAATATCTTACAACCTAATCAAGTTAAAAAGCTAAAATCGTCTTTACTTTCTAATTATTTGATTTTTCTTTGTTTTTAATTTCTTCCTATTTAGAAACTTTTTGATCTATTCTGACGAATTTACTAACTTTAAATGTGTGAAGAGAAACTAAAAAAACAAAATTTACATGTTTATTTCAGCTCATCGTCCCAAGTATGATAAACCCAAGCTGACTGAAGCAGATATTGAGAAGCAATTAAGTGGTATAGTAGTTGAAATGGTTAACACTCATTCAGTGAATTCATCAGCCATCAGTTTAACATGGAAGGTAGGATATTGTCATAGTTACATAGGGCCCGTTCGTCCAGGCGAGCACTTTGTATTGCTACCTAGCGATTTCCTACGGAACGGTCTGCTACAAACTAGCAAATTGAATTGCTAGCTAGCGATACATTGCACGTTTTTTTCTTGCTTGTTTGTATCATTTGGAGCACTTCTGCATTTTCAAAATGGCATGTTATTTCCATAAACTTACTCCTAAAGTACCTTCTGTGGCATATTTGCCAAAACTAGATCCTTTCCCTATGGTAATTTGATTTTACGAAAGTCTTTTATTTCCTTTTTGAATGAAACTTTATATTTACTCACTACCTTCAGTATGAAGAGTATTCAAACATGAAAATAATTATTTTATTATGACTTTATTTCTTTAAACTTGTATGCTTTATTGTATAGTTTAACTGTAATATTGCAAGTCTTTGAAGAGAATAATTGTCTGCAATTATTGCTTTAAAACATCCTAACTAGTGTTTATATTTACTGTATTTCTCATGTTACTGGAAATGTCATAGGAAAAATTAGATAATAATATTAGCTATGGGTGTTGTTATGATGTCAGCATTTTGTGTGAACGTTAAGATTTTTTTTCTGACATTTTACAGCGGTGCATAAAATTTGTTACTTCCTTTTGAAGAATAACTGCTGCATTGAATATCATGTAATTTGATAATTGTTATTTAATGTAATTAACTCTTTAACGTTAATTGTTATGGATTGTTCACGCCATATAATCAAGTCATTAACATTTTCATAATGCCTTGCATTTAATCTCTAGACTATTACATAGTGCATTCAATGCTGCATTATTATATTTATTATTAGATTGGAACTCCCAGTTCTTTTAATTTTGCTCCAACTATAACTTAGTAATAGTAGTTTTGTCTGGCCATGTCATCACTACCTTACAAAGAAATAATTTTCTTCAGTTTTCAATATGTACTCGAGAAATTACCAGTTCATTCTTGTCAATTTAGTGGCTTTTGCAGTAGAATATAAATTAAAGTTATTAAAGTATTCTTGTTATTTGAATGCTCAATTACTGTACATAACATTCACTAGCAAGCTTCAATTATAACTTGAGGGTTGCCAGCAAGACTGTTGTGACTCGCTCTTTAACGCAATGCACTTACTACAGTCTTGCAGGCACTGCTTGAACTGTTTTCACTTGCATTATATTTTAGTTATGAAGGGCTAAATTGAAGTTGTTGTAAATTACTTTACACTGTGCCTATGTTGTGAATACTTTGATTAAGAAATAACTGATATTAAATTTTGTCTATGTTGTCATGGAAAAAAAAATAGATACAATTTAAGTGTTAAAATTGTAACTCTAAGTGAGTAATATCTGAAGCCCAATTATTTAAATATGTATTGTTATTTCAAGTTAAAATTGCTACATCAAAGTTGACATGTAAGTCATCACTATTATTCTCTAATTTGAAGAGGGAGGAGATAAACTTAGATGTTGATATTTATACTGTCACATTTACACAACCAGGGTTTTCATAGGTGGATCTAGTGGGGGTCAGGGGGGTCCGCACCCCCTAGAATTTCCAAAATGTACCTGACCATTAATGTATTTCTTGACTGTACGTCATTTTTAAGTAGCATGAAGCAATTTTTCTCGGTGCTTAACATTAGATTTAATGGTTATACATGTATAGTTTTTATTATTTTAAATATGTTGCATTATTCTGCAAAATGTATTCTGTATAATGTGGTTGTTGTTTGAAAGTGTGGACCCCCTCCCTAGAAAAAGTTTGGATGCCCCTAGAAAAAAATCCTGGACCTGCTCCTGTTTTTTTTTCAGTATTTAGGGTAGGTGCCTATCTTTATTTATTCCAAATGAATGGGAGCATTGATGCTATCATATGTAATGTAAAGCAATAAGGGAACAGCCATGACCCTGAAATCATTAACAATTTCATATAGTTGTTTCTATTGTTTAAACTCATGTGACTTTCTTAAATTTTAAAATTATGTTTAACTTTCATTTTCCAGGTCACAAAAGCAGACGACATTATTGAAGGTTATCAAATTGAATATACACATATACTAGACATCATGCGTTTAACATATGGTGAGACAAAGAGAATCCGGGTACCACCCACTATTACATCCTACCTGGTGACTGATCTTAAAACATATAGCTGGTACCAGCTTCGTGTTCTTGCTTACAGTGGTAATGTTCAATCTCTGTACAGCAGTCCTATCAAGGTGCAGACGGAAGAATTTTGTAAGTCAATTCTAGCAATGTAACTTCTGCTTTAATTTTTTTTATTTGTCTAGCGGCAATCGTTATTGCTAAGATGAGATTTATAGCGAAAATGTTTTTTCTTTTCTAACAATTTGTTGGATATACTGGTTGAACCCATTATTCTAATTTTAATCTGACAGTAAACTAAAATAGACTGAAGAATCAGAAACATTAGGATTGGTGTAGTTATGTAGTAATGTCGACTGGTTAAACATCATATAAAAGAACTCTTCACTAATGAAGTTTAATTTAGTCAAATATGTGATTTTTTAAATTCCCATTTGAAAAGAACTCTTCACTTGTGATGTTTAATTTAGTCAAATATGTGATTTTTTTTAAATTCCCATTTTGAAAAGAATTCTTCATTTGTGAAATTTGATTTCTACTCTGTTATTTTTGAAACCCCTTAAAACCTAACCTAGACCCAATTTTCTATTCTGATAAGTATAATGAGTTCTGTATGGGAGCTGTGGTCCAGGTAGGATGCACTTGCTTAGGGGTCCAGAGGTTGCAGGTTCAAATCCCATTATATGCACTGCCAATTTCATTAATCAAGAAATTTTGTATAAAAGAGTACTGCGAGGGATCACCCATCTGAATGAGAATTCAATGATCAGGAGTTATTGTACATAATTGGCAGAACATGTACATGTATATGGAAGCAGACTTTTAAAAAATGCTTTAAGCCTCACTTCTGTATGTACTATGTTGTATTATATTTCTAGATCGTGCTGGTCCACCTAAAGATGTGAGAGTACTGAAAGTATCAGATGATAGTATCTCTGTATTGTGGGGACCACCTGATATGAGACTTAGACAATTTCTAATAACAAGTTATCAGGTGTGTACAATACTTCATTCTTACATTTTATAAAAAAATATCATATTTTCTTTTGCATGTATTATGTAAACCATTTTATAAGGCTTCAAAAACAATGAAAATGCTATAATGAAAACTGTGCATACTGTTGGTTTTATTGTAAGACATATCTAAATACTAAAAAAAGGATGTAGACTAGTTTTGCACTGACCAGTATTATTTTTGAAAATAAATGGTGAAGGGGAGATAATTGAACAATGAAAACACTTATATTAGGATTAGTTTATTTTACAGTAAAGTTCCGCTATTAAGACCACTTTAGTTATTTCAAAATCATGCAATTTTTGAGAATTATTAAGACCCAAATGCTTAATTTGTGAACAAAAGGGTTTCTATAATAAGACCGTTTCGCGATTAAGACCATTGATTTTGCTGGTCTTAATAGCGGAACTTTACTTTCATCATAAATCTTGACCATTACAGATTTTAACCAAATGTTTTTTACTGCACTCATTAGAATGTGTGACTATTTTTTATGTTTTATATATTATGAAATTATTGTGTTTTCGGGTATAGCTTTATATGTTAGAAAAAAAGCTTACAAAATGAATAATGAATACCTAGGTGTTACAGAATTTAATGACTAGGTGAAATACAAGCATAGTTACTTTAGTTTTTACTTTGTAGCATAATCATATCATTATTGTATTTCATTAAATTGCTCGTAAGACAATGCACCCATTGTTATTATGATATCAGCTATGAGAAATTATAACAGATTCTCTTGTATAGAAATTAATGTATAGAAATTAATGAAATGCAGATGGAGACAACCCATCTATGTGTTATATTTCAATAATGTAATGTTATATTTGCTGTAATTACCACCCCCTAGCAATGTCAGATTATAAACAAGTATTTTCTATGATCAAAGTTAATTTTCAATTAGACTATAATCTCTTTTTGATAAATCAAATTTATTTCACATTTGAAACATGCTACACAAAATATTATTATAAATTGTAGTCTGATTAAGTGCTGCACCCGCTAACGTCTTTAATCTCTCATCGTAACAATATTAGAAGTAATGTTGGTATTTCTAGATTTGTTATTTAATTAGATGAGTCTTACTCACTGATGTGCTATTGTTTTTTGTTGGACTTTTAGTTACAAATACTGATATATTTAAAAGAGGATTTTCTTAGCATCTCATAGAAATCAATGCTGGATAAAAAGATTAATGAGTTCTCTTTTGATACCAATTGCAATTAGGTAGTCTTGATGTACATGTGAGTTCACCATAGTTAAAGTCAAATAACAAATGATTTTGGTCAATATAAATTGTCAGAATACTTTGAACAGTAAAGTAAGATTTTATATTTCTATAAAAGATGTTTTTCCTTTGAGGTATGAACTAAGTTTAATTGGTGAATTAAAAGTAAGTGTACAAAGGACAATACGGCCATGCCATATCGGAATTTTGTTAAGTGTCCGCGTAGGTTTTAGAGTCCTCAATCAAAATGAAAAACAAAATTGTAGGTAAAATTTTCTTAAATAATTCTGATGTTCCCGGACTGGATACGACAATTTAATTCAGGGAAAATTGTGTTCGGTAATGACGTTATTCATCGTAAGCAATTTATCATATCCGCGTCATTTATACAATATATATTTTACGTAAAAACACTAGTCATTTTATATTAAATTCAGACCATTGTTTCATAATATGAGGATTTTATTCCATTGAAAAAATATATATAATGCATTGTTTTTTTGCCGAAAAAATATTTGTGTTTACGTTTTCGGTTTGTGTGATTTTGTCAATAGGTACCTAGGTTTGTCAAATTTGAGTTGACGCTTAACAGAATTCCAATTTGGCATGGCCTAAGATTTTTATCTGTATTGCATGCTTTTCTTTTTCACATCTGGGATATCAAAAATAAATGTTTAGTTGGTAAAATCCTAACAACTCAATTGAATTCCAATCAAATACTTTTTAGCTCACCTAAGCACTAAGTGAAATGTAAGTAAATATAAAAATGTTACTTGGAGTTTTATAAGGAAACGTTAAAAAACTCTACTAAAAAATGTAAGGCCTTGAGCTTTTATATTTGGTATATAGCATAATCTTAAAGTCACAGTTTTCATGTAGCTAAATAATTGTTAGAAGCTTGTCTGTCAAAATCTAATTCTCAGGAGTGCAGTCCAGGGTCCTCAGACCTCTTTTGTTTAAAGAATCATTCATAATGAATTGTTAGATATGTAAATCTTTAATTATTTATTTTGTTTATATTTTTAGATATCCTGTTTTAGTAAAGACAATAGATACAACTGTAGTACATCAACTAATGGTAGAACAAAAAGTACTGTAATAAAAGGTCTACAAGAGGACACTGTATATAGAGTTAAAGTGGCGGCTGTTACACCACAGGGTATTGGTTCATGGAGTGAAATCTATGCTGTTGGTAAGTCAACTTGTTATGATAATAAGTAGCAGTTCAGTGGTAGGATGCATGCTTTGGAATAGATCGTTTTTCGGAACTCAAATTTATGAGTTTGTCTGTTCATGCACAGGGTGGTGCAAACAAAGTTTTTTTTCACATTATTGCTGAAAAGCTTGAAATACAGATTAAATCCTATTTTGTACACTTATTTCAAATTGTGAGGGTGAAAGTTTGATTGTTCAGAGGGAAAACCCAAATATTTGAATTTCATATATGGTCTACTGAGAGGTCTTGGGTTCTAACCCTGCTAGGGGGAATTCTTATTTCCCTAAGCAAGAAATTTACCTACAATTGTTCCACTTTACCCAATTGCCAGAAGGTGATTTGCAGTGGTCGGGTTTTCATACAAAATACGTCTGCTGAACATGTATATTATGGAGGCAGACTTCAAACTGCTCTTTAAGTTTTAACTAATTAAAATTAAATTAAAATTCTGCATCATTAATGAACTCAACTGTATGAAAATAAATTTTATTTGTGATATTAAAATTAAACTTGTTTATTCCCAACAATAAAAGTGCCTTTGATACATAGTGACCATAGAAGATTATTCTAGTATTACTTTGAGTTTCTGTTAATAAATTATACAAGAGTTAATGCTTGTTTATTCCAACTATAAAAGTGCCTTCAATGCAATATGTAACATGTTTAAACCATGGGTAATGTATGATATATTTCTAGCTAGCATGTTTCCACTTAATGGTGGATACAATGAGTTATGGTTTACGTCAAAATGTGAAGAGTCAAGACTATAGTAATCAGGGTTCAATTTACTACAATAATCACCTAAACATGCATATTGTGGGTTTAGTGCAAAATGGTCATAACTCAATATAAAAAAAAGTGAGTTACAACCCTTTTGCACTAAACTGTAGATATCCTCCTGTATTCACGCTGGTAATGAGGCATGTCATATTTCTAGATAAAGGATTCACAGCAATATTTCTATGGTTGTTTTTTGTGATTACATTTCTGTGTGTAATTAAAACCCTCCAGTTGCTATGAAATTCCCGTTGTTTACAAAGTTTTAATTTTAACATGCTGACATTTAAACATTGTACCATGACTGAACTTGGCACCATATACCCAGAAAACCCTCGTTTTAGAATTCCAAGTGTTATATTTATTATATGAGGAGAGGCCTTGACTCAAGTGATACGCATTTCAGCAATGCTATTAATTTTGTATTATAGGGGAAAAGTGAAATTACATTATATTCATGTGAAGTATTTTAATTGCATTGCACATTGCACATCTGTTGTTTTCATTATTATCCACCTGTCGTCATGGTGGCGCTAGTTCTTTATTTTCTCGCTGAACGCAATTTTCTCTATTTTCTCAATGACTGATTATAAGAAATTCCGGGTGTCTGGTTCTACTCTCAGAATGGTTCCAGTCTGTATAACACATTTATTGCAATCAGAGAAGTGACCCTTGGATGAAAGGTTAATTTGTTTCTAGGAGTATTTACCTGAGGAAATGATGATATTGTGTGAAAACATTTATTTTTTTGGTACCTAATGTTTCATTTTGCTTTCCACTCATCACATGGTAACTGTGTGTACTTGATGAGCTCTCGATTTGGATACTTGTTTTTTCAGCCGTCAGTTTGTACTTGGTTTTTGCATACTTAGTGTTTGTACAATCATGTATAGAAAAATATAATTAAAATATCATTATAAGAAGTGTGTGAAAAATAATTTATTTCTGATTGGAAAAGAGAAAGTAAGGAATATCTTATACCTATATATCGAGGGTTGCCCACACGACTGTAGTAAGTGCACTAAGTAATAGAGCAAGTTACTACAGTCTTGCAGGCAACTCTCAATATATATTTCCTTCTTACTGGGTGTTTTTATGTAGAACAATGGTGCTTGTATGCTGGATTTTTTGAAAGACTAGTTCTGAAGTTTATAGTTTTTGGATTCTTTGGAAAGGGACCTTAAAGAACTAATGAGATCATGAAAGCCATGAATTTCAGATTTTGAAAATTTTGTACTTAAATGATTAAATCCATGTTCAGATTAACTATGCTCAGCATTTTGATGCTTGTATTTTGTAATGCTAAGATTAATTCTATGAAAATGATATACAATTGGTCAATATATATGCCTGTAAATTTTGCATATGGAACATTTTGATTTACAATTTATTGAAAAAAAATATGTTAAGAATTTATTATTCACTGCATTCATACATTATTTATTCTTATGGATGTTCGTATCTTTTGATAGAAGCTCTTTTATTATGTAAAATGGTTGATGCAGTTGAATAACATTAAGACTACAGTGGAATTATACCGTAATCCTGTTACATGAAATATGACTTTAGAATTAAATGAAGGAACAAATATAAAGAACTTAGTAAATGCTCAATTAAATCACAATTCTTGTTCGCTAGTTAATGACATTGAATAATTCATATTTGCTGTTTTGATTATATAAAATATTAGCATTTTAAATCCTTATTGCCTGAACAAATGCAAATTCATTTCTGTATAGACTTTAGTTTTGATAAAATTATGCTTCTATTTTATGATATTATATAATACCAATTTGTTTGTGTGATGTAATGAAGCGAGTGTTTAGGCTTTAAGTCTTTTATGTAGAGATTTTGTGCAGCTCAAGGTTGATTATTCAACTTTTTGTCTGGCTTATTGTATAAAAAATATTTAATCAAATAAATCATAGAGGATTATGAATTATTCAGTTTTAATGAGAATCGATTCAAATTTTCCAGTTTTATCATGTTTATTAGGCTTTTCGACTTTGACACGACATTTTATCAGAATATTTGATGCTTCAAAAGCAAGTCTTGGTTAAAATTAGTCCCTCATTCTGGTGAATTGATCTTTTGTGAGGACATCTATTCAATGTATTACTATTAGACGCAATGCTAAAAACGGCTGATGGTGGGATGCGTGACAAGTCGTTCATCACGTCATTACAGCAGCATTTCCTTGTTGCCTCAAGCTATTGGAAATAACTTTTAGCAATTTGCTATTGAAAACATGACTGTCTGAAATTAGACTCTCAGTTTTTTGTGTCTAAATAATTGGGAAACTGCAGTAACTCACATGTTTTATTATAGAATGAAAAGCTGACACCATTCATGAAAGTTATCACATTCTTAAATATAGAAATAAAATGAGAAATAAAAATTAATCATTCATTGGAGCAATTATATAGTCTCTATAATACATACAGGATATTTACATGTATGTATTTCAATTTGCATTTCAGTTCTTCTTTTTCGTCTATTCACTATGTTTTTTTTCCCAAAGTAGATTCATTACCTAGGGCCATATAATAAATATTCATAGGGCCCTAGGAGGAGAATGGAAAAAGAAATTCAAAAAAATATGATGGTACCCAAACAAATATAGTGCCTTCAGCCCTTTGATTTATTACTGTTTTTGTTTTATTTGAACTTTTTTGAACTTTAAGAATAATGTCTAAATACTGTTTATAAAAATATTGTCTGGAAGTTGCTGGTTTCCAATTTCAAGATTTGCTACTTTCTTAAGAAACAAAAATAAAATATATCATTTATTCTTAATGGTTATTTCAACTGAATGGTGCTCATAGAGTTGTTTGAGATAGACAGCATTTGATTCAATATCTAGAAATATCATAAATACGTTTTCTATAATTGACAGCAGACGACATTTTCTATACTTGTAGACAGCAGCCGACATGATGTTCTTGGTGTTATGTCTCCAGTGACATATCAATTTATGTACATTATCAGATTGGGAGAGTTCAAAGCTATTCTTTAACATTGTTTGTTCATATTACAAAGGGATTTCATGAAGGCTGATCTACTAAAATGTAAATTGATACATATAAAGACTGGTAGCATTATTGATGGAACTGTTTCTAGGACTAGAGTTGTCTCCCTTGGGTCAACATTGACGTTTTGCATTTTACTAGACCTTTTCTTTATTAATAGTTGATAATTCAGGTGAAATGTTGTTTTTTTAGTTAAACTCAGCTTAATTTTCAACTATAGAAACAAAACAAAAAACGTGAAAAAAATGAAGAAAAACAAAAAGAAATCATTTCGGTTGCAATTTACTTGAGTTAATCTCCTTGACAAATTTAGGAAAAAGTCAGAATTGAATTGTAATTAATGTTTTATTTCATGTTGTTTCCATTAAATCGTGAACTTAAAGAAAATTACTGATTTAATTAACTGGTTTCCATGAAAACTGAATATTTTGACGATAGAAAATTTGAATGATTAACTACAATTCATTTGTAAATTTGTAACAATCCTCCGAGACTGGTTGTTTATCAATCATTATGGTTGATCAATACTCGCAATAAAACGTGCGATATTACTGGTGTAAAACATGAACCAAACTCATTTATAAAACTATTGAAAGTATCCTGGTGACAAATTGTTTTCTAATTCTATTGTTAAATTGATAATGGTTTTATGGTTTGGAATAAATTGCAAGCATTTATTTTACACAGACTAAGCATTATCGTCTTTATTTCTAAACATTAAATAAACCTGAAACGGGAACTACTAATCGGAACTCGAAATCGTTCCGCAAATGTAAGAAGAGCAACAGAGAATGATTAATGATCATTTAGATGTATTTTTCTCTGCAAGTTAGTGGATGTTTAATGGAAATAAAACTAAAAAGCCCAACATTTTGTATTAAGTTAGAATTTGAAATGGGTTAGCAATGAATTATATGAAATGATAAAATATCGTTAACTAAGCTTTCAAATCCCCTAATGAATTATTTGGTTGGTGACATTAAATATTGAATATGCAATGCATTTTCCGAAATAGGTTTTAATGTGAACGTACATAAATGTGTTTTTATAATTGTATCATTAAACCAATGTGACATTTGATGCTTAGGAAGATACATTGGTTTATAATCCTATAGAAAACCAATTGAATTTTATTACAAATGTCAACTTGTTGAAAGCATTAGCTCCAGCAAACCTGAATGATGTCGTTGAGTTAGCATGATTTATATCTCATGCCTGTAGGATTCAGTATTAAATGTTCCTAATGGATAATGCTTTGTTACATGACCAAATATACTGACATTTTTTGTTGGGCTGTCATGTCGACAAATCAAATACATTCAGAAAATGTTTCGTTAGAGGCTAAAATGAATCACTTGATTAGTGGCAACTTTGATTATTAGTAATAGCCATTCTATTAATGACTTAGTGCAACATTGTTCCACATTCCTCAGTTTTGACATGTAGTTAATGCTACAGTCTCATAAACATAAAAAAAGCCATGAGGGCACCGTATAGGCGATCAAGCTCTGCAAGGACCCGTACAAACTCTTGCGTACACATACAGACATGCGTACAGGTATTAGTTTCAAAGTCAAATCATGAACAAAATCGTGGCCGAGTATGGATTAAACTTGCATATCTTCCAGCTACAGCATCATATGAGTGTGTTGTTTTGTGCCATGTACGTACTGTCACCTTAATACGGGAGGCTTCCCACCGCCTACGGCTGTCTGCAAGTACAGGTCTGCAACAAGTCACAATTTATTGGAACTTAGGCATAAACTAATGTTGCCTTGACCCATCAAAATATATCAAATGTTTACAAGGGTACAAGAAAACAGTTAATACCCTGTTGTAATGGATACTTATGCTAGTGCATGATCAACTAAGCTAAATTTGCCATTTTAATTGTTTTTTCTAGTGAGTAAGCCTTAGTACTTGCAGAAATAAGACAGTTTTCCTGAATCCTAGAGTGAAGAATGTTACATAAACAAGACATTCTTAAAACTTCTTCAGTTAAAATTGTGAAAGGCTTTTGAGTATGTAACATAGAAATAAGCAGATTTTAAAAAGATATATTTTTCTTGCGGATGAAAAGTACAAATATTGATTTCTTACAGAAATGGAGTGGGAAGTAAATAACCCCTTAATTGTGACGGCTCTAATTTTTTGCATTATTTGCTAGATTATAGCTTTCATACAATATTGTTGTATTGGTCCCCACGGTAACACTAACTCTATGATAAATGTTAGAAATGATTTATGTGAAATATACTGAGAATTATTTTTTGATTTATCGTTTATAATGTCTTGGTCACATGTGTATGGAAGTAAATATTTTTGTTGTTTTTTCATCAAGATAAAGCATGTTTCCCTCCATGGAGAGTGTTTTGTACAAATGATGTATCATTTATATGTGTCAACTTTATGTTCTAATAACATCTCTGTTGGGGGTTCCCAATTGTCAGCTATATTACCGTACTATTTATTGAGAAAATATCTTGAACAATTTATATATAAGCTTTGCTTGGCTATTTTACATTGGGATTGTCAAGCCATATGTTGAAATATGTTTTATTTATTTAATAGCTAACTTACAAAGCCTATCTGTTTTGTGTGTTCAAAACCTTAGTTAGTCCCAGTTTCTTGTGACTGGTTGTAATAAAATATTATTTTTAGCCGGATTTTTCAACGAAAAAAATTCGACAAATAGTTTGGCGTTTTAATGCGCGGGTGGTAGGGTGTTGTTAACATTTGTGTTAAAGTGGTTTTTTTACCATATATTTCTGCTATTTATTGTCAGATCTTTATGCAACTTCATATAATGATAACATACCATGTGATGAACAAAATTAGAAAGTAACCACAACTCTACCTGGCTTTATTATGGATTATTTCCCTTTGTAGTTTTTGCGTTTAAGTATTTAAACCCGGCTTTAATGTGGTTTCCATTATATTTTTCAGATGAAGATGGTGTACATATGATCCAAGATGCTCAAGAATCCAGTACAATAAAACCAGTGGCTGAGGAGGGTAGGTATTACTAGTATACCCTGTCATGTATACATCTTATATTCACTCTATCCACCCAACGTTTCGTCCAAAGTGATAATCACTGGTATCTGTAATAACACAAATATCTTGATCCTGTACATTTTGGTTTAGTTAATTTCATCGTTTGTTTGACTTTCTTTTAATCATGTTGTTGGTGTTTTTACAGAGATCCTGATTAACGCCTTTGGTCAAAACATTGGGTGGATAGAGTGAATAAAAGATGTTTTTAAATATCCCTCTGGATTGAATTATACTGGTATATGACTGTACATGTATAGCCAGCCTTTTGTAAATCATAATGCTTGTTCTCTAAAGGTATTAAGTGTTTGGATCAAAGTTAATTAGATTATATAAAGGTTGATATAGGAAAAGTTATAAGAAAAATGTAGACCTTAAGATTTACCAGGCAAATGTTATTAAGTGTAAACCAAGTTTGTATATATACAGCTTAAAAAATTAATTTGATAATTTTAAATAATAATTGATAAATAAATGATGTTCAGAAGTTTGACTTTTTGTAATATATTAGATCTATAAAGTTGATGATTTTTACAAATTTAAATTTCATGTTGTATATTCATACAATCAGTTAATTTTTAGTAAATTTAAGAACATTGTAATTATTTTAGTAATGATTATTTTAAAATATTGTCAATAATTTCATAGTAAAATTATAATTGTATTATGTTGTTTATAGAATCCAAGGAAGAAGATTTATTTAAGAAAAGTTGGTTTGTTGGTCTATTAATTGGAGTGGGTGGGGTAATGTTATGGTTACTGTTATGTATATTCTCAATATGGCTATGTAAAAGAAAGAAACATAGAAAAAAGATGAAGGACCAACGATTTTATTCTGGAGGTAAGAAAGAGCATGGTATCTTGTACTATTTAAATTTGCTTTATAGGTTTCACAACCTTGAATAAATCAAAGTATTTCTTAATTTAAGTTGCCTGCCTTTCTTATGGGCTTATACTAATGTGGGATATTAGTCAGTTATCATTCCTTGATAAAGTCTGAAGCGATCCCATTGGCAAGTAAGTCGTATCAGTTGGAGACTTCGGACTTTATCATTGAAGTTGTATGTAAGGATGATAAAATATTTCATCAAATATCTTTCTTGGTAATTAAGAGCGATGAAATTTAGATAGCTCTTCACCAAAGAGAAATTTTGCTTGATTTTCAAACAAATTAAATGATTTACAAAAAAGATACTTAAGATTGATTGTGTCAAATTGACATTGAAAAATAAGGGTAAAATCTGAGTAATCCAACTGATTGGACTTAGCTATTTGAAGAGTATGCCAAGGGAAATAACTGACTAAAGTCCCTAATTAATGCTTGCACAAAACCGGATACAAGTTGAAAAGCTAGATAAATCAAAACCAGACAAATTTAGTTGTTTTACTGACTAAAATATTTTGTTAGAACATATTCACCATGTCTGTCCAACATTCAAGTAGGCTGCCAAGATTTAAAATGTCTGTAGACCAGCCATGCTGTGTTTGATTGTTGTTTTATTGTGTTATGTTAATTTGTTCCAATGTGTTTGGGGTGTTTATATTGGCTGATAGCCAGTGTATGCATTAAAATTATAGGGAAGTAAATTAAAATAATTATATTGCATTGATTTAAATAATAAACACCGTGTTATGATTGATGTAGACAAATATATTTTATTTCTGATTTATATTGTTAACGTCTCTACAACAATGAAAGTCTATATCGCACCATATGCATGCATTTTATTGCCGAGTGCCTCATTCTATTACTTATATTTCATCATTTCCTTTTTTATTATTCAATTGTCTGTGTTTAATTATTGAATTGATGTACTTAAATTTTATATTTCATATTGTTTATTTTATTATCGCCATACTTGTATTTTTGTGTTATACGGTGCCCTACCAAAGTCCTTGGATAAAACAGGGATTTTATATAACAGGGATTTGTAACAATAAGTAAATGTAATAGATTTTCATCAAATTTCACTGTCGTCGCTATTATTTTGGCCAATACGGAAAACAAGTAAAACAAGTTTAAATAAAGATATTCACTTGAAATTTTGTACTAGTACCATTCAAATTGACACTAATGTTATGAAAAATGTGTTTCTAGATGATTTTGAGGTAAATTACACTCACAGACTGTTTCACAAAATAATGCATTTTCCCGCCGATCTGCCATTTTTAGCCCCATTTTACATCACCTAAAGCCATATTTTCGGTCATAATTGCAACACTTTTTTGTCAAAAACTTCAGAAACATTCACAAGTTGCATGGAAGACATGTACAAAAACATAAATCAAGTTTTTAAACTCTGGAATCGTTTGTACAGCCAGCTTTAGCCAGTTATAGACAGTGACGACCAAGAAAATTAAAAAAAGCACTTAGTTACAAATCCCTGTTATATAGAATCCCTGGATAAAACTTTGTTTTTAGGATAAACTGTTTCACATTTACCTATGAAAACATATAAAGAGTGATTTGAACAAATTTCAAAATCAGCATTAATAAGTTTGTCAACATAATTATGATTCCTGCTATTTTATATGAATAAGCTATATACAACATACATAATCAATTTAACTTAAAATTTCATTTGTCCGAACACTTTTGGAGAGCACTGTATTTTATTATGAATACTTATATCACTATTGAAATATGGCCTTATGGGAAATATGCAAGTTTACTAATAGGTTAGTCAGACCTTGGAAGGTATATGGCCTGAAGTGCAGCTAAGGTCACATTAGATATTGAGACATTATGCAAATAAGGTGTAATATATTTTATTATTGTAATACTGTACATTAATGTGATATTGTATTTGTATATATTTTATTATTTAAGTTCCTCTACGTAAGAATGAAGAATGCAACAGAAACATGATGTATCCACCACAGTATGGCATCAAAGAACAGAATATTAATGGTAAAAATGGTTTGTTATCATTTATGCTGATTTTTTTATATTTCATTGAATCTCTGAGAAGCCAATGAGTCATTGAATGACTGGTTAATATGTTTCTTTATACTCAACTGTCTCTAGAATTGCATATGGTTGTGTCTTAAGCTTGTTCATTCGTTCATGTTTAAGTACCACCTCTCTAAAACAACATCCACTGGGAGGAAAAACAAGTGTTGCTGTTCAGAAGTGGTTGTTCTGCTATGGTTAAATTCAGTTAAAATTATGCCTATGGAAAATATAAAAAAACTGTTGTTATACAGAGGATTTGTTCTGTTGAGGGCTACTCTGCAGAGGTTAAACTGTATTATTGAATGGGATTGAGATTAGTTCAAAATATAAACCCAACTTCAAGATATATTTTGATGGGTTAAAGTTAATGAGAAATGTCAAAATGGTGAAAGAAAAGCATATCATCATAATGATGGTCTTGGATATGACTAAAATGATGTTGAATAGCAGTGTAATAATTATACATCTCATTACATCATTATTTTTGCCCAGAATTGTTACTAGAGTAAAAATAATCAGGAATATTTGTCAATGATTAAAAGCCAACTGTCCTCATTTAGAAATAGTAAAATATTGCAAATATCATTTCATAATTTGTCATAATGACGGTACACAGATAGAAGTTAATATAATTTTGTGCAATATCTAATAGTAGGATCTGTGGTCCAGTGGTAGGCTTTTTGGGATCAAGAGGTCCCAGGTTGGAGTCCCACTTGTGGCACTGCTAATTTTTTTGAGCAAGAAATTTACCTACTCTCGTTCCATTCCACCCAGGTGTAAATAGGTACTGGGAGGAATCATCTGTCTGAAGGTAATTTCAATGATCAGGGATTTTCATGCAAAAATTGTATATTCGACAAATCATGTATATGGACGCAGTCTAAAAACTGCACTTTTACTTTAAATATAATAGATTATATTTTTTATATTATAGATCTTGATTTACCACCAGAACTTAGAGGATTGTTACCAAGTCATGCTAAAAAAGAACCAGATGTTCATGATGACAATATTTATAAAGTAGCTGGTGATGGAAGCTTTCCTGAATTAAAAACTTTCTATCAGAAAGTGGACCCTGTAGCCCCTTATGCAACTACTGCCTTAATACAACAACAACATATGATGAAACAAAGGGTATGTAGTATTTTATTAATATCAATATGTATACATTGTTTTGAAATTTATTTCCAATTATTTAAGATTTTGTCACAATTCTACTGACAGTAAGTTATGCATTTAACTATTTTTAAAATCTCAGTATTGTTCAAATGGGTGTTTTATGTTCACCCTCGCCCCGCTTAAAAATGGCAGCATATGGACTAAATTATTTTTTCTCTGTGGTGCAAATAAACTTTATCAGTTTCAATGAAAAAAGGTCTACAAAGAACAATAGAATTTAATCCGTGTTTCATGCTTTTCAGCTATAATGTGTAAAAACTTTGTACAACTTCTGTGCACGGATGGAAAAATCATTTAATTAGAGTTCCGAATTAGTTCTATTATATTATTTAATATTTTTAAAAATTTGTTTTTATTACTATAGCAACAAGGTATGGAGAACATGTTCCGTCCAATCAATCAAGGTTACATACAACATAGTGAAGGATCAGCTGATAGTTGTATAAAACCACCTGCTAGTTGCTCTGATCATGATAATAGTCATCATAGTCATTCTACAACAGATCATAACCATAGTGATCACATGAGTCCAACTAGTGATAGTGGTAGTCATTCAGCTGGTAAGACTTTTATAGGTTTTTATTCAGCATTTAATTTTCACCAACCTGATAAAAGCCCAGTCTTTGACATTAGTGGGTGTCCGACTGACCGGGAAAATTGCTTCTTAGATCAGGCGACCAAAAAATTTTTGGGGCAACCAAAAATCTACAAACAAGGTACAGTGTTTGCTACTAAAATGAGCTGTTATGGGAACCACATTCATATCCTGTTTTAGTAGACTGAAAACCCAATCTAAAATTCTCAGCTTACCTATTCATTAATTGAAGATCTGGCTGTTTGGCTATGAGGGTCGCGTTGATGACATTTTTTCTTAAATATTCATGACGAAATCATTATTTGTTTTCATCGTCTATGTCACGCAATTTGGAAAGAGTTGTCCAATCACAGTCTGTAAATAACACTAACATCGAGTTTATCTCTCAATTGCATAATTCTAGTTTACTTGGTAATTCTCTCACACTTTGTTTTATCTTACAGATGATAATGGCCTTTTGATTAAACAGAAGAAGAAAAATAATTCAAAGAAGGATAACTCATCAGTTAAACAACAACCCGTGAATGTAAACTGGGTAGAGATGTTACCCCCACCCCCTGAACATCCCCCACCCAGTGAGTGTGGAGAACCACCATCGTATACAGAACTTCGAGATAATCGTAATCATACAAGAAGTCCAATGTCTCCGGCCTCGTTCTCCCAATTATCAGCGTGCTCATGTCCTAACCCTCATACACAGACTCCTATCTCTGGATGGAATATGCCCGTGTATTCTGATAACGAGTGTCCTAGATGTCATTCAGAGAAATATTTTGACCCTAATACTTACTGCCAGGAAGCTTTCATACGTAGAACGCAATCTCCTAGAACGCAATTATTGCAACATGTAAATAATAAGACTGTAAATGGTGTGCCACATACGTGTTCACCACGAGAGGCCCAGTGTGGAAATGTTCCATTTCAATATGCACAATCGCAGAGAGGGCCTCATTCTAATTGTGCTACTCCGTACGGTGACTATAATAAATCAAATATAAACAGAGCCTCACAAAGCTCTCATAGTGACAATGATGGCCAGTGTGTTGTGCCATGTTTTCAATCATATAAAATTACCCCAAAGAATGAAAAAGACTATAGATTTATGCATGAAGAATGGGGTCCTGATCCGGCCCCACCGTGTCATACGTGTGAACAAGATTCTGGTATGGGAATGGAGGAAGATGGAGCCAGTATGGAGAGAGGCTGTCAACCAACCATACCTAATCTAGCTGCAGTAGAGTGTGTAAATAACTCCCTCTATCCTGTCAGGTTGGTGCATTGTTTACATCCTTAACGAAACTTTCAAGTACCCTGATTTCCATATTTAAGGGGGAAAAAAATTCAACATTTATGTCCAATTGATTACGGAATTGTGTATAGGACCATACTGTCATCTGCAGCACACTGTTTCAATAGTTTTCATGCTTCTTTATTGATGCAAAACTGGTTTTGTTCAATTTTTTTTCAAGCTGAAATTGTAATATGTATAAAAGTTAATAGGGCTACTGAAGAAATCAGAATGATCTTTGGTTAACCTTTTGGCAGTAATTGATTCTAAGTTAGTGATTGACATAAATTGATTTTACCTATGGAAAAATTAGTTTAGAAAAAGCATGGGAAATCAAGGAGTTTCTCATCATGTGAAATTTCTATCATAATTATTATGTTATAGGCAAGTGATGTCTTCCAATGGACATGGATATCCACAACGTAACTGTGATTCCCCGATATCTGAAGGGGCTGATTATGGTGCAGACTCTGACCTTGATAATAGTCAGGAACAGCCTAGTAAGTTATTACACAAATTACTTGTGTTTTTATCCTATTTTATTTTACTCTTTTCCAAGTTCTTAGAAAAAAAAACTCAAAATTTATTTGACCATATTGTAAATTTGAGTGAATTATCTGTCACACAGTCTAGTTTTGTGTGAATTTTCTGCAACATGGATTCTTTGAAAAAGTATGGTTGCCAAAGCAAGAGTTTTTAGTGGTCCAAACTGGCACCTTGGTTTCCTAGACTACAAGACAACTGCTATATCTTTTGTCTCATGTTTTGGTGTAAAAGTGATTGAAATTTTATTCTCATGTAATGCAAAAATATGTATTCATTTACCTGAAGATGTGGCAAAGGTACACTTGATTATAACAAAAACAAGCCCAACATAACTATGTTCTTAAATTTAACCGAGTACATTTGACTAGTAGAACATGTTCTCAAATCTTTACCATGTATCAAAAACAAGCCTAACATAACAATGTTCTTAAATTTAACCGAGTACATTTGACTAGTAGAACATGTTCTCAAATCTTTACCATGTATTACAGCATTTACTGGTACAACAGAGACTGTAGATCAGAATACTGACTGTAGTAGTGTACAATCCAGTACTTGTAGCTCTGGTGATGGTACTTTCCTCACTGAAGAAGATTTTGCTAGTGCTGTGGCACGTGCTGCAGAAATGTCTGGTCTAACTGTTGTTGGAACCACCGTCTGTGATCCTAATAGCAAATCCAGTAAGTTGGTGTTACTTTGTATGATGTTTTATGCTTTAAGTTAGAGGTTTAAAGGTTTCATTTATTCTACTTTTTAAAAAAGTGTACTCGGTCAGGATTCATAAAAATTCTCAAAACTTTTTTAATTTCATGAAATTTCTTACAAAATTCCCATGTTCATCATGTTATAATGATCAATATTTCAACAATCATGTTATTTTTTATCTCCAGAAAAAGAGCGACGTCCAAGACGCCAAGCTCGACCTGTAAGTCCAGGTTATTCCACTGACAGTAATTACGGGTCTATAGATGTTGTACGTAAACCGTATCCTAAATCAGCCAGGAAACAACAGTTGATAGAGCAAGGTAATTTTCATATTTTATCAACTTGAAAAAAAACAACTTCTTTCTTCTTTTTTTCTCCACCCAAGTGTTGAATGGCAATGGTGATTTGGGTTCAAGTGGTCTTTTCTCTGAATGCATAGGTTACAATTTGACCAAGTATTGACAATGAATGATGAAAATAGAGCCTTTTTGAAATGGTACTACTGAGCTAGAAAAGGGGAAATTTTAGTTAAAACCAAACAGGAATAGAGTGATTAATTTGCATTGTGTTTCATTGAAATAATGTCGTACCTCCTATTTCTTAATATTCATAATCTGTTCACAAATGAAGTATTAGCGTGTACATTGACATAGCATAGTCATATGTCTTTGGTTCAAAGTTTGGACACAAAAGATTAATTTGTTGATTATCTAATTAACCACTTGTCTAAGGGTGTGGTTATAGTGGCCTCAGCATAATGTCAATTCAAATTAACATATCAATGGGTCAGTCTAAACAAGTCTAACATCATATTATAAAGAAGGATCTACATGTATACTCATTTTGCTCTTTCCCATTGTTATAAATTATAACATTTATGTTATATACATGTATTTCTTGAGACAAGTTAATCCTAATTAAATGATATTTACACTGAATAGTGTTAATAAACTATATATATGTATATTTTGTAGGTAGAGGAAAATATAACTTAGAAAATGGCAATAATTTTAATAATATTGATGTCATGAATGGAGGTATGTATCATTTGTGTTTTGCTGTTCATGTATAATATCTAGCCTTCTTGTATAATTGACATTACACCCAAACCTCCCATTTCTAAATATCTTTAATTCTTTTACCAATGAAATGATTAGCTACATTTGGGGCGAGTTGTCTAAGCATATGGCTATGTATTGCTTTGTGCCTTGGTACCATTAATTTGATATCACACAGTTATTCCTTTTGTTGTAAGAATGGTACCAGGGCACATAGCGATATATAGCGATATGCTTACGCAACTCCCCCTTGGACAAACAACGTCACTTGTCTTGAGACACAAAGGATTATACTTCGTTAATCAACTTAACAACTTGTCTAAGGACGTGGTTATAGTAGCCTCAGCTTAATGTCAATGCTAAGATGTCATCAATCAATTATATTAAAAGTAGGTCATGATGTATGTGTGTGCTGTAGGAGACGTATGTGTAGATAATGTATATTGATGTATCTGTACAAAACTAGTCTACATCCTTCTTTATTTACATATAGTTAACTAGTTTTGTCCTCATATATCAATATAATATTTTCTCTAGTAGTTTGCTGCTTTTCTGATCTTTCTTGCGTCTTTGAAACCTTGTAAAAAAGCAAACATGTTTTAATGGTATCTTATAGCCTTTTCTCAAGAGCCTATTTATTAATGTAAAATATTCTAAAATATAACTTCATTTTCATTGTACATGTACAAACTGTATGGGTAAAAGTTTTCCAGACTGGTTCCTTAGTTTGAAAGATTTTTGAAATCTGGAAAGGGGTACTTTGTCTGTATGTAAAAGCGGTTGCATGGCACAACATTAAAGGTAGCCCTATTGCCCCTGATTACCTATATAGTATATATCTGTTTGGGCAACTTGTTACTGCTGGTAAACACTTGGTTCCAGCAAGTGAAATGTATAGCTGGTTGTCCAAACTGGGCAACTTACTTTAAAAATGAATGTCAAGCCCTATTGCTGAAATAATGAAATTTGGGAGTTTCAAGAATTTAAAATTTTACTTTGTCATAGCTGACTATCTATGCATGTAATGAGGTTTTCTATCTGTACATATATGTGTGTGTGTGTGAGCATATCACTTGAGACTCTTGCTACATTTATACTGCTTGTATGCTTTAACTTGGCATATTGCATATTTCTTACATTTTAGCTTTGTATAAACATGCTATTTGATAGGTCAGTGCAAAACTAGTCTAACTACATGTAAATAAAGAAGTATGTAGAATAGTTTTGTGTTTATCTATACTTCTTATGTAATCTACTATGATAAACTTCAATATTTATCAGATTATGTGTTTGTGAGACAATTCTTATGTGTACATGTTTATCTTGCTATGCATTGCTATAATCTATAACTTTACTTTAAAACTTTGTATAGAATGACAATTAAGACTTATTTAATGATCATAAAAAATTCTAATGAGTTACTACTACTAGTATTATGGCATATTCAAATTGTAATTACATTGGAATTACATATCATAGTATATTTCAATTCTAATGAGTTACCGGTATTATGGCATATTCCAATTGTAATTACATTGGAATTACATATCAATTATCTTAGTGCTAAAAAACAAACATTGGTCAATGTCTTTCATTACAACCTGTATGAAAATTTGTAAGTACAACATTACTGTAGCTATGAAATTGTAGATAGAAGCAGTAAAAACATTGAAAAACATCTTGATTGTCATTTACTGTACAGTACAGTTCCACTGATAAGATCATCAAAATCGGTAATCTAAATAGCTGAAGGGTCTTTATAAAGACACTAGTCTTTTTTCTTTTCAAACTGAGCATTTTTTTACAAATAGTAAAAAACTTATGTCCAATTTTATTCCGAAGGGAATATACAAGTATTAGATATAAAATAGGAAACTGTCATCTATATTTTGGTGGAAGCTTTTATCAAGAAATTAATTCCGTGAACTATAGTTACATTTTAAACACTGACTTAAGTAAACACTATGGTGTCATTGTTCAAAATGTAATAAGACTTCGTGGAAATAAGTTTTTTATAGGTTTAGGCGGATATATCGATGATAGTCAAAAATCATTATTTACGAGGGTTGCCAGCAAGACTGTAGAAACTCACTCTTTAACGCTACAGTCTTGCAGGCAACCCTAGATTTAATTTTGCAATAACTAAGGTGGTCTATACTGTGGAACTTTACTTTGTCTTCATCATCACTTGTGTGCATTAGATGCATTTTGGCTATTTTAGTTTATGACACACCTTATGCAAGAACAGACTATCCTATGACCATCCCTAATCAGCCTACTTACCCATATCCAGCTAGATACGCTTCACTAGGTAGAAATACAACTTTAAATAACAACAATAGAATGTCACCACTAGATGGCAGCACCAGAGGTGGTGACAAGGGAGGCTACTCTACTAGTTTTGTTTATCCTCAAAATATAGCTCAAATGCAACTGAAAGAAGATGTGAGTTGATTATAATATAATGTATTAATGCCATTTAAACAATGGAACTTTAATCATTAGTTCTATTACCTTTATATTTACTACTGTAAACTTTCTGCACTGATAACTAACATATCAAATATTTTTGTCTGGATGTGGTTCATTTTTTCATCCTTCCTTATAAATTCATTATTAATTTTTAACAGTTGCAAGTTTCTATAGAATGGTCAGTTAGTTCTGGTCAGAATATGGGGGATGGTAATTTTAAATTTTATTCAACTGTCATTGGCACATTGTTAACCCCTCTGATTTAAATATTTATGATTATCAATCATGAGTACAGAAATATTGTAGTGAGTATTTAAATTATCGGAGTTTATGTATGTGCCAAAATATTTTGTAATTCTAAATTGGTCTTAGAATATGTTTGAATACAATATTAATGTCTTAATTCAGGTATAATAGTTGGAATCTAAAGGTTATCATTAAAATGTCATGATTTTTATTGCTAATTGTCCATTGGATTTGTAATCATCAGATAGCCAGCTAGATGTTGGTTCAAATCACATCTTAAACCCTTTAAATTGTTTCGTTGAGCAAGAAATGCTTTCCTACTAGCTAAGTACTGGGGGACTAGCGACTAGACTTTAGAGTGATGAATCCAAGTTGTGAAAATACATGAATGTTTCATGAGTGAGCTGAAATAAATTAGTATAAAGTAAGCTAGATGTGACTTATGCATGGATTAATACAGTATTTGTATTCCTGGATTTGCTGGATGCTTTGAAAGATATCTTGTTATTGAATTTCCATGCATTATGTATGCGCCTAATGGTTATTATGCTAAATGTGTTGAGTTAATGTTATAAAATATTTAAGCTTTATTTTTTCAATTTAAGTCATTAGATCAAAAAGTGAATTTCAATGAATTGTGAGACATTTAGCAACCAGGAAATTTCTCTTTCCTTTTTACTTGCATTCTAAATGTATGATTTAAAATAAACATATAAAGTTGAAAAGTTAAAGTGTGGTTCAAAGACTGCTTCCATTTACATGTTCATCATCTTAACAATTTTTGTATAATAATCCTAAATGATCATTGAAATCGCCTTCAGACAGGTGATCCCTCACATTACTCATTTACACCTGAGTGGAATGGAACAACTGTAGGAATTTAAATCATAATCCTTTTTAATCAAAGTTATATTAGCTTGTTTACATTATTATTTTTATTTTTTTTTCCAGATCGTTTGAAAAAGAAATGAAATGAAGAAACGATGAAACTGCCAAGAATTGCGTGTGATAGCATATAGATAAAGAAATGTTAATGTGAATGACATTATTGTTTGTCTTAATAAGAAACGTGAGGAACAGTCTGTGTCGATACTTCACCGCCTTTTTGCCAGTTACAAAAACAAGGCCCCACTGTGTATGAGACTGCTGAAAAAACTTTTTTTGTATTGATTTAGATCATATTCATACATTGATTAACAGACTTTGTTGAAATTTAAATTTTTTGGGTTTTTGATCTTTGTTTAAACAAACATTCATGTTCTGTTACAATGAAAATTGTATGTACAGAAAATGTTAGAAATAATTTTGAAACACATGATTTTCAGCAATAATACATAAAGAACGCTGTTATTACCTCCATAGTTTTGGTGGAAAACCCAATATTTTGAGTTTCATATTGCATATATTCATTGACATCTATGTATTATTATAAAGAATTACGGAAGATTCGATCATAGGATTATATGTACTTATGTTGCGATCTCATTTTTGCTTCGTAAAATTGAAATAACTTGTATAGTGGCATTGGTATGTAATAATCATTATTGTATACATGCTTTGATTGATGTAACATCTACAGCATTTGCCTGCATATGCTTCAACTCACATATTAGTCGACTTACACTTATGTCTGCTTGCATATAAGTTGAAACTCCAAATTTGTAGGAATATATTTAATATTTCTCTAGCCTTAAAATATGTTTTAAAGTTTACCATGAATTTCATGCATATATAATTCAAAATACAGCAAATCTGAAAAGTCTAAAAGAAAATTAGCAATATGCATTGACTTATACAAGGGAAAATGTGGTAAATGTATTGTACTTAATAAGAACATTACTATAGTGTCATACATGTAGAAATTGATATTGATTTTTATGAGTGTTTTTATGACCCAGAGTACCATATACTTTCATCTTTGTCACAAAATTGCTTATGGATTTTTTTTCAAAGTAAATAAAAACAAACCGTAAGTCACTCTTAAACATATTTTACTATGGCTGGGTTTATCAGTGATATCAGCTTTAAGCACAATCACCTTGAACATTATATGAATATAAGATCTACAACATTGTGTATATAATGCTGAGAGTCTTTCAAAAGTTGGCCTAAAAGTATACCATGTGTGATTATGTTCACTTTTCATACATTCTGTAACATGATATGTTAGTATTTTTGTATGCACCAGAATACCCTTGTTTCACATTTATTATTCTAGATTTATTGAATTAACAAACATTCTAACTTGGTGCTTATATTTACTGAATATTTAACAGACTTAACCAACTCATAGCAATGTTTTATAATATGAATAAAACAGTATTTAAATGTCAAAACTACACATTATTCTGATAAATTGTTTTTATTTGCAAAGTTAAACTGGTGCAAAATTGGTGTGTTGCTGCAAACACCAAATGACTCACAAAATGTTATTGTGCATTTGAATTCTGATATTCTAACAGTCTAAAAAGCTGTCAAATAGGTTGAGCTTTTAATGAAGAAAGTAAAAAAAAGTCTGATTGAAACAATTTGAAGTAGAAGACGAGATGTGTGCTAAAATGTTTTGTATTAACACTTCTGTCCCATTTGGCCAAAAATCTCAACCTAAATACTTACTAAGTTGAAGTTGGATTGATCATTTAAAAAATTTATGTAAACCATTTTGTGTGGGGCATTTTTCATACAGTTGATGCGGTTCAATGTCTAGAGAACAGTGTTCTCCAAAGTCAAAAGCTAAAACGGTGAGAATTTTATTAATTTCATTCTAAATGTTCTGTTTCAATTTGTTGCATAATTTTGGTCAAGGGAAACTATAGGTGGTGGTTATCAGAAGTATTGCACAATGACAGTGATATATTACAATGTTTTAGTGATAATAATAGTGAGTCATCGTCTTAACTTTCCTTGATCACTAGCCCAACTGATATGTTATTTAGTGAAGGGCTAAATTATTGATTAACCCGACTATATGAAATTTAAGTAATTTCTTCCAGCGTGAAAGAATTTTTACTTGTTCTGAGCTTTGGACAAATAGGTTAGGGTGATGAATGTAATAATTTAGCTCTGTTTTATATGACATTAGATTATTAAATGTAGATTGTTGATGATAAATGTACTGCTGAAATCCAAGAGAGACTATAAAGTATTGGAATCATAATATATTTTTATGGTATTTATTATTTATTTCGCTTTTTGTAAATAAACAAAACAAACATAGAGTTGTATATATAATTATATATATGTGTGTGTATGTATATTAACTTGTAAATATATACGATTGTATGAGATGAACAAATGGTTTTAGAAATTTGTTTGTAGAAGTATAATATACATGCTTATAAATCTGGTATATTGTAAATAGCATTGATTTCTGAAAGTCATCAATGGTGATATTCCTTCACTGCAATACTGTTGGTCTTTAAAAAATGCTGTAATATGAAAATCATTGCAAGTACATTTTCCACAGGGAATTGTCATGTTACCTCCCTTTGATTTTTCAAACATACCGTTTATATACTTATATTAATTTTTTTTAATGATTAGTTTTTAATAATATTGTTCTTTTAAACTTTCGAAATATGTTTTTTACCATTCTTTGCCATCATTAACCTTTTTATATATACATTTGTAATTAAACCATAAAATATGAAAATGGATAGTTATATTTAAAATTTGTTAAATTTTGTTATTATTACTTTTTCGAGTGTTGATTTTTATCAAATTTGTTAAGATGGCTTATTTATATTTAAATCTAACCAGAATAGTAAATATGGCTAACACAATATTGGTCTTACTTATTGCATTAATTATTTGTACCCTGCATCCTCTGGGAAATAGCTGTGATTTAGACTGAGAAAAGCCCCTCAGTGTAAAAGGCAAGTGACTGGCTGTTTTTTGGCGTGAAAACAAATGCCCTTGCTCTCACACAGCAGTTACATGGAGAAGCTATTCCCCCCCCCACACACACACAGTCCTGTAGTGTAGGGGAGGGGTTGAGGTTTACAAATAACTGCTGCATAAAATCCATGTTTTTTTCACCAGATTCTCATGTATGAACATCAGTCACTTTATCGTTGGTATAGTATACCAGTACATGTATATTGTTATAAATGTGATATATGTATAAATGTATGTGTACAGAAATAGTTCTATATAGTGTGTCAAGCTAACATACATTTCTCATGTATGAATAAATCACATAAATTGATGCATCTTTCGGAAACCCTCAGTATTTATCGTAATCTTTGAAATATATATAGCGTACAAGTACGGAGGGTTTCCGACGATGAATTTGATGTTGTTAATCCTGACTTGTGTTGAACTAAGTCATATATAGTTTTAACCTGTGCAATAATATGTATATTTTGCAAGAACAAAGATTATAATAAAAATGTATGTTTTCTATGTATAAGCTTTGTAAATAAATTCTTTTTGTTGAAATTTTGTCATGTCTATGCCAATATTTGTTATGTTGTCTGAACAATAAAAAATAGCCAACATTAAATGACTATTTTTAGTAATTTTGTTACAGTGTATACCGGACACATACTCTGCCATCCAAAAGTTGCTTTAACACTTGAACTTAGTGTTATAAGGCTCATAGGAAACTGAAGCAGTATAAACCTAGAATCTAAATAATAGACAAGTCTGTTCAGTTCTGCCAAAGACAAATAAACATCTATATATATAGTCCGTGGTTCTGTTAATTGCACTATGAGGGAACTTTTGAAGGCTGTGTGTGATAACAATATGTAAGATAAGTTGTACATATAAAAAATCTGTTAAATCAATTACGTTTTAGTAAAACAGTAATATCAGATTTACAAATCAACAATAACTACACTTGTTATAAAACTAAATGGAATTGGTCAGTAATTTTGTATATTTTGTTTCTTAATCAGTTTTGGTTACCCAATATTAAGACTTGATCAAAGTCAATTCTTGTTTACAATTTGTTTGTTAATATTAGTTATATTTTTAGCTTTAATTTCACTGTTTTTTTCCATTTGTAGGCTAGTAAATTATGTAAAGTTAACATTAAAATACGAAATATAATTGAAAGGTTTTTTCTATTTTTGTACGATTAGAAGTTTTTGAATTTTTAATTTTTTTGGAGACATATTGTGTTTGCTTTAAGGGTTTGAGGCCCCATTTTCAGTGGCAATTTACAACTATACATGTACCTGTAGTTGTTTAACAGCTATTGAATCTCTATATATTATGCATAATGTTTTTTCAGACTGTATTTTTATATTACAGTCAATTGTTGTATGTAATAATGATGTTTCTATAGTAATATTTCCAAAAAAATGTTTTTGAGTAAAAATGCAATAAAAAAATGTTAATGAATATCTTCATTCTTTGTCATTTCTTATCAACCAGTGCACCTTTTCACAAAAATTCTTATGAAAAGTTATCGTAAGTCAATTTCATAAATTTGCATTTCGAGGTCAGAAGATTAATAAACATAATTATGATTTAGTCTTCAAAGGGTATACAATATTCTACGTAACTCAGTAATATTTGAAATTGATTGGCCAAAAAATGACTGTATTATTAATGTTTCTTTCTTTTGGATTGCAATGATTTTCATTGTAAGATTATTTTGTAAAAAGGTGCACAGGTAGTTAGTTGTCCTGGTCTGTGGCTTTATCTCACCTATGCAAGAATCTTATTTGATGTTATTTCATCTGATATACCAGTGCATGGTTTTGCAGATGACCACACCGCCAATAAAAGATTCTATCTCAAATTGAGGTCTAGGCAAATTTCAACGAATTAAAACTATTATGTGTAGCAGAGTTATAATACGGCACTTGTACTCCCTTGCCTTCAAGCTAGCTTTTATGGCGACGTGGTAGAGTGTCCGCTTACAACTCTAGAGGTCGTAGGTTTGAATCCTAGTTCAGACCATGGATTTTTATCCCGTTACATTTGGCGCCCAACGTAAATAACCCACTAAGAATAGTGTGATTGTACCCTCATATAGTCCAACAGACAATCAAGCTCCAAGAATTCGAGGACAAATTCTGTTAAGGAGAGGGCGTGTGTAGCAGAGGTATAATACGGCACTTGTACTTCCTTGCCTTCAAGCTGGCTTTCATGGCGACGTGGTAGAGTGTCCGCTTACGACTCGAGAGGTCGTAGGTTCGAATCCTAGTTCAGACCATGGATTTTTATCCCGTTACATATGTAAGCTAAAACTTCTGACCGTTCAATAGATGCTTATTGCTCACTGCACTGGTAACCAGTCAAAACAGGAATCAACTTTAGAATATGTACTTTCATGTACAACTGATTTACTGGGACTGCTCCTGCATATCAGACTGAAATTAAAAGTCTGAATCAAAAAAATCTTTCCTGAGAAAAAAATATAAACAAAGACAATAAGAAACCATAACATCTTTATTGATCAAAATAATTAGAAAAATAAAAAAACATTGAGATAGTAACTATTTTTAAGTTGGAACTAACAACCCTACATTTGATATAAGTACTAACTGCCATGCTTTATCCTACTAAGCTATTCAGGCACTCAAATGATAAAATTATTTTTTAAAAATGCACATAGTCGCATAGCTAGCATGAATAATCATAAACCCATTTATTGTAAGTGAAGCGTAGTAACACTGTTCATGACAAGTCTGGTGAACAGCAGCATTAAGTTATAATGTTCAGGATAAGTCTAGTTAACAGCAGCATCATGTCATAATGCTCAGGTAAAGTCTCGTTAACAGCAGCATCATGTCATAATGTTCAGGACAAGTCCGGTTAACAGCAGCATCATGTTATACTGTTCAGGACAAGTGCTGTTAACAGCATTATCATGTTATACTGTTCAGGACAAGTGCTGTTAACAGCAGCATCATGTCATACTGTTCAGGACAAGTCCGGTTAGCAGCAGCATCATGTCATAATGTTCAGGACAAGTCCGGTTAACAGCAGCATCATGTTATACTGTTCAGGACAAGTGCTGTTAACAGCAGCATCATGTTATACTGTTCAGGACAAGTGCTGTTAACAGCAGCATCATGTTATACTGTTCAGGACAAGTGCTGTTAACAGCAGCATCATGTCATACTGTTCAGGACAAGTGCTGTTAACAGCAGCATCATGTCATACTGTTCAGGACAAGTCCGGTTAACAGCAGCATCATGTCATACTGTTCAGGACAAGTGCTGTTAACAGCAGCATCATGTTATACTGTTCAGGACAAGTGCTGTTAACAGCAGCATCATGTTATACTGTTCAGGACAAGTGCTGTTAACAGCAGCATCATGTTATACTGTTCAGGACAAGTGCTGTTAACAGCAGCATCATGTTATACTGTTCAGGACAAGTGCTGTTAACAGCAGCATCATGTCATACTGTTCAGGACAAGTGCTGTTAACAGCAGCATCATGTCATACTGTTCAGGACAAGTGCTGTTAACAGCAGCATCATGTCATACTGTTCAGGACAAGTCCGGTTAACAGCAGCATCATGTCATACTGTTCAGGACAAGTCTGGTTAACAGCAGCATCATGTCATACTGTTCAGGACAAGTGCTGTTAACAGCAGCATCATGTCATACTGTTCAGGACAAGTCCGGTTAACAGCAGCATCATGTTATACTGTTCAGGACAAGTGCTGTTAACAGCAGCATCATGTCATACTGTTCAGGACAAGTGCCGTTAACAGCATTATCATGTTATACTGTTCAGGACAAGTCTGGTTAACAGTAGGGCTCTACACCGGTATACTATATATATCGAATACAGCTATTGTAGGTTCCACAGATATATCAGATCGAACGTTTCCGTATCGAACAAAATATCGATCAATGAAGGTCATACAAATAAAATTCATGGTCTGCAAATCAGTTGATATTTTGTATCGCCAAATCAACATTCTATTGCTTCGGGTTCGGTATGGACTAATATGTAGCCAAACAATATCATAATATGAGTCAACAATGACATTCCTTTACGCAAACACATCACAGACCTATGTCTCTCAAAAGGAAATAATGCTATTAGAATATCCTATATTCAATTAGTCCTGGAGGAAACAATTGGTATTTAGAATACAGATCAATTCTTGGAACTAGTAGTCACTCGGATTTGTTCGGGCAGATCCGCAATGTATATAGAGAACACGATTGTGCAGAAGCGATATGTCATAATAAATAGCTGATGTTCTGAAAGTATGTGCTTTTCCTATTGCCGATCTCTGTTTATTGTACGATTATATTGAACTGTCCGATTGCATAAATTAAAACGTCACATTACACGGTATATTTAATACTCGGTTAATTTCGGTAGTTCATATAGAGCATAGTGTTAGCGCATAACACTTATGTATTATATAGGGCTGGGACGAGTACTCGAGTACCCGGGTATCGGGTCGGGTAAGGCTACTACCCGGGTACAAAGTTTTTACCTGGTATCCGTAAAATAAAACACTTCATATAAAACTAGTTTCGATTTTCGGCAATTAAAAAATCCGCCTCGATTAGAATTAATGAAATGTTCATTTACCGAAAATCTCTATAGGCACTACTTAACAACAATATGGCCAACGTCAATGTATAACATTTATAACCAACTAATATGAATCCAGCTTCTTAAAGAATTTTGCTAAAGTGCTGGATTTGCATCTATTTCTTATTTCGTTGTAATGGCTAAATATCAACAATATACGTTCATATACGTCAATATACGTCCCCCACAATCAGTTAACACTGCACAGAAAAAATGTTCGCATACAAAGACAACCTTTAAGTAAACGCAGTTTCACTACTGGTCGACAGTCTTGGAAGTGGAGGTACGGAATGCTCGGAACTTTGTGTAGGTACATTCAGACCTACTTCAGGCTTGGACTTAATAAACGTAGGCGGTGGAAAAACAGATATTGGAATGCTAGGTGGCATGTAACCTGGATTTGTTATATTTATTCATAAACATAACTGCATCGGCGACACTCGGGTCAAGACATGCTCTCTGCTTTGTGATTGTAAGCCCTGCAAAGCTAAACACTCTTTCTGATGGGACAGAAGTTGACGGAATAACAAAGACTCTCTCTTGCCATCAGAGACAACTTCGGAAACCTCGTTGAGCACTACTTTATAAGCAGTAACAAGTGCCAGGATGTAAAAGTAATAACTCTTTCATGATTTATAACAGCGAGTACCCGGGTACCCGCGGGTAATACGCCCTCGGGTACCCGGGTACAAATTTTCTACCCGTCCCAGCCCTAGTATTATATCTTATTTGCAACCCATATCGTAGTTTGTGTGACCGAGTAGGGAGACAGTCAGTTCGAATCCCGAAAAACTTTTTTTTATCTTATTTTTTTCTTATTTAAATCATGGGCGGATTGCGTAAAACTCATTGCCCCCCGTGCATCATAAAACTTGTAGAAGCCTTTGTCATCTCTTTAAGTGATGACGACAGTAGCACAACCGACACATTCAGTAAAATTGTGCGAGTTTTACATTGTTTGTTTTAAAGTGTTTTATTTCTATGTCCAAAATTACTGAATAAAATAGATGTAAAACAAAAAAAACAAAAAACGAAGAACAAAAAAATAAATAATAAAAATGGCATATTTAGCTTCAGACTCGCACTTCTTTCGAAAATCAATGTTTGGTACCATTGCACTTCAACCGTACGACCATTCAGCCAGATGAGATATCGACACTAAATTAACCTACTCTTCGTAATTTTTACTGCAAATTTCTATTTACAGAACGCGGACAATAATATATACAGTGTGCGATAACCATGTAATTATGCAATCGGACAGTTCAATATAATCGTACAATAGTGCCATACAAATATGAATTAATGGAACTAAATCTAACAGAAATCAAACATTAACAAAAAGGTTTCATTTTATGTAAATCCTGGACAATTACATTTATATAAAAGATCGATTAATTAATGCAATCAATGTGGATGTTAAGTAGAAGATTTCAGGAAATGACTGATGAAGAATTGAAAGTTTACGTAGACATGCCAAAATATTCCTTTGCTTTTTTACACCCACAGACACCCACATTTGTGCACTTTTACTGCTAGATATTTGGTTGCCCAGGCTACTTCAGTAGCTTTTGAACGGGTATTTTCAACATCAGGAGACATCATATCAGCAGAAAGATCATACCTATAGATCCTCACTCTCTGGATGCAATGATGTTTGTTTAAAAAATGCAAACGTCAAAGACTTTAACATTTAAAATATTAATAAGACATTGCATTTAGTAGTATGGTGTTACTACAATTAAATAAATGAATAAAACAACACTGTTTTGCAGTTTTATAAAACATTATTTTTATTATTAAAATATCATATGATATATCGAATATCGATCATTTTGTATCGATACGAATATCGTATAGATCATTCTGACTGATATAGAGCCCTAGTTAACAGAAGCAGCATGTTATACTGTTCAGGACAAGTCTGGTTAACAGCAGCATCATGAAAATACATGTACTGAAAATCTACTTTCAAAATACTGAAAAAGATATATTTCATATACATTACAAAGAGTAATTTAATGTTTAAATCATGTTACACTGTTCAGAACAAATCTTTCTAACAGCAGCATCATGTAATACTGTGCTTGACAAATCTTGGTTTATGACATGTCCCGTTTACAGTAGCCTCATATTACACTGTTCAGGACAAGTCTGGATAACATCATATCACAATTAATCAACAATCAAAATGTCAATAGATTCATACTCAGTTATATTTGTAACCTTGAAAAGTTTGATTTACATTGTAGTTCATACAAACTAACATTACCTGTTTGTGTAACATTGAAATGAATCATTCCATAGCATAGCATTATTGAAAATGAAGATTGTATTCAATTTATTTTAATAAAATTAGTGTGGTGGATAAACCACCACCCCGTAAGTCAATCGTGCTTCTAATGATACAACGCTATACCATTTCACCAACAAGACACTAAAAAAGCATGTTTAAATTAATACTATATAATATTTGTTTTCGTCATTCTGAACATTTATTGTCAATAAAGTTTTGTATTGTTTTTATAAACAGGGCTTTGTTTTTGTATGAACTATACAATATTTACTGTTTACAAATCAAAATGTCAACAACAGATTCGTCCCCAGATATTACTGTAACTGAAAAACGTTGGTTACAATATCTAAGCTTGAGGATGAATCTTTTTATTAACATTTTGATTTTTGAGGTTTAGAAAGTTAAGAACAAATAACAAATCTCCATACAACATTTTTATTTTCAAAATATATTCATGAAATCATAACCAATCACAATTACATTATTGAGATTAATGTGTTATATAGCAAATAGAATCCAAGTAGTACTTAAGTTAGTTTTGTCAATCATGCATTTGTTGTTTTAATACAAACTTTCAATCATTGCATCCTACGCTGTACCTTTATAAAAACAGCATGTAACTTAGATAATAGACAAGCATTCAGACATCTTTATGAGTGATGGTTTGCAGTTTTGAAAATACTGAAAATCTACTTTCAAAATAATGAAATAGATATACATGTATTTCATATAGATTACAAAGAGTAATTTATTCTCAAAATACTGAAATCAGTATTTATACTGAAAACTTTCACCCATGCATCATACAGATTAAACAAAATAACTAAATCTTCACCCACATCAAATTTGGTGGCTTTCCGAAGGCAAGATGTGTGCTTACTGAAAAGTGTGGGTGGTGGATCAAACGGCTTTTAGTAAACAAGGAAAAAGAGCTGTGCTAAGTAAACAGTGTGGTGGCCAATACCACTTTCCATTATATAAAGTCAATTAAGATTCCTTAAAATTTAGTGCCACTGTCATCTTGAATATTTACTTATACTACAACATAAATCCATTATCCAATGGAAGCTTATGGAAATAGCTAAGAGACTGTTTAATTAACTCCAGCAAATGAAACACAATGATACAGATCCACTTCAAAAATAAGTTTTTTTTGTTTCCGACCCTACAGCTGACTGTAATCTTTGATAAAAAACATTTTTTTTTACTGGATTTAACGCTGTGTCAAAACATTTTAGGTCATTTTACGGCGTCCAGCGCACCTAACCTAGCTTTCCTGGACCATTGTCTACAACCAGTACTCACCTACCCTTCCACAAGGCCAGAAACTTCTCCATATTATCTAATCAATGGAGGAAAATCAACATTATTGTCAAATTTTCATGGAAGGGTATAACCTCCCCGGGTGGGATTCGAACACGCACCCCCTTGGGCACGAGATTCTAAATCCCGGCGCGCTACCAACTGCGCTATCGACCCGGGTTTCGTCCCGGTGTCATGGACACTAAAATGTCAATATACTAATGTTTTGGAGTTTTTGCTTTCTTTGCACTATGAATCTTTTTATTAGAGTTTTCCTTTTTAGTTATTCTACCTTCACTCATTGGGGTCTTCAATATTTTCTTAGCATCTTTTCCACTTAATTGTTTTTTGTCCACAACAGGTGTTTTAGAAGTAGCAGCAACCTGTTTTGGTCCACCTGGTGTTTTCACCTTTTTCATACCAGCAGGTGTATTGGCAACTGGTTTATCTTTAGTTGTAGGGTTAGAATCATTACCTCCAGTTTCTTTTTTGTCCATAGTGGGTGTTTTAGGGGTAGCTTTGCCCTGTTTTTGTCCACCAGGGGTTTTCTTCACCTTTTTAGCAGGAGTGTTGACTTCAGATATAATTTTTGGAGTAGCAATGTTACCCCCTGAATTCATTTTGTCCATTTTGGGTGTTTTTGTATCAACTTGTTTTGGGGTTTTCTTCATCTTTTTTGCACTTATTGGGGTATTGATACCCTCAGCTTTACGTTTAGGGGATGTTTTAGGGACAGAGGGAGTAGTTGATACCATAGATTGGTCTAACTTAGATGATCTTATAGATAATGGTGGCGTTTTAAATTCAATCTCATCTTCACTACTGTCTTCAATAAGTACATTCCTCTTGCCTTTAGGTGTATCAACTTCATTTGGAATCATTGACAGACGATCTTTACATTTAGTAGTACTTAGACTTGTTTTCTGTGGTTTTTGAGCTGATTTTGGTGTGGTTGGAACACTTAATGGCTTCTTTGTAACTTTAGATTTGTCCATTTTTGATCCCATGGTAGTAAACACTTGTTTTACCAAATCATCATCATCGTCACCACTGCTTTCATCACTATCATCATCAGATTCATCACTGTCATTTTCATCGTCATCATCATCGTCATCATTTTCTGCTTCTAATTGTTTTAATTCTTTTTGTCTTAAATCAAGCTTCTGTTTAACCTCTTTCATATGTTCATCCTGAAATTTCAAATTTTGTACCGTTATTACTTAAGTTTATCTCAAATAAAAAAACATAACTTTTCTTATGGAGATAGTGACAGGTTTGTGATACAAAAAAGCACAAAATGTTGCTGAGGATGCAGGAAATCTATTTATAATCACCCCAGTGGACGCATACTTGTTTTCTAAGAAGAAGCTGTCTTGCACATTCCATAGCATTGATAGAGTAGAAAGGGAGACAACTAGTATGGTCATTTTCACTATTTTGAAGAGTTGCTTGCCTTGTTTACTATTCTTATTGGTACTACATGTTTGTGACCAATCTTGGCAATTATCTTACTGTTTGAGGCATTGCATAGCCCAGCATCCAGGTCATGATCAGCAACTTATACATATCAAAGTAGACGGATAGAGCTCAAGAAATCTTAAGCTGCTTATGTCAAGGTCTGCCAATTATTAAATACAATGCACTTCCATGTTTGAATAAATCATAGAATTTTGAAGAAATTTTGTTTTTTATATGTTGTATACCATTTCAAGCACTTTTGTTTGAAATACAACACCAAAAAGACTAATTAAAATTTTGATATAAACATTCTGACCATCAAATTATCATTCAAGAAGACTGGCTTTCTGTCTTCACCAGTCTGGTTGACTTATAGATTTAATGTTTGGCACTAACTGTTTAAAGTGATGGATGTATATATAGTAAAAGGATGCTAAAATCATCGGATGCTCTAAAAAAGGGGGCTGGAGTGCACTGATATTTTGAATCTAGTTTTCCAAACGGGGTACGGGTTGAAATACCTTTTTATGAAAATTTGCCAATAATGACGACTTTCCTCCATTTATAAGGTATATGGAGATATTACGAGTGTTGTGGATAAGTAGATGAGTACTGGTTATAGACAAGGGTACAGGAAAGCTATGTCAGTCGTGCTGGCCACTGTCAAATAAGCAATACCTATGTTGCCAGAGTGTTAAACCCCAAAAATAATTCATATTTATAACAAGAGCTCCGCTGGGCGAGGCATTATACGCCCGTGTGCAGTCCATGCTGTGTTCTATCTTATATGAAGTCCCTGTGACCTTGATAAATGACCCCTGGATATCAGAATAGGTCCCATCCTTAACTGGAGGGCTATCCAGAGCAAAGATTTTGAGAACCTAGGTACAGCCATGGTTGAGTTATCACCGGCACAAAGTTTTCCCATACAAACTTCCAGTGACCTTGCCCTGAGGCCTCAGAACCAAAAGTTCTCCCCCTTGACCCAAAGAGTATTGATACATAAAATTTGGTGATCTTAGATAAAGTTGGTTGTTGGACAAGGTTTTTCCTCATGATTTCCTTGTGACTTTGACCTTTGACCCAGGGGCCTAAAACCAAAGGGGCATATGCTAGACATTTAGGCTTCCCTTAAATAAAATTCGGTGAACCTAGGTACAATCATTATTGAGTTATTGTCCGGAAAATGTTTCAATATAAATTAAGTCCCAGTGACTTTGACTTTAGACCCTAGGGTCTCCAAATCAAAAGGGAACATCCTCTACCAAAGAGCTATCAACACATGACTCCTTGACAAATGGGCTGATCCACATAAAATTTGGTTAACCAAGGTACAAGCATTGTTTAGTTATTGTCCTGACAAGGTTTTTCCATATGATGCCCCTGTGACCTAGACCTTTGACCCAGGGGCCTCAAAACCAATAGGGAACATCCTTGACACATGGGCTACCCTCACATGAAATTTGGTGAACTTATTTCATGTCACTTATTAAATATAGCATTATTTCCATTGTTTTCCATTTTGACTTTATTAACATATTGATTGAACATTTGAAGTCACTGCTTGGTAATTTGATATCTTCTGGGTGATGGTTTAAACTTGACCCAGGGGCCCCAAAACCAATAGGGAACATCCTTGACACATGGGCAACTCTCACATGAAATTTGGTGAACCTAGGCGCAGTCATTGTTGAGTTATTTCAATATGATGCCCCAGTGACCTTGACCTTTGACCCAGGGGGCCCAAATCTGATAGGGCAAATCCTTGACACATGGGCTACTCTCACATAAAATCTGGTGAACCTAGGTACATTGGTGGTTCAGGTATTGTCTGGACAAAGTTTTTCCATATGATGCCTCTGTGACCTTGACCTTTGAACGTGGGGCCAAAAAACCTATAGGACACATCCTTGACACAAGGGCTACCTTCACATAAAATTTTGTGAACCTAGGTAGTCGTTGTTGAGTTATTATCCAGACAAGGTTTTTCAATATGATGCCCCTGTGACCTTGACCTTTGACCCAGGGGCCCCAAAACCAATAGGGCATACCCTTGACACATGGGCTACTCGCACATAAAATTTGGTGAACCTAGGTACATTGGTGGTTCAGTTATTGTCTGGACAAAGTTTTTCCATATGATGCCTCTGTGACCTTGACCTTTGAACCTGGGGCCCCAAAACCTGTAGGGAACTTCCTTGACACAAAGGCTACCTTCACATAAAATTTTGTGAACTTAGGTACAGTCATTGAGGAGTTATTGTCCGGACAAGGTTTTTCAATATGATGCCACTGTGACCTTGACCTTTGACCCAGGAGCCCCAAAACCAATAGGGCATATCCTTGACACAAGGGCTACCCTCACATAAAATTTAGTGAACCTAGGTACATTGTTGGTTCAGTTATTGTCCGGACAAGTTTTTCATTGCTTGCCATTTTGACTTTATTAACATATTGCATATATAGAGATATATGAAAGGGGAAGTAATTCAAAGTCGAATGAAAAAAATTGAATTATCTCCACTTTACGCACAACTAGGCATCAATGTTTATCATCAGAGGGAGTTTGAACAAAATTGGCCAAGAAATGAGGGAGGAGTTGTCCACACAAGGAAGACTGACGGACAGACGGACAGACAGACAGACAGACGGACGGACGAGCGGCGCCATAACATAATACGACCCTTCGGGCGTATAAAAATTGAAAATGACAATTACATTTAATATAAAACTTACTATTTCCTCTGGTTGGAAGGTGATACCACTCTCAGCTAGTTTAGCTTTAAGTTTAGTATATTTATCTAATGCTTTTTTCTCTGCTTTATCTCGAACTTCTCTTGATTTGACAGAATTATGTTTCAGCACAGCTTCGTGTTGTTGTGATTTAAAACCATGATTTAGTAATTTCTTGTTCATACTCTTGAATGTATCTGGATGAGGATTTGGAACATGACGACCTGAAATACAAAATCAATACAAACATGTAATAAGATATTATGGCCTGAAATACAAAATCAATACAAACATGTAATAAGATATGAGGGCCTGAAATACCAAAACAATACAAACATGTAATAATAAGATATGAGGGCCTGAAATACCAAAACAATACAAACATGTAATAAGATATGAGGGCCTGAAATACCAAAACAATACAAACATGTAATAAGATATGAGGGCCTGAAATACCAAAATAATACTAACATGTAATAAGAGATGACGGTCTGAAATACCATAATGATACAAACATATGTTATAAGAGATGATGGCCTGAAATACCATAATAATACTAACATTTATAAGCAATGACAGCCTGAAATACCATAATGATACAAACATATGTTATAAGAGATGACGGCCTGAAATACCATAATGAAACAAACATGTTATAAGAGATGAAGGTCTGAAATACCATAATGATACAAACATATGTTATAAGAGATGATGGCCTGAAATACCATAATAATACTAACATTTATAAGCAATGACAGCCTGAAATACCATAATAATACTAACATTTATAAGCAATGACAGCCTGAAATACCATAATGATACAAACATATGTTATAAGAGATGATGGCCTGAAATACCATAATAATACTAACATTTATAAGCAATGACAGCCTGAAATACCATAATGATACAAACATATGTTATAAGAGATGACGGCCTGAAATACCATAATAATACAAACATGTTATAAGAGATGATGGTCTGAAATACCATAATAATACAAACATGTTATAAGAGATGATGGCCTGAAATACCATAATGATACAAACAAATGTTTTAAGAGATGACGGTCTGAAATACCATAATAATACAAACATGTTATAAGAGATGATGGTCTGAAATACCATAATAATACAAACATGTTATAAGAGATGACAGCCTGAAAATGGTTATAATACAAACATATAATTTACCCTCTCGTTTATTAATAGGGGTGTAACAATAGGTCGACTTATCGCTGTATCGCGATAGTTTACCTTGCAATAGCAATAGGTCGATAGAACTTTTTCAAGTCGATAAATATCGCGATAGTTTTTCTGACTATCGACTTTTTTCGATAGTTTTCTTGAAAACGAGAGTTGAGCCCCATAAACGCTTTACTTTCATCTTTTTTTAATGAGAGAACTCCACGTTGATACGGATCAAATTAAATCTATTTAGAGGCCCGGCAGAGGAACAGATAAGCTGCGTATCTGCGTAAATACGCAATTAAAAATCTCAAAAACCCTATAAGAATAAAAAATGTGCGTATCATAAACCAATTAAAAACTTCTTTACTCATAAAGTCTCGAAATCGCCGCGTATCGAACGTAAATAAAAAATCGAAACTGGTCAGATAAGAGATGCGAAAAATGAAACTTCATGCGACAATTATATGCCAATTATATCTCATTAAAACCCAATTGTCGTTCACACGCTGGGAGTTTAACTCGCTGACATATGAATGCACAAGGGTGTCACAAAATCGATAATAAAGTCGCCGACTTATGATTACACGCACGATAACATCTGTATATACCTTTACCTATACACGTCAGAGTACATTGGAAATAGCGCATATATATTTTTTAATTGTTTGCAGCAATTAAATCAATATTAATCCTTTGTTTGAGGACAAATATGTGTTTGCAGTTTGAGCAGAAATTGAGGTAAACAATTTAAGATATGTGTCGGCATTTTTTCACACTTACTTTGTCGATGTTTGATAGCATAACAATGACATAATTGCAATGTCTCATTATGTAATCATGGAGTCTAATATAAATTAATCGTCATGAAAAATGCATTCTTAAACTAGCGTGACCTAATTTGTTAAATTGTATTATATATAAAACTTTATAAAACGATATCGGCGATCCCAGGAAGTCATTTCTTCTTTGTTAAAATTACTGACGATAATTGTCAATAACACCGTTTTGTGTAATTAAATTTTATAAATAGTGTTTTGTATTATTTTACAACAAACATATTTTATAATAAATAATTTAGTATTGTATTTCGTAAAAATAAAATCCCTTCAATCATGATGACTTATTGTCATATATTTTCGCGACCCACGCTATCGCAAATTAAGTAAAACATTCTTAAATCTTCATAATTAATGTAATAAGCTTATTATTTTTCATTTGTTTTTCTTAATTTAGCAAACAGTGCCCCAGGAACCGACAAATTCGAACTTACGTTCCCGTTTTCTGGTGTTCGTTGATAAAACAAATGTCAAAATGCCAGACATTTTTTTTTTTTACTTGCCAACATTTGTTTCGGTGTAATTTTAAAAATGAAGCATAATTATATGTAAGTAAATTCAATTAAAATACTGAAGATGTTATCATAACTATACTGTGTTTATCATTATCATTATGTAATTATGGTAATCGATGACAAAGAGTTAGAATAACCAAAAAGTTAGTTGAGTAAAACAGTTTGTTGATTAATCAGCATTTCAAATAACCAAATAACTGACAAGTTGTTATTTTATACAGAAAAGTTATTTTCAAATTAAGTCATTATTTTGTAGATTTCTCCACTCTTGTGAACTAAATTCTGGCGAAATCTTTGAAACATTTTCCTGCAATGTTCTGTCTGATTGGTCAAAGCAAAATTCTTCCAAACAAAACAGCCACCGTTGAAAGGGTTTTCAGCATTATGAATTCCATGTGAACTGTTTCATGCAATAGGATTCGACAGTCTCTTTTGGATCCTCTAAAGAGGACATGTTGTCATTATAAGTCATTAGACTATAACCAGCTTGAGGCTGTTGTAAATTGCTTAAAGAACATGCATCTAATAGTAAGAGTCTGAAAGATCTTGCTTTGTAAAGTTCTGACAATCAAATTGAATGCAGAATAAAAACTGAAGTCATTGTTTTGAATGCTATTGTTACCGATTGGCTTGACATTATATTTTCCCAATTTAAACCAAAATGCCGATAAAATTCCCAATTCTAGGGGTATGGGACATATTCCCAAAATTGTGAAAAAAACCCTGGTGGTTGCTTTCCTAGTTACAATATCTTCAATAAATATTTATAAGTATATTTGTGCATACCTAGTTCCATGTTTTTTTATTAGTACTCAATTTATCGTCATATAAATGGAAAATACTCAATCCAGTAAAATATCTTGGAGTAAAAAAAAATTACGCACTCTATTGGAAATGGCATTACTCAATTGTCTGGAAAACTGGGAGTAAATACCCAATACACCCCAAACCTTATCTGTTCCTCTGTTAAAGGGATACCAGTAATCATCTTATTTGATCAAATACTCGCCGTAATGGAAGTAATAGCATGCCTGCATGGAGCGGCGATTTTGAAATTGCAGGGGTGGCGAAATCAACTGTCCCAGTCGTACATTTTAATGTATGGACAAGTTATTTTTATGGACAAGTAAAAAATTCAATTTTAATTTGTTAAAAACGTTTTTACCTCTGCATTACTCCGTGGAAGTTATAAATAAGACTTGCATAGTAGCATTCGCCGAGCAGAGTTGTCGTATATTCAGCGATAAAGTAACATTAACTGATTTACGACTGTCGTCATTTTCTGTGATAAGTTGATTGTGAAATTCAGTTACAATATGCCATGCGTATTTCGGTATATATCATATTTGTTTCAAGTAGTTATCTTGACTTATTACGTCACAATTTGTCATGATATGAATAGATGATAAATTGATAATGATAATCATAAATGGATGCTATTCGCCACCCTTGAATTAAAGAAAACAAAAAGTCAAAATCGGCAGTATCGCAGCATTTTGGCTTTGTTTAGATGAAGATGAAGAATAGATGAAGTTTTCAAATCTAAAATAGCTTTCAGATACTGCCAAATAGTACTACAGTACAGTGGATACCTCCAATAAAGGATTATTTGACGAGGAAGCACCATGCAGTTTCCCTTTCAAAATCCCTATCTTCACTAATGTGAATAAATCTGGACCAAAAACTAAACCAATAATATACCCTTTAATAGAGAACCAGCTCATTCTCAAAGTGCAAGAGATATTTCAAATTCAAACCCATTGTTTATTGTAAAAGACTTGAGACTGTTTACCGTTGTTTTTATAATATAAAACTATCGTGATAGTATCGCAATAGTTTTTTGACTATTGCAATACTATTGCAATAGTACTTTTATTATCGCAATACTATCGCGATAGTGTTTTTGGCCGCAATAGTCACCCCTAATAGACAACTGTATGTTATTTCTTAATAATAGTTTCAGTATAAAGTATGGCAGTCACAATTACAGTTAAATCTGTAAGAATGTGGCAATATCTGTCCAACCTTGTCTAGACACTACATTGTGTATCAAACATCTTCACAATACTTATACTAGTATAATACACAATTGGATTTATTAGATATACTCCCAAGATTTCTTTAAAGCAGAAATGAACAAACTTTTAATGTATTGGAATTCTGTTTGTTTTTAGCTCACTAGTCAACCATCCAGATATATATACAGTGGATCTTGTGTTAAACGACCATCCAAGGGAGAGACAAAAAGTGGTCGTTTAAGACAATGGTCTCTTAAGACAAATGTTTATTACGACGTTGAAACCGTCCTGACATTCTAAAATTCGTCATTTTCGTAGAACATTAATCTGTCAACGGGACGATTTTGACTGATGGATTTTCATTCAAATGTCGTCAAATACATACAAATGATGGGAATATAGATTTTCTTTCTTCTTTACATCCTAAATTCAGGTTCAAATTGCAAATTTTATATATTTAATTAAGTAAAACTGCGAAACAGTCGTTTTTGTTTACGTACATGTTAAAATCCGGGCATTTTCCGGAATTTTCGCCATTATAACAATCAATATATTTAGGTCATCAGAGTAATGGCTGTTAAATTTGAAACAGTGAAATTTAAACAATTAATGATAATTAGTAGTGATAATCGTCAACACATAAGCTACTTCTTTGTTCTAACAAGCGCTGCAATATTCATGCGTAAAAATGTTGGCCTTGTTAAAATTGAAAGTAGAACGTGACGCTATTTTCGGAAAACGTGTTTATAATGTCCTCAATATTGACCTTTCTTTGTTTAAATGGACAAGTTGTTTCTGTGTTCGTATTTTTAAATAAATATTATTTTACACGTTCTATGCACGTATAAAAAGTCAAATTAGCAGTCTCTAGAAATGTTTTGGGAAATGATTACTCTCTGTGGTGATAGAACGGTCAGAACGGATGTTTTAATTGACCCCGATACGGGACTCATTGTTCGGTGTGTATTATGTAATTACATTATAATTGGATAGTATTAGTGTCACTTTGTTGATTGTTCCCACTACCCCCTTATCTTACAGTATTTATGACTGTTAATTATTGATTTTTAGAGCCTGACATACGAGTTTAGGTGATAGACATTTAGGCGACGTATATTTTTGATTACCGATTTTTAACGATTTTTGCCAAATTAGATTTATTTGACCCGGTCGTTTAACACAAATAAGTCAGTCAGTTTCGACCAAAATGAGCGGTCGCTGGTCGCGTTAGACAAAAGTCGCTTAAGACAAAGATTTAAGTAGTAAAACTAGTTGGTGGGAACTCAGAGTGGCCGCTTAGTGCAAATGGTCGTTTAGGAGACGTGGTCGCTTATGCAAGATTCACTGTATAAGGTTCATTACCCAATGAATTTAGATGATTTTATACAAAGATTGCTCTGTAAACCTCAGAGTATTGAAACTTTCTGTTAGTTCTGATTATTTTGTTTACAGAGGCAGTGTTTCCACAACTGTGCATTTTTTTGCACCTTTGGCACATTTTTTCAGTGATGACCCATTAAAATGTGTCTAATGCTTCATTTGGAATGCAACCAAAATATTACAGTGAACTATTATCTTTTTCTTTTATGTTTAACCAGAGACAAAGATAACAGGGTATAAAATCGCGTCCCGAAAAATCAGTATATTTTGTCATACCGATACACAGAAAAAGCAACAGAAAAATTGTTTCTTCGATCAAATTTACCGATAACTTCAAATATTGATTATTCTATCAAAACTTTGTCACCTTAATGAGAGGTATTGTTGTACTTACATTTTATCAGTTTACCAAACATGATATAATTATTCATTGATTCAGCAACAATCTTAGCAACTTCATCATGATAAAATTGTACAAATGCATAACCACGACTTTTTCCACTCTGGAATAAAGAAATATTAACATCCATTATCCAACAGCAAACATTCAAATAATGAAACTTAGGTGATGATTAATAAATATGGCGCAGGTATGGTTGAGTGGTTACATGTTGGTTCTAATCCCATCCAAAACCTACCCTGTTGTTTCCTAGAGAAAAAACCTTTATCCTACAAGCTCAATACTGGTGAACTAGGAAGCAGACTGGAAAGTGACAAATCTAAGATGTAAGAACTTGTTTTACCATCAAGCTAAGTTAAATTAGTATAATGTAACTAAAATATATTGATAAATAGTAAGTTTTATGCAAACATACACCTAAACTTGTCTTAGAATTGTTAAATTTGAGATTATCTTATACTGCATTTACACTGGGGTCCAAAAGTTTCTTTACACATTTTAAATTTTGTTGTTAGTAATAAAATGAAAATATGAAAAAATACATGTGTAAAGAAACTTTTGGATCCCAGAGTATATGCACTAGCACAAGTGGTAATAATGTTTCCCTTTTTTACGCAGTGCATAATATTAAGTTTCTAATGTTTGTGTAAAAACAGCATTCACTGCAGAGCTTTTTTTCAGTACTTGGGGAAGGGGCCTGGGGCCTTTTTATATACAGAACATTTGGGGAAATTTTATCGCAATTTCTTAGAAAGGGGAACAAAATATCCAAGGTAAACTTCAAATTTGGGGAAAACTGCATAATTTAAAGAAATTTCAAGAGGGGAAGGCGCCTGTTAACGGCCCCTGTTATATAAGGAAAAAAAGGCCTGCACTGTGAGGTATTGATTTAGACACCCAAACCTTTCTCCAGCAATTATCCCAGGCATGAACAACATAAGAAAAGAAAATAGGTGTTTTAAAATGGGTATAAACAAAACAACACAACCCAAAGACAACTCAACTTGTATTTAGGGACAACTGACAACCGTATGAGTTCTCCATGGGTTGATTTGTACCAGACCTCCTTAAATGCATATTAAATTTACCTTTTTACTACGAGACACCCGAATCTGCTTTACTCCACCAAACTGTCTAAAATACTTCTGCATAGGTCCCTCCTCAAATCCCCATGGTAACCGACTCAAGTATATAACTCCTGACAAATCTTCAGTCGTAACCTTAAAACAAGATATAATAACATTTCAAAAATATTGTAACATTAAATAAATTTTAATAATCACAGTCTGCTTCAATGAATCATCCACTATTTTATTGCTGTCTACTCTGCTATTTCATAATTTTGGCATAGCAAGAATCCTACCTCTAGTTTTATATAGTAAAGAGATTAAGAGTTGCTTATTTTCTTTATCTTATTTCAAATTCAGCATAGTAAATTGTTTTTCTAACAAAATTTCAGACGACAGAAATGAAAGAGGGTAGGCACCAAAAATCTATAGGTGCAGAACAACTGACAACTTGTAATCTGATTCAGATATCGTTATTTCAAGTATAAGTCAGCTTTCCTCTTCATAAGTCATATCAAAACTATTAATATAGCAAGCTCTAAGAGCAGGTACAAAAAGCCTGTTGAACAAGCAAGTTTTACCATAATGTGAACACGTTTCTGAACAGTACAGAATTTTTACAATTCACTGGAAGTTGATTCAAGAAGTGGTCAAATGTGGTTGAGTGATAGGCTTCCTTTCATTGCCTAAATACCAAAACTGCATCCTCGCAGCCTATCTCCATGACAGGATGTGCAGATGCATCATTGAGTGTGCTTTGAGGATTTGCCCAAGTCATATTTAATCTATCTATCTATCTATCTACATCAATACGTTAAACTGTCAAAAATTGACACTTCTTTAACAGTGCGCAAGAGAAATCAAGACAAAAGAGAAATAAATAGGATAGGCAGAAATAAAGACACGGTGTAGCAGTCTATTTTTTCCCCCGGCCAATCTTTCCCCGGGGAAAGAAAGGCCCAGGCAGATCTTTCCCCGGGGAAAGATGGGCCCAGGCCTTTTTTTCCCCCGGGGAAAGATTGGCCCATGCCGTTTTTTCCCCCCCTGGGCAAATTTTTCCCCCCTAACATTTGTTTAAAATTTAGATATAATATGATACAAAATTATTTCTCTCGGCCAATCTTTCCCCCCCTGGCTAATTTTTCCCCCGTTGTTGGAACTGTTGTCTTTATATGCTTTTTCAATATACATCTCGGCCAATCTTTCCCCCCCCCTGGCTAATTTTTCCCCCATTGTTGGAACTGTTGTCTTTATATGCTTTTTCAATATACATCTCGGCCAATCTTTCCCCCCTGGCTAATATTTCCCCCGTTGTTGGAACTGTTGTCTTTATATGCTTTCAAAAAACATCTCCGCAAATCTTTCCCCCCTGGCTAATTTTTTCCCCGTTGTTGGAACTGTTGTCTTTATATGCTTTTTCAATATACATCTCGCCAATCTTTCCCCCCTGGCTAATTTTTTCCCCGTTGTTGGAACTGTTGTCTTTATATGCTTTTTAAATATACATCTTGGCCAATCTTTCCCCCCCTGGCTAATTTTTCCCCCGTTGTTGGAACTGTTGTCTTTATATGCTTTTTCAATATACATCTCGGCCAATCTTTCCCAACCCTGGCTAATTTTTCCCCCGTTGTTGGAACTGTTGTCTATATATGCTTTTTTCATTATACATCTCGGCCAATCTTTCCCCCCTGGCTATTTTATCTCCGTTGTTGGAACTGTTGTCTTTATATGCTTTTTCAATATACATCTTGGCCAATCTTCCCCCCCCCCTGGCTAATTTTTCCCCCGTTGTTGGAACTGTTGTCTTAATATGCTTTTTCAATATACATCTCGGCCAATCTTTCCCCCCTGGCTAATTTTTCCCCCGTTGTTGGAACTGTTGTCTTAATATGCTTTTTCAATATACATCTCGGCCAATCTTTCCCCCCTGGCTAATTTTTCCCCCATTGTTGGAACTGTTGTCTTTATATGCTTTTTCAATATACATCTCGGCCAATCTTTCCCCCCTGGCTAATTTTTCCCCCATTGTTGGAACTGTTGTCTTTATATGCTTTTTCAATATACATCTCGGCCAATCTTTCCCCCCTGGCTAATTTTTCCCCCATTGTTGGAACTGTAGTCTTTATATGCTTTTTCAAAATGCATCTTGGCCAATCTTCCCCCCCCCCTGGCTAATTTATCTCCGTTGTTGGAACTGTTGTCTTTATATGCTTTTTCAATATACATCTCGGCCAATCTTTCCCCTCTGGCTAAATTTTCCCCCGCTGATGAAACTGTTGTCATTATATGCTTTTTCAATATACATCTCGGCCAATCTTTCCCCCCTTGACTAATTTTTCCCCTGCTGATGAAACTGTTGTCATTATATGCTTTTTCAATATACATCTCGGCCAATCTTTCCCCCCTGGCTAATTTTTCCCCCGTTGTTGGAACTGTTGTCTTTATATGCTTTTTAAATATACATCTTGGCCAATCTTTCCCCCCCTGGCTAATTTTTCCCCCGTTGTTGGAACTGTTGTCTTAATATGCTTTTTCAATATACATCTCGGCCAATCTTTCCCCCCTGGCTAATCTTTCGCCCATTGTTGGAACTGTTGTCTTTATATGCTTTTTCAATATACATCTCGGCCAATCTTTCCCCCCTGGCTAATTTTTCCCCCATTGTTGGAACTGTAGTCTTTATATGCTTTTTCAAAATGCATCTTGGCCAATCTTCCCCCCCCCCCCTGGCTAATTTATCTCCATTGTTGGAACTGTTGTCTTTATATGCTTTTTCAATATACATCTCGGCTAATCTTTCCCCTCTGGCTAAATTTTCCCCCGCTGATGAAACTGTTGTCATTATATGCTTTTTCAATATACATCTCGGCCAATCTTTCCCCCCTTGACTAATTTTTCCCCTGCTGATGAAACTGTTGTCATTATATGCTTTTTCAATATACATCTCGGCCAATCTTTCCCCCCTGGCTTATTTTCCCTTGTAGATGAAATTGTTGTTTCCGTTGTTTTCAATGCTATTTTATTGTATATCTCGGCCAATCTTTCCCCCCTGGCTAATTTCCCCCCCCCCTGATGAAACTGTTCTTTAAATGCTATTTTATTGTAAATCTCGGCCAATCTTTCCCCCTGGCTAATTTTTCCCCCACTGATGAAACTGTTGTATCTATGCTTTTTTATTGTATATCTCGGCCAATCTTTCCCCCCTGGCTAATTTTCCCCCCGCTGATGAAACTGTTGTTTAAATGCTATTTTATTAAATTAGCCAGGGGGGAAAGATATACATTGAAGTAGCATTCAAACTACAGTTTCATCAGCGGGGGAAAAATTAGCCAGGGGATAAAGATTGGCCAAGATTTACAATAAAATAGCTTTGAAAACAACCGAAAAAACAATTTTATCTACGGGGGAAAAATAAGCCAGGGAGGAAAGATTGTCCGAGATATACAATAGAATGGCATTTAAACAACAATTTCATTAGCGGGGGAAAAATTAGCCAGGGGAGAAAGATTGTCTGAGATTTACAATAAAATAGCATAGATACAACAGTTTCATTAGCGGGGGAAAATTAGCCAGGGGAGAAAGATTGTCCGAGATTTACAATAAAATAGCATAGATACAACAGTTTCATCAGCGGGGGGAAAATTAGCCAGGGGGGAAAGATTGGCCAAGATTTACAATAGAACAGCATTTAAACAACAGTTTCATCAGCGGGGGAAAAATTAGCCAGGGGGGAAAGATTGGCCAAGATTTACAATAGATACAGCATTTAAACAACAGTTTCATTAGCGGGGGAAAAATTAGCCAGGGGGGGAGATTGGCCAAGATTTACAATAGAACAACATTTAAACAACAGTTTCATCAGCAGGGGAAAAATTAGCCAGGGGGAAAGATTGGCCGAGATATACAATAAAATATCATTGAAAACAACCAAATCAACAATTTCATCTATGGGGGAAAAAAAGCCAGGGGGGAAAGATTGTCCGAGATTTACAATAGAATAGCATTTAAACAATAGTTTCATCAGCGGGGGAAAATAAGCATGGGGGGAAAGATTGGCCGAGATATACAATGAAGTAGCATCAAACAACAGTTTCATCAGCGGGGAAAATTAGCCAGGGGGGAAAGATTGGCCGAGATATACAATGAAGTAGCATTCAAACAATAGTTTCATCAGCGGGGGAAAAATTAGCCAGGGGGGAAAGATTGGCCGAGATATACAATGAAGTAGCATTCAAACAACAGTTTCATCAGCGGGGGAAAAATTAGCCAGGGGGGAAAGATTGGCCAAGATTTACAATAAAACAGCATTTAAACAACAGTTTCATCAGCGGGGGAAAAATTAGCCAGGGGGAAAGATTGGCCGAAATATACAAAAAATAGCATTGAAAACAACCAAATCAACAATTTCATCTACGGGGGAAAAATAAGCCAGGGGGGGAAGATTGTCCGAGATATACAATAGAATGGCATTTAAACAACAGTTTCATTAGCGGGGGAAAAATTAGCCAGGGGAGAAAGATTATCCGAGATTTACAATAAAATAGCATAGATACAACAGTTTCATCAGCGGGGGAAAAATTAGCCAGGGGGGAAAGATTGGCCAAGATTTACAATAGAACAGCATTTAAACAACAGTTTCATCAGCGGGGGAAAAATTAGCCAGGGGGGAAAGATTGGCCAAGATTTACAATAGATTCAGCATTTAAACAACAGTTTCATCAGCGGGGGAAAAATTAGCCAGGGGGGAAAGATTGGCCAAGATTTGAAATAGAACAGCATTTAAACAACAGTTTCATCAGCAGGGGAAAAATTAGCCAGGGGGAAAGATTGGCCGAGATATACTATAAAATATCATTGAAAACAACCAAATCAACAATTTCATCTATGGGGGAAAAAAAGCCAGGGGGGAAAGATTGTCCGAGATTTACAATAGAATAGCATTTAAACAATAGTTTCATCAGCGGGGGAAAATAAGCCTGGGGGGAAAGATTGGCCGAGATATACAATGATGTAGCATCAAACAACAGTTTCATCAGCGGGGGAAAATTAGCCAGGGGGGAAAGATTGGCCGAGATATACAATGAAGTAGCATTCAAACAACAGTTTCATCAGCGGGGGAAAAATTAGCCAGGGGGGAAAGATTGGCCGAGATATACAATGAAGTAGCATTCAAACAACAGTTTCATCAGCGGGGGAAAAATTAGCCAGGGGGGAAAGATTGGCCGAGATATACAATGAAGTAGCATTCAAACAACAGTTTCATCAGCGGAGGAAAAATTAGCCAGGGGGGAAAGATTGGCCGAGATATACAATGAAGTAGCATTCAAACAACAGTTTCATCAGCGGAGGAAAAATTAGCCAGGGGGGAAAGATTGGCCGAGATATACAATGAAGTAGCATTCAAACAACAGTTTCATCAGCGGGGGAAAAATTAGCCAGGGGGGAAAGATTGGCCAAGATTTACAATAAAACAGCATTTAAACAACAGTTTCATCAGCAGGGGAAAAATTAGCCAGGGGGAAAGATTGTCCGAGATATACAATAGAACAGCATTTAAACAACAGTTTCATCAGCGGGGGAAAAATTAGCCAGGGGGAAAGATTGGCCAAGATTTACAATAGAACAGCATTTAAACAACAGTTTCATCAGCGGGGGAAAAATTAGCCAGGGGGGAAAGATTGGCCAAGATTTACAATAGAACAGCATTTAAACAACAGTTTCATCAGCGGGGGAAAAATTAGCCAGGGGGGAAAGATTGGCCGAGATATACAATAAAATAGCATAGATACAACAGTTTCATCAGCAGGGAAAAATTAGCCAGGGGGGAAAGATTGGCCAAGATTTACAATAGAACAGCATTTAAACAACAGTTTCATCAGCGGGGGAAAAATTAGCCAGGGGGAAAGATTGACCGAGATATACAATGAAGTAGCATTCAAACAACAGTTTCATCAGCGGGGGAAAAATTAGCCAGGGGGAAAGATTGACCGAGATATACAATGAAGTAGCATTCAAACAACAGTTTCATCAGCGGGAGAAAAATTAGCCAGGGGGGAAAGATTGGCCGAGATATACAATAAAATAGCACTGAAAACACCGGAAACAACAATTTCATCTACGGGGGAAAAATTAGCCAGGGGGGAAAGATTGTCCAAGATTTACAATGGAATAGCATTAAAACAACAGTTTCATCAGCGGGGGAAAAATTAGCCATGGGGGAAAGATTGGCCGAGATATACAATTAAGTAGCATACAAACAACAGTTTCATCAGCGGGGGAAAAAATTAGCCAGGGGGGAAAGATTGGCCGAGATATACAATAAAATAGCATAGATACAACAGTTTCATCAGTGGGGGGAAAAATTAGCCAGGGGGGAAAGATTGGCCAAGATTAACAATAAAATAGCATTTAAACAACAGTTTCATCAGCGGGGGAAAAATTAGCCAGGGGGGAAAGATTGGCCGAGATATACAATGAAGTAGTTTATTTATTTATTGGAGTTAACGCCGTATCAACACAATTTAGGTCTTTTCACGGCGTCCAGAGCACCTAACCTAGCTTTCCTGGACCATTGTCTATAACTAGTACTCACCTACCCTTCCACAAGAATGAAGTAGCAATCAAACAACAGTTTCATCAGCGGGGGAAATTAGCCAGGGGGGAAGATTGGCCGAGATATACAATGAAGTAGCATTCAAACAACAGTTTCATCAGCGGGGAAAAATTAATGAGGGGGAAAGATTGTCCGTGATTTACAATAAATTAGCATAGATACAACAGTTTCATCAGCGGGGGAAATATTAGCCAGGGGGGAAAGATTGGCCGAGATTTACAATAAAATAGCATTTAAACAACAGTTTCATCAGCGGGGGAAAAATTAGCCAGGGGGGGAAAGATTGGCCGAGATATACAATAAAAAGCATCATAATAACAGTTTCATCAAGGGGGAAAAATTTGCCCAGGGGGGGAAAAAATTGCCTAGGCCTTTTTTTCCCCGGGGAAAGATTTGCCCAGGCCTTTTTTTCCCCGGGGAAAGATTGGCCAGGGGGGAAAAATTGGCCTGTTACAACGGTATAGAGTTTGCAAGAAATAGGTTCAAAGAAAGGAAGTATTAGTAAGTTTTGCACAGTCATTTTCTGGCCATCCAGACAAGACCAATCCAGCTACCGTGGCGGTACCCGGGTTCAGAACCCTGCTGGCATAGCTCAAGCCCTTCAATTGACCATACTTTGTGACTGTGCTGGAAAGTCCCCTTAGAAGGTTAGGTTAGACAGCCCATTCTTGAATCTTTCATAACTCTATGATCGCCTCACAGGGTTGTCAAGAGTTACAGAACCCTCATAACTACAGCCACTGCCTTTAATTAAACCAATTAATTGAAATCACTTAAACTAGCTGGCATACAAACTATAGTCTATCAATTAACATATTCTTGCCATGCAGATAGTTTTTACAACAGTCGCGAAATCCCATAACAATTCGAAATTCGTTTTCATAAATCAAATGACTTGCTCTGAATCTTGGTAAAAGTCAAGTTAACTACCTTTTGAGGGACTTTTGAAACATTTAGTTTAAATTTCCTACGTTTCGCACCTACTACCGCCTTATTTACACGATTACCACGTTTTTCTACTGATTTCACCATTTTGTTTAGTAGACTGGTTCAATAAAAAGGGAGGTAATTGATCTTTCACAGTCTACAATTATTATGACTAAAACACGCAAATAAGAATATTGGGCGAAATTAAGCAGAGGTTTGTGAAATGGAGATGCAATTAGGAACTTTAGTCAGTTATCTTTCCTTGATAAAATCTGAATCAATCCAATTGGTAAGTAGGTCCTTACAGAGTTGGCATCCTCGGATTTTATCTTTGAATTTCTATGTAAGGATCAACAAAACATTTTGAACATCTAATATCTTTCTTGTTAATGGTATCCGTGGCAACACTCATCAGTGGATCTCATCTTTTCTTTCCAATCGCTCTCAGCAGGTACTGGTGGAAGGCAAAACATCTGATAAGGTGCCAGTCATCAGCGGTGTGCCTCAGGGCTCGGTCCTTGGTCCTATCCTCTTCCTTATGTTCATCAATGATCTTCCTAATAACATCATATCCAAAACTAGACTCTTTGCCGATGATGCCATCATTTACAACCAAATCTATACTTCTGCTGACCAAGACATCATCCAACAAGACCTCATCTCCTTGTCAGAATGGGAATGTAAATGGGGTATGGAGTTTCACCCACAAAAATGCAGTTATCTTCATGTTTCCAAATCTAGACGCCCACTTTTGTACAGCTACCAACTAAAAGGCTTCAATCTCACACAAGAAACATCTACCAAGTACCTTGGTGTTGACATCCAATCTAACTTATCCTGGGACAACCATATTCTAAGAATCACCAAGAAGTCCAATAGCATCTTAGGATTTTTGAAAAGGAACCTACCATCTGCTTCTACCAACACCAAGTCTACAGCTTACTTCTCTTTTGTTCGTCCTAATCTAGAATACTGTGCAGCAACATGGAACCCACACAAAAAGAAAGACAACTATCAAATTGAGATGATACAAAGAAGAGCTGCCAGATTCTCTCTCAACCGCTTCCATAACACCAGCAGTGTATCATCTATGCTAGATCAACTAGGTTGGGAGTCATTGGAAAGTAGAAGAACCAAACTCCAACTTATCTTCTTCTATAAAATTCATCATCATCTTGTGGACCTAGATATCTCAGACTATGCTGAGAGGTTGTCAACAAAAACTAGGTCAAAACATCATCTACAGTACAGGCGGTTCTCACCTTCAACAGACAAGTTCAAATTTAGCTTCTTTCCTCGCATCATACCATTGTGGAACTCATTACCAGCTTCTATTGCTGAGGCTCCTACTTTGACACAATTCAAAGAGGAGTTGTCTTCCCAACACTTTTAAGGGGGTTTTCTCCAGCTACTGTACCCCTATAAGTCATTGAGCTATGCCGGCGGGGACTTGTCCCTGGTAGCGCCTCGCAAGCCGGACAGGTCACCTTCAATACTAACTTTGTGGGGATATGGTAGCTGGCCAGCTTTCTTATTTTCTTCCTTTTCTATCTTGGTTCCCCTGACTGATTCTATATTTCTTTCTTTCCTATCAATTTTTCTCTTTATCTTTATATTTCTTATTTAATTAGCGCACCGTGATAAGATTGTCAATTTTGACAGAATCACGTACGATGTAGATGTAGAATGAAGATATTTACAGAAGTGATGAAATTTAGATAGGCATTCTATAAATAGACGGTGAAGATATCACCTCTATACTAAGACGCATAAGGGCAGGTTTATTTCGCGGATAAAATATCGAATTCCCCGGATAAAATATCAAGAATGTTAAAAGGGCTGTAAAAGCATTATTATTTATTCAATTTTCATAATTTTTTGTGTATGATAATTTAAACACATCCAATTTTACATAAAAGTAAAAAAAAAATGAAATTATGAATTTAAAAGAACCCTAAATTTACGTCTAAAGTTTGGTTAATTTTACATAAAAAATTATCCGCTAAATCCAATTTGAATTCCCCGGATAAGATAAAACTACCTACTACAGCATTATTTGTAGATAAAATCTTATTTTTCTTCTTTCATAATGAAGATATTATACCAGACTTGAGATATAGAATTTAAAAAATCAAATATTTGGATTAATTTAGTAGTAATTGGCATTTCAAAATACACTGATATTTTATCCGCGAAATCCAGTTTGGATTCCCCGGATAAGATAAAAATCCCTTTAAAAGCATAATTATGTGTCCAAATGATGTATTTTCTATTTTATTTAACAGATCTTATATCAAACTTGAAGTACTAAAAGAAAAATGGAAAAAAATCAGTCAATTGATAACAAAAAGTCACCTTCAATATACCGTATGAAATTCTATAATTTTTCTCAGTTGATATGTATGAGTGGACATTTTCATATACCTCAGATATCATAAAACTACCTATAAAAACCTTATTATACGTAGAAATGTTTTGTTGTTGTTTTTTGTTGCTATTATTATTATGATCAAGCAGGAAAACAACTAAATGAAATAGAGTAATGACTGTCAAGTTAATACAAATAGCATGCCAATGTATGCTATCAACCATCAGAAAATCCTTAATAAGCTATCTATGCAGATAACTTCAGATTTCACAGATATTAAAAATATCAGCAAAACCGCCCTAATAGTCTAAATATTATAGATATTTCAATTTTTTAAAGTAAGCAAATATTACAATACAAATTGTAGTGTAAGTATCTTGGTACGTTATGTCTTAAATAAAAAGTGCACGAAAATGATCATACGAGGATTGCGAAGAAAATGTATATGATACAAAGTGTTTTGTATAATTTCGAGTGACTTTTACAAAAAGTTAGATATATTCAAAATGTTATATTTTTGTAAAAGAATCAGCAAAATTACAATGTTTAATCAAAAAGTGATGGTATATATTCAGATCAATTCATTTTTTCATTTTAATTAAAATTAATTAAAATTAATAAGATAAGCTGAACAATGTAATGCATGAATGGGAGCAGTTTTAGACTTTATGAAAATATCGGATGGGTAATTAAATAATGTACAAATTTAATAAGGTTTATAAGCATGTCTTAAAGTACTTGGCTTTTATATTTTAATTATTCAAGACATTCAATTATGCAATTTTGTAATGTATGTGAAACCGTTTTCTACAGATAATATCAATTAGTTATGTTGATTGTATAAGTTAATCTCATCACATAATTAGATATTTTAATACAATTGTACCATCTGTAGCATATACCTATTGTCAACGCATTAAAAATACTGATTAAATCAACCATATCAAATCAATTAATATAACAGCTTGACTCCTGCTATAAAAATATTATAGTACACGTGTTCTGGAGTATACATATGACACGCGTCAAAAATGCTACTGTTTTTATCGTGATTATCCGATAACAATTGTATATACATTTTAGAATTGTATATTCATAACAGGTATGTATTATAATAATTCAATTAATATTAAATAAATCAATGACAATGTTTAATGTAAAGTATTTTAAATATTGAGTACAAAAATCTGTTTTTTACAAAAGCTGTTGGTAACAAACATTATCTATAAGATAATAATTATAATGATATAGATAGATTGGTGTAAATTAGTTTTAATACTAACCGAGAAAAAATGTTTCAAATTTTAATTAATGTTTTTACAAATATAATGATAATTGTCTTTGTCAAGTGTTAAAACACAACACAATAGGATTAAAAGTTGAACATAGATAATAATTCTTTGTCGGCACTTTCGTTTGGTACTGCACGATGAAATAAATACGTGTTATAAATAATGTGTTATCGTTAAAGCATGAAGTGTGACATACATTATTTCAACTAATCACACATTTGTTCTTGTTTCAATTATGCTTGGGAGACTGTTTTAAAATGTTCACTAATTTTATACAACACCAAAAACAACTTTTAAGCCCAAACATTTAAAATTGTTTGTGGCAAACAAAATAAAATGAACTCGTGAAATTGGGTATATTCAAATTCATAGTTTCACGTTAATATAAAACTCTCTAATTAACAATGTTACTTATATATGCCTCCTTTAAATCGGAATATATTTGCTAATTTCAAATCTAAGCATGCGTTTAAAAATCCTTTTTATAAAATTTATTATAGAACAACCAATTAACATTTGGGCGAGTAATTGCACTTTTGTATGTTGTTTTATGATATATGGAAAACATTTCTAGCGATCCATATCATGTTTTGTATATTTCTATGAATAATTGCACGTAGCGATTGTGATTTTACTATCATCTCGTTTACAATTAGTGTATCTCAAACTAGCATTTCTAATATTAAAGTAGCAACTATTATTTAGCCCTATAAAAATGCGTTTGTTTAAGTTAAATTCTCGGGGGAATCAAAACTTATCCGCACGGATATTTACCAAAGAATTTTCTGCTGTAATTTAGAGGTGCATTTCTATCAACTAGACATTAATTATTTTACTGCTTAAAGTTGTATAACGAAGTTTTTTTAAATAAAGTTTGTAATAAAAGCAAAAAACAAAACATTTGGACGCATAATAATGTTTTTATATGTAGTTTCATGATATCTGAGATATATGAAAATGTCCACTCATACATATCAACTGAGAAAAATTATAGAATTTCATACGGTATATTGAAGGTTACTTTTTGTTATTATTTGACTGATTTTTTTCCATTTTTCTTTTAGTACTTCAAGTTTGATATTCAATCTGTTAAATAAAATAAAAAAAACATCATTCGGACACATAATTATGCTTTTAAAGGGATTTTTATCTTATCCGGGGAATCCAAATTGGATTTCGCGGATAAAATATCAGTGTATTTTGAAATGCCAATTACTACTAAATTAATCCAAATATTTGATTTTTTAAATTTTATATCTCAAGTCTGGTATAATATCTTCATTATGAAAGAAGAAAAATAAGATTTTATCAACAAATAATGCTGTAGTAGGTAGTTTTATCTTATCCGGGGAATTCAAATTGGATTTAGCGGATAATTTTTTATGTAAAATTAACCAAACTTTAGACGTAAATTTAGGGTTCTTTTAAATTCATAATTTCATTTTTTTTTAACTTTTATGTAAAATTGGATGTGTTTAAATTATCATACACAAAAAATTATGAAAATTGAATAAATAATAATGCTTTTACAGCCCTTTTAACATTCTTGATATTTTATCCGGGGAATTCGATATTTTATCCGCGGAATAAACTTGGCCGACGCATAACGATCTCCAATCATCCGCAATTTACTTCCGCGTCAAGTAGTTCCGCGTATGAATACAAATATCAAAGAAAATCGTTGTTGTGAATTACTTTGTTGGCATTATTTTGCCAAATATAACTACTAAAATGTAAAATAATGACCGCTTATAGCTACAGGAATATTAATCTATATATACTAAGTACTTTTAAACCTCTGTAGGTATAGGTACATAGTTAAACCGTGTACTCTACTTTCGATTTCAAATTATTGTGTAAAGAATGACAGATGTAAACACGTTATGATGAAGGTTTAACTTCCAGTTAAAACGTTTAATTTGTTGAGGATAGTTGGTTGGATAGTCAAATTTTATTGAGTAGACACAAAATTCATACTCTATTTGTTCAGATTACTTGAAGGGGGGAAATTGTTAGAATGTAAACATTACCACGTGCTTTCAGGTAAATAAACAGTTTACCCGTGATGCGCGGCGTCTCCGTACAAAGGTCAGTCAGACCGTTTGTGTACAGAATGTTAGATAGGTCTTTATCCTAAAATACTAAGCTTGAATTTCAAACAAATTAAATGATATACAAAAAAGTTATTTAGGATTAATTTTGGCAAATTGACATTAAAAAGTAAAGGTAAAATCCCAGTATTACAACCAATTGGACCTACCTATTTGAAGAGTGTACAAGGGAAAATAACTGACTAAGGTCCCTTATTAACAAAGAATAATATTAATGAGAATTGAAAATTTCTAGTAGGATATTTTACGAAATTCCTACAAATTGTCAAACAAGTCCTCCATTTCGTAGGATGTGTGAAATATTAATTAATGATATTATCAGAACAGAACAGAACATGTTTTATTTACGATTTGTACATATAGTACACAATCAATATACAGATACAAATTTTAATAATATTTGTCTCATAATCAAGGTTAGAAATAATGTATAAGATTGTCATCAATAAGACTAGAGGCCTAATCTAGAAGCAACAAAAAAAATACATAAAATACAATGCTGTGCATAGGCGGATCTAGCGGGGGGGGGGGGGGTTTCAGGGGGGTCCGGACCCCCAAGAATTTCCAAAAAGTACCTTTCCATTAGTGTATTTCTTGACTGTAGGTCATTTTTGAGTAGCATATAGCAGCTTTTCTCGATGCTTAACATAGAATTTATGGTTATGTAGTTTTTAATATCAATATGTTGCATTATTCTGCAAATTATATATAATGTGGTTGTGGTTCGAAAGTTTGGACCCCCCAAGAAAAGTTCGGACCCCCCTACAAAAAATCCTGGATCCGCCCCTGCTGTGCATGTTATGGTAGTCTAAGTATACATTAATTATCGTACATATTTAATTATAAATTTGTTCTACTTTTTTATCAGACGATAATTATACTGGATGACACTATTTAATTCCATTTTACAGATAAACAGTGTCTATATTTACTCGTCAACAATGACAATGTCATATAAAATAAACATCTCAAATTTGTGTTAGATAGCAAGCAATTGAGATTAATCTTGGATATGCGCCGACTTTTGAGGTCGGGTCAAATGAGAGCCCCTCTGGATTAGGGATAATGTTTTGGAGAAAATTGCATGAAGTACGTAATAATGTATTATATATGTATATAAATATTAATATTAGATGCTCATAAAAACTTAACAAGATAAATGAAATAATATCAAAAATTTTTTTATAACGAGTAATGCTTGTAGCAGCACTTTTGAACGTTCAAATATAAACGCATATACAATGTACAGGGTGTCCAAAAAGAAAGTTTACAGTTTTGATGCTAATTTATAACATGTTAATAATCTGCTAGATTATCACAAACTTTTACATGTTTAGACAATAGGTGTAAGTTTTATCCCTGTCATTTGTAATCTATTTGGTCTAATACTTTACATGAAAACGCCAATTTACTAAAATTACAAAATTTTTGTGGTTGACGTCAAATTAGTAATTAATAACGTTTTCCACATGTCTTTCTTTTTGACTCTTCACTTCACTCAAACGCTCCATGAAATTGTCAATAACTTTAACACAAGTGTCTACAAAATTATGGGGCTGTGCAGCTGACCAAAATTTCATAATTTACTTGCAAACATGTACGGACAAAAGTAAACTCACCCATAAACCAAACATCTTGAAATGTGTCGGCGTAATTTTCAACAACGTCAGTGGCTCAGTTACAAAATGCAAATCTATCCACTTGATCAGTAATTGAAAAGCTTTGCATAATTTATATTTGATATGGAAACAGTTCTTAGTTTTTTTAATAATATTATGTACAGATGTTTTGGAAACATTCATCTCTGATGATACGCGTTGAACAGATTTTTCTGGATTTTGTTGACGCATGTCTTAGAGAGCACTGACATTTTCCTCACTTCTGCTGGTCAAGGGACGACCCCACTTTGGCGCATCTTTTACAATTCTAAGTTGTTCAAACTTCCAGACAATTTTGAATTTAGTCATTATACTCATGCTTATGCCTTTATACATATTTTTGAACTTTCGTTGCGCATCTGTTACACTTTTACTTTCGTAAAAATGTTTTATGATAAAAACACGCTGACATGACGTCAGACACGCCATCTTGAAAATAACAAGTTTTTACCCGATGTCATTATATGGCGATGTCAAACATTTTAGCGTGTAAAGTTAATATGCATTAAAACTTGAGCATATGCACTTTAAAATGGTATATTTTTCATTAATATAACATAACAATTGATAAAATGACGAAGGGGTGAAACTGTAAACCTTCCTTTTGGACACCCATACGTAATAAGCAAAAATGGCAAGAAATGCCAGTGTCATTTTAATCGAGTACACTGTTAATAGAATGTAATACATACATGTAACGCATATAAGTTGAAGTCATGTAAGTTCAATTAGAAATTTTAATCAAGTGATGGGATTATTTATTAATTAGAGAATAATGTGATTAAAAATATACAGACTGTTCTGTTTCTAACTGTAGAACAAGTTTTAATGAAATTGTGTTGTATATGGGATATTTATTAAAAAAATAAGCGCCTGTCACATACAATATTCAAATTTATTAATATTTCGTCCGTACACAGGCGGTACAAAAAAATTTGTCACACATTATTACTGAAAAGCACGAAATACGCATTTAAGCCTGTTGTTCTTTCTACCTTTGTTTTGATTGTGACGGTGAAAGTTTGTTTGTACCGCAAGGATAACCGAAATTTTTCAATTCCTAATATTGTCTATTGACGGTGATTTAAACATTCATTATAAATAGTGCATATGTATAGTCCATATTTTCTCTACTGTCAAAAGTTAGAAAATAATTTCACGGTGGACAAAGAACACGAAGTCACCATGATATTATTCATGTTTTGACAGTTGAGAAAAAAACGAACTATACCCCTATAGCACCCTATATATACTCAACAAAAAAATTAAAGTGGCAGGAATATTGTATAAGAAACATATATTTATTCAACAAGACATACCGTAACGTATAGTAATGATTAAGGAATCATCCTAACTGAATGTTTATGACAGTTTAAAGGTTGTAGCCAAATTCGTAGTAAAATAAGAAGTAACCCACTTATAAAATATCCATGGTTCTGCCCAGGTGGGTGGGGTAATACCAAAAAAATCGCTGTTTGCGCAAAGTACTTCTCAAAATCAAAATTAAAATAGTGTAGTAGCACCTCTGGTAGTAATTACTATCCTATGTTGATTTTCGAAGATGCGAATGAGTTTCATGAAGACTGAGGAATTGAGATCCAATCGTCATCAGAGGTCAGAGGTTTCTTCACCAATTCAACTGACTTATTAACATCAATATTTGAAAAGATGATTATAGAAAACAATAAGCATCTGACCACAGACGACCAACACGGTCCCAAATCAAAAGCTCTATACAATAATGTTTAAATGTTACGGTTTGACCAAATTCCGTTTATATCTGATGGTTTCATTGAACAAATTGAAATTTCCTAATCATTGTTAAGTACACATCTTACATTCAACACAGCAGTCTAAACAGTATAACCAACTTGGAAAATATATTGCTTGAATCAAAATTCATTATATATCTGATTGTTCCATTTACAAGAAAACACGGGCTAAAGTGATCACAAATAAAGCGCACAATGAACATAAGGTTTATGTGAGCTTAGAAAGATGGCGCTGTAATATATATTCACAGGAATTTTAAGTTCAATGAGCTCTTGTCCTGCATGGTAGAATGGTCATTTTTAGGGTTTTAATCAAAGTTTAATAAAAATTGTCGGATGAGCAGTAACCCTAAACAAACAATTAAAATACAGCACAGCCCCGCTGGAACAATTCTGTGGAAGAATTGGATTTTTCCCTCCAGATTTGGTACGAAAATTCTGAGGACGATTTTTTTTCAAAAAACATCTGAGGACGAATCTAAACTTCTCCATTTGTCCTTAAAAACTTCTTTCCCCAAATTTGGTATGAACATTCTTTGGACGAATTTAAATTTCAATTGTCCCGGAAATTTTCGCTCCAAAATTAAGTTCGAAAATTCTGTAGGCGAATTGGAATTTCTCCATTAGTTTACAGAATTTTCACCACAAATTTGGTACGAAAATACTATGGGCGAATTTTAATTTCACCATCCGTTCCAGGAACTTTTCCCTCGATTTTTTACGCAAATTCTGATAAGGATCCGATTTTACACCATTCGTCCTCAGAACTTCTTTACTCCATGAACATACTGGGGACGAATGGAAATTTAAATTTTCCTCGGATTTTTCAACACAAATTTGGAACCAAAATTCTGTTGGCGACTCAAAATACAAATTTTACTTTTTGTCAACTGGTATTTTCTCTCCAAAATTTGGTTCCAAAATTCTGTGGACGTATCAAAATTTCATCAGTTGTCCTCGGAACTTTTAATCTCGAATTCGGAACCAAATTTCTGTGGGCAATTAGAATATCAATTCGTTCTCAGAATTTTTAGCTCCAAATTTTGTCACGAACATTCTGTTGACGAATCGAAATTTTATCAATTGTCCTCAAAAGTGATGCTTTTCGCTTGGTACGTTAAATTTGTTGACGAATCGAAACATTTATTTGAACTTTGATCTTTTCGTCCCAAACATAGTACAGAACTTCTGTACACGGATTTAAATTTTACCATTCGTCCTCGTAATTTAGGAAGGAGGGTATGATTCTCTTGTTCAACTTGTCTACTCTATCACAGTAAGCTTGCAACTTGATGCAATTAATGTTGTACATTTTGCATGCAAATACATGTAGATACAATATTGCATCTGATGTTTTGGGAATAAGGTATAAATCAATTTTCAAAACATGGCGTGTGTTTGTGCTTAAAATTTTGGACAACGCGCCAATTAAAAAAATCACCAATATAGTATTTAGTTTAGTTGAAAAATATATTCACAGGCCATAATTCAATGACATAGATATTTATTATGACAATATCTAAGTTTGTATTGGAAATTGATATTCTAAACAATTTCGGCTAGATGGTTTTAAAGATCTCTTGTTTGTGGACTTTGGTATTTCCACACCATTGTTTTGCGGTCTATGAGTCCTCGCCCAGTGTACATGTACATCTTTGGTATTGGGAAGCATGTCATGGTACTATATTCGAATGCATGTTTGCATGGTCTGCTTTAAATCATCGTCTTAGTAATTAGAATTATGTTTTATTATCATATTCTGTCAGATTAAATTAATTGTACCATTATGCCAAAATTAAACTATTTTTCGCTCTGCATAAATTCAGTTCTCTCCAAAAGTTTAGAAACATTTTCAGATTGTAGACCAACTGAATAGCTTTTATCTATAATTTGATAACCATTTATTTTGAAATGCTTCCTAGCTATGCACTATTTTTGGTAATCATTATAATTATAACGGAGACTACAAAAATATCATAAAAGCTATGTTTTGGACATTAATTACAATAAACATGGTTTTGAAGACTTCAGGATGTCAGATGCGGAATCTTATAAATGTGTCGCATTCATGAAATTGTTTTAATTTTATCAAAACTAGTACTAAGAGGTTTTACAAAAATGATTCTACAAATAATAATAATAAAAATTCATGTAGGTGATTTCTTTTGTCTCCAAACTTTTGGCGGCTAAAAGACACCATGAGAAGATAAACAATAATCCTGAGTATTCTTGTCTATCACCTTCACATGAACCTACTAGTCTGATGCTTGTGACGATTTAGGTTAGTGAAACTGTTAAATACTCATCCGTTTGTCAGGCTTATTGTCAGGCTAATACTCTTCACCCAAAGTATTTGATTGTTTTCTTTCCTTAAAGAATTTCTCTGCTTGTGTTTATTTGTTTGAATGACCCTAACAATTCATGTGTACACTCTTAAAACCTCATCTGACCTCTAAATAGTTTTATTTCTTAGAAAATCTGTTCAAAGTTTTATGAGTTTTAATGACTTTGCATTTCTTATGTTTTGTACATGTATACTTAACTGGAGTTTCTATTGTATACAATCTGCGTTTTAAATAACTCAGTGAACATTCATTATTGGATTAACCAAGTATAATATATCGCTCGAATTTGCAAAATTTAGTATGTGAAGCTTTTTAACCCGTTTTGTAAAAATGCTAATTCATTGTTGACACCCATTTATTCTCGTTTATAAATTAACATTTTTTTCTCAACTGTTAAAGTTTAAATAATTTCACGGAGATTGAATACACACTATCTCAATATCACGAATGTTAGAAGTCACCGTAAAATTATTCATGTTTTGAGAGTTTGGAAAAAACGAACTTGACCTAAAAATAATAAAATTATCGTTGGCCCAACGTCTAATGCATGTTTAACCACCGTTGGGCCAGCAGCCTTAATTTAGTACATATTTTATCGCATAAATTGGATTGCATAACAGGCATTACAATGCCTATACACATTCTCTCCATGGTCAAAGTATTACAACATTGGGCCAGCGATGAGTTAACGGTTGGGCCAATGTGGAGCCGATGAGCAAAATGAGGTTGGCCAAACGTTGGCTTCATTCGTTGGACCAACGAAGAAATATACCGTTTGAATCAGTACCAAAACAAAGAGCTTATAATAAACCCGGTAAATCTAATAAACCATCAAAATTTCAACGAAAGACAATACGAAAACCTCCAGCCCTATCTTCATATTAGAATTTCACACCACTTGAAACGTTGAAGAAACAATCTAATTTGAACAAAGATTCTGAAAATGACTACATTGAACTTCATGAAGACAATAATGAAGTATCTGCTAGCGATGATAAGCATGTTTATAATCATATAATGAAAACTTAGATGAGTATGATAGCTGTATGGTAAAATCTGAGAAAAAGAGAAACACTGCAAATCTTGAATAAATAATTATAGTTCCGTTAAAGATGAACTAGCGAACACTGAAAACGAAAGTGAAAACACTGCAATAGATAACGATTATGATACGTGTACGTCTAAAAAATATCAAAAAGGCGTAAATATGTCGTCAAATGATTACAACTCTTTGGTAGAGGTACAATGGGGTTCTGAAGGATATCAGTGAAACATTTAAAAATCTAAGTATTGATTACGTATTTATAACATTTCATAAGAACCAATGAACTCAGATGTTCGCAAAAATAAGTTTAAATATTATGTGTATTTATATTGCTGAATGTATATGTTTTCTACAAAAAAACCCGCCGTTATATGACCTATACAACGTGTTGCTACGGCGTTAAACCCAACAAACAAACAAACAAACTTTCTACAAAATCAAGTAAAAATGTTTTCATTTTTGTATTCATTGTGTTAACAATGAATACTCTGTTACCAATAGATTAATAGTGGTATTCCGATCGGAGTCCTATATTGACCTTTGTTGACCTCTATTTAATCAACGAAACCGAACAGCATACATATGCGGATAATTCCGCTTCAATAAAATAGTTCGCAAACAGTTCTTTTGTTTCATCGATCATCTGTGTATTCCTACGCGTCAATTTAATTACGCATTTGCTGACAGACATCGGAAGACAAAGGAATTGAAGGAAAGTACAAATGTACTCGAAACTAAATCTGTTTCCCTAAATGCAGTTTACAGTCATTCACATTATTGGAAGGAATTGTTTGCAAACAATTCCTTTCTATGTCAGCGCTCTCAGAATTTTGAAAAAGAACGAACAACACATAATTGAACTCTGTTGCGACCCAGAAAATAATATAGCAACAGAAAAATGTGTATACTATCAATTGCAGACGAGTTGAAAAAAATACAAATTTAAACAAATAGTACTTAAAATTATGATATTCTATGTTTTCACATTAATCAAACTTTATTCTATCTGTGTACGGAGAAAAGTTATTTTGTACATTGCGCATTTTTATATGTCATGCACTTGTATATGTATATAAATTTAGCTGTACTTACATTGTCGCGTCAGTGGCCTAGCGGTTAGCATGACAGACTACCAATCATGAGATCGCGGGTTCGAATCCTGGGCGCGTAAAATTAAGAGAATTTTTTTTTTGGTTTAGGCTACAAAAATTTGATCATGTTCGTCAGATTTACGCACTTAAAATTCAGAAAATGAATAAAAAATTTTTGCTCTAGTTACTTTTCACTTATAAAATGAAAACATCAATTATAAATGCAATGCACGTTTACCATAAACTTTATCTTAACACATGATCATCAGTTAAACACTGACGTAAACTTGATGTTTTCATCAACTCTACACAGCTCTAGTTATGTGACGTCATGTCCCCCTGGGCCCTGCTGTGTAAAAATAATTCAAAATACTATTTACGACAAGCAGGTAAGACGGGGTAGAATATTTAACATTATAATTGTTATTGCCCCAAAATACTCAACCGACTTATTTTGAAATAAAGTTGTATTTTGCATAACGTACCCCAAGACTATATTTATATACCTAAAGGTTTAGTCAATTTTTATTTTAGAAGGGTTCTGATGTAATTGTTTTCTTTCACATAATTTATGTATATTTACATGTTGCAGTTGTTTCTTGTTCAGTCTATATAGCATGGTTGGCATAAATGACAAGCCTGTATTTATTCACTTTAAAGTTTACCAGTTTGGTTCATTTTTATTTTATAGGGATGCTGACTCTAAAATCCTCATACATGATGGCTTAAGTAATCTTAGCAGTTGTTTGTTGTTTAGTTGTTCCCATATCATCCAAATAATATAGCTTTATTTATACTCAAAAAGTCAACAAGACTCGTCCATTTATATTTACGGGGGTGCTCAACTGGTACTCATTCTGGATTACTTAATTATATTGAGCAGTTGTATGTTGTTGAGTCATTCTCTTATTTACCCAATAACATTAAGACTTTACTAAAACACCAACATCAACAGGTTTGATCTATCATGATGTTAGCCGAGCTGATTCTAAATTGTACAGAAATATTGGAAGTATTTAATTAAAGGTTAATATTGAATGAATTCACTTAATGTATTAGCTATGCAGTATAGTAAATGCAAATGGAACAAAATACAGTCATTTATGATGCATGTACCTTATTAAAAGCATTTATGTATGTTAACAGCAAATAATCTTGCTTACAACAACCTGCAAAATAATCAAAACTATATGCCCTGTACCCCAATATCAAAATAATAAAGTTCAAGTAAGAACGATTTTGACGTATTTCATCTTTGAATGTACATGATTGTATCACATCAATATGCTGAATAAATGACCAACTGGTATAAACACTGAAAAGTTACTTATTATGCTTTTCTGAACTACATGCTATAATGTGATTTTCTGTATAAAGTTCATATTTAACTTGTGTTTTTCGATTTGTATAAAAATGCTCATGAAAATATCACACATTTATTTCTCGCCTTTCGCTCGCTTCTCAAAATGTTTTTTTTTCGCTGGCTCGCTCTATTTTTTGAGACAAAATTCATAGAACATATGATCAATTCATTGAGGCCTTAACGCCATAGCAACACATATTGTATAGGTTATATCACGGAGATCAATCCATCCACTCACTGTTCCTGAAAAGGCAAAATCTCTGGATCTAGCTGTTAACCAAAAAGAAATCGCATCGATGACTGAGAGGTAGGAGGGAGAATTACCGTAAAAATTATTTCATAACTAAGCTCAACGAAAGAATGCCCCGCCCGTGAATAAAACCTACGACCCCTCGATCAGTAGAATAATGGGCCTGTAAAATGAAATATGAAACACAGTTGACTATGAATGATAAGAAGGTAATGAGTGATATCGAAATAGTATCTTTGAACTCGTTGAAGTCATCAACATAATTAATGTTTGGAACATATATCACCTTTCAACTATTTTCCAAAAAATAACCCCATTCACTTGACGACATTAACCTCTTTGTTAAATCAGTTCATCGAATGAAAAAAAGAAATTTATCATACAATTAATTCTTAATAATATCTGTAAATCTTAACCTTCATCATTAAACACCATCAGTGCAGGTAAAATTAATTTCTAAGACATTTATGATAAGCAGAAATGGGGTTTAAATACATTACCTTCTGTTCAGTTACTATATAAATCATAGAATAGCAGCAGGGTGTTAGTCCAACTTTTCTAAAAAATGTGCACTACGTAGCACACATAACAGATAACAATGACATAGTTTTAAATCTCTCCTATATTAGAATTTTTTTGACACACAGACTAATTAAACAATGTGATAGTCATATTGTAACAGTTAATAGCTTTGACTAATTACAACAGTAGTCATAGTAATACGTGAATTCAATCGTTCAATAATGTAAATGACTCAAGCAGATCTTAATTGTGAAGAGAGTTTGAAAAAAAAAATGTAATCGACAGCATTAATAATTTCTACGGCCATTCTGTCTCCTTCCCCTGATTCTAAGTCATGTAGGACAGTCGTCAGTCACTGACGAAGAATGCACCCAGTAGTTTGTTAACAGCTAAATCCTGAGATAAAGCTTCTTCAGGAACAGTGAGTAGGTGGACTGACCGCTGTGATATAATCTATATAAGGTGTTGCCACAGCATAAAACCCAACAAAAATTGAATAAATCTAAACACAATGAATACCCCAGTACTTTCAGTGCTTTGATTTTGTATTTTAGTTATCATTATTGTGTTTATCTAGATAATTTCATTTCGTATATTCAAACATGATTCGGAGTTTATTCAAAAATAACATAAGCATGTTCTAATATTATAATATATTTATAACTCACTGCTCTGTTTCTATTTTTTGTGTTTGTATATTTATGCATGCAACGATGTCAAGTGAATGATGGTTAAAAGTTTTTCACCAAGACACTTTGTTATTATAGTATTATTGTTTTTGTTTGTTCTTAAACCTTTTGGGGCAAGTGAGAGTTGTACCTTAGAACCTGGTTTAGCCCCTCAGTGGCAATTATTTCGTCACTGTCCGTTCCAAGGTGGAAAAACTCATGAGATCCATGTTTTTGTTAATTAAATAAATTGGTTTTTTTCTGGCATTTGTCAATAAAATTGTACATTTCTTGGATAATTGTCAGTAAAGTTATACAATTTTAGGTTGATAAACATGTTTATTTATTGAGTGTTTGTCAATAAATTACAATAGTTTATAATAAAGTGTTATTGCTTGATAGTTGTCAATAAAGTTATATATTTCTTTACCTTTGGATAATAAAATTATTTATTTCTCGGGTGTTTGTCAATGAAAATAAGTCAGGTAATTTCGATGTATTTTATTGTTTTATAGTGGAGTGATAAGACAACCCATAAAACTGTCAAGACCGTCACCCCAGAGAGCAGTATCGTCGTGTCTCTCAACACTCACCCATACCTTGTCACCTGTAACTAAACGTGCAGCGATAGTAGTAGACCCTTGGTCATGAGGAGCACCACGTCCATCCGCAATAGCTGATGCCATCTCTTGACCATTCTTCTTTATGAACACCATAGTTGAATCTTGTGTTGAGATACCCATTATGGACACAGAGAAAATATACACGCCATCAATAGGTGCAATAAACAAACCATGGGTTTCAATGTATCCACCACCCATATTAAGCATAACATTATCAAACACGACAGTTTGATTAATATGGTAATGAGCGTGTACTCCACCAGATAATGTGGCATGGAAAGCAACGGTTTCACTACCGTCTAACACAAATCTTGATTTTCTATTGAATTCTGAAAAAAGAACAATTAATGGTATTAATACCGATTTCTTGAGACCACGTTCCAATCCAACATCACGATGACTAACGACGAAAATGATTCTAATTTTGAAATTATGGGAGATGTAACTAACATCCAAAAGTCTTTTGAATACATCAGATGTAGACATTTTCTTTTAATATACGTGTATATAAATATAAAAAAACAAGTATATGTTTCTATTTACCTCGGGTTGTTTTCACATAAATGATACGACTGGGTCGTTTCAAGTCGAGAAACAAAAAGGAAAAAAAATGATCAAAAATTTAACGTATCACATATGGTGGATAATTTTAGTTTAAGCAGTATGGATTTAGGTTGAAATCGGACAGGGTTGACTAAAACGATGATCACTTTAAAAGTCACACGTGACTGCGGAAATCTATAACTTACTATTGCGTAGACTAGATTGTACATATTGTTCTGTATTAACCAGATATTTCCTTAAACCGTCAACTTCCTGTTGTAATTTAAGTATTTCCAATGCACGATGACCATCATTTGTCTTCCTTGTTTCAAGTTCTTTGTTTTGTCTTTTTAGTTCGAGATCCTGATTGTTACCTGAAATTGAAAAACAATGTACAGTTACATATCAAATTATAAAAATCTATAAGCTCAACACTCTTAATATGTAGGGACATATTTCTTCTGAAATTGAGTAATTGTATACATTTCGTCTGCTGCAATTGATTTTTATAAGATTATTATACGGTCTGTTATTTTTCTTGTACGGCCTAAAATTAATTTACTCATATCTCTTTTAGAATGCAACTCCCTAGAAAGTGACAGTTTAAATCATTAAAATGAGCGAAAAACAGTTTCAATAGATTTAATTCGGAACTCAAGTTGACGGGGTTTCCCAGCTGAAAAACTTTGCACCACATTTACTCGTGTCGAGCAAAGATGAAATAAATATGAGCATACTAAGAACAATAGGATTTAATCTCTGTTGTGTGCTTTTCAGTAATACAGTGCAAAAACATTTTTACAAGGATGCATCCGATAAAAATAGTTTTCGGCTGGAAAACTCAAGTTTTTAAATTCAAGTTCCAAATATGAACTATTTGATCAAACCAATTCTAAATTCTGCATTTTAGGTACCTGAATGCTTTCCTCTACAAAATTAGAAATCAGAACGTTGAATCCAAGCAAACATGAAAGCAAACATGATAGCAATGATCAAAGAAATTAACAATTACCAGGGCTTTGTACCATGAATCAGTGAAAAGGTAACTAAACAACTTTTTCAATTTGAATGTAAATTAGGCACAGCTAATAAATCATCTAAAGACTAGTTTCATTATGAAAAATTGTCTTACATTTTTTCTCTAAAGATTCTATCCTCGCCAACAACTCTTCATTGGAGACAGAAGCCACACACAATGTGATGGATGAAAACACCACCACCACTGCTAATACTGCATTCATGTTGAAGAACATATTACTGGTGTACTCACTTTCTGTAGTTAGTGCTTTAACACTTTAAACTATGTCGTCTTATCTCTGAGTCGTGAACTTTAATTTGTAAAAGTAAGATCAAATATCTATGATAAGAAAATTCGTCTGTACTGAACTTTTAATTTATTAGAGCTAACTCGATATTTATGATAAGAAATCACTATATTACATATTGAATTATCTCCCTTTGATATCATTTCCAAGATTTCCCAAATATACTTTTCAAAATTAAGTTTCAAAAGGCTTTCCTTGTCGTACAAACAAACAATCCATTACAACGAAATGTTAATGTGCATAGAACAGAAGGAATGATTCTATGTTTGCATATTTCATCAGTGATGAAATAATCATCACACGTCAAATTTTTTGTTGGGTTTACGCCGTGGACACACATTGTATTGGTCATATTCTGACGGTCAGTCAACCTACTCACCGTTGCTGGAAAGGTTTAATCTCTGAATTTGCTGTTAACCAGTTACTTGGCATATACTTCCGCCAGTGCCTGACATCTGCTCTACATGATAAGGAATCAGAGGGAAAATGACCGCAGAAATAAAATACATCCAGTCTCTGACGGAAGCTTGGAAAAAATAAAAAGTAAAGATCAACTTACAGTCAAAACATCTATTTTACTAGTTAATTCAACATAAAAATGATAAAGCAAAACATAATAGCTTCTTTCATTATCTATACTATTAAATTTGCGAGTTTCCTGTTTTGTGGAAGAAACTGCGCAGCTTTGAATAAATCTTTTGTTTGTCGCTGGAGCACCTATGTACCGGCATATCAAGTTGACAATTCTTTTTTGACAAAGCCTCTTGATATTTGCAAAAACTGCCAAAAATCAACAAAAATAGTGGGTTTTTTGTGTCTAAAAATAGTTCTAGATAAAACTAAAAATAGACCAAACTCCCCGCAGCAGTTATTTCCCTTTATTGTCATTACCTAAAGCCCGTGCTTGCACGGGCTCCCATCTAGTGGTATTAATATATACTCGTATATGTTGCAATTCTCAATAAAGAAAACCGAAATAAATGTCTAAAACTTTTAAATAAAATATACACTATGCATGAAAAAATAAATAGTGCAGATAGAGATACACAAGTACACTGTTTACTCACAATACATTTCGCGAATAATTTGTTGAGAGGTTCAGGGAAGTTTTAAATCATCAAGTTAGATATTTGTGTTTGATAATAAATCATATAAGACAATTAAAAGACACACAGTATAACTGAACTATCTGACAACTATGTAAGAAATCTAAATTGTTTCAAAGCATTCATGCTAAATACTCGATAGGAATGCTTTCATGGATCCTCATGGCAGTGCAGTGTTCTCTTTCCATAACATAGAAATTTCTACCCTTTGCAAATAAAAATTTCTACGGACGATTGGCATTCCAGATTTAAGAATTAATGTTAGACTGATCTACATTATAGTCCAAGATCCCAAATCGTATTTATGTACATAAAACATAAACAAATGAAAAAAAATGATAATACCAAAATATCAAGTTAAAATTAAAAAAAAAACAGATTCATTTGAAATATACACAATAGCTATATAAAAATACATTGAAAAACAAAAAAAATATAACATATTATACATAATATAATAATATTATTTCTAAAATAAATGTATATACATGTACATATATTTGAATGGCAAGCAAACACTTAGATAATTTAAGCTATCACAGTTGAAACCATAGTAATGCATTCTGAAGTGAAGTCAGTAAATGCAATATATCTCATACACATATATATTGTACAACTTGAGTTTATGTTAGTTTATTATACAATGTACATCAATGAAGACAAAATAGAATACATCATTTTTTGTTTATATCAGGCAGAAAAAATCATTTATAAACCATATGTAGAGAGGAAAAATTAAATATATAATATTAAGATAAAATAGTTATGTGAAATGTGTCGAGATTCGAACCCACAGGCAACAAAAGTGAACTTATCACTTTCCCGCACACTTAACCTCTTGGCTGTCAAGAATTTAGAAAACGTGTGCTAAAATAAGACTAAGTAAGCAAAACATGATTCGTAAAACAAGCTGCTCACCCTCTTAACCGACCTTTGGAAAGTCACAGGTCGTTGTCGAACTATACTAAAGATCAGTATTAATGAAAACTTCATACCACAATCAAAGTAGCAGAATTTGTAGACATGTCGACCTATTCTTTATCACAGTGGCATTTTTCTATACAGATATGTTCTTATACTCATATGACTTAACAAAATTTTACATATGTTTATTAATTGGCATAAAATTTGTGAATAATTATCAATATACAATTAAAAACTTTTGCTTCATATTTTATAATTCATCATGCATTATGCTGAATTAGTCTCCCTCACATAATGACAAAAATTGTTTTTTACGTACCAGCATTAACAAAACATCAATTCAAATTTAGTAGAAATAATGACAAGTACTTATAGGTCTACATTTATTATCATACAACTAGAAAGTAGTAATTAAACCTTTATGCGTATTTAAATTGAAAGAAATACTAGTAAAATGCAATATAGACATTACAAGAGATATCATGAATTTCTTCAAAACCTTAATTTTAAATGACATTATAATAAAGAAATTAAAAGAGTTTATTAAACATATGTAAACTGTACACAACTTTTTAATAATCTTTTCATTCATTAAATTTAGTCAAACTATCGTTAATCTTCATCAGATTCCACTACTATTCTATGCATTTGACCTCCTTCTACATGATGTGATCTGGTAGAATGTACATCGGATACGTTCCTTGGTGACTCTAGCTTCTCAGCACTGTAGCTTCTCTTCTTTCTTCTTCTCTCTCTCTTCCTCTCATGTGATTTCTCCCTGTCAAATGATCTTTCCCTGTCATGTGTCTCATGTGATCTTTCTCTATCATATGACCTTGGTCGTTCAAATGATCTTTCTCTGTCATGTGACCTGTCATATGACCTATCATGATCATGTGACCGTTCACTTTCAAGATGAGAACGTGGTGTTCTAATGACAATTTGTCTGGAAGGAGAAGCTTCCAGGAAATCTTCATAATGAGACGGTTCAACCTTGAAATGTATATAAAATACAAGAAATTATGAAATAACACATCTGACAAAAATGTCATAAAAACAAATGTAATAGTACAGAACATGTATTTAGCTGTACATCAGAATATTGCAAGGGTTGTTCGGAAAGTTCGAAGACTCTCCAATAAATCCGGTTTCCTTCTTCTGATAAATTTAAATTAATTGTGTAAATACCTGTATATACAAATATGAGCATGTGTCATTATAAAACCCTCACGGAAAGTTTCATTTAGAATTTTCAATTCAAATAAATAAACCACACAACAGCTCCACAAATTTAAACTCAGTTTAGGTTTTTACCGTTAAAACAACTAATTTAGTCTTCATAAAAGTCTACATACAATGTTTGTGGTATTTCAGCAATGGAAAATGAAAACTATTTTAAAAAAGTGACTCTTTGCTCTTACCAGCATACCAGGATCACACTAACTCTACACATAAATTTAACACATTAAACAAACAAATTCAACAAACCTTCATTCTAGGTTGTTCCAGAGCAGATGATGGTCTTATTATAACTTGATCAGGTGGTAAAGATTTAAGTTTTTGTGGCATTGGAGCTAAAGCTTTAGGTAATGGACCTCTTCTTGGTTCATACTCCTCATAGTCATCATCTCTATTGTATTGCCTACGTTCTGACGATTTTCCACTACGACGTTTCTTTCTTTGCTTACGTTTAGCATGTTGATTTCTAAAAATAGATATTTCTTTATTTCAAAGAAACACTTTATTAAAGAAAAACATCTCTTTCATTGTATTTTATTCTGCATTTAATAAAATACAATGTGTTGGACAAGACTATCAATTAAAAAATTCAGAGTTTAAAAATCTCTATTCTTTAAAATGTGTCATTTAAAGGTGCAAATCTAGAATTGGTAGACACTATCACATATTTACATTTACATTTATGGTCTCATATTAAATTGACTACAGCGTGTTTTTAAAAAAAATGTCACTGTGACACTAGTCGTTCTGATTAAAGTAAAATAATGAACGTTGACCAATAAAACTTTGGCTACATGTATGTATTAAATGACATAAAATATCCTACATGTTTGAAAATATATTTATGCAATATAGTTGGAGTATATCATGTGTATTACACTGTTTTAGCTCAAACTTTGGCCTTTTGAAATGAGTCTTTCACTATAAAAATATTAATTTTATTAGAAGGATTACAAAATCAGATATAGATTAAGTCACTTTATGTTGTTGCCTGTAGTTAGTTTCTATAACACCAATTTGACAATTTTAATTCATTATTAGCCAGTTGTTTTATTTTAAATGATTCCAAGATGCCCCCTGAGTCATTTTCTATATACTTGATTAACTAATAAAGGTATTAAAGTTAAAAAAATAAGCATGAAAAATAATTATTCATGTGCCTTTTTACTGATATATTTTCATTTTATATCGCATAATTGTAAATATAAACTATGAAGGGAATGAAATTCTCCTTAAAGCTTGTTTACCAAAATGCACCTGAAAGGACATTCTCAGTCCATACGGAACAGCACAAACAATCTTATGCATTAAGTTACGAATACTATCGAGGGTTTTACTGCACATTTAAGTCTTAAAGCTTTATGTGTCATACTTTAACAAAATCATTTTAATATGCATAGTTTACCCATAAGCCTCTACGTCCATGTCACCATAGTAATGAGCATCTCGAGGTGATGATGTCATAGGATCTCTTGGTGTACGTGCTGCTGATCTTGACAGAGATGCATTCAAACTTTGTCCACCATTCGACATATACAAAGATTTCTTCGTCACTCTGAAATATTCAGATCTCTTATTGAGACTTTATGTCTGAAAACATTCTAAACAGTTGAAAGCTTTTGCAATCGAGTCTGTTATCTTTTCTAACCAGATACTAAACCAGTAGCAAAGATTTGTCCTAGCTAAGGTAAAATAATGTACAATCAAAGAGATGATGATTATTATAGTTATTTGCTTTTTTCTACGATTTATTAAGAAACATTTTGTAAGCCATGTAAACAAATTTGTAAACCAAATAGTTGAGCCATACAATTTAACAACCATTGATATATAGCTCAATAGATTACATATCTATATGAAGCTCCTCATGTAACAAAGTAAAAATTTGCTACATGAAATGGGAGTCTAGTACTATTTCATTCATTGTTAAATGGCCGTGTAAAATGTTCACTTCAATTGACTTTAATACTTGACCATGAGTATAAAATTAAAACCTATCATATTATCGTTAAACAAGAAAAGGTACATACTTTCCATTCATTTTTTCACTGAATACAGGAACATGTATTGATATTTCAGTTTTCACGGAGCCAGTCTCATCAGATAATGGTGGTTCAACTATAGGCATTCTATCTAATGGTCGTCCTTTCTTCTCACGTATATCCTTCAAGTTATAACTAACAAACTGCATTGTAGGATCACCATATCTAAAATTAATGACAATTATGTAAAGATTTTGCCAACAATTATTGTATTCATCATATTTCAAATAAATGTTTATCTATATTAGATGCACACACTGCTAATTTTTATATAATTGTTATTCTTATGATATATATTTTCGTTGCATTTTACAATTATTTATCATATTTAATCATGTTATGTACAGGTTTGGCTCGTAAAACTTTTTGTTTTATCATTTCTTCTTAAACCTTTAACAAGAATATGACATTTTCTGCCATTACGAGAAACAAGATCAAATTTTCATAAAACTACAGAGCCCCTTAAGTGGCATTTTGGAAAAATCATGTTATATTTTTACAATAATTTCGTTTAAACATAACATTTTTTTTCGTTTGTAAGGAATAAATATTTACATTTTTCAAAACAAAAACATGTTACATGTATATTATTTCTGTTTTTTTTTTCCAAATTATGATGTTTCTTTTTTATTTCATCTAACATTTTTTTATTACAAACTACTAATTTGTTTTTTTATCCTTTCGTTTTTACAAAATATAATTTCCTTTAATAATTTGGTATTACAAATGTATTTTGTTTAAATGATATAATAATTTAAAAAAAAAGAAATAATGTTTTTTTGTATGAAAATAATTATTTGAAGAAACATAGTTTTTTTATTATAGAAAACAGATTTTTTTTTAACAGTGTTTAAACGAAATAATTTTATTTTGAAAAAGATATTTCAAACGTCACATTAGCATATTTAATGAACTTACTTTCTAGCATAGTAACCATCTTTAGTAAGAGGTGATACAACTTGTTTCTTCTTAGATAGGCACGGTACTTAAATAAAATAAATCAAATATAATTATGTTTGGTTTAATTTAATATCATGTAAACACAGATAACAAAGGGCACTTCTATTACTAGAGCTAACAACCCTTTTACAAGGCTGACAATGTCTCTATTTACCTTTTAATGGCGAAAAATACATTATCTTTCATAACAGGGTGTAACTGTCAAGGGTGGGATTAGAATATGTCTTCCTTTGGCACACCGGATTCGCATTTCGGTACGGAGCCTACTGCACCTCTAACTTGGGTACATATATATGATTAAATCACACATAATGACATCAATTAGTTCTAAACGCAAATATATAAACAATTTAATCAATAATACGATACAATACAATTTTAGTTTTAATCAGGTAAAGAAATATGCACTTTGTATGAATATATGAAAATAATGCCACAAGACTAACACCTGCCAAAATCAATACTCGATTCCCGAAGCCTTTGTTTGTTCAAACAGTACAAAATCATTCAAATAAAGTCTTAAATTGTATATATTTAAATTAATTTACCACTGTATTTTTGTTTGTGTGGTTTAACGCCGTAGCAACACATTGTATAGGTCATATAACGGCGGTCAGTCAACCTACTCGCACCTTCTGGAATCAGTGACTTGCAACTACCCTAAATAATTAAAAATAATTGGTCGGAGGGAGAATGGACGTATAAATATTTTCATGACCTAGCTCCAAGAAAGTATGCCCCGCCCGAGAATCGAACCCCACAACCCCTCGATCAGTAGACTTGCGTGCTACTAACTGGGCTAGCCGGGCGGTATTTCATTGTATTGTGTAATGTGCAGTTGTAGAAAGGCCAACAACAAAAGTAATCTCTATGCTAGAAAACTTGCTGACAGCACATATGGCATTTTCACACTAATGCCATTGTTCTGCTTATCAATAAAAACTGGTTTCACGGAAAATTTTTCGCAAATTCGTAGATTTCTCATCGTCTTAATGTTAACTGATCCCTCCATCACAAGCCTTGTTGTACTAGCCAAGCATTCCTTCTTTCATGATGCCTTTAACAACTTAAACCCACATCTTGTCGATCAGCAGAACTGCATACTACCTACTGAGTCAGCCACACGGTCTATACGCCAAATCTACTTACATATTTCCTTACAACAACAGAAGCAGATAATTAACATTATGATGAGTATAAACAAGAGTACACCGAGTACTATAGCAACAATAACACCAACACTTAGACCAGTATCTTCAGTGACAGCATCAATATTGGCTGAAACAAACAAACAAACAAACAACATATATAAATGATAAATAAATCTAACTGTTAATTTAAGAAAAGAATCAATGGAATGATATCAAAATTTCAAATAGTAAGTTTCCATGTAAAAACCACATGACCATGGTCATTACAAAATCATGCAATTTTTAATGATTGATATGTCCCTAATTCTTAATTTTAAGATCAAAGGCCCCTTCACTAAAACCATTTCGCTTTCAACACTATTGAATTTGATGGTCCTAATAGTGGTATTGCATTTTATTCAAAAACAGAATGATGTAAATATAGTATTTAGGAATTTAGCACTGAGCTAGTAAGATAAAGTTTCTTGCTCAAGGCAAGTTTTGGATGCGATATGAACCAACACATGTTTGGCTATCAAATGATTACCAGTCCAACATTGAAACCACTCAGGCACAGTTAATAGAAAAACAACAAGTTAACATTTTTTTTAAATTTAACAATTGCTATTAATAGAAGTTAAGTCAGACAATAAAAATATACTTATTGCTATATTTACACATAGAACAATGCAATCACATTGCCACAATAAAATATAACCGTATTAACATAAGTGTTTATTTATCAGTTATTGATTGAAAAAATATAGAATTATGCTGATGAACTTACGACCAACAGGAACCTGAGTAGTTGTCAGAAAACTTTCTGGAGCTACAAATATAAAAAAAAACATAAAAATAAATACAATGTATGTAAAAAATCAAAGTTGAAAATTTTATCAGAAACATCAACATCCAAAATATACAGACATACAACTCTGTCAAGTGGGAAAAGTTCTAGATATTTTAACTATTACAAAAAGGACACTACAAACAAAGAACAAAAGCAAAACCATTGCCACTTAGGTTTAAACCAAGTTCTATTTATATTTATTTATTGGATTTAACGCCGTATCAGCACATTTTAGGTCATTTCACGGCGTCCAGCGCATCTAACCTAGCTTTCCTGGACCTTTGTCTATAACCAGTACTCACCTACCCTTCCGTAGGCCGGAAACTTCTCAATATTATCTAATCAATGGAGGAAAATTGACATTATTGTCTAATTTTCATGGAAGGGTACCTCCCAGGCGTGGGATTCGAACCCGTACCCCACCTCGGGACAGGAGATATCCGAATCCCGGCGCGCTACCAATTGCGCTATCGACCCGGGTAAACCAAGTTCTAAGGTGTATCAAACTCACATTTTCCCCCAACAGATTCATGTAAGAGTCATGTGTAAATTTATCCACAAAATCATGTATTTGTATACATGAACTCATATAGAAAATACAATAATATATCTTACAGGAGCAGTGCAGTATTACAGATCATTGATTAAAATCATAATCTATGAACAATTTGGAATTTTTCAATATTGGTTGAGTTTCAAAATACCAATTTTATTTACCATAGTAATTGACAACCGTTTTAAAAATCTTATCAAGCATAATATCACTTTTACAAGATCATAACTTAATAAGTAACATGTCGATTAAATATGTAAATTCACAACTTCATTTTGTTAAAGGACAAACAGTAATTGCTGAACGTATTAATCAAAATTGGGGACAAATGATCAACAGATATCACTTATTTGTATTTGCCACAACTCTGCTTTGTTTCAACTTGCTGACCATATCTAGTTAAATTTAAAAAGTTATTCCACTTCTTTTCAATATTCTATACTTACTGTCACATGCTGAAATATCTGTTTGTCTATCTTCAGCAGTAGTTAATGATCCAGGGCAAGGTATACACGTAGGTTGTCCAGCTTGATCTTGATAGAATCCTATTGGGCATGACAGACATGTAGTGGTGGACGTCGAGTAATATTGTCCTGGTAAACAATTGGCTGAAATATAACACAATAAATACTAAGTAATGGATAACATATAATATTGTAATGACTTGAATGTATTAAGCATTGCCTTTTCTATAACTACACATTTGTTCACAAACACAATCACAACAACTTGTCTGTGAGACAAAGTGTAACAGTTAACCCTTGTTAAATATGCTAAAAGGTGAAAACAAGGAAGGTTCATTTTCGGGATCATCAATATACCAACCTTACTAGAAACAATACAGGCGACCCAAAACCTCTGAACTTTTTTAGGTGTCGATATAAGATTAATATTTGGGTATACTAAGGCATAATTTACACTTTTAAGTTTTGTAAAACATGTCTATATAGTATTAGTCGCAATGTTAGATTGTGCAACATTACAAGTAAAATTATTGGGAAGTACTCTAACTTCTCCCAACAAAATGGCACTGTTAAAAGGAAACGCAAATGGTAAGACCATGATTTATCCTCGTTACTAAATATATTTGGTAACAATAAAGGACATACAATAAGTAATAAATTTATTTCACAATCTAGCAATAAATTTTGAATAATGAATAGTAATCACCATTAAATGCTTACCAACACAATAAGTTGAAGATGTAGCACCATCGGTTAAAGTAGTCTGGGATACTATACACGGTTCACATAAAGATAATAGGTTTATAGTACTTTCTCTGTATGTTCCCTTTGCACATCTAACACAGGTATGTATATCTTGATTATAATAGGTTCCTTTACCGCACTTAACTACAACATAATCATCAATATTTGTAAATTTAATGAGCTCATAAGCTGCAATTACATCCTGACCACCTTACATACAGCGCCATCTATAATTATGGTTACACTTGTAAAAAGTTGGATCTTTTATTCATACAATAAAATTTCATTTCAGACGTATTTTATAATAGTAATAATAGATTGTAACATTTTAGAAACAAAATTCAAACATCCAAAATTCTAAGATTTGTTTTGCACATTGATAATTTTCTCAAAGCCAAACATTTGGTTTTACTAATATAAACTCTTCTAAAAAATTATACTTATAATATAATCAAGTTTGGGGATTAAAACATTTCATATTTTGCTCGTGATCATGCAACAATGTAAACTAAATATTCAGCAAATGCTATATACTTGTATATCAGTACTAACAAAAAACCCCAAATAATTTTATATTTTCAACCAACATTCACTATAAATAGCTTGTGCAATCACTACATGCTTTATGTTAATATGGTAGCTGTTTTATAGAAGAAATAAAGAAATTAATAATGTCAAATATGAAATAAGTAAATAAAAGACGATATCGGTTACTAAGACTCAGTCTCAGCAAAATAAAGCCACGTAAGCTTAAAACAATTGATCTAATTACAATGTGTGAATCGTCATCTAAAACGTCAATGAATACAGTGACAAGTGTCTAACCATGACTATGTCTTAAGTTCAAACGATGATTATCATATACATTTAACTCATAATGTATGGCAGTTGAAATATTTAAACATAAACAAATTATATACTAACCACAATTCTCTCCTGACATCATGTAGCCAACTGGACAAGTTGACATATTCCCAATATTTATAGATGTAAGGTCTGGTGAAATCATCTGCATAAAAAGGTAAAAGTTAATATAAAACATTGTTCCCTTTCAGTGACTTCCTTTATCACAAGGGCTGTTAGTTAACTATTTCACGTAAGGGATTTTTCTACATTCAATTCTGAAGGAATTATTTCTTGGCAATATTACAAGAGATATCATTGTCTATAAAACTAAAAGCACATATAATTCCTTGCATAAGAAAGGATTCTTAAATAATTCGACTAATTATAGAGGAATGCCACTTTTAAGTACTAAAGGTAAACTCTTAACATGTATTATTAACATTTACTTTAACAAGTGGGCTGAGGAATATATATTGTTTATGCATATATATATACTCAGCAAAATAAAAAAAACTTTACATGGTGTTTAAGTGGGCATAATTTGAGTTTCCGTCGGAATATCTAAAAAAAAATTAATGCATTTTATTCCTTGAAGACATTGCATCACTTTAGTTACATTTTTGTTGATATAACTTGTACGAACCATGAATACGACGTAAGAGTTTAACCTAGGGGTCAGAATGAAAAATACAGGAATTAAAGGTGATGGTGAACAAAAGTTTGGATGCGTTGATTATTTTTATTTGAGTCCTTAATGTTGTTTAGAACACCTCAGTAACGTGTGTGCCCCCCATATCTGGCAATACACGCTCTAACTCTCCGCCTCATGGAGCGTACGTAACGTCTAATTAGGACGTTAGGCAACGCCTGCCATTCCACCTGCAGTGCATTAGTGAGGTCGTTCACGCTGTTTATATGGTGGTTAGCCCTTACTCTTCGTCCAAGTTCATCCCAGATATGTTCAATGGGATTCATATCTGGGGAAAGAGCGGGCCATGGCAAGACGTTGACGTTGTTACGCGCCAGAAAATTGGTTGTCAAGCGGGCAGTATGTGGCCTTGCATTGTCATGCTGGAAGGTTAGTCCAGGACCATGAGCCTGCATGAAAGGTACTAGAGTATTCGTGAGAATATTCACGTAACCTTGTGCATTCAGATTACCGGGGACTACCACAAGTTGTGTCCTTTGATCCCCATAATTCCACCCCATACCAACACACTTCCCCCACCAAACCTGTCCCTTTCCCTGATGCAACATTGTGCGAATCTTTCATTTCTGCGACGATAAATTCGCACCGTTCCGTCGGCATGGCTAATTCTGAAGCGAGATTCGTCACTGAAAATAACTCTTCCCCACTGGTTACGTGTCCAGCGATCGTGACGTTGTACCCATGCCAACCTGGCGACCCTATGGCGGGGTCTCATTATCTGCCCAGTATAAGGCCTGCGGGCACGAATTCGAACATGAGATTGCCTTAGGCGGTTCCGTATGGTTTGGGCACTCACACCAAATTGACGAGCAGTAGCTGTAGCTGGCAAAAACCTATTACGTAGATGATTTAAGCCGATGATGCGGTCGTCCCTAAGTGACGTCAGACGTGGTGCAACGGGTCTCGGGCGGTCATGTACGGACCCAGTATTACCGAACCGGGTGCTAAGGTTATGAATGGTTTGCCGAGAGCAACCAAAGTGCTGCGCAACGTCCATAATCCTGGCACCCGCTTGGAGCATCCCAATAGCCTGATTTCTTTGATTTTCAGAGAGCCGTGGCATTGCTTCTGAAAGTCGTAAGACTAAACAAAAGTGCTTTTTCTTGGTTTTAAAAACAAGCAAACGTTTCTGTGAGAAAAGTTTTACTCCACATGACTTGAGATTGTCTGTGGCGTGGTCGGTGTAAGAAACCGGAAATGGCGGATTAAGTCGCTCGTGGAGCATATAACTGCACGAAATTTTCGGATTTGTGTAGTACATCAAAATGCCAATAAGATTAGATAGTTTTGTTTATTACACATAATGATTTAGCAACGAAATTCAGGTTTACACAATGTAAAGTTTCTATATTTGCTGAGTATAGAATCTACAGGTGATTAAAGACGGTCTTTGTAAATAATCTTATCAATCTGTAAACACATCTGAGAACTGCCTCCAAGGTTAAGACTTCAAAGTCATTGAACCCTTTAAACCACTGCAACCTCATAGTCTTACTGATGACTGTTGGGTTCAACCAAGCTTCTGAACATAGTTGTTCATGTTAAACACTTGCTGGTGAGTGAGGTAGTACGTGAGTATCTTAGCAACAATAATTAGCTGAAGAAGTTTGCTGAAAAAACTCTGACTACTGAAAACTGGAATAAAAAGGACGCTTTGACCGCTTACCAAAATATTTTCAGAGAAGTATCACTATATGTATTGCAAGTACTAGGGATAAAGATAAACACAGAATCACATTAATCAGTAATAAATATGTCTTACTAATACAAAACACAGAGAAGTGATATCCACAATGATAGGGTTTAAATATACACCTGCAATATGAAAAAGTTGTTGCAATGCAGCAAAAAGAATCATCTATGACTCAATCTTCGTAAACAGATATCATATAGACCTCAATCATTTAGGATTAGCAAGCAGAAAAAATAAGTTAAATCAAATTGCCCATGCCATTACATTATGAAACAATATTACCTATAAAATTGAATGTGACATACACACATCCGTTAAATAAACGTTAAACAGGTAATAATCATATCTATAATAAAACTAATTACCGTGTCATTATTATTAGCATCAGAATATGTTGTTGTAAATACACCAAAGTCGCCCATCATTAGTTTTAATAATGTATCACTAGACACTGTGACTACAGTAAACTCGTCGGTATATGACAATGTTGACCTTAATTGTAAAATACATTATTTAAGATAATATCAAAATAAAACACATTCATGACAGTGTATTGTATTTATATCTGTATACTGCCAACCCCTCTCTCGAGTGTTACAGGCAGGATTTAGTGCACGTCGGAAAGTAAAAAGTAAAGAAAAAGTTTAAAGAGCCTGACAAATAGTTTTGGCAGGAACAGAAAGTAACAGTAACAGTAAAAACAATAAAGTAAAAAGAAAAGAAAATAATAAAAACAATGAATACTAGACTAATACTGGATCTTTACCACGGTCTGCTTGAATTGTACAAGGTCAGTGCGGGTTACTATATTTGCCGGGGAGACGGTTCCATAGGGCGATACTTTGTGGGAAAAAAGAGAATTTGTGGTAATCGGAGTTTACATGTAATTGTCGGAGGGCAAGTGGGTGCATATGTCTTGTTTGTCTAGTAGGTACTTGTATGTAAGATGGGAGGCTGATAACTACAATATTGTGATAGATTTTGTAAAACATAATGAGTCTTGAGTATAATCTACGGTATTCTAGAGACCTCCAACCCAGATCATCCTGCATGGCTGTTACACTCGATAGAGGGGAATAGTCTTGTTTTATCTATCTTATGGCACGTCTCTGGATTGTAATGGTTTCATACTACAATACTTTTACAATCTCAACATTCATTTCATCTTGACAGGGGTATATTTTTGCTCAATAAATTGGAATAATCAAAGTCCATTTTCGATATTACCTCAAAGAGATCTGCAGTATGCTACAATACATGAGTACATGTATTTGAGACTGTTGGTTTTCACCCAAGGAACCTGAGTTTAATTCAAGGATCAGGTACCATATGTAGCAGAAATACAACACAGCTCGCTTTTACAGCTACATGGTATAGAGTCCAATTATGACTCAGTAGGAAGTGAGTTTAAATCTCAGTTAAGACCATGACCTTTAATCAGTATACACATGTTCTAACACAAGTGCATAGGTATACCAGACACAAAAAGCTTCCTATGGGACAGTTCATTTACATGGTGTTATAAATAAATATTTGTTCAAATTAAAACAAAAATGTTTATAAAAATGTACAACTGCCATAGCAGATTAGACAAGTTTTTTCAGACCAGCAGAAAGGAAACCTCTAATAAAAGAAGAAGATTTTAGGCATAAATAAATAATTAAAAAATGCGATTTATAGCCCTCAGTCAAGATGTTACACACTCGCCAACATTTAACTATTACTCTTGGGACATCAGAGTACTGGAATTCATACATCAATCTCACCTGGGAGACTGTTTTACTGCATTTGTTATGCAATCTAAACACGACTTAACTTAATCATGTCACACACCCTCTCAAAAATCATCATTTATCATGGCTGAAGTTACAATCATATGCACATTTCTTGCTTAAAACGCAATGCTCCTATGATTGAAACCTCACAACTTTCAGAATTTTTTATGAACATCCAATCGCTGGATCTAAGATTGGAAAAGACACAAATGCAAAAAACAACATCATTGCATATACTTACTTTATATATCCTAAGTCCATATTAACATTGATACTATTACCATTACAAGTGAATAGTGAAGATGCGATAAGATTACTACAGTCATCACCACTAGTACATAGTTTACTGTCAGGATGAAGCATACTATTCAAATCATTGAAGTTAGTTCGAACATTATTTCTGTAACCATTTAATATGTCATCAGTACACACACCATTGTCTTCTATCATTGCTCTCAATGATATTGATACATTTCCAAGTAACCCAATAGATTCTAAAAATACAAATGTTATGTTACTTCTTTGAAAGTGTTACGAAACAGTATATTTACACGTTTGCATTGTTCCTTGTTTTGGTTGGGGTTAACGCAGTAATTAAACATATTACAGCTCATTTCACAGCTGTCAGTCTACCAACTCACCATTCTTGGCAGAGCTAAATCTCTGGGTTTAGCTGTTGATCAGTTACTTGACACACACTTGTCAAGTAGACAAAAACTTTCAACAGCACTTGACATGCGGTTGAGCAATATTGAAGTTTGTGCTGATACGAATGAAGTTGACTGGATAAAAACTAAGTGAGATGATAAAATATGCAGTCAGTTTTAATGATTAAGCATAATATACTCTAAAAGTCACATTCTAAAAGTAACTAGACAAATGTCTATTTCAGGGAATTTGGGTCCACTGGCTTACAGTCCTGCATGATTAAGAATCAGTGATAAAAAAGAGAATGGCCATACAAAAATGTTCATGACAACACACCCGAAAAGTAAGCCTGGAAATTGATACTGTAGTCAGTAGACTAGCAACTACCGAATAAGCTAGCCATGTGGGTTTCTTTTGTTCCCTGCACTTTTTTAATTTTAAAATTTGTATGAAACAGACAATTTACTCTAACAACTGTTCTGAGGGTGCACCACAAGATTCCCTCTATCTATTAGCAACAGTCCATTAGCAAAATGTCAAATATCAGACCAGCTGAAGCTTACAAAAGCCGGTTTGTGAAATGGTGAGGGCAACACTGACATAAAACTTTCCAAAGACCAGCTAAGAAAGACATTGAATATGTCTATTTTAAACACTTAACTTAAAATGTGAAGTTGGGTTCTAGCCGGAGTCTGCACATAATTTACCTTTAGAAGCTGAGGGACCCAGTAAAAACGAAACACCAAACAGAAGAAGAAATTTACAAATATCAACTTACCAGAACAATCAGGATAGATATAATAAGAATGTTTGACAGGTTCATCCCACATACCATAAAAGTTACATGTTTGATATAATGGTACATCACCAGTTAATTGACTCCCTATCGGACATTGATTCTGACAAATTTGTCCATATGATATTTCTGTACATTGATTCTGCACTCCAGATACACCGTTACAACCTACGTCTGTAATATAACAATAATGTTTGAAGGAAGGGGGAATAATATAAAACAATTGTAATAGAGGGAGGTAATATATTTGAAATTATAATAAAGGGATGGAGGCAATATATTTGAAACTATAATACTGGGGGTGATATATTTAAACTATAATAAAGGAATGGGATAATATATCTTAAATTATCAAAAAGGGATGTTATGATGTTTTATTTATAGAAAAGGGGGTAATATATTATAAACATAAGAAAGAGTTGTTATAATAGATTTATGATTAAGGGAAATTAATATTAAAATAAAGGGAAGTAATTCAAAAACGAAGACTTCTCAATTATAAGGAGGTATTAAACTGCATTTTATCTATCATTATAAAATTTATTTCTGAAAGAAAATGCAATGATTTGACCTCTATAATAATAAAATGATTCAGAGAATAAATTTAACTTTTATTATTAATAATACAGTTCTATTACATACCATAATTATACAATCTAAATGAGCAGACGGCAGCATTTCCTGAATTATCAATATGTGCATATGTTATACCATGTACACCCCAATTCATGTCCGAACCTATAATATAAATACAATACTTTGGAATAAAAACACTACATACTCTTTAACAACCCAAAATATACGACAGGTAAAAAGATGGAACCATGAATTTTGTCATTTGTTTTCCTTTTGTTTTCACAAGTAGTTTCAATGTCAGAAAAAAAGTCAATATTTATAGCTATAATGCAAACATTTTTTTCTGAAGAAGCAAACACACTTTATTGTCTATTCTTTAGTTTATTACAATATTTATAAATTGAACTAGTGATATCCAGAAAAAAGGGCTATAGTTAACGCTCCTGCTCCTGCAAAATTCATTAAGAATATCTAGGCAGTTAATTGAAAAGTATTGAAAAATAGGGAAGCAGCAAGTTGACAACTAATGTAAAAATATACGATTACCTTTGACATTGTATAAATTATAACCTATGACTACGAATAGAATATGTAATACCCATGGCATTTGATAGAATATGCGATTACCATCGACAATAGATAGAATATTTACCTTACGCCAGAATTTGATTGACAGCTCCTATTAGCCAATCAGCGTCCGGCATTTGATACCCTGATGCTTATCTAAGATAAGCAGCTTATCGGCCGCCATTTTGTCCGACATCTGGTCTTGACGGACTACGAATTTCTTATGTGTTAGCATGGACCATATGTACAGTTATATAGGGTTCTCAGTGAAAGTTACAAAATAAACTCAATAAAACAAATTAAAATGGTCAAAATATGTACACATGGGGTCTATAAATACTGTGATAAAAGTATAAACTACATAATAATCTGACGACAATAAATACAAGTATGTAATAAATCAGGTTGAAAATTACATTTTTCATGCATGTTTACCCCCAAAATGTACCACAAAGATCTATGGACCAACCCCTTAACTTTTTATTTCTCAGCATATTTTATCACCTATACACCATTTTGTGGATTACATGTATATAAAGTTGTTTTCGTGTGTATCCAACAGTTTTCTGATTTATAAAGGATTTCTACAAACGTTCAATGTGAGATGCGTTCTTTGATAATTTTTGCGCATATAATGTTTTCTGTTGGAGCAAATGAACCTACCTTTATTTTTAATATATATCAATGGATATTATAAAAAAGGGAATCATTTGAAAGTTATGACAATGCCATTTTCAGACAAATTAATCTTTAGGAAATATGATATCTCGTAAATGATATGCATGTATTTGAACACAACTCCGTCCATATAGCCCCTAATACCCACCCCTTTACTTTTTTATTTCTCGACATATTTTAATTAACTCTACATCATTTGATAGCTAACGTAATGTAATATTTTTTGCATGTTTTACTGTTTAAAATCCGTACATCCAAACGACTATTACCTGCGTTCAAATTTAAGTGTATTCTTTCAACTTGCTCATTCTTTGTGCGTATATTTTTTGTTGGAGCAAATAGACTCACATTTAATTTGAATATTTATGAATGGATATTCATTAATAATGTATCATTTGATAGATGAGGCAATGCCCTTTTCAAAAATATTAAGTTTATCGAAATCGGATGACAAGTAAGTAAATAGCATGCATTTGAATCTGTTACTTTCAAAACATAGATAATGGTTAGGGACATAGATTAATCCCTGATAATGTCGGACAATGCACCACGTGTATCGTAGGGCGGAGCATAGGTATTCTGGCGTAAGGTCAATTTTTGAATAGCCTACGACAATGAGCAGAAAAGAGTTGGTTCACTTAGGTGTAAAAATTGCCCCAAAATATGATTTTTTTGGAAAACATATTTTATGTTCAAAAACGTTGTATATAATCTTTGCTTATGACAAAAAGTAGACACGATTGAAGTTGGGCAGATTTTGGTGGATAATGAACCTACTCCTTTGATTACCTATGACATTGAATAGAATATGTGTTTACGATGGAAAATGAAATTACCAATGACAATGGACATTATATGGAATTATCTATAACGTTGGATAAATTATGCAATTACATATATTATGACAATGGATAGAATATGAAATTACTAATGACATATGATAACATATGTAATTATCGATGAAATAGGATAAAATATTCACTTACCTATGACATTGGAGATAAATGTATCGCCAGAAAATGTTGGGTCAGTCCATGTAGGTTCTTCTCCACGATCAGTTATAACAAATACGTCATCTGGACAGGATATTACTGTAGGTAAACTGACACCTGAATTATCGTAATAAGTAATTATTTACACATATCAATGTGGTAGTATTTTTGTCTGTGTAACAATATATATATGGTAAAAAATAGTCTGCAGTCTATTGGAAATTTTATGAATAGTGTAACGGACAAATCTATCATCAATATACATGAACACTATGAAACACGTTTAAGCATTTTAATTCTTTTTTATTCAAAATATATTATCTTTACATGTTCTCTATTTGCATTAAATGAATGTTTTATTATCATTAAAACATGGTAAATGACAGAATGATAAAGGATAAAGAAAACAATAGTGCTTTTGCTTAAAAAGTTGTAGTTAAAATATCATATAGTATTTTTGTACTATGACTATGCAATACATACATGTATGTAGATGAAATATTTTGAGTTATGTCTGTTTCTAAAATTAAAGTTCAGGTGGTTCCATAGTCCTTTGTTAACATTTTATCTATAAAATAGACTGTTTTCTTTAAGAAATTAATAACTATGAAAGAGCAGTTTGCTTCCAAATATCTCAATAAACATCTCTAATTTTAGGAGGAAAAAGGTAAAAAAAAAACCAAAACTCAGATAAAATATTCCATGTGACTATTAACTCAAGTACGATGCTTATAAGAAAAGTATCAGGAAAGGTTTCATAACTTCTACTAAGTGAACTAAGGATGCTATTGACTGCTGAAGATATGGATGCCCCAACAAGACGTTGGTGTAAACAATAGAAATTAGAGAACTTTTGCTGAGTGATAGAAGACTATTACTACGAACATTTCTGATAATGTCACACTTAACACATTGTTTAAGATTGAAGAACATTGTATAATGTAGTGAAGATTATTTAAAAAAGATGTGATTTTGTTAGATGCATGGGACCGATTTACCCGAAGCCATTCAGAAGTAAGTTGCCCTGCTCATCGTACCCTATCTTGCCATAGATACTGTAGAATCCGCATTAATACAAATGGTTTTTTTCTTACCCGAATCATAGGCATAATTCTCCGAAGTAACAGTGTTAAATATTTCATATAGATATTCCTATTAATAATTAAAGTAATTAAACCTTCCCAGATAATTTTTAACAGCCCTCGTAATGATCAATTGGTCAACTGGTATAATCCACCCTGCTATAATATTTATATAAATGTAATAATGTACAAACCACCAGCAATTCCAGCACAATCATCTCCACCAGGTAAACATTTCCCAAGTAAAAGTTCACTATTAAAATCTACAGGATACTGTAGCATTGTACTTTTTTCTTGGTGTAATATATTATTGGTCGGTACAAAAGTTCTAAAATATACAGAATAATTACCTTTAACAACAAACGTTAAATTCAACTACAATATGAAGACCATCAAAATTTATGGATTTAATAGGGAAACTGAAACATACAGAACTTTTTTCATTTCATATTGATCATTTGAGACTAAAAAGTCATCAAGCATTGTATGATTTGGCAATAACCGAGTTGTTCTTTATTGTGAAACTTAGCTGTTTCTCTAAACTTATCATCAAACTCACACAACAAGTCAATTATAATGTCCTCTAGATGCTATTGATGTAAATACTCCTATCACTGATGCAACTATATTTTTGAAGTTCATGATTATATAACATGAACATGGATAGAGAGAATTTTTCTATAATCATAGAGAGTAAGAAATACATATTAACTACAACTTTAAGAAAGTTGTATTAATCAAATTTTGTCTAACATTTATGTTTCAGAGCTATCCACACAATGACATATAAAGGAAACACTACTTTTAACTTGGTTATAAACACCCAATAGCTATACAGGCCAATGTCACTAACAGGTGCAAATGGGATCCCCAGATGTAACAAATTTGAGCACTATTACCCATGTTTTAAAACTGGCATAGGCTTTTTTGAAAATGAAGTCCAATCAGTGACTAAATACATACAAAAATAAATACAGAATTGAATATGAAAACAATACCTTGTATATAGTTTGGTGATGGAAGTTTGATTCAAAGCTGAATCTAATATATACAGTTGACTTATACGTCCAGTAAAACTTTCGCCTGATATTGTCTTCATTTCCACTGAATCATAGGCACCAAACACTAGGAATCCCCTGTAAGTAAAGTACATGATTATGTAACCACATAGAATATATTTTAAGACACTAAACTTTACTTTTTGGTCTTTATAGCTACCGCAACTAGACATAGGAGGGATAAATTCATTTCATCCTTAGATGACTAGATCTTTACTGATTTTTAGAATTTATATGACGTTGAAATTCTATTTCTGATAATATCATTGTGGCAAACTGTCAACTTTAGTTCATGTGCAAAAACAAATTTGTGCAAACAATTCAGACCAAACAACTGCAACTCACAGACTTATTTTGGCACTTTTGGAGAAAGAAATGGAATTTTTATTCATGCACTATTTGAATCTTTAAAACAACTGTTTGTGTACGTTCATAAGATTGTATATATGCATGTATTACATGTATATTTTTTGGTTAGGATTTACGTCTTAGCAAGGCATATATAGGTCATATAACGGCAGCCAGTGAACCTACTCACAGTTCCTGGACATACTATTTTTCTGGTTAAGCTGTTAACCAGTTACTAGACACATACTTAAGTCAGTGACTGACATAATACCTACATGATTTAGAATCAGTGGAAGAAAGGAGAATAGTCATAGAAATTATGTCATGACACAACTCCACATAAGTATGCCATGCCCAGGAATCGTACCCATGACCACTCGTTCAACAGATTGAGCTATATATATATATATATACTATATACCCTGAATACTCAAGTTTTAAAGCCCAAATGTATAACAATAATCAAAAGAAAAGAAATTATACACTTGAAGCAACATAAAATGTAAAATTAATGAGATGAAAATCAAGCGCTATAAAAGTCATGCAAGATGTGTTCGGTTGTTGAGAAATCTGAGTGGCAAAGGATCATGAAATAGGGGACTGATATAGTAAACAACTTAGCATGTTATAAACACAACATATCATATTTCGATGAAGCAATTTATTACAATGTAATTTATGTAATAATTTTATTGTATTAATGACTGCTTTAAAATAATTGCTACACAATATTATTCTATAAAAGTTAGAAAAAGTATAAAACTGCTCAAAATTGAATAAGTTCTCAAAATTGTTAAGTAATACTAAAATATACTTAATGTCATTGCATAAGACATTTATATTTCGATGCAAGTCATTAGAAGTCATCATAACCGATGAGGGATGCAGGCCTACATTAGTGTAACACCATCATGTTGCATATTCTGCGAGTATGTTTAAAAAATATTAACAGGATAACAGGATATCAAATTTTAAAATTTAAAACAAAATTAAGTATATGTTTGTAAAAGTTTGAAGATACATACTGGTATTATTAATTCTACAGAAATATAAATGTGAATATATAACTAAACAAAATAACACACTATTTATAATATGTATCATGCTACTACTATATCAAAACTTACTTCGATAATCCTGCGCTGTAAAATTTATAAAGGTATACTCAATATTATTCATTTCGTAACACTAAGCAATATAATTAATCATGTAATTTACCATAACTTATTAATACCAAAGAAATACTTTTCAGCTGATAGAAGATTTTAACTATGTAATTAATAAATACTTTCTCCCTAAGTATTATTTTGCCTATGCATTTCAAATCTTTACTGGTCATGAAACTTGCGATACATTTCCACCTTAATAGAATACTCTTATTTCATAACTCATTAACTTCCAGACATGTAACTTAGCTAAGTTATTCCCTGGGTGATTGACTCACAAAAACCATTCAAACCCCAAAAGTCTTCATTGATACTCTTTGTACATACATAAAATTGTTTGTTGTGCCATTACAAACATTTTCATGATGTTAGTATAAGGTCATCCAGATTTATAAAAAATTAATCCAGAAACAAAAGACTGTGTGCTTGAAGCATTTTTATAAACAAACAAAACATATCCGCATTTCACATCGATACATTTACAATGCATTTAATGATCATAATAAATAAACAGGTGCCAATCAATCCTGGTTGGTTAATTTTCCGGAAATGGGCACATGGTCAGGTTTGGTGAAAATCATTAGTGTGTTGATATGCACAACAAAAAATCAAGAAATGACTCAAACTCGATTACTAATTGTATTTTTTTCTGTTACATCATTGCAATTGTAAATGGGTCCATTACCGCATTTCAACCAAACTCGGTTTTTGCAACGATAAAGAAGCAAACGATGCAGACGAAATTACATGGTCATATACAGCTTTCCAACATCGATCGAACATAAATGTTGAAAAATAAAAAAAATAAAAAATTCCTACGATATGAAAATCGGGGTGCTTAGAAGTTTCGTTAAGTATATATGCAGTTATGTTCATTTTATACGACCTAGCTTTTGACTGAAATAACAATCACCAATCAGTGTCAGTTAAGCAAAACTAATGTTTGCAAATATTTTTAACATCCCAGAAAACTTGTGTTTTGAAAAACAATCACAGGATATAATAATCACAATATTCCAACTGATGCACACATGCAATACATTTATTTTTCTAAATAGTATTGGAATACTCATGTCTCACACCTAATATTAATTTGGCAAAGGGTGATCTCAGCAAAAATACAACAGGCAAAGAACATATTTTATCACCTCTCATGTAAAGGTCTTACCTGAAAGCTACATCAGCAAACCCAGAAAAGAATCTTTGATCAACAGCAAAACCATCTTTATACCAAGTTAGATCTCCAGTAGTTGAGTCCCATGTAACAACAATTTGGTGCCAAAAACCATCACCTATACTTGGATATGGTAATACCTAAAAGCAATTACTTTCTTATTAACTATAAAACGTTCATTAACTTCACAACTAATGTGTGAATGAGGTATATTTTTTACAGTAGTACAAGCGAGGCCTTGCATCAAGTTGGTGGATAAAAGCATACCAATTATTTACCTTTCTTCTGAAGTATGGGAAATCTATAGGAAATAGGGTTATACCTCAGACAAGCAAAATAGGACAATATCTTTTTAGTTATGGGGCACACAAGAATTCGGGATAACAGAGGGCAACAACTCCAAAATTTATGCAAAATAGAGTTATGATTATATGGCACTGACCCTCCGCACCAAAAATCTCCTCAGTTATGAGTTTCAAGTTGGTACCTCCAGTGCTTTTAGAGTTTTGTCCTAGACTTGCAAAAAGTATGAAAAGTACCAAGGGAAATAACTCCAAAATAATGCTAGGCGAGACAAAAATTACAATAACTACAACAAAATGCAAGGCAGAGTTACAGATCTTATGCACCACACTTCTACTTGATGAAATCTATCTACCTACAAAGTTTTATGTTGATACCTCCTGCAGTTTTAGAGAAATGCCCAGGACAAGCAATTGGACGACCTTGTCGCTGACACGGCAAGAAACACCTGGTAGTTTCCAAATAAATGTCCGGGACAAAGTTTTAAGTATAAAAAGGGGCAAAAACTCCAAAATCAGGCAAGGCAGAGTTACAGTTTTTATGCACTGCATTTCTACTTCATGAGATCTATCTACCAAGAAAGTTTCATGTTGATACCGCCTGGAGTGGAGTTATGTCCTGGACAAGCAACTGGAAGACCATGCCGCTGAAACGGCAAGTAACACCTATATGTCTCCTGACTATGTCAGGCAACAAAATACTAGTTTAGCACAAGTAACACAACTTACATCAGTAAAACGTTTCCTTCTAGTATTTTGTGTGCTATCATCAACGTACACAGACAAACCAGTATCATAAAACTTTAGATGGAAACTTGGTACTTCAGGTATAACATTAGATCTATAAAACAGTTAAGCATGTAATACATCAGACAAAATAAGAAACATTTATTCAACTATAAGTAACATAAATCATTAGATTGAAACTTGGTATTTCTGGTTTAGCATCATATTTATTATAAACATATACAACATTTTAAGTCTGTAAATTTTATTCAACTTCCAGTGGTGCATACAATGATCCAACAGATTTAAAGACTCAATTTTTGTTTTATCATCCCTGTACACAAAAACTGATTTCTTTTTGAACTACAGTAAATTCAGAAGTAATGTGCCATATATTTATTTAAACAACATCACAAAAGAACAATAATAATTATTTCGCAGACAAATGCAAAGCCCAGTAGTCTTATAACTATGTTAGTAAAATCAAAGATGAACTTACTCAATATTGGATCCAAATACAGATAAAATTACTCTGTCATTAATTGGTTGTGTAGCTCTCACCCAGAATGCAACAGTAAACCTTGTCATAGGTTGACCATCACCAAATGACGACAACGAGGCTTCATTCTGACACATAACAGTAGATTTTACCACATAGTCAAAATCAGGAACAAAAACTGAAATAACATACAATATAAGCTTATAACTGTGCTTTAATACAGTTAAAAGCGCCGATGCACTGAATTCATTAGGAGTTACAAAGTTAGTAATGCTAAAGGATTCATATAAATTTTATTAGTTTGAAAAGAAATGAACTTTGACTTTGACTCCTGGTAACTAGAAGCCTAATGGGCAATTCTAAGTACGATTCGGTGAGCCAAGGTTTAAAGTTTCTATTCATGCACATTTATTCTAGATCAAATTGTATGCAGGTATGCATTCACAGCTTAGTTAGACCGTATAGTATTTGATATGATCTTCTGCATAAACTTTATACATTATACTACCATTCCATACACTTCTTGGTTTATTTCCCAAAAAGCCTTTTTGGTGAGACTTAAATTATAAGATCCTGTGCATCTGTGCTTTGCATTAGAAAAGGGATAATCAAGCAATCTTCCAAACCATGCACTAAATACTTATTTCTTTAAATAAACAGTGATGCAAGTAAGTCGAAGGGTTTCTTATATTTGCTTAAAAATCAACTTTCTAAAATCCTTACATAAAAATGAAAACGTTCATGACAAAACCAGTGTTACCCTACTAACCTTTATCACAAAATTCCCCTCTATACCCTGGTGCACAGTTGCATACATATGATCCTTTCCTTTCTTCACATATCTCAGTGGATGTACATGGGTTAGAATCACATGCATTTGTATAGAACTCACAAAATTCCCCTTGATATCCTGTAACAAAACAATCAATATACATAAAAGAAAACTGCTAGGGATTGCAAAAAGTCAATCGCTTAACATATTTATTAACAGTCAAAGTCAAAACAGTGCACTGATAGCCTGCTTTTATAAACAAGTTCAGCAAACTTCACATTTTGAACAATAACCCCTGATCGTTGAAGTTACCACAGACATGTGAACACTCACAGACTCATTTTCACTTTAGATTAAATGTAACAACTGAAGGTTTTATTCTCAAGGGAATGAGCAGTGCCCCTAGTGGGGTTAAGATCTGGAACCTCTTGGTTCCTAAGAGGATGCCCTACCATTGGACCCTGCAAATAAAAAAAACAGAGTTACGCTAGTAAGCTTTCTTTATTTTATAATGTTGAGTTATTTTCTTGCAAAGCACACAAGAACTCATCATCAAAGCGTAGAAGATGTTGAATTGTTAAGGACACATAAATTACAAATTACAGATCTCGGATCGTGCTTGTTTCCGAAATTTGTGTGTAAGGAGCGTGTATCGTGTGTGTATCATTCATACCGTGTGCGTGTATAATTCACCATGTATTTCAATCGTGTAACATGTAGACCGCTCATCGTGTAAATACACGGTAAAAATCGGTCCGAGATATTGTGATTTAGCGTTTTATTATCGTGTATCGTGTGCCCGACATATTGACAAATCCATACGTATAAATGTATTAAATACTTATGCATTGTCAACAAATCATTATCCATAAACAAAAAGAAAAACCGCGATTCATTAAGTTGAGTTTAGAATAAATGTTGACTAGGTTAAAATTGAAAATTCCTGTTTAAAATGCCGTACGTCGATAAACTGCGGCTCATACCGGACCAATCAGCGGTCAATTAAATTACGGCCCAACCGAAATGTTATAACTAAATTAAAATGATCGTTATAATATTATTATATTTAAAATGTAAACGCATGCTATCATTTATCTTAATCAAACATTTTTCTTCGTTTGTCCGTGGCTAAAGCGTTTAGTAAAAAAAATGTTATAATTGACATTTCACTTGGTCAAGAACTCGTTGATTACGACTCTATATGATTAAAAAAGTCATTATTGTTTTAATTCTTAAAGTAAATTAAATAATTTAGTTTTTACAGTTTATTCGTATTATTCTCGCATATGCGCGTATTTATATGTAAAACTCGTTATTTATATATCGATTTTTAATCGGCATAAAATAGTAAGTTAACACGTGATGTGTGTACATGTACTGTCTTAATACCCTGTCTTCATTCAAGCACTACATGTTAACGTTTATTTCTAGTATACATACTACTAAAAAGGCGACCTTTATACAATATGACTTGCTTATATTTTTTAAAATCACGCTAAGACTGTGTTTTGAAAAATATACTAATTCAAAGTATCTTTTCACCATGAATGGCTTGATAATAAAACAGAGAAAAAACTTGAAACGTCTTTTTCTTTTTCTATCGTGTGTGTGGTTTTAAATCTGATTAAAGCCAACTTACAAAGAATGACATTAATTTTTTATGACAGTAATGTTATTCTTTATTCTGCAGTTTGTATTTTTGTTATACACCAAGTACTGATATAATTTGTCTGGTAAATATTATCAATCGTTTTCTTCTTTGTCTATCGTGTAATAACTGCTCGCCTATCGTGTACCTTAATTTCTTCTTAAAATGTTGATATTGAATAAAATAATCTATACCATATGACTTGCTTATATTTTTACCATCGAGCTAAGACTGAATTTTGGAACATATACACATTAAATTTATAACATATTTTCTCAATGAATGGCTGGAAGGAAACAAAGGGAAAAAAATTAAAACGTGTATTTCTTCATCTATCGTGTGAGTTGATCGGCTTTGCGTGGTTTTTAATCCGATTAAAACCAACTTACTAAGAATGACATTAAATTATTTTGACAGTAATTTTATTCTTTATTATACAGTTTGTATTTTTGTTGTACACCGTGTACTGATATAATTTTTATGCAAAATATTATCAATCGTGTTCTTTTTTGTCTATCGTGTATTGACTGCCCGCCTATCGTGTACCTTAATTTTTACGTAAAATGTCGATATTCAATAAATTTATTGATACAATATTATATTTTACAATTAGGCTAAACTGTGTAATGAACAAGGTACAAATTAATTATCTTTTCTCATTGAACGGGTAATATATTTCAATGTGTATTTCTTTATCTATCGTGTGATTTCGAAGTTGACAATCGTGTGCGTGAATTTAAATTCAGTTAAAGCCAACTTTCAAAATTAAGTGTTAAAAAATTTGTGCGGTCAACTCGATATTCAACAAATTTAACAAAACTTATATTGTTTAGTTACATATTTACGAAGAAATAGAAGAATATATTTTCTTTCAATCTACATTTGAGACGCATAAATTGTATAACTTGTCGTCGTTGAAACTTTTTTCTTTGGGCGAAAAAAGTTCGAAGTTTCGAACAATCGTGTTAAATGTGTATCGAGACACGGAATCGTGTATTTTACCACAAATCAAGCTACCTAACGTGTTCGTGTAGCGTGTAGCGTGCAATCCGTGTTCGTGTAACGTGCGTGTACCGTCCGTACCGTGTGACAACTTGCACTTTCCGATATCTGTACTCATAAAATCTCCAAGTTAAAACTACATTTCTGGTGTAAAAAACGCAATGGCCTACTGCTCAAGTGCTCGTTTGTTCAATTGACAAAAGGAAAGCTTAAGTGGAGCAAGGTCATGAAATTATTTCCACTGCCATTCTCACTCCTACCATTGATTCTGTATAATGTACAACAGTGGTCAGTCATGTGCCTAGTAACTGCTCAACAGCGAAACCCAGAGTTTAAGCTTTTCAAGTAATGGTGAGTAGGTTGGATGACCACAGTGATATGCTCTATAAAATGTGTTTTTATAGTTTTCAACCAAAATGAAATAAACAAAACAATAATAGACTAAGTATACAATGTACGAGATCTAAATTACTTACCTGCACTACAAGCACAACTGATAACATGATTATTATCAATACATGTACCACCATTTTGACAGAAATTGTCAGTACATATAGGTAGTGCATTTTCACAGTTCACACCTGCCAGTCCTGTAACATTAAATAAAAGTAAAAATTTGCTGCGAAATACAGCAAAGGGATAGTCACGGCAAACAAAAAGAATTATTAAGTATAATCTAAAGGTAACTCACAAGAGCATTATATTGAATTGTCATGTTAAGGTTTTTAGTAATAAAAAAGTAACTTGTTATGAAACGTTTTCCTGTTCAAATCTAACATTCTCGTTCCCAGAGCCTTGTAAGATTCTCGATATTAGTTAGATCAAGAATATTGATAACCTTGGAGTACGAGAATGATCTGGATCTTAACACCATCTTTATGCCGACAGGATGTTTGGTTTCAGTTGGATTTATTTCCAGTAATTCATATTTCCATGACGCTTAAAAAGATCGGCAAAAGGGAAAACATATAGTCTTTCAGAACAGAAGCTATTTACATGACTTATCGCTTCTGTTCAGTCAAGTGCTCCTTACATTGCGGATCTGTTCTTACCAATCCGTGTGACTATTGGTTCCCAAAAGTGATCTGTATAATAAGGGGCGATCGTTGGTCTCCGGGCAAAATGACAAACAAAGTACATAAAAAGAGGGCCTTTTAACCACAACAGCTACTTCCAAAGAACAAAACATGACGTAACCGGTGTCATAATTATCATTAGAAAGTTCGTCCACAGCCCATACCGAACTGTCCAGAAGCAGTAGGATGTTGATTTGCTAAACAAAATATTTGATCTCTTTATACTACCAATCCCTCTCTCGAGTGTTACAGCCAGGATTAAGTGTACATCGGAAAGTGATAAATAAATAAAAAGTTAAAAGATCCTGATAAATATTTTTGGCAGCAACAGTGAGTAACAGATATCAACCGATTTGCAGGCCAGGATTTTGAATAATACAAAAGCATAACTGTCATTGATCGATATTGTGTTCGATACGGAAACGATCGATCCGATATATCTATCGAACCTACAATACCAGTATTCGATATATATCGTATACTTGGGTAAGGCCCTTGTACTAGGTAATTCCTTACGCTCCCTTCGCAGCTCAGTGAACACATTACATTCATTCGCTGCTTTAAAACGTGTTGAAGCATTTCCAAAAATGCTTGAATCACCGTTTAGCCGTGTATACTACATAGATTAAAAACATTCAAGCAATATGGGCTAGCGTGTTATACCGTCTCAAGTATATTTTGTTTTAGAATACAATAATTAGCCTGCCCAACAGCGTGTTCAGTTATCTTGAACATTCCGTAACGGTAGAATCGGAACAACTTAACAAATTGACAGCTCAACCCAAGACAACTCAATATCATACTAACGGATTGAGTTGTCCCAGCTTAGTGTTGAGTATTGCACAGGTTGAGTTGGCTTCGGGTTGAGTTCTCCTGTATCCTTAACGTTAGCTAACAGTAGTTACTGAACACGGGGCTGGTAAAGATATGTAAAACCAGTGAGTCTATTTATAGAATACCAGGAATTAGCGCGCCCTATGTAAAACCATTGATTTATATTCGCCCCGAAGTAGGGAAGTTAGGTTTGCAATTTTTCAACAAATGCGAGTTTTAGAAAGAATAAAACATGTTACATATAGTTAAGCATTATTTCTTGGTCTTATATTGCAACTGTCAATTAACTGGCACACGTTTATATATTAATATAGGTATTTTCGGTAAATAATTCAAGCAAGTAACCCAACAAAACATGGCTTCGACGTGCTCATTTACACACCCCTAATTTGACTTTTCGACGTCCATTTTTTCATAATGTGACCTCAAATGCATCGTTTTGATTGGCTTTAGGCAACCGGTGTTGACTACAAATTACTCAAATCTTGACAATTGTCTATATCGCCGGTCCAACGACCGGCGATAATGATATTGACCTTTACTATGAACCTTTAAAAGGCCAATGAAAGTTTAGCAAATTCCAATATAGCTGGAAACTTTATACGCATTTGTATTGGTTGAGCGTGTAAACAACGCCTTATATGATATTATCATACTAGTGACGGATACCTCGTTTTACGTCATATATCGTGGCTACACTTTGTATTCAAGTTCAATAAGTTGCTCTATGTTTATAGGTGAAAGATCAGAGATGCACGTTTAAAAAAATCAATGGTTACTTTCTTTTTTTTTAATTTTCCGTTATCTAACTAATGCAAAACTGTCCAACATCTTTGAATTTCGACATTTTGATATTACAGGCGTGAACATTTGTTGCATTTAATTTTTTTTTAAACTCACGAGACAGTCATGCAATTTAAATGTGGGTGTCTCTGCCTAAAAATAGAAATATCAGTTTGCACGTAGTATTTTAGCAGAGGTAGAAAGTCAACGAGTGAATCCTTCGAACCGGTGCATTAGAGAGTAGTCATACCTTTACTTATTACGGAAGAATTTTGTTGCCGGATACACGAAATGATTTAACATGTATCTCAATTCCGAAAAGATGCGCTTAATTAAAAAGGCAAGCTATTTTGAATAGAAATCATATTTAAAAAAAAACATGCCAGCAAATATAGAAAATTAGAAATATATGGTTCAAAGGAGATTTTCACTCGTGAAAAAAATTACTCGGACACGAGAAAACATAATCCATTCGAACAAATTAAAAACTGGCGAGCTTTTCACCTAGGTGTAAATGTCCGTCATTTTTACTAACTTATATAAAATAACCTGGTCCGCTGCAGTGATACCTCAGGTCAATAGTCCGTCAATATAGTACGAAACTCTTCATAATTAAAAAGTCCGCAAAAAATCTTACATCTACTTGATCTTTAACCTGGTCCGTAACTCTTACGCTCTTAAAATTAACTGGTCCGCCACACTTAATCATAGATCGAAAAGATCGTCAATAGAACTCAGTAAAAGTAAGATTTAAAAGTCAATGTTACACGATTTGGCTTCATTATCTATACAGTCCGCTAAAAAGGACAAAAGGTATATTATTAAAATATTACATTTGAATCCTATCAATTTTTTTTCAAATGACAAAAGCTCAAACAGTTGAAATATATAATATTTATAACAATAAGTAATGAAGCAATCGACGATTCTTTTTATAGTAAAAATCTGCAAACTTATTTCTAAAAAATAATTTCGATATTGGTATTTATATATTTATATTTGAGTAATTTCCGAAAACTCTATCAATCTTATCTTTTCAAATAAAATATTGGCAAATCTCAAATATATATCGACTATACACACATTATGATACGCATATTTGTTAAACTGTATCCGTATACTAAACTGGTCCGCTGGTCCGGTTGGTCCGCAAATTATACCAACCCTTTTTCATGTTAGTCGAAAGGATTTGCGGAAATGTGTTGATGTAAAACGCTGATTTTTCGTGTGTTGCATTGTTGATAGAAATATTGTTTATATGGTTCTCCTCAAAAATGCCTTTTCTATGTAACTTCTAACGGAAATGGGCTGTACTATGACTGCATTAAAAACAATAAATTTGTCGGCATTGGAAATCGAAAGGATTTATGTCACGTGACTTTTGCCCATTGCTATCAAAATCTACCCACCACAATATCACGGCGTTGAGACGCCGTGAAATAAGACTAATCTTACAATCTGTACTGCAAAAATACACTGTCTAGACACAAGTCATAGACTTAATCCTGGAACAACTCAAATATTTTTAATTGGGATCAATTTGATAATTTAAAGTGATCTTAGGGCATGTTATTTTATGCCAGCATGCATATAAATCACAAACAAAACACCTCTACTTCGGTGCAAATCAAAGTCATCAACATAAGTTGATTTAAACATCTTTACTGAGACACAACTCATCACACATAATTATCACTGATGCTGCATCGTGCAAGAATTATATCAGTTTCAGATGCATGTAAGGAGTTTTGCACATGTCATTATAGATAATCTGTTTGTGGTAATCATTATATTCTGCCACAACAAAGTACTTTTCTAACGATTGATAGAAGCTGAAATTGCAGTACATGAAGATATAATCAATTGAGTAATCTCCCCTCGCAGCTGAGTGAATATACCACATCCACACATTGACTTAATGAGTGTCGATTTATGATAGTTGCCTTTCATACGAACTTTTGAACGACCAATGAAAGGTTACCAAATTCCTATTTGATCTAAAAATTTTATGCGCAAATTCATTGGTTGAAACGATCATTTGACTACAATGATTATACATATACGGGTAAACAACGCCATATTTGGTTTGATCATACTAGTGACGATGCTACCGCGCATGACGTCGTATTGTGTGGCTTTACTTCGTATATAATTTGAATATGCTCTATGTTACAGGTTTAAGATCAGAGATACACGTGTAAAGAGATCAATGTTTACTTCACGATTTAGTTAATTTTCTAATATTTTACTTCGACATTTTGAAATTATAAGCGTGAGATTTATTTGCATTTAAGTAGTGAATCACACATCTTTTTTTGAAAACCAAATGACAGTCATGCGATTTAAAAAAACAAAATATTTTAAGGATCTGTCTAAAAATAGGAATATCACTTTGTCCACAGTCTTTTAGTAGAGTAAGGAAGTGAACATGTGAAACTGTCTAAGGATGTAGAGTATCGTTTAGGCTGAAAGCTCAAAATAAATAAAAACACTTCAGCAAGGAGATCGTGTGTATTGTATACTTATGTATGTATTACCTGATTGACAATCACAATCAAAATGTCCAGATTCAGTGATAGAACAAACACTTTCTTCACCCACACACGGGTTAGCTATTTCACATAAATCATACTCCTCTTCACAATTCAATCCTTTGTAATCTAATGGACATCTAAAAGATAATGAATATAAAAATTATTGATGGGTTGAATAGTCCAACCAGAAAAATTATATTCAATTTTAATCATGCTTCTCAGTGAATTGCTGTGTTATAAGGTGAATATAAACAATATACAAGATCCAAATGGTGCCATATTAAAAGATAAATTACATCATATTAAAGTAGAAAAGCAATCACATTATATTTGTGTAAAACATTTCTAATAGAACACTGAAAAGAGCATGAAAGTAACAAAATATTCAATTATAATTACCAACATCAAAGTTTGCTTTCTCTTCGCCCATTACTAAGCTTGTAAGATAAAGTTTCTTGCTCAGGAAACAACAGGATAGGTTCGGATGTGTTTTAAAGTAACAAGGAGCAGGCTATCAAATCATTACCAGTTAACATTAATTCTAAAAAGACTGGTTCCCTAATATATCCTTCGCCTTAGACAATACCCTGCAATAAAAAGGGTTATGAATTTTCTAAAAAGCGATCATTCACCAAATACTTAATAATTCAGAGACCCACTCGGTGAAAAGTTCGAAACTTTTTTCAGATATTGCTTTCAACTATAAAAGTTTGATAAGCTAAGTCTCAATTATTTCTGGTATAGTTTGAGCACAAAGTTAGTTATGAAAACTGACTTACTGACAGAAATGTCCTGACGTGGTACTATAGCATTGACCTCCATTTGAACATTGCTCATCTTGGTTATCAAGCAGACAATTATTGATCTCATATTGACACTGATCACCTTCCCAAGGTGATAAACAATCACACTTGTATTCTGTATCAGACAGCTTGGTGCAATTACCTCCATGTAAACATGGATAACTGTTACATGGTGAGATTTCAATCTGAAATGTTGATGATTTATATTAAACAAGTTTGTATTCTTGACTCTTTTCCCAATAAAATGATCTGTGAGGCAGCGTAAATATACAGTGGAAATTTAAACTATAGAAGTGAAAGTAGTGAAAACAATTATAACATGGTATCTGATGGAATAAACAATGTCACATTAAAAATGATAAATATTTGTATAAAAACTAGGCCTATCACTGAATGTGATGATATACCCCCTCATCAAAAGGTCATAACTCTGCAAAAATCAATGGACCGTAACCAAAATGGGTTATGCACATACATGCCTCATCTCTAGTCTCGGTTGATAAGCAAAAGCTAAAGACCAACCGAAAAGCTAAAGCTGACTCCTATATACCCCTCAAACATAGTTTTATTGGAGGGAGAATATGTAGGTCAAATTGTTGAATAACTGAGCTGACAGAGAATTGTAAACAGATGTACAAATGGATTCACCAAGCACCGTTTCATAAGTTCCGAGTTTTTAATTTGGAATTTAAAAACCAAACTAAACGTAATGATATTCATACTGCACTGTACTTTGACTAAGTGGGAGAGCCAATCGAAGGAAAAAGCTAACAAAACGTCACTGCTGTTGAAATCAGTCCGACAATAAAAATCTGTAACTTAGTGAAATTAAAGCATTATATAATCAAAGTATAAAAGACCTAATTAGGAAATCAAATTTACAGTGCTTACTGATTCCCATCTATGCACAGGCAGTACAAACAAAGTATTTTACACATACTTGCTGAAAAGGACCAAATACAGATCAAATCCTTTATGTACAAATATCCTCTTTGAAACGGTGAAAGTTTGTCAGTATGGCAGGAAAAAAACATAATACTTGAATTCCTTTGTTTGTATTGCAGGGAAAACCCCTAATAGTTGAATTCTGGATATAGTGTTTCATCATAGATGTAAGATAGCAGAAAGTTCATACCTCACAATATCTACCAGTATATCCTGGTTTACAATTACATATATAATCATTGTTGATTCTAGTACAGCCATTGGTTATATCAACATTAGATTCTACACACTCATAACATAAACTATTACTAGTAGTAGAGTTTTCACAGTGAGTTAAACCTTTAATATAAAATAAAATTACATCAGTTTATAAGCCGACAATATGAACCTGAGCTTAAACTATCTTATTATAATAATTACATACTTCACTTACATTAAGGGTGTATCAGGATTTGAAATTGAAAAAAAATGAAGTGGGTGTGGTTACCAAACATATTAAAATATCCATAAATTCCAAAATAAGTTTGATATAGTTTGTAAGTGATGCATTAAGTGTATAGATGTGACAGTGAAAATAAAAAAAACTTAGCAAATAAGACATTTAGAAATAAATGAAAACATTTAACCTAACCTTGAAATAGCCTTCCGAACGTCAGTCCAAACAAAAAATTAAAGTTCTTTTTTCATAAATCCAAATGTTGATATAGGTTGTCCATGTAACATATTACAATGTCTTAGGGTGAATTACACAAAAAGTATTTCCAAAATGTAAATTTGATAATTCATCTTAACACAATACGAGGGTTGATAAAAAATAAACCGGATTGTTTGAACCTAAAGCTGCATTGTAAGATAATATAGATAAAAATGTATATAAAAGTTTGGGGAGTTCATCTGCAATAGAATACTGAAAACGGTACTGAAAAATATTAAGTAACAATGGAGATATAGTAATTTGAACGAGTATATGTCTTAAGTCACGGAGCACAGTAAATCAACACTGATAACGTCGTTGACGTTGTGCTTTATTAGTATTACATCATCTCATTCGATTCCTATTGCCGATTGTGACTTGGTTTTGGGGATGAAGGACTATGACCAGGTTTCGTCTTTCTTTATGATACGTCTAATGACTTAATCTTTTTTCTTGATTCACTCTAAAAGGTAGGCTCGTGATTCCTGCGCGTGACAGACCAACTCAGTGTTTTAAAAGGTGCGGAAACAAGAGCACGTGCACCTGTTGTCAATAAACAAGTTTGATTAAAGTAAAATTGACTTTATGAGCCAGAAACATCGAAATGAATAACATATAAGATAAACATATAAAATAAATATCATTTATTAATAATATTTAGTTGAACACTGAAATTTTTATTGATGTATAGAAATGTTCATTTAAAGTAACACTTATTATTTGAGAGTAAAAATCCGGTTTATTTTTTATCAACGCTCGTATAACACGTTTAAAATTACAGTTTACACACCAAGTACCCAGTGCGATTTTTCTCTCATATTGTATGTTCTATATATGTGATAAGAAGGAAAAAATCATCTAACTCCTGTGGTAAAATTGTAAATAAAATCGTGTAATCATGCGTTGTGATGAATTATCAAATTCAAATTTTGGAAATACTATTTGTGTGATTCACTCTAAGACATTGTAAAATGTTATATGGACATTCTATAACATCATTTGGAATTATGAAAAAAGAACTTTAATTATGTGTTTGGACTGATGTTCGGAAGCCCATTTCAAGGTTAGGATAAATGTTTTCATTTCTTTTTAAATGTTTTATTTGTTGAGGTTTTTTTTTATATTTTCACTGACACACCCATACACTTAATGCATCACTTACAAAATATATCAAAATTATTTGGAATTTATGGATATTTTGATATAATTAGTAACCCCACCCACTTGATATATTTTTTCAATTTCAACAAATGATAAACCCTTAAATCTTAAGTTTCCGTTTGTGTGTTAACGACTATACACATGATAATAACAACCTACGTGATTATAAATAAATTTTGTTAACATGGCATTTACTTTTTGACTCATTGTTTATCGGGAAACAAGTAAGTCCACGGTATTGTGTCACAGTTTCAATAAAATCCTCTTGAAGACAATACATGTATTACAAAAAAGTATATGTATTTTACTCCAAATATCTAGTAGTAGCTGTTGTTGGCTTTAATACCATAGCAACACATTGTTACGTATAGGTCATATCACAGCAATCAGTCAAAATACTTACGATTCCTGGAAAGGCTAATCTCTGGGTTTGGCTGTGAATCAGTTGCTCGTCAGTGGCTTTCGTCAGTGACTGACAACTGCCCTACATTAATTAGAACCAGTGGTAGATCCGACCTAACCATTGCCACATTTCAACACTATCCATCTATTTTGTGGCAGTATATCTTCCCACTCACATTTTCTGAACACGACTTTATCACTGTAAGACACTGTTGCCCAGCTTTTGATCTAGTTCTGAATAATGGGATAAGGATATGTAAGCAATCGGCTTGCTTAGTCGGGAGAGCACTAACATAGTAAGCCGTAGATTCTGAGTTCGAGTCAAGGTCAGGCTGCATATTTTTCTTTCCCTGTTTCATTACTTATTTTGCTCAAAACTCATTTTCAAATGTAATCAGTAAAATCATTATAATCTTATTGTCAATATATTTATACAAAATAACTTACAGAAATCAATGAATTGACAATATGCACCATGGAAGCCATCAGGACATGAACATGTAAATGAATTAACATCATCATTACAAGTAGCACCATTCTTACACAGTGATTCCCCACAATCATCTACAATGTATACAAATCTTTAAGTCATATAAATAACAACATAAAACATACTGTGCGGTGAAAGTCTGCTTCCATATGCATGATAAGTAAACTACAGTGTTTTTTACAATAGCCTCTGAATGAAATCACCTTCAGGCAGGTGATCCCCCCAAAAAACATTTACACCTTGTAAACAATTGTAGGTAAATTTCTTGCTCAAGAAAATAAGCAATGCCCTCGGTGAGATTTTAATCCATCACCTCTGACCCTTAAGAAAGTATCCTACCAACAGACTACCGCTCCTCCAGTCGTCCAGCGGTATGATGTGCTTAGATAGCGACAGATCCAGATTTTAAATTTGAAACACTGATAACAGGAGAGGGCAAAATAAACCTGCAAGTTGCATACTCCTTCTAAGGGAAATGAGTAGATGTAATAGTTGTATATTTCAGTTTCACAATTTCCATCTGCTAACTTTACAATAAAAAAAATCTAAGAGAAATGATAGGAAGATACCAGTAGCAAAATGTTGATGTTGACTGAATAATACAAGTATTTGCTGACATAAAGGACAAATGCTATTTTAGCCTTGGTCAAAAAGTTGATAAACAAAATTAAGATCCATCCGTATAGGCAATGTTTCTGGCAAAAAAAACAGGCTAAGAGTCTCGTTTCCCAGGCTGGTTTTAAACAACAGTCGTGCAATCAATGAATTTATCCCTGTTATCAGAAAAGCACATTAAAGAGGTATTTTCCATATAGCTTTTGCATTACAAAGGTTGCCAAAACATTAAACAGGATTATCTGAATAAAAAATATGTTGCGTTGAACCATGGACACATAGTATATAGAGTTCTTAGTTAATCTAAACAACTGCCGAGTTGCAGCCAAAGTATTGACCCTACGCATGTTTATAGTGTGCCTTGACTAAGTTGGCTTGAATTAACAATAAGATCTTAACAACCAATAGGTTCAATGTTCAATGTATAGATTAAATTACAAGTTATATAATACCAATATTATTTTCACATCTAAGTCCAGTCCATCCAGGATAACAGTCACATGATTTATAAGAGTTACCATGTACTATACATAAACCATTTATACATGGATCAATCTCACAAGGATCTACAGGTAGACTACACGACCCACTGAAATAGCAATAATATTGATAAGAATACAAGAGCTGCATTCAAAAAATAATGTAACGTGAAACCGTATCGTTTGGATTGTTTTGTATCTAAATGCTGAAAAATACACTAAAATCCAAATATAAACTTGTCAAAAGGAACATTCCATACAATCAAAAGTACTTATTCCAGCATAATTCAGATTAGTCAGTCACGGACAAAATACAAAAAAGTAACAAACAGATCATTATCAATCAAAAACCAAAAGACAATTTGTTGATCATTTATTCTTTTCACAGCAGCTCAAACAACTTCTTTTGTTTTCAATTTTAAATAATAATGCACTTAATGTGATACTAACAATGTCATGCATTGATAAAATCTTACAACCCAATCATGACCATGTAATCTAAAGAAAATCAAGCTCAACTAAAACTTTAATAATTATCGAAACCTAATATTGACTCACAAAATGCTACGATATTTTGTTTCAAACCCCTGTGAGGGATTATTGAGTCAGTGTTTAATTTCAATTTTAATGAAATAATCAGTAGACAAACCTTCTTTGACGATATCCACTTTGTAATGGACATTTACATTCATAATTAGTTAGTTTATTATGACATGTACCATTATTACCACAAAGGCTTTCATCACATCCATAATTATCAAATTGACAAAACTCTCCGCTTAGTTCAGTTGCTGTAAACATATAGAGAATATTCATGATCTTTGGTGCAAGATTGACGCTTACTTCATTAAGTGAGCTCAGAAAACATTTTTCACTTGTGACACGTGCACAAGTTGAATTAGATAAGAACTTATTTCAAAATTACCAACAATCTGTTTCATTCGCATATATTTCCTTGATTTGATAGAGGTATTTAACACAAATATAAAATAACCTCATTAAAATTTCTTCTCCATGATAACTCCTTGGTGAATAAAATAACCTAACTTTAATTTATGAATGTAGTAGAGACTACTTTTGAATGCGAGTCACTGATTAAATTCAATTAATAAGCACAAAAACAATAAAATTATTCTTTTTCTTTTGAAATTTACGAAGTTTTTTTTTATTCACCAAAGCTGGTTTACCTAACCAGCTGTAGTACAAAAATAATTTATAATGGAATTTAGTGTCAATCTGCAGGAGCACTGCGCCACTTTCAAACCCCAGTGACTAAGGGGGCACATTTCACTCTAAGACATCTTTTGGTTTGAGGTAGCAGCAAATAAGTCATTTAAAGGCAAATTTTCTAACGTGAAATTCATTCAATTAGTTTAATCACTTTCAGTATAAAAAGATATCTATATTTATGTACGAGAATTATCAAACTTAAATCGAGTATTTAAAACAGTGGGTAAAGCTATGTAACAATGACAGTTAAATAAGATTTATCAATACCAATAATTAACTTACTTGATTCATCATTAGGATTACAATCACAGAAGAAATTCTCCGGTCCATCAGGTGTACATTTCATGTCATTCTGACATGGTTGACTTGTACATCCATTAAAATCAGTGCTACAATCATCACCAGTTAAACCTGAAACAAAATGTTGGTATTATCTCTGAAATGCTGGATTTAAATTCTCCAGTATTGTTCTGAGATGTGCCTGGCATATGATCAACAATTGTAGTATTTATTTATTGGAGCATACCTAATTTAGCCTTCCTGGACCATTGTCTATAACCAGTACTCACCTACCCTTTCACAAGGCCGGAAACTTCTCCATATTATCTAATCAATGGAGGAAAATCGATATTATTGTCAAATTTTCATGGAAGGGTATAACTCCCCGGGTGGGATTCGAACCCGCACTCCCTCGGGCACGAGTTTCCAAATCCCGGCACGCTACCAACTGCGCTTTCGACCCGGGTTGACAATTGTAGTCTAACATAGTAATATGAACACGCTTTTGTTGTGAAGTATATTTCCTGGTTCCCAGCATCACATCAGCAGAAGCAAAGAGCTTGCTGCAATTTCCTAGTTCTACACATCACATCAACAGCAGCAAAATGCTTGCAACAATTTCCTGATTCCTGGCATTACATCAACTGAAGTTAAAAGCGTGCAACAAAGGACATTATTTTGATGTACATTGTACCAGTCATTCAGACAACTAAGGTCAACTATTTCAGGTATGTCTTATTTGAGAAACAGTTGAATTTACATTTGATTTTAGGATTTTAAAGAGAATATAGGAATGCAGTTGTTACATAAACGAGTAGTAAGCAATTAAACAGAAATGGGCACAAATACATGTTAACACAGCATACATAATACACACCTGGTGGACATATACAGTAGTAATCTCCATTCAATATTTGACATGTTCCACCATTCTTACATGGTATAGATTTACATGGATGATCAGCTGAAATGAAACACAATGGTTTAATTTATCATATTTTTTATATTTACAATACTTATACATCAATAATTAATGTTTTGCAAAGGAATGGTATTCGTACCATTTGTACCTGATGTTTTCCACAACGTATGACAAAGAGACATACCTAGGCACCATTTTTACCTTTAAAGGATATAGCATTGCATGCCTGGAACATGGTCAATTAGACTGTATGACAGTCACTTGTGTTTGATACAGGTTAATGCTTATGTCACTTGTCACAATGGATACATAAATGCAATGAATAAAGTTAAAGGTTAAAGTGCAGTTTTAAATCTGCTTCCATAAATTATACATGTTCAACTGACTTTGTACAATAACACCTTCAGACAGGTAATCACTCGCGGTTCCCATTTACACCTGTGTGGAGTGGAACTTTCTTTGGTTAATACTTGCTTAGGGAAATTAGCAATGTCCCAAATGGGACAATCTGGAACATTTTGATATGTACGTAGGTGTTCTAACAATGTCAGAGCCACTGAATGCAATGAATGCCTGTAAAATATGCTGACTCCACAACAATAACTCAAAAATAAGAACATAAAAAATAGATATATTAATTGTTTATACATACCATCAGGTGCAACTTGATCCAGTCTTTTACAGAAAGAGTTAGAGGTAGCACCTTCAACAAGTGTGAATTGATCAGAATCACATTGTATACATGTTCTACTATATGGTAGTGAACTGTAGAAATTCTTTGGACAAGGTTTACATGGCTCTAGACCATCACTATTTACAGAAAAATATCCTTTTTGGCACGCCTCTGTAAAAGTTGATGATGGAGAATCAATATTCAATATGATCATTTAATATTATATCTGAAACACTATAGAATAATAAAATGATTAAATGCAGTTTCATTATATATGTTACAAAGTAGACCGACACTATGTTGAAATGCATACTATTCATGACATTTTCTATTACTATTTCAAGTTAAAATTTAAATGTTATATTTAAAATACTAAGGCCCGATTGCATAATTCTAGTCTAAAGATAACCTCAAGTTTAAACCTGAGATTAAACCCTCTCCATTGCATAAATGTAGTTTAATTAGTCTTAGACTAAGCAAAAAACTGGTTGAATTGCATAAATACAGTTTAGGCAAAACCTGAGTTTATATTTAGTCTAACACACCATTAAAATCAAACCTGCGATGAGGGTAGTTTAAGGCTGAGTTTTAGAAAATATATCAGTTTTGTGAGTTGAAAAAATGGCTGCCCACATATTTTAACGGATAAATTTCAATAGAATGTGCAGCTCGTATTTGAGAAATTTAACCTTGATGTGTAAAAAGTTCTTACGAATAATATTTATCACTTTTATGCAAGATTCCTGTTAACATCCTAAAAGTAGTTTAATTCAGCCTTCAACTGAGAAACCTGAAAATGTATCTGTGTATGAGCTCTCTGAATGTGCAAGTAAGCTGAGCATAACATCATACAATTCATTTATTAATTTACAAATGTATCAATTATGTGTGGATTTTATACTAAAATAATAATATTTTTATTTCAATAATGTTTACATTTGCATGTATTCGAAAAAAATAACATTGTTAATCGATCGCTTCAAATTTTATACAAAATAATCAATGTTCAAGCACGAAATTCTCATGATTAAGTGGTATTTTTTCGGTGCAACGAAAGAAAACTTCAATTATAGTTTATCTTACATGAGGACTAAGTACTACAAGATTACAAAGATCAAGTTTTGTTATCCCCCGGATAGCTAGTCTTGGACTAGCTAAAACAAAATTAAACTTGAATTATGCAATTGAGAGATACACTTAAGGCTAGTAAGCCTCGGACTAGGGCTTAAACTAGACTAAATAAAACTTGAATTATGCAATCGGCCCTAATTTTTTTAATTTTCAAATCTTTGATTAAGGAAGTAAAATCCCACTATTGTTATATTATTTACACCTTTTTAATCAATACCATTATTTATGATTATCTCAATCAAGTTTCCTTTGAAAATGTTATATCATTTCCTGATTGACATTTGCTAGCTTCAGGCATTTAAATGCTACTCTATGTTATATTTTTATTATTCAAATCTTTTGATAAATCTTAATATTTCTTAAAAATGACAGTAATTGCTTGAGTATTATTTATATCTTTTATCTATTAATTTTATTGGCTAAGAGTCCCTTACATGATTTCATTGGTCAATTATAATTGTCCCACCCCTTTAACAAAGCGCAGCTTATAAATACTAAGAAATGTTATTTACAAAAGATGAGAATTAAAATTAGGAACTAAGATTTGCCATATGTTTGGCTAAGAATATACTTTGTGAAATAAAATTATGAGTAGACATTTGTTGTCAAAATAACTTATGTAGAAATTGTTATAATTTAACTTTGTGAATTAAGCTATATGTGAATTGTTATAAGTTGTTGGACTTTGTGTTAGTAATAAGTTAAATACGGAATAAAATGTATTAAACATTTCAACAAGATCTTTGTGATCAATTAACTTTTATTTATACATAATTACTGAAAGCTGTGAGCCATTGGAATAAATTGCGCTAAATAAAGCGACAACTAAAACAACAAACTCAAAGAAGTGAGACTCGCAACATCATATCAACATATACTTAGAAAGTGGCACTAGGGTCGAGCTGCTATATAAAAAATTGGTACGCCGACTCAAAGAACAAATTAACGGTGTGACATATATATTGTTATATTTTTCTCAGGTATCTTTCGTTCATACATTAACACAGCTTATTTAAATACTCACTACAGTACTACAGAATACGTCATATCACAGCTGTAAGTCAACATAACCATATCTTATCATTCTCGGAAAAGCTGAATCTCTGCTCAGAGATTAACAAGCCCATTACTTCTGTCAATGACTGAAAACTACCTACATTATTTAGGATCAGTTGTAAGTGGGAGAACGGTCATAGAAATAATTTCATGACCAACGTGTTTTCTAAGAATGACCTACATGGTAAATGATCTTAAGACCCATAAATCAGTAAACTTTTCTGCTACCGACTGTACCAACCACATGGGCTGACACTATGAAAACAAGTAAATCTGTGAGCTAATGCTCACTAGTGATACCCCCGCCAAAATCTAAAAATATGTGACAAACAGGAAGTAGATGAGCAAGGAGCATGAAATCGCTTTTTACCACATGGGACTATGGGATGAAGCAATATGCAAAGTATTAGGCTGCTGCATGTTATAGTTGCTGAGAAAACTGCGACGGAAATTTTTGTAACGGACGGACGGATGGACGGACGCACGCACGCGTACACGGACAAGGGTAAAACAGTATACCCCCTCTTCTTCGAAGCGGGGGTATAATAATAAGTAAAATTCACAAACCTTTAGCGTAGCACAGACCAATAGATGTAACACCAGTTAGTCCATGATTTTTACCATTAGGACATTGTAAACATTGAGATTCATCATCAATAATGAAACCATAGGTACCTTCTGGACATTCCAAACATTGGTGTACCATAGTATCAGAGTCATAATAATAATAATAACCAACTGGACAATTCACTGTGAAGTATAGAAATATAAGGTCAGTGTAACTCTTGCTTGTAGGGATGGCTGAAGCCAAAATGAAAACATAATAAAAACAGGCTCCTTATCCATGATGTGCTGAATAATGATATATTGAAAACGACTATGGAACTTGAGCTGATGACTTCTTACTTGAGGTTTTTGCATAATACTATGCCTGAGACCAACTAGTCTAATAAAGAATTCAGCGATATATATATTAATAACTGAACAATTAGCTGAATTGTAAATTAAGTTCTTACAAAATAGTTTTGACACTTTCAAGTCCCAAATTTAGGCAGTCCAGTTAACTAGTATTGTATTCGTATTGTATTCGTATTGTGTTCGTATTGTATTCGAATTGTATTTGTATTGTATTCGAATTGTATTGATATTGTATTGTATCTGTACAAAAGTATTGTTTCATTCGTACTGATTCGTTAAACAAAGGCATGTATTTGCCAATTTGTAAATACAGGTAGATGTAAAAGCACAAGTTATGTAATCAAAATTTATTAAATACGTACAACAGCGTCGTTCACCATCTATGAAAGAAAATCTTCTATTTCCTTCACAAGAATATCGTTTTACAGCAGTTGTAGATGGGTTATCATACGTTCCACCAATACAGTCAGTAGATGGCGCTTGTAAATTTTGAAGAGCTGTTATATTTGTTCTAGTATTTAATGAAGTCTCTATACGCCCAGCACAAGCCTCTTTTATTTGAAAAGAGTCAGCAACTTTTTCATCATCTAAATTTATTCTAAAATCAAATCTTACTTCAAGCTGAAAAGTAGATGAGGAATTAAGACAATTACCTTTAAGTTAACATTTAGATAATTATTCAAAATCAAATCAAAATTGTTGTTTTAGGTATTGACAACCAAATTCTACTTCCAGCTTCGATCTAATTTCACTTTGAAATGCAATAAATAACATAAACATATTCTAAAAGAAAAATTAAAGGAAAATTTTATTTATGGAAAGTTTTTTTTCATTGGAAGCGTTTAAAAACCCATTTTACCAGATAAATGGCAACTCTATGTGTAGTCAATAAACGGTTTTAGTATTGATATAAAGGCTTTAACCTGGTACAATATATGAATCTTCATGTTACCAAACTACTGTCATTAGTTTGAAAATTATGTTTTAAGTCGAAGCAAGGCAAATTATGTAAGAAAAAGTATTGATCGAAAACTAGTAAAAAATTAAGATTATATGGTGTATATAATTTTTACTGTCAACGACAAGATAGACAAATATAAATACACATTTTCTGAATACTAAGAGTCAAAATATCAGATATTTGTATTTAAAAAAAGTGGTTTCTCTTACTAAATGACACTGCACATTTATCAACAATGACAGAACATCGAGAAAAAAATCCATAATATAAAACAATAGAGTAAAGAATTGTTCATTCAGCAGTAGGATGTGAAATACAGTAATCAAATAGAAGATTGAATTAATTAATACAGTAATAGAATCTACCATAAGAAATATTACTTCTAATAAGTTAATAAAGGTTAGTTCACTTGATCAATCAAAATAGCTGCCAGCATAGACAGTAGTCCTCTATTATACATGTATTTCATCGGTTTAACTTGACTATCGGAATCTCTACAATATGTTCTATTCGATATTTAGAACAGTGAATGTATATGGTAAATTGAACAGAAAACAGACTTCTTAGCAGGCTTGCATGAAAATAAAGGTTTTATATGAAGACTGAAGACTAACGTGAGTGAAACAAAACTGTTTCATGTTGCTTGTTTAACACTTGGTCGAATAAAGCGATTTTTTAACATATTAAAATCATTCATAACCATTGCTGTGTTATTTGCCATTTATGTACTTTTCAGCCACGATGAACCATTCTTAACAATTCTCCAATCAAAGCAGAATTAGTTTTTGGTAATGAAGGGGTTATCAACAAAAATACAAATAAAGAGTCTATCAGACGAATACCCTAGTGATTTATTGTTTATCTGATGGACAATACGATACAATATATCAGTAATTGATGAGATTTATAAAACCTTACACAACATGAAGGGTTCACAATATGTATATTTCTAGTACTATTTCTAAGTGAAAATCTCATCACCAAATCCTAACAACCAAAAGTATACTTTCATAAAGATGCAATATATCTTGTCAAGTGAATGCACCCCTCCCCATACTTGGTATTTTCCAAAACTTACATTTTTAAACTAATTCCAACATATACATAATAAAATTAATGAGTTTGGCCAGATTTGAATGTTTTAAAGCTAAAAGACGCTATCAAAATTTGGCATTTTGCTTTAAGCTAAATATATAAATATATTGGGTATGTTTTTCAAACCTCCTGAATAATTGAGTAAGAGCAGTATTGCAATCATCTGACAATAAATCGTCATTGCCTCCACTGTCAAGTGGTTTAAAATGGTTTGTATATATCGCGGGTTTATCGCTTAACAGTTGTAACTCACTCTTTTCTTATATTGGGTTACAACTGTTTTCTGCAAATACCGCGGTATATGTATATAAATAATGCAATGAGATGATCTTACTTTACAAGCAGGTACAGATATAAATAACTTACCTCATCCTTGGCATAAATAGACAAATTCGATATATATTTGATGTCATACATCAGAATACTACTTTATCTAATCACAAACAAATACAGTCAGGGAGCAAACATTGACTTTCAATGCACGTAAAAAAGCATTACATATTTCTAAATAGACATTCTGAAAGTTACTTGGGTTGTACAGCAAATAATTTTATTATCTTTCCTATTACAGGCAGTATCTGTATTACATATAGTTACTTAATAACATAAGGAATGCTTATCATAAATGTCTTTTTGTTTAAATATACAATGTATACGATTCTGTGCTTTAACCAGCGCCACTACACACTTAAAATCAATTCTTTAGTAGAGAGTTTTGTATTGGGGACAAAATTATATTGCGCTAAGAGGTGAATTTATTTCTTTACATTGCTACTTTTCTTATGTAATGAATCAAACAGAGTTACTGTTCCTTACTACCCTTCAGTAAGGGACATCACTCTAATAGAATATTTGTGAATGAATTTCTACACTTGCCACACAAGTCATGTTCCTCTAGAATAATTAACTCAGGACAGAAAAAACTAAGAGGTATACTTCATTGAGTTCTTATTTACATATCCATGTACAAGTTTTTCAAAAGCGAGAATTGTAGAAAAGATTTTAAACAAGAGCACCGCTAGGCGGAGCATTATATGACCGAAAGTGTTGCTTTTTATAGTTAAGATGAAGCATTTGTAAGACATGAGAATATTTCATGTGAATATCATATTATAAATAATTGTGGAAAACAAAGTAGAGAAAAAAGATACCATTGAGAATGCTTCTTTTTATTCCTTATGAGTATAACTTTGACCTTATGACCCTAAAATCAATAGAGGTCATGTATTGGACATGGCTGTTCATCCTATGAAATGTTACAGCTGTAGGTTGATTAATACTTAAGTTATTGAGCCAAAACTGTTTTCACTTTTAAGGTAATAGTGACTTTGATCTTGTGACCCTAAAATCAATAGGGGTCTTCTACCCTATATGGACAATCATCCTTATAAGTTTGAATATTGTGGACCAAATGAAACTTAAGTTATGCCCCGGAAACTGTTTTCAGTTTTAAGGTAATAGTGACCTTGACCTTTGACCTTGTGACCCCAAAAATCAATAGGAGTCTTCTACCCGATATGGACAATAATCCTATGAAGTTTGAATATTGTGGGACAAATGGAACTTAAGTTATGCTCCGGAAACCAAATTGCTAACGGACGGATGGACGCCAGGGGGTATAACATAATATGTCCGAAATTCTTTCGGGCATATAAAGATACATTTGAAACAGAAATCCGAGAAAGACAACTTAATTGACAGTTTAAGGTCATAGCACTATAATTGACTATTTGAAGTCAGTCTAGCTTTATGCAGACTTAAAGACAAAGAAGATAAACCTTTTCAGCAATTAATGAGAATATCAATATATAAAGATACAACAGTATATGCAAGAACAATTATGAAATGGAACTTTGGGGTTTTCCAATAATGTTCCTTTGTACCAGATGCATTTGTGCAGAACTAAATTATTTCACATATAATTGCTTAAAAGTATGCAGCACAGATTAAATCACTTTGTTTCATGTACACACATTTTTATTTAAACTAAGTTCCGAGAGAGTACACCGATAAAACAATGTTTTCTTGCAGGAAAAGCCAATCAACTTGAGTTCTTAATCAAATTTACTAAAGCATACTTAGAATAACAGTAGCAATATTTACCCTATTTGTAGCTCGTGTGTAATCTATAGAGATTGTTTCTTCTAAAAGTATCACATTCACTGTGTTTACAGCCCCACTATTACATTGGGTAGTCATTTGTGCAGCAAATGTTTGTAATTTTCCAGTGATAGCAGCAACATATGAACTTTCGCACAACTCTAAAATAACAATGTGAAACAGTTCAAATACAAATGTATATTCTTCTATCATAAAACACATCGTTAAACTCTGCACATGTTCCTACCAGTCTTCTTAGCTAGTGGACTGTGAATATCACTCGACTTTTTTGGTTCAGTAAACTTTCATTCAGTCCAGGAAAAATACCATTTAGCTGGACTTAATGTCCAGTGCTGCTGAATTAAGACTGGTCCCTTAAACATATCAGAGTTGAGGCCTACAAGTGAACAAGAAAATTCTGAGAACTCTAAATCAATTACCTTATACCGAAAAAAAAACTAAAGGTAGGAATGACCCCGTGGATGATGACGTTGTAACATAAGATACCTTTAATGGTACCTTTTTTCTCTTCAAACCTATTTAAAAGTCTAGTGACCCTAGAAGTCACAATTGTCTAAAAAAGGGCCAAACAATGAACATTCTACGAACATTTTGCTAACAATTTTTTAAATACAAGAATATAAAAGACATCAGCAAAAATTAACTTACGGAATGTAGACTCTTGAAGATTAGTGTTCAAGGCATACTTGTAATTATATTTTGCTATATACATCAAATAACCTGATAATTTAGCAGCTGTAAAAAGAATAGAATATTTAAGATAATGGTCATGAAACACTTGTGAAATACTTGAGTTAATACTCAGGGAACATAAAGTAATATCATCAGATGCAGGTTAGAGGTGAATCATAAGTTTCTGATATTCTTCACTATCTTCCTTAATTGCACATATTCCGTGTCCGGTTATTGTCGTACAATGATAACGTAAATATGAACTAGTTTGTTATTCCAGATGTCTTTATGGTAGATCAGATTTATCACGATCAGAAGACTCAATAAATAAAGTCTTATAGTATAAATAAATCAAATCATTATAATCATTATCATAAACATATGCATCATCATCATTGGCATCATTATTATCATTTTTATCGCTTTTGTTGTTGTTGATAGTGATGATGTTTGCAAGTCGAAATTGACACAATCTTTACTATGTTTGTCAATGAGACTGGAACCTTGGATATTATACGTGAGATTGAGAATTTTACTAATTTTGCAGATTTCAGTTTTGAAAAGTTATGTTTAACACTGTTGCAACACATTGTATAGGTCATATAATGATGGTCAGTCAACCTACGCACCGTTCTTGACAAGGCTAAATCTTTGGAATTGACTTTTACCAGGTACAAGGCACATACATCTGTCAGTGATAAACAACTGTCCTACATAATTTAGAATCAGTCTTACAAGAGAGAATTGCCGTAGAATTTATTTCTTGACCAAGCACTACAAAATATTGCTCCACGGAAATATTCCATACCAGGAAATAGAAAGGTACGAAATTTTGATCAGTAGATTTGTGCGCTACCTACTGACCCAAACTGACAGTTTTTGGAATAAAAGTAAAATGCAGTATGCTTAAAATAAAGCTTCAGTTTCAGTTTATTGTGAAATGTCGACATTTTCATGTCTTTGACACAAATCATAATAATTATATAAATACATAACAGAATTTGAACATTAATAAACAAACAAAAAACATTAGTGAAAAAGAAAGATGTACAAATTGTACAATATATACAGTAAAACAATAATAATAAAATATTACCACAAACAGGTGTAGGTATATCCCAATCATCTCCATCACAGGTCATTACAATACTTGTCACAGATGGGTCATGTATAAAATGATAGCCATCATTACATTTTATAGTACAAGTAAATCCACCGCAATCTTTAGAACCATTAGGTACATCTATAGCCCAGCCAGCACATGGGGGAGCTAAAAATATACATTTACATGTATAACATCAGTCTTTAAATTAAATCAGTGGACTGAGTTCATAAAAAAATGCAGTAACAACAAAAGTTATAATTTGATAAAAAACGTATAATTTAGACATATCGTTTATTTTATTTTAGGACATGTTATGCTAACTTTTTAAAATGAACATCATGCTTTTTTAACAAATCACTTTAGATAAAAATATTTTGCTGGACCTAATGTTCAGTGCGAATGAAAGTTTGTTGTGAAGGCTCTTTCATATAATCTATTCTGCTGAAAATAAATACTGGATAAGCAGAAATTTCTCACGAGTTCAAATCTTGCAATTTCTTAAAAAATAAGGTATAGTTTTAATTCAAGTAGACTATTTTCTTGGGAAAAGTTATTGATGTTTTACCAACTCAATGTAATGAAATATGCCATTAAAAGTTGTTGAATAAAACACGACAATGATAATATCTTGTACATACAATACAGTATATTGAGTGACACTAAATGACAACTGCGCACAATAGATTTAACAGACCATTACAAGATCATAAATCTTGGCATTTTGTAAACAAAGCTATTGATGAAGTTGGTCAAGTGGTAAACGTTTGCTTTATATAAGTTATATTTATTCATTATGTACAAAACATACAAATAAATGTCCATATGCATTTTATATATTTTAAAAATGAAATATTCATTAATCATATATACATTTGTATATACATTGTGGGCTTTATGCAGCACTGCCATCATGTTTTCAAAAGGAGACTCGCAAAAAATCTACTTTATTCGCAAAAATAAAATACCCTTTGTTCAATAAAATCTCAAAGCTGGCAAAACAGTTTTTTTTATTGTTGGAAATATATCATATAAAAAAATACAAAAAATATACAATGTATATTGAAAAATGAAGAGTGTTGCATTAAGGTGGGTCGGTACCTTACTTAATGTTATGTTCACCGATTATGATAAAAGTTGGCAGGCAGATACCTTCATGCTTCTTGTTTGTTTTTCTGGTAACCTTAGCGACGTTGTCGTTTTTTTCACGACATCATGGACGTCACAATGGTTCGCGCGAAAAACAGGCATGCAAGTACATTAAACCCACATATTTGAGATATTGAATGTCCGAGGTCAATGATTATTATACCAAAATGTTTCTGAAATGTTGTTGCCTACAATCATTTTGTTCCAATTATCCAAATATCACGTCAGTCGTAAAGATTGTACATTTCATCACTGAATTTAGGGTTTTCACGTCTAAAAGGTTTCACCAATTGCCGAGTTATAATGTTTTTTTTTTCATATTAAAACAGAACGGTGGTCAAATTCGTATCGCGATTTTTTAAGTCTACGCACTTTTTGTGTCATTTTAATGAAATAAAAATAGAAAGTGAACGTTCTCTGTTTTTCACAATATCGCGTTCAAAGTAGAATTACCTTCATTACAACGACGTTAATATCACGTTACGCTGACGTTGTGATTTAAACATTTGTTGCAAAAATAATTATAAGCGGACTTTGATAGACTTATGTTAAATTAATTTTGAACAGATCAGATGCTGAATGTCACAAGAAATTAATTAAGAACTGGAAAGAAACTACAAAATTAAAGTTACAAGAAAATTACATACATAACCCAAATTCACAACGTCAGCGCAACGTAGTATTAACGTCGTTGTTTTGAAGGTAATTTAACTTTGAAAGCGATATTGTGAAAAACTGAGAACGTTCACTTTCCTTTTTTATATCATTAAAATGACACAAAAAGTGTGTAGTTTTCAAAAATCGCGATAGAAATTTGACCACCGTTCTGCATTAATTTGTAAATAAGCGCTATAACTCGGCAATTGGTGAAACCGTTTAGACGTGAAAACCCTAAATTCAGTGATGAATTGTACAATCTTTACGACTGACGTGATATTTAGATAATCGGAACAAATATTTGCATGCAACATATATATATAGTTTATTTAGAATACAAGAGCATTGCACATGGTATACATTTTAACATAGCAAATATAAATAGCACATTAACAATAAATAATTGACATAATCAATTTTGTGTTATTAAGAATAATAATAATAAAAAAGGCACCCAAAATGTTAAAGTAAGTATGTCTATTTAAATTAATTATAATATTACCATGTCAAGCCACAAATATTCAGGGATGTCACAAAAAAGAGCGAACTCTTATTTCCATTGTGGTCCCAGTAAATAGGTGTGGTTAACATAGAGAGGTTACCTTAAGTTGAAAGAAAATATATATGTTTTTAAAAATTACAGTTAAGCTTCATAAAAAATATCACAAGTTTGAAAGTTAAATGATTATTTAATGCAATTGCTAACTAAGTAGGCAGTAAAACTTCAATAAAAATATCACAGGTTAAATGTTATCACATTAATAAAACAATGAAAATGGTACTTGAGATCATTATTCAGTATAAAGTAACAACATTTCAGAAACATTTTGGTATAATTATCTTTGTCCTCGGACATTCAATAGTTTAAATATATGGGTTTAATGTACTTGCATGCCTGTTTTTAGCGCAAACCATTGTGACGTCCGTGACGTCGTGAAAAAAACGACAATGTCGCTAAGGTTACCAAGAAAACAAACAAGAAGCATGAAGGTATCTGCTTGCTAACTTTTATCATAATCGGTGAACATAATATTTTTTTCGTTTTTCCCTCTGAGTAAGATACCGACCCACCTTAAGCTAACACCATGTACGAAGATTGCTTATGCTGCAAGAATACAACATACCAACAAATTTAAACTGTAAAGTACAAGTATCAGTTGTTTTCATCGTTTCTCCTTCTAGTTTTTGAGCGTCAACAGTGACCTCATAGATTTGTTTCAATGTAGCAGCAGACTGCGTGACATTAATGTGATCTTGAGAGAATACAATGTTAGCTGACATATCTAACTGTAGGAAGTAATCTTCATCATCAGGCGATATTGTCATATCTCCAGTCAGTAATATATTTGTTGATACATCGTTATAACAAACAACGGAATCTGAAAAACATAAGACAATCTATCAGATGTCATCACATCAAATTTAAAAATCAAAGTACTGATAGGCAGTGCTACTGAAATAGTAAACACGCCAATCTTGATGCTATACGTTTGGGAAAAAATGAAAAAAGGAATTGCTGTTATAGGAGCGCGTGTTTTTTTGCCACCCGTGAGTAGTTAAGTCACAGCTTGACTTTTATTGACAACAGATAGCTTATAAAAGATGTATAGTTTGGTACAGGAACAGATACATGCAAGATGCTCATTCTTTTGGAATATGATCACAAAGACATCACCCATGAAATCAGCAACAAATTTGCTGGATTTTTATTTATAACTTTCAGAGGTCTTACCTACAGCAAATGGTCATGGACTATTAAGGTTGGTAAATTCCTTATCAAAACTACGTATTTTATTTCATAATTTATTTTAGGTCAAATTTATTGTAGTTGTGACTTTTTTTCACCAGAATCCACATTCAGGGAAATTTAAATTGATTACAGACTACTTTACTTCCTTATGATGTCCGAAGTATATTTGCGTAGAAAATCGCCGAGGAGTTCCAAATGATAAGACTCAATCAAACAATAGAACGACCTTTCAAGGTCTGTAGTTCAATCTTTAGTTACAAGTACAATCATGTATGAATAATCATTAAATATAAAAATACATACTAGGTACAGTAATGGATATTCTACAGACAGTTGAAAGTTCTTCAAAGTCAGTGACAAAATAGGATACATGCAAGGCATCTTTAACAGGTTGAGATGACCTAAAGTTATTGAATGGAAAGACTTGTCTAGTATTAATAGCAGTGTTGTCAGCAAATGCTGGTTCTATAAAATTTGGAGCTTCAAGCAAACTGACACTGTACTGTATGTTCCCCTCTTGACAGAAAGACATGGATGGAGGAGTTACATCTGTAAATATATGTAAAATATTGATAATACTAATAGGAATAAAGTCAATGGAAATTAATTTAGACATAATTAACTTATATAAAAAGAGTAATAATAATAATGACACGAATGACAATGATAAAACAGAAAAAGATGATGATGAAGACGACGACGCCGATGACGACTTCAATGATGATGAAAATGATGGTACAAAAATAATGATAATAAAATAATTATAATGCAATAAAAATAATGTTGATGTTGGTGATTATGGTGATGGTGAGGATGATAATAATGATAAAAAATGATAATAGAAATAAAAATGCGATACTTATAGTGTTGATGATAATTTTGATAATGAAGATGATAAAGAAGCAGATGATGATGATGATGATGATGATACTAAAAAAGTAATCATAATAAGTACATGTAGATGTCTTAAGATTTAAAAGTAATAACATGTATATTTAGTTCAACTGAACAATAATTTCATGTACAAAGTCAATTAAAATTCTTTGCAAAATACGCAATATCATTACGTATTTATTTATTTATAGTCGTATAATTTTAATAGTATATTAAAACTAAGTGATTTTTATTGCGCTTCTTTTTTTAGATATGTTCCAGGTATGGGTCCAGACAAGGAAAGTATCATTTTAATATCATTTTCACCACAAGTACCATTTTATTAATGTTGTAAAATTTATAATTGATCCTGCTTCTATTCTCTTAAGTTATTTTTCTACATGCTTGATACAATTTTAAAACCTAACGCATTACTTGAAGTAATCAAAAATACAATGCGCAAGTTGTCTGAGAAATTTTCATAGTCATAGTTTTGTACTAAGGGAAATCTACCTTAATCGGTTCTATTATTACCTCCTACACATCTAATAAAGTAATTTCCTATCTAGTTCTCACAATTATGATGTATGAGTGATTTATTATTATATTAATATATCATCATCATTCAACAACTGTCTTCACGATAATAAGAATCAGAGGCAAATTCCACAGGAATGTCTTACCCAGTGGAACATTACTTGCAGACTGTGAAGCATCTTTACTTAACATTTAGTAATATTTGAGAGTGAATATGAAAGGAAATAATTATGTAAGTTGTTCAAAAGGCTATATAAAATTTGGATTAATTGTTACATTATGTGCCTGTGTATTGACATTAGTCACACAAACACAATCAGGAAGAAAATTTCTTGCATGGGGCTATAGGAAAACACTAATATATACATTAAATCAGCGACAGATTGAGTATATATACAGTAGTAAATGTCTAATAAGGAATAATTATTTGACTAATAAAATTGATAAAGATATTTGTGAACTGTGTGAAACAATAGATAAATTTGAAACTATCTCTGGAAACACGGACCAGCTGATGAATCTTATACATTTAGATGTTCCAGTGATTTATATCACTGACAATGATGATGACGATGATGATGATGATGGTGTTGGTGATGATGATAGCAATGGAGATAATGGTAATGACAACAATAATATGACAGTAGCTAATTTTGTGGAAAGATTTCTTTCAATAGAAGAACTGGCTTTATTTCATCCATGTCAGTTTAGGTCTAATTTGAAAAATAAAGTAGCAGAGCATAGAGATCTCCTACTCAAAATTTACCAAAAACTTTTCACATCATATTATGCAGTGTGGGAAAATTGTGCTCAAGATGCGCTCCGAGCATTCCGATCGTTTTATAATCGTCCCAAATTTCTTGATAACAGCATACAGATGACGGGAAGTAACTGGGCTTTTATTTGCCAAAACTTCCGAGGAAAACACCCCAAGAAAATGGAACTTTTTGCTCCATTAGAAATTGTCTCAGTTGTCAGAGGAAATTTGAACTTTGAATTGGTTCCAACCTCTGGTTGTAATGAAACATGTACCAATATATCATATGACTTAACTTCCGGGGAAACAGCTATGTTTACTAGCAACCTGTATGATCTTTATATAAGACCAAATTGTAGCCAGACGGAAACCTTAGTGATTGGAATAGGTGCATATTTTGACTAGGAATTAAGAAGTGAGTTAAATTGGATTTGCATATTTTGACAAAATTAACAATAACAGCAGATTAGATTTAGTGCATATTTTGATTAAATAGACATTAGTAACTAATTGGAATTATTTGGGATTTTTTAACCAATAGGAAACAAAAAAGTGAATAGAAACAGTATGGGCAATTTTAGCTAAAATGACATTTATAATTAAGTGATGTTAGAGTTAGCTAGAAGAATGATAAATGAAAAAAAAATATGTAAGAAGAACTAAATCTAGTAATTTTACAACCTAAACTTTAATAAACCTTTTTTGGCTATAACTATGTTAAGTAATATCACTGTTTTGCAAGATTAATAAAACCTTAAACTTGAGAGATACATGTGTTGCATCATTTTTTTGTAGTTAATGAACTGAAATACAAGCTTGGCAAATAGATTGGTTTTATTTTTTCTCCTATTTTATAAACATGATATTTGCAAATGTTTTTCCGCAATAAGGTGGTGGTTACTAATCATGTAAAAGTATATTGGCTCAATAAAATAAAAAAGAAATTTGCAACGTATGATGATCACTCTTGGGTCCATATCCTGTTCCCTAGTACCGAGATCAGCGCCATGAGTAAAAAGAAATTTAAACCAATGCATTTCGTAAAGAGATGACAAATTTAATTGTTTTCTGTGTATATCTTATTTCAAATTATTTTCATAAATTCCCAAAACTTCACGCGTTGGTGCACCTCAGTGAAGGTAGTTGATTCGACGTAGCATGGATTTTTTACGAGTCTATAAAACAAAATAAGTTACCTATGCAAGTAGGTACATCACCATCCCACACCATTTCTTCAAGTAAAGGATCATATATACAAGTTATACCAGTAGATAATACACCGTTACTGTCTAATGGTTGATATCCAATACGATTACATTGAAATGTTACTGTTGCACCTTCTACAAAACTATTACCAATGAGGGAACCACTTGCTGGGTAACCTGGATCAGGACACTGTCCACCTGAGGTGATGAATATATGAAAATGTTTAATACAAGTGAAATTTGTAAGAAAAAGATGAAACAAATTATTAATTGTCAAACTTTTTAATATCGCCAAACAAATGCCGGGGTTGTCTTTCTGGAGGTCATACATTTTTCGGAATTGATAGAATTGAGGTATACAATACCTAACTAAAATCTATGTTTTATGGCAGCTGAATAATTCTAAAAATAGTTTTATTTGTTTTACATCGTATTTCTAAACTTTTTACTGTGTTAGGCATTTCCTTGATGTCAACATAGACTTTGTATGGATATATTTAAAATTATTCTATTTTCATATGAAAGGGACATCATTACTAAGTCCTGTCAAAGTTTGTGTCAAATATTTTTTTCAAATTGCAAGCTATGTAAAATATCTAATCCATTCAAAATGGTTAACAAATTGTGATGAATAAAAAATATCATGTTTTGTAAGCTTTTATCATAATTTCACAAAATTAATGTTTATCTGTGGGAGGTGTTAGGGATTGTATACCTTAAAACATAATTTAAATATGTTAAGGAAGTGTACAATAAAATATATATGCTCCAAAAAACAATCAGACAACTTAAGTGGTTTTAGCAATCATATTTTATACCTTAAAACAAACTTGAGCACAATGCTATAAAAATTAGTGCCTTTTAAGAAACCAATGAAAAAAATTCTAACCTATACAGGTGAGATTTCCAAAATCCCATAATCCATCATGAGACAATCCACATGTAACTATGTTATTTCCAAGACTAGATGAGCCTTCAAGATCATATTTATTACGACATTCAAATGTAAAAGTACAACCATCTTGATAACAAGGTTTTGCTGGCGAGTACACACTTCCTGTAACATTTAATATTGGTCCACATCCTCTTCCTAAAATGAAAAAAGAGTTTTATGTTAAACTTACTTAACATATTTCATTTAATAATAAAATCTTGATAAAAAGCATTGCTTAGTATGAGAAAAATAAACAATCACAATGGTGAGCCAATTCAAGTACTGTAAATAATTCCTGGAACTAATACTGTTTTATCAGGTTTTTGACTGTCCAACTAGGATATATTGTCTATTCAGCAAAATCAAAAACTATTTTCTTCTCTTCTTATATAAATAATATACATTTGTATACTAATAGGTCGACATTTTGCAAAATTGAATGAAATTGAAATTTACAATTAAGAATCTATCAACTACCACGATGTCTAGACTATAAATACCAAACATGAAAATGTATCTTTTAAAGAAGTTGAAAAAAATCACAAAAGACGAGTTGAACTATAAGTAATTGGCAGACAGTATATAACACAAACAATCATATGTGATGTTTGCATTCATTTATAAAAACACACCACACTAAAACATGGCCACCATTAAATTTTCACATAAGAGCACCACATAATCAATGCTTTAACTTGTTATTTTTTAATAAAACAATTAAGAACAAAACCAATGACTTGACCGTACATTAGAGACAAAAATACCAATATTGATATAAACAATAAAAACAAAAGTAATACAATAAAGCCATTACGTTCTTATTATGGATTTTTGTCTCAACAATAACTCTTAAGAACACAAAACCGTTGTATTTTTTCTGGTTTTAACATAATCAGTGTCAAATTATAAAAAAGGATGGCATATAACTACAGGCATATCAATTTCTAGATACAAAGTACTTACAAAGTCAATGGGTATCTATCAATAGCTACACTATGCATTTTACTTTTGTTTTAAAATTCCTGTGTACAGGGTGACAGATGTAAACATGTTAGCATAGGGATAAAACGTTTATTTAACATATACTTTGTTGAAAATCAATATTATATTGAGTAGTCACAAAAAAATATTGAATTTGCTCACTACAGTTAAACGGGGAATTATTTGAATGTAACCATTACTAAAAGATTAGGTAAATTTTCATTTTTACTCATGATGCTCAGTGTAGTTTCTGTGGGAAGGCTGTACAGTATGTGAGCACAATCGTTTGATACAATTCATTTGATTGTGACATTCAGCCATAGGATAGGACTAATTTTTGTAAGAATCTGAAACAACCAAACGAACGAACTATTTAGTCATCCCATACACATAACACTGGAGATCTAGTATATATGAGTACTGAGTACATAATGAACATGCTATTAGTTTATACAATCTAACATGCCAAGTGTGTTGAACAAACCCATACTTGGTGCCTCTAATATATCTAAAATAACAGGTTGGATTTCAAACTTAGAGGATTACTAACAGAAAGAAAAGCTTTGTCTGTACTGGAGGTGTTCGTGCAGAACAAAGTTAAAATTAAAATGTGTACACAGAACAATAGGATTTAATCTGTATTGCATACTTTTCAGCAATCATATTTGAAATCATTTCGTTCCGCACAGATCCATTCAGTGCAAACTTATCATGTTCGGATAAAAACATAAAATTGAATACTGAATATGAACTTTTTTATGCACATAAAATTTTATATCAGTCCATAATGAAGCGTGAATACAGACAGACTCAAAAAGGAGATGCCAGCAATAAGGTACAATTTTATTTTATCAATATTTTTAAAGCATATGGTACCAAATCGTACAAAGATATCAAAACACTTCTAAAAATGCTTTGACTTTGGTTACAAAATTGTGATGCATTATGTTCAGTGTAGCAATAGTCTAAAGCAAATACATTAGGGGGGTCTTTGTGGGATTCATTTATTATATGCAGTGTTAATAAATTGTTATCTATATATTTATATTCGATCAACTAGCATATTAATGGATGATCAAGTTATGATAAAATTTTCTGGATTTCATTTGTGTCTGAACAATTAACAATTAATTGTTATAATACTATATCTACTGACTAGTAAATTGTAAATGAGCAACATCTATTACATTAAAGAACACATGAGTTCAAAAAGTTAGAACCTACAAAAATTATTATCAGTCTTAACAGAGATATCCTGATGGCAACATACTCATCCAGTTTTGTCAAAGTATTATCAAAACTATTTGCCTTTGAGAACATATCTTACAAAGATATCAGTCGCTCAGCCAGTCAGTCAGTCAGTTACCCGGTAAGTATGCTCACAAAGTACGAAGTATTATTTGAATAGACAATTAATCTATACTTACTTCCACATGCAGGAGTGTTACTGAAATCACCATCTGATTCACAAGTTATTGTCATCATCGTAGTTTGGGTACCAGTCAGATTAAATCCCTCGGCACATTTCACATCAACACTTTCTCCATACATATAAACCATTCCCAAAGTATCGTCCACTGGTATAACATTCTCAAAGTTAGACAAACTACATTCTACTTCTATAGAGAAAATAACATAAAAAAAATATTTTAGATATATATATATTACTTTTAATTTCAATGTATAATAATCATTTGCTTAAAGGGTATGAATAAAATATTTTGAAATCTTGATTAGTCTAACATTTGATTGACCACAGCGAAAAGAATTTTGTTAAAAAAATGTCTCTTTGATTTAAAAGACACACTTGATTGTGACAAAATAGCAATTATTGGCATTTTGTGAATAATAAATTTCATACAACATTGCAAAATATTGCGGATTAACGGACAAATTCGGTAAAATTTAGGAGGTCAGTCTAGAACTGTAGGTTTACAGGACGGAATTTATGTAAAAAAACAATCTCATTAGCACAGTTTTCAATTCCTAAAATATCTCCGGTACAGTAAGATTTGGTTAGGTTCTCTAAAACTTTGATTTTCACAGGACCTATTGTCCGATAATAAACTATTTGGTTTGGCGGTGACTGAATAGTACACACATCTGTTTGTTTTTAAATAAAGTGTTGGTTTTATAATTTGACAATGAATAAAAAGTGTTAACAAACAGAAATAAGTTTATGTTATGTCCCTTTTAAAAAAATATTGTCAATGGGTCTTATAATTGTGGGGAATATATTTGCAGGGTTTAGAAAATGTCCTATCATTTTCGACTAAGAATATGGCGAAAGTTATACCCCTACGAAAATTACTCCCTATGCAGTATAATCTGAATAATAACTTACTTTTACAGACAGGTAGTACATCAGAGCCACATTGAAATGTATTAAATTGTCCATCAATACTATGTCCATTTAAACAATGTACACTTATATCTTGACTCAGTACATATGGTGGTGATGGTACTAGAACAGCATGGTCAATGACAGGTGTTTTACATGGAATATCTAAAATAAGTGATTATAACAACATTCATTTAATATCAAATGTATGTTAGATTACTTCATTTCTGCATATTGCCTTCATTTGGACATACAATTTTAAAGAACTAAACAAATGCCAATTATATTTAATATATTGAACTACGTCAAGTAATTAATTATCAGAAAATATCAATTAACTTAAAATACATGTAAGATGTATACACAAAATTATTAAATCAGGATTCTTTCCTAATATAACAGCTAGGGGTCATTTACAGACGCCCCCCACTCTTCTGAAATTTCATTGAAATCAAGCAGTTTTCTCCAAACATGGAAGTAACCTATGGGTTAACATTCCCCTATCTATGAAATTGGGATAAAATTTCCCCCAATTGTTCTATATAAAGTAAGGCCTCGGGCTCTTTCCTACTTTACTGAAAAATGCCCTGCAAATTAAACAAATTTTACTAAAAAAATCCACTACACAGACACCAATTACAAACGTTTCTTTTGGTTTTTACGTACATGCATGAAAAAACAATAATAGGAAACATATAATGGAATATCTGAAACACAGATATCAATATCCTGATCACCAGGGGTCACAGTGAATGTGTATTGACAAGAAACTAAAACTATACAAAATTATTACTTCACTCCTTAAAAATACATTTTATAGAATTTTTTATAACATTTATTAATGATAATGACACTTGGTTTGGTATTTTCTTTTTCAATCTTAATTCATAAATTTTCTCATAACGGCGTACATTTGTATTTCTATAAAATGTTAATTTTTATAGAAATCTCATTTCAGATTTTTTGTTAATTTGAACCCTCACTTTTATGTGACAGAAAGTGTTGAAATTTGCATTAACTATCTGGCAGTTGAACAGTAACAGATTCATTCAAATTATGAAACACAATATATTTGTACATACTATGACAATATGAAGGCTGTGCTCCTTCAACAAAGTCCCAGTTTCCTTGACGACAACCAACTGTCTGTGCACCAATAATCTCATAGCTTTCATTACAAGACAATCTTACAACACTTCCATGTTGTGTACCATTGCCTAGCAACACTTCTACTTCTATATCATTAGATCTCAAACTAGAACATCCATTATCTGAAGATAAAAACAGCTCATTGTCAAAAAAAATATAACGATTCCAAGATATTGAGCAGTTTTTTATGATTTCAAATTTTCATTTTATTCCAAAATCCATAAATTATAAAAATAGGGATTTAGCACAATGCACACTCATTTGTTGCAATAAGCATGGTCATAAAGTATTAAGCAATTGTTGAATCTATTACAAATTTATGCCTCACCAAATTAAGAGGATCAACTGTGTATATCACTTATGTTTAGAAACAGTGGCCAAATGGTAGGAGCGCTTCAGGATTATAAGCTCAACTAAAAGCGTTTATACAGTATTCAAGAAATTTAACTGCCATTGCTACAGTCTACAGTTTAATGGGTACCTGCAAAGATTTCAATTCTATAGCATCAATTTTTCTGCTGCACATAAACATTTTCAAGTAATATACGACTAAATTAACATGAATATACCTACCAATACACTTTGGTAATGTACTCCATACATTGTTAGCTCCACAAGTAACTACTTCATTACCAGTCAATGTATAGCCATCTTTACATGTGTATACAATCTCATCTCCTCCCAGACTACCAGTTGCTGACACAATGTAACCATTATCTATAAATGGTGGTGGTATACACTTGCCCTCTGTAAAGTAAAAGTAAATTGATATTTCGTAATTTCTTTAACAGAGATACTTTCTATTTGAAGATTTAGATTACTTTCCTTTCACATTCTTTACACTCCTTCCCTTTCTTTAACACACGCAATTGTTCGGGGGGATTTGTTGCTTTTATTGCTTTTTGTTCAAACATATATATCTACTGTAATTTCAGAATCTATCAATCTTAAGGCACAGAATTCAACAGATTAGTCACTATACAAATACGAATTCATACTGATCATCTGCAATGGCAGTTACAATAATTTATGAATATGAATTCCTTACTTACCAAAACACAAACCATTCCCTTCACAGAGCCACATTGCCGAAAAGCGCAATGAGTTGTGCATCTCAATAAAGATGTTTACATAGTAAAAATGTAGCAGAGGTAAATACAGCACTTGCACTCCCTTGCCTTTAAACTTGCTTTATGGCAAAATGGAAGAGTGTCTGCATGAAGCCTTTGGTAGTCCCACATGCAATCAAGCTCATAGAATTTGAGGACGAATACTGTTAGGGAGTGGGTGTATGTAACAGAGGTATAATACGGCACTTGTACTAGACTAGCTATAGCTAATTAGCCTCCTAGCTAGATTTTATTGGCGACATGGAAAAGTGTCCACTTACGACTTGAGAGGTCATGGCTTCGATTCACAGTTTGTGGACTTTCATGGATTTCTATCTTGTTACAGTAGTATGTTTGTCCAACAGGCAATGTTGAGGACTTAGTCTAAAGACAAAAACTACTATACTTACGTTCACACAAAGGTATATTCTCCATACTCCATATTCCACCAGCTAAACATTGCACTGTTATCTCGTCAGTATCAGCGTATTGTCCAGTAAAGTAGAAACCATTTCCACATGATATAGAAACACTGTCACCATAGTTAAAGGAGTTAGATGATAAAAAGTATCCTTCACCATTTAATACAGGACATCCTACAATATAAGTTACCTTGATTTTAATACTATGAGTTAAAGGTAAAAGTGTGTGAAAATTGACCCAAGACTAGTAATTATATTACCAGGGTCTACAGACATATCATCGACAACAACAGTCAACTAATAAGGTAAGCAATTTTTTTGCAAAATCTTTTTTGCATTTTTTTTATTTCCAGACAAACGCTTGAATGACATTCAATAGAGAATAAAATAACTTCATGTACAACTTTTTATTCCCGAAAAATTCTACAGTAATTGATCATGTGAGGTTTGAACATTTACTTTAAATCCTCCTGATAAAAATTGATCCAGTGTTAATAAATGTCATTTTTAAAAATATCTTTTTATTTTTTACAGGAGCTAGTCCACAAAATTATTTTCAACCAGGGCGTGCTAATTGGTCTAAAAACAACAACAACTTTAGAACATAGAGGAATATTAACAATAAATTAGTATTAATTTACCAGGTGAAAATGAAGCACTAAATCCAGGTCCATTATCAAGTGAACTTGTTTCCATTGTGACATCAAGATAAGACTCTGCAGTAACAGAACTACCTTGCAAGGATGTTCCTGTATAAATCACTGACGAACCATCATTGTAGCTTATCTGTTAATTTAAGTGAATACATCGATAACTCACAGATAATTTCTAATAAATTTCAAAAAGTATAATTATGTATTAGTAATTCTGCCAAATGAGAACAGCACGAACAAAATTTGTAGAAATACATGTTCGTAAATAAATACAAATAGTTGATTATATCATATCCTTATTCATGGTAACAACCTTGTATGGAAAACTTATTAGTATGGCAAATACTTAGTCCAAATATGTATTCTAGAAGAATACAAGGGATTCTGGTAATCTTTAAGAATGGTATGCAAACAACGATACATGTATCTCATTTTAAAACACTTGTACATACCATAACAGTATCAGAATCATGAATATCAAATACATCAAACAATACGGTAACACTTCTTTCTTCTGATGGAGCATTAATTCTCCATGTACAGACCATTAAATCAGGATAACTCATAGGTGTATCATAACCAGGGGAGATAACTACTCCACTACCCCTCACACTCGTTTCACATCCTATAATAACAAATTTGTAATAAATTAAGGGAGCTATTTCGAAGAGTCATAGAATATGAATATGAAAAGTGATAATGCATTCAGTATTATGCCTGTAATATATCCTTGTTTGGTATTGTTAGTCAATCTATATAATAACACAATGTGATGTAAGGCTACTAGTTTAAAGCTTGTACAAAGAAAACCTTTTTCAAAAAAAATAATTTCAAAGCATGCCCATGAATGTATGAATGAACAAAATATTTTTTTAATATGTTACAATGTTTTTTGCGTTAAATTTTAGTATTATCTCATTTTTGCATCAATTTTTAAACATCAATTCTGACCCTCAATTACACTGGTAATTTACTTTTCAGACCTCACATATTTATTTAATCAACTAAAGACATTTATTTTAAGTTTATTGTTTTTCTTTCATTTTTCTTTCTCGTGAGCTCGAAAAATGATATCACTCGTGGTGATGGCACTCATGAAAATATATTTTCTGAACTCACTCGGTGGAATGTAAATCGTTCTTACACCATATCGACAGATATCCCCTATGTTTTGAAAAAAAAACAAGCTGAAAAACTTCTTTTAACATATATCTCATGGTAATAATTTCCGATTCAAGTTTAAAAATTACTTCATAATGTATATTTTCTTTCTTGTGAAAGGAGCAAGAAACAATTATATTGTCAGAAAGTAATTGTCTCCGACTTTGAATCATTCACACCTCTCACAGTCAGAAATATGCTGATTTAGGCCAATGATTTTATGTGTAGAAATTAGCAGTGGCAACAGAGAATAAGAGTCTAATTAAGATGTATCCAATAAAGGCGGTTTGGATTAACTATCTGCCTTGTGTTAAGAACTTAAAACAAATGAAAAGAGTTGCAACACAAAAACCTTACACATACCTTGTTTGTATTGTATGAGGCCACCAGTACATGTCCAATGTTGTTTTAGATCCATTCTAACATGTACGGTATTACTTATAGATATGATCATTTTACCAGCATCTTGTTGGGAATCTAAGGTTGCTAATACATGTTTGTTATTATCATAAATATTGATGATATCACCACAGCATAGTTCAAGACTTAACACCTATAAATATAAATGTACCTATATAACCACTTAAAATAAAACTTACCTAAAAAGGTTTAGCAAAATGTTGTTTACAACCCTGAGACTTATTCCAAACAAAATATTATTATTATCAAAATATAGTGTATGTTATGCTCCATATATGCGATAGGTTTAAAACCTTTATGATGAGAATAGATTCATGAATTAGATTTAAAAACTAGGCCATACAATGCACGTAAATGGTCTGAGAATTCAATTCATGTCGTATATTTTTACTTTTTATTCAATCAGTTCATACAATAACTTTGCTGATTCAGTATATCTTCTGTATTGGATGTTTGTACAGACATACTGTAGGACCATAATAAATGGAAGTATATTAATTGTTTTGGCATGACAAAAACTAGTCTCCAAATATTTTAACTGAAGTAAAGATTTATGGATATGTTCTACCCTTGAAACAAACATATTCTAACCATGCACTTAATGGAAAATAACTTGTTCCAAGAACATGATCCGCAGATTGTTTGTTTGTTCGGTTTAACGCCGTGGCAACACATTGTATAGGTCATAAAACGGCAGTCAGTCAACCTACTCACTCCTCCTGGAAAGGCTAAATCTATGGATTTAGCTGTTAACCAACAACTTGCGTGTTACCAACTGAGCTAGTCGGGCATGAAAATTAAAATGTATCGGTTATATTAGTATACAAGACTGTAAGAGAGATAGATACCTCTAATGTGATAAGATTATTTCCGACAGTTGTAATTGTATATTCTAACTCTAAATTACCAACATATACATTAGGATACATTGGTGTGGCTAGAACATTAATTGATGATGTTGCAACATGATGTCTCTTCATTAATGGTAATGTTCCTGAAATTAAAAACGAATTAAATTGTTGTTTTTTTTGTATAATTTGATATATGCCGCCAGAAAATAGTTATAACTTTCTCACAAGAATGGGTAGGCATTTTCTTGGTTAGATCATTCTGCATCTGATGGGCATACTTTTAATTTGAATTTTAAAACTTTTGTTTTCAATCTTTTTAATTTAGCGCAAACAAAATCAACGCCATTTTTGCGCACAATGTCAAGCATCCGTTAGATTATGCACAATAATATCCTTAAGACACGACAGGAAGCAATAATTAATCATGCATTCATCATAAACGCCCATAATATGCTCAAAATAGGTCATCATATTTAATAACAATTCAGTGTATCAAAATAGTTTATGTATAAATGAATCAGCACAGCTTTATATGACATCATGATCATACTGATTACATAGTACGTTTGAAAGAGAATTTAACATTTATGAATTTAGGGATTATTTCGGAAAGCATTTGAACCAGATCAAAAGTATGCACTGTTGATAAACAAGTTAAAGACGCTAATACACGTAATACACGACAAAGGAGGACGTGATGGCAATTATTATTCATCAGATGAATCATGCCCTTGAATTGCTATTTTTGTGTGACTGATCTATTGTTTGAGATTCAGAAAGAAGTACCAAATGTTCAAGACAAATAAAAAGCTAAGATACCTTGTACAGAAGTATCTCTATTACATGTTTGTAGATACATTGTAGAACCAACAACTTCTCTCAGTAATGGTAGTGAATTAATAAAATAACATTTCCTTGTATCAATTTCATATCTAGAAATAGTTAAGTATTGTTAAATATGTTAATTGTACAAAGTAAGTAAATGTTAACAATTGAAAGCAGCAAGTCTAGAGCACAAACTGAATCAAAAGAACGAGAAATGTAGTCGTGCACCATTTAGCATATTTAAGAATCATTTAACAATGTTTTAATACAAAGCCCGGGGTCTTGAATTTGTTTGGGTTGCGAAGTGAGAAATGCTATAGAAACGAAATATTTCACTTAATGATTTTAAAGAAATGACCTTTGAAATTGAAACCTTGTGACCAGATGCTAAAGGGGTCGTTCAGTGACCCTAGGTTTAAAGTTGCCATTCATGTGCGTTTATTGTACTTCTGTATGCTCGCATAAAATATGAATTAGATGCCTTTCAAAATCATCAACTCTAATCTAGAGTTTAACTCTATGCATAATTATACAAATCCCTATACATAGACGCACAACTCATTGCACGTAGTGGCGATTTGGTCCTGCGAAGAAAATATTCCAGTTTTCATGTGTTTGTAGGGAGTTTAAGAATTATTGTTTAAGTCATACCATACTATCTGTTTGAATTGTTATTTGTATATTGACAAAACTATTGATCGATTTTTACCAAAGGTTGATAGAGTCTGAAATTACAGCAGATAAATTTGGGATGATAGTAAGGTTATACTACATTACCTAAACCCTCTGCATATCATTTCATTGCTACATCTTGTTTCACAATAACTGACACTTTGCATAGTTGCTAGTTTTAATTCATTATATACAATATTCTCATCTGTGACACTATACCCATCTTTACTCACAAATGGACAATCAAACTCTAAAAAAGAAGATACAATTTAATTACTCGTACATGCAACTTAATACAACAGTAGGCAAAGTACGAGCACTATCGAATTTATAGCCGCCTGGCTAGCTTAGTAGGAAACATACAGGTCTACTGATCGAGCGGTTATTGGTTTAATTCCTTCGCAGGACACAGGTCAACTTTCGTGGACTTATGTTATGAAATAATTTCTAGTACCATTCTTTTTCCTACCAATAATTTTTAATTATGTAGGGCAGTTGTCAGTCACTGCTGGAAGTATGCGCCTAGTAACTTGTCAACAGCTATTATAAATCCAGAGTTTAAGCTTTTCTTGCTGGTTTCTCGTAACATCAAGTTGGGACAAAAGCTGGGTACTATTTAAAGGTAACACCAGTGCTATGTTTTCAAATTTGATATAGACCGCTTTGCAAATAAAGTTCAACCAATAATTTCACAGTTATATAAACTCAATACATACCAGTATCCCATTCTAGAATGAAACCAGATGATTGTACACTGTCATCAGACACAAATCTTAAGATGATAAAGTTATAACTACTAATATAAGAATATTTCTCTATGTTTCCAGACAATCTTACAGACAGACTACTGTCCTCCATAGTCATACCGCCATCATAGAACTCTAAAAAGTCACTGTCAGGTTCTGTACTGAATCCATTGATCTGAAATACATACAAATATACATAACAAAAGACTGAATCATAACTTTATACCATTGGTTGCCGATCTTCACCTCATTAGAGAAATGACAGAGCAAGACATTAAAGGTAGTCCAATTGTTACTGACAATTGAATTAGAGCAACTTGTTTTTGCACCAAAACATTTTGTTTAAGCAGGTTAAATACAAAGTTGGTTGTCATACTGCAAAACTCCCTTTAAAAAATCATGTTGAGCTGTGAATGGTGAAGGCAAACAACACTGTTGAAGATGTTACAGTAAGAATGTCAGCCCAATGGAAAAAGAGAATCATCTCAACAGAATGTCTTCTAAACATTAGTTTGATTTTTATTGGGTTTAATGTCGAATTCAATACATATTTAGATCATATATACGACGGCCAGCTCTTCCTACTATAGTTTTAGAGGCCCACATGGAAGATTGGATTTATTCAAATGTGTAGCCTCTTAAATAAGTCTTTATTATTTTTATTATTATTGTTGTTTCCTGGACACTTTTCTATCACCAGTACTAACTTACCTACCAGAGGCCGACAACTCATGTATAGGGTATGACCTACCGCGACTGGGCTCGAAGGATTCGACGTCATAAGTGCTAACCACTACGCAACTAGTTTGAGTTAAGTTCTAGCATAGGCCTGCACATAATGCATTCATATGCAGTGAACTAAACAACAAACCTCATAAATGAAAGTTATAATAAACTTGAATCCCATTCAAGTCTTATTATACAAAATTTCTATTCATTATGAACAATGCAGTATGGAATAAAGGCCAATAAAAGTTTAATTTTAAACTACCAATCTTATTTCAAAACAACCAATATAACTTGCAAAAAACCCCAAAGGTTTTAATCATTATATAAACTACTAAACATTACATTGATATAGATCCTTTTTCCGGTCTCTACTCTTATTGTCCATGTACAAGTCATTCTAGGAGGGTATTTATTCCCATTAGAAGGTACTACAATACTTCGCTGTGCATAATTGATATATGCAGCGCAAGTAGAATCTGTAAATTGATAAAAAATGGCATTAACAAATTTATCAAGAACAGCAACAGTTACACAAAATAAACCTACTATTAAGCCAAATAGAAGAAGAGGGAGACTTTTTTAGATTTTGTCAATGTTTGTTATGACAGGGATGCCACAAACATGTTCCGCAGAAATTTCTTACAGTGGCAAAATAATTGCCCATCGGATTTATAATTAGGTTAACATTTCTATGAAATTGTCGGTAGTCTTGGTAACCTGCTACTGTATGTCAGGTAAAATTATTTGTTTCACTTCCCTCATTAGAAATATATTCATACAAACGTTGGATATTAGCAAAATTAATTTCAATTTCATCGGACAAAGGAAACCAGATATATTGGAAATTGTACGAAAATTCAGTACAAAGCGCGTACACAATGTTTTATTGAATACTTACTACAATTTACTTCATCTTCATTATTTCCACAGTCATTGTTACCATTACAAACAAAAGTTTCATCAAGACATCTACCATTACACATAAATGTGTCACGTGTACCTGGGAAACAACAAAGACAATACATGTAATCATAAAAAATACATGTGCATTAACAGTCAATTGTATCGTCGGCAACCACGGTACTTACTTCTGCTACACTCAATACTTACGTAATAGCGTAGTTTTGTATTGTGAGATAACCGACAATGAGTCAATTGAACAGCAAAACAAAAGAAGTCCAGAGACGGCGCATTTAACTATACATATGGACCAAGAACCAACCAAATATAAGAAATCAGGGACATTCCTGTGACTATTTTGAGAATATCTACCATGTGGAGATTGTAGAGTATTGAAGAAAATCCCTCTTTTTTATCAGGGTAAAGAGAAACTAATCCTGCAATACATGTTTTTAAATTTTATTAATTTAATCCGATGAACATGTTTGGGCGTAGAGGCATGCTTGGATACTTACCTTGAAATGAGAGCATAAAACTACATTATTGAGTGATTGGTTATCAAGGTTTTCAATTAAATAAGCTACATAATATTCACCATTCATAAAGAACTATCTACCTCTAACACCAGTATTAAACATAACATAACTGAAATTTATTTAATTAAAATAACATTAATGTTAAAGTTTCAAGTACTTTAATCTGCTTCCATATGATCAGCCAATTTTTGTACATAATCCCTTTTTATTGATATCCCCTTCAGACAGGTGATCCCTCAAAGTACGCATTTACTCTTAGGTGGAGTGGAACAATTGTCTGTTAATTTGCTTGAAATAAGCATTCCACCTAGATGGGTTCGAACTCAGAACCTCTTGATCGTTAAATGTTCGTCTTATCACTTGGCAGCTGCTTCCACTCTAAAGGTTCTAACACAGGGAAACTATACATACCAGCTGGACAAGGATCCACTTCACAAACAAAATTATTGGTTGTCTCACAGTCACTCATGTACCATTTTCCATCAGTAGTTGAAACATATGCACACTCTCCCTCCTGTATGTTTGGTTCTATATTTCCCCATACACCAACAGCAACATCTGTTTGGCTTCCATCATTCCAATATCCGATAGTACCATCATTCCAATTAGTGGCATGCAATCTGTTATAACCTATTTATAAATAAAGCAAAAGATAAAGAAAAAATATTAGCTTTAAAGTCTGTATAAACAAAACTTTCTACTCATTATTAGAAACATTACAACTCATTATAAGAAACATGAGAGCCGCCCGGCTAGCTCAGTTGGTAGCACGCAAGTCTACTAATCGAGGGGTCACGGGTTTGATTCCCGGGCGGGGCATATTTTCGGGGAGCTTGGTCATGAAAATATATCTACGGCCATTCCCCTCCTACCAATGATTTTTAATTATGTAGGGCAGTTGTCAGTCACTGACGAAAGTATGCGCTTAGTGGTTGGTTAACAGCTAAATCCAGAGATTTAGTATTTCCAGGAGGAGTGAGTAGGTTGACTGACCGCCGTTATATGACGTATATAATTTGTTGCTACGGCGTTAAACCAAACAAAAACAAAACAGAAACATGAGCCATAATTCAGTCAAAAGTCATGCTAGAACAAATACGTTTTGACCGTTAATGGTGACGCGGTAAACATGTATGAAGTTTTAAATGAATCCCATCAGGGAGCTAAAAAGTAAAATATTGCACAAAAAAAACTTAACCAAGATCACAGACATTAACACCTAAGCCTACACACAACTAAGTCGAACAGCCCCACTATTCTCCTATAAGTCAATCAAAACTCCACTATTCTCCAATAAGTCAATCTAAAACCCATTATTCTGCAATAAGTCAATCTAAAACCCACTATTCTCCTATAAGTCAAGCTAAAACCAACTATTCTCCTATAAGTCAAGCTAAAACCAACTATTCTCCTATAAGTCAAGCTAAAACCAACCATTCTCCTATAAGTCAATCAAAACTCCACTATTCTCCAATACGTCAATCTAAAACCAACTATTCTCCAATAAGTCAATCTAAAACCAACTATTCTCCAATAAGTCAATCTAAAACCAACTATTCTCCAATAAGTCAATCTAAAACCAACTATTCTCCAATAAGTCAATCTAAAACCAACTAGTCTCCTATAAGTCAATCTAAAACCAACTATTCTCCTATAAGTCAATCTAAAACCAACTATTCTCCAATAAGTCAATCTAAAACCAACTATTCTCCTATAAGTCAATCTAAAACCAACTATTCTCCTATAAATTAATCAAAACCCCACTATTCTCCAATAAGTCAATCAAAACCCCATTATTCTCCAATAAGTCAATCTAAAACCAACTATTCTCCAATAAGTCAATCAAAACCCCATTATTCTCCAATAAGTCAATCTAAAACCAACTATTCTCCTATAAGTCAAGCTAAAACCAACTATTCTCCTATAAGTCAATCAAAACCCCACTATTCTCCTATAAGTCAATCAAAACTCCACTATTCTCCAATAAGTTGATCAAAACTCCACTATTCTCCTATAAGTCAATCAAAACCCCACTATTCTCCTATAAGTCAATCTAAAACCCACTATTCTCTAACAAGTCAATCTAAAACCAACTATTCTCCAAAAAGTCAATCTAAAACCAACTATTCTCCAATAAGTCAATCTAAAACCCACTATTCTCCAACAAGTCAATCTAAAACCCACTATTCTCCAAAAAGTCAATCTAAAACCCACTATTCCCCAACAAGTCAATCTAAAACCAACTATTCTCCTATAAGTCAATCTAAAACCCACTATTCCCTTATAAGTCAATCTAAAACCAACTATTCTCCTATAAGTCAATCTAAAACCCACTATTCCCTTATAAGTCAATCTAAAACCAACTATTCTCCTATAAGTCAATCTAATACCAACCATTCTCCTATAAGTCAATCTAAACGTCATAAGATTTGATTTTTTTATCTGTACACACATGATGCGTTGTAAAGGTACATGTTTGTACAATTAATGTTAAAAAAGTTTAAGCGCGATTTTTATTCTGCTTCCACATACATGTTCAGCCGACTGTATTATAACACATGATTATTGATATCACCTTCAGACAGGCGATTCACCACAGTGCCCATTTACAACTAGGTGGCGTGGAACAACTGTCTTGTCTAGCTCAAGGAAATTAGCAGTGTCCCTTAAAGATCCAAACCAGGGATCTCTCAATACTTAAGCGCGCATCCTACCACTGGAACACTGTTTTTATATGTTTATTAAAAACTATAATATACTCAATTAACCAATTAACTCACCTATCCAGTAGTTGTTAAAGGTATGAACTTTTGCTAGAATTTGAACTAAAACTCCATCGTTGATGACATAACCTTTAGGCTCGGCTAGTTTAGCACCAAATCTGAAAGAGAAATACATTGAAGAAATGTAATGAATATTGCTTTACAATACACTGCACTTCAACATTTGTTCAGTCTTCTTGGTACAGTCAGTCATCTTACTCCCCGTTCATGAATATTTCTTTATCACTGGAGCCAAGTTTTTTAAATAGTTTATTCATACATAAACTAGTCATGAATATACCCTGTACCCTGGTCAAGGACTGAAAACTGTCCCACATGATACAGAGGCAGATAGGTAAACGTCAAGAAAATTTTATGACCATTCAATGATCCTGCCCAGGACGTTATACTAATAATAAATGTTTTAATGATGTTAACTTGTATTTATGTATTGTGAATTGAAAACAAAACTGGTAAATACAGCCCGATATTGTTAACAATCGGACATTTTTTTCACGCAAAAGACTGCATATCGTTGCGCTAAATATGATTGTACATAACCGAATGTTATTGTCCGCGACATTTGAGTGCTACGTCAAGTTTAAAAGCTGGTAGCAAGCGATGCCAAAAATTATTATCTTTTAGCATTAATTACCGAATATTTCATTCGGCGCAGCTATTTAATCCATCGTTTGAACTAAATATTTTACTAGTACAATTTGCTCTAACAATTCTGTATTTCGATGAAATTTTCTGTTGTATAGAGAAAAGAATAAAAGATTCGGTACTTTTGGTTATTTGAGGTAAACAGGTGCGTAGCACGGACTGTGTTGCTGGCTATTTACTCTGTGTAGTGTGACTCACTATATGCTAATTAATTATACATTCGTCGTGGTACCCTATTGATGGTATGACTGAACAGCGAATATGGCTACATGTAGTTATACTTGGAACAATATGAACCCTGAATAGTGCCTAGAAATATGGAATTATTGACCATTACCGACAACTTGACTAAGAGTAAAAAGTTATTTTTAAGAAAGAAAATGTTTAAGATAAACACTTATTACACTTTTTACATAAATGATAACACGAAATATCTTAGCAATACTAAAAGATTAAGTTCACTGGGATTTTGATTACAACGCTTGATAAGGGCTGATGAGAGTACCTTGAAATGCTTGAATGTATATCAATATAGATAATTATCTATTTTAAAAGATCGGATGAATGATTTTGTAGTCAAATTAATCTCATAGTCCAGATAATATCGCTTAAATAGTGACGAGTTTGTGCCCTTTTCTCTGTAATGGTGTCGATATTTCTTGGGCTAGACGGGGTGGGGCACATCTCTCTTTATACTTTATTGTTATTGTTCAAACTTTAAGTAGAAGCGTATCGATTTCAGCTGTATATCATTAACTATATAATTATGCAGTTCTTCATGACCCTATTTTATTATGCTTTATTTAATGATAATTGTTCCTTAAAACTTTCAGAAGAAGTGTATAGCTCTCCGCTGTCCACCTTTGACTATATTTCGTCGAGACATACATGTATGTGAAGATATTTTCATTGCTTTGCCTGGAAATTCCTATGCAATAGTGTTCGACATCACAGCCAATATTGACAGCTACGTTTGGGTGGAAGAAGATGTGGCTAATATAGATCGTGGTATAACGAAATTGATACAGAATCGAGATTATATTAAATGTGGCACATATATGATGAAACATGACATTTCATCACCTGATATATACATAACATATACGATCAAAATACAGGATACCTGTACACAACAGTTTTTAGTAAAGAAAGTACAAAATATAGTTCAACATTCTCCTGAAAACATCTACAAAGACAACTCAGCGATATTTAGTACTACGCCTAATTTAGACTTTATCCAATTAAATGTAAGTAAGACTATAACTCTAAATAGAACTTCATCACGGTATTGTCCCAAAGCTAAATATATCGATAGAGAAATGGTTTATATGTGTCCAAGAATTGTTTTGCCAGAGGTATATCAATTCAACATTACATCAAAGAATTCGCTCACTTTAAGAGATGGTACAGTTTGTGTATCTGAATATTTTAAAATATTGAAATCTATTCATAACTCACAAGTACAACACTTTCCCGATTACATTGTTTTTGCATCGCTAATGACTAATTGCAGACTATATATGTAGCCTACAAGAAGTCTGGTGTATTTATAGCTTACATCATATATGGCGAATATAAAGCTTACATCAGAAAGTGTATGTATATATAGCTGCATTATATAGGGTGTATATATAGCTTACATTATATATGGTGTATATATAGCTTACATTATATATGGTGTATATATAGCTTACATTATATATGGTGTATATATAGCTTACATTATATATGGTGTATATATAGCTTACATTATATATGGTGTATATATAGCTTACTTCATATATGGTGTATATATAGCTCACATTATATATGGTGTATATATAGCTTACATTATATATGGTGTATATATAGCTTACATTATATATGGTGTATATATAGCTTACATTATATATGGTGTATATATAGCTTACATTATATATGGTGTATATATAGCTTACATTATATATGGTGTATATATAGCTTACATCTTATATGATGTATATATAGCTTACATCATATATGGTGTGTATATATAGCTTACATTATACATGGTGTGTATATATAGCTTACATTAAATATGGTGTATATATATAGCTTACATGATATATGGTGTATATATATAGCTTACATCATATATGGTGTATATAGCTTACATTAAATATGGTGTATATATATAGCTTACATCATATATGGTGTATATATAGCTTACATTAAATATGGTGTATATATATAGCTTACATGATATATGGTGTATATATAGCTTACATGATATATGGTGTATATATATAGCTTACATCATATATAGTGTATATATAGCTTACATCATATATGGTGTATATATAGCTTACATTATATATAAAAAGGTTAAAATATGCTGTAACGAGCAAAATACAAAAAAACAAAAAACATCAAACAAACAAAAAACATCATCCAAATGGACGTTTAATACTTATATTTTAACCCTACCGGTTTCATAATTATCAAGGGTTAACTACAATATAACGTAACGTCATTTTAGGTTGTCAATAGTAACGTGCGTACACATGTGTACGCACACATTGCAACGTCATTATATTACGTTTAATTTTGGCTTGAATACATTGATAAAATAACGTTCTTTTAACAACCTGGCTGAAACATCATTATGGTAAAATTTGTAAAAAGGAAAAATTGAAAATTTAGGGAACACTTTTGAACACTTATCTAAACGACTACTTAAAGGTATTTGTCTTGTTGATGGGTCTCTTATCTGTTGTTCATGTACAGTCCGTCTATTTCTTAGTTTATCACTTGTTTGTCCAATATAAAATTCTTGACACCCATTGCAAATTAAAACATATAAAACATTATCTACAGTACAATTCATATTTTCTTTGGCATGAAAATTTTTACCATTAACTTTAATATTTGAGCCTTCTGTAATATATGAACATAATCCACAGCGTGGTTCATTACATTTTGTAACTGTAGCGGTTAATTTATGATCATCAAAAATAGATTTGGTCAAAATTTTACCATAATGATGTTTCAGCCAGGTTGTTAAAAGAACGTTATTTTATCAATGTATTCAAGCCAAAATTAAACGTAATATAATAACGTTGCAATGTGTGCGTACACATGTGTACGCACGTTACTATTGACAACCTAAAATGACGTTACGTTATATTGTAGTTAACACTTGATAATTATGAAACCGGTAGGGTTAAAATATAAGTATTAAACGTCCATTTGGATGATGTTTTTTGTTTTTTTTACATTATATATGGTGTATATATAGCTTACATGATATATGGTATACATATAGCTTACATCATATATGGTGTATATATAGCTTACTTAATATATGATGTATATATAGCTTACATCATATATTGTGTATATATATAGCTTACATCATATATGGTGTATATACAGCTTACATTATATATGGTGTATATAAAGCTTACATCATATATGGTATATATATATAAAGCTTACATCATGTATGGTGTATATATAGCTTACATCATGTATGGTGTATATATAGCCTACATTATATATGGAGTATATATAGCTTATATCATATATGGTGTATATATAGCTTACATCATATACGGTGTATATATAGCTTACATCATATATGGTGTATATATAGCTTACATCATGTATGGTGTATATATAGCTTACATCATGTATGGTGTATATATAGCCTACATTATATATGGAGTATATATAGCTTACATCATATATGGTGTATATAGCTTACATCATATATGGTGTATATATAGCTTACATCATATATGGTGTATATATAGCTTACATCATATATGGTGTATATATAGCTTACATCATATATGGTGTATATATAGCTTACATCATATATGGTGTATATATAGCTTACATTATATAATGTGTGTTTTACCTTACACCATATCAGAACCCCAGCATTCAAAACCTTAAAAGAATTATGTGCTTATAAATTAAGAGTGAGCTTTTTTACGCTATATAGTCAATCAGGCTAAACCTATTAATGTGAAATATTAAAAGTATTTTCGCAGTTTTGTTGGTAAGACTTTCAGTCATCATATCATCATACTGTACCCATGCATGTGAACACGATAAATACCCGAGAGAGGAAACATGGATAGGATTTGTATAGGTAAGGGTTTAGGCTATTGGCACAGGTTTGTATAAATATGTTTATGTCTATTGCAATATTAAACTATTTATCTGACTTACTTTTGACAATATTGCCCAGCCCTTGTCCAGCTGTGATTATATGTAACTGGTAAATAACATTTCTCTAACACATTGAACCAGTCTGAAATAGAATTAAAACATTTTAAATATACAAACATTTGGATCTCTGTCAAAACCGCTTTTCCCATTATCTTTAGTACAGACTTGTTTAAAACCTGTTATACATCAATGGTACCGTCGCGGTAAGAATAAAATGTTATATTGACGACGATTCCGCCGTGTGAAATACCTCGGTCGTAAGTCGTCAACGTAGTTGTCGCATGCTGTTTTACAATAATTATAATTTATTTCTTAGGGTTTGCACAGCTGCCCATTACTGTTATATTGCTAGGCTTTGTGTTTGTAAACATTCACACTTCCAGTTTAGTATTAATTGTGCAGACTTCTTTCGATATTCTTGACCATAAATTAATGACATGTATTATTTTTTATCAGCTTCTAAGTCACCATGGTCGTCTGCGCCGCTTAGTAGTTGGTTAACAGCTAAATCCAGAGATTAAGCCTTTCCAGGAGGAGTGAGTAGCTTGACTGACCGTCGTTATATGACCTATATGTACAATGTGTTGCTACGGCGTAAAACCAAACAAACCAAACAAACAAACCATGGTCGTCTGTAAAAAGCTTGAAATCGACTAGAGAACAATTTCAATATTTTTGCTTACATAATGTGCACATGAACTGCTAAATATGGAAGGCCCAGGTATGATTTATGAAATATTTACATGATAAATAATCAACTTCGCACAATATAACGTATATTTTGTAACAAACACGTTACAAGTATTTATTTATTTTCACTTATTTTCATAGTACAATGAACCACGTGACTCGTCAGCTGACTTTCTGCACCGAGTATATAATTAGACTCAAAATCGTTACAATACGTTTTTGAATTCTGAGAGGGAATTCCACGATTCTAGAACATTCTAGATCAGTTGTATACGTATATTGTCATCTGAGAGTCATAATAACCCAAAACACGGGGCATATATAGTTTTTAAATTAATTTTTCTATTTTTGTCAGTTTCACTATCCTTGTCTCTTTAAAATATAAGGAATATATATATACGTACCTGATGATGGACACTTGGTTGTTAACACTTGTGCTTTCTGTAAAATAAAAGTTAATATGTAAACAGTAACAGTATGTGAACATAATGTACCCACCAAAAGTTTGAAGACAACAGAAATTTAATATAATTCTTGAATGCTAATTATTATTTTCACTGAATCATTACATGTATTTTTAATATATTTAAATATGGTTTGTGATAAAATGAAAAATAATTTCATGAATGCAACATATTTATAAGATTCTGCATCTGACATCATAAAGCCTCCAAAATCATGTTTATTGTATTTCTTTCAAGACCGTAGAGTTTATGCTATTTCTGTAGTCTCAGTTATAATTATGTTGATAACTAAAAGTAAAGCAAAACTAAGAGGCATTTCAACATAAACAGTTATCAATTTGTATACAAAAACCATAAGGTAGGCCTACAAAGTTAAAATAAAGTAATTACTTTTTATAGTCTAAGTTTCATGCGTATGCACGTTCACCGACTTTACAGCTATTACCCTGGTCATCGGGCTACTGGTATCTATCTATCAATCTCACTGGGGAGTCTTGGAGTCTTTTAACTCCGCTTAGTGCAGCCGGCACTTTGGCGCAACGGAATAATACCACCCTCGCAGGTACCCATTTACACCTGGGTGAAGTGAAGCAATCGCAGGTAAATTTCTTGTTCATGGAAATTAGCAGTGCCCCTGGTGGGGCCGAACCCGGGACCTATCGCGCGTCCTACTACTGGACTACTGCTCCAAACTTTTGGTGGGTACCGTAGTGTTTGTAACATGCTACATCTTTAACCATTACCCAGGTTTCCATCAGTTGACAAATTTACGACTATGGACAATATCTATTATTTATAGAAACGTTCAGTTTTATGTCACGTTTATAGTTAAATCAATTGTAACAATTTAGATCAATCTAATCTTAATTTTAAATAAATCGATCCGAAGCATCTTTAACTTGAAATATCTGATATTGGTATCTTTTTATCATTCAGATGGTTACGTTGTTTGTATAGAGACATGTAATAGTATGAATGTTTTTTTTTTACTTAATGTTTTACAAAACAAAGAATCAAAAATGGGCATGGATGAATATACATATGTTTAGAAAATTTCTATTATCATTTGAGTAGTTATAACGCACTTATCTACTGAGCCACACGTACTGACAATAAATTTTGTTTTCATAAGAATAAATACTTTGAAACTGCACCTCAATATCACGGACAATATGTATGTATTGTCCAAATAAACGGATGAGTCAAAATTAAAAGTAAAATAACATGCCATGTTTATAAAATCGATTTATATGTTCTTTAATTCTTTGCATGGATTAGTGATGTCATAAAATGTATCTAAAGAGTATTGTTAATTTTATTCAACTGTCAGTGGTGCATACATCAACCCCGCTGATGTAAATATTCGATATTTGTTTTATTATCCCCATACTCAATTACTAAAGGGCCGGTCACATAGGCCAAATGCATAAATCACGCAAAAATCACGCACAAAACTCGAGTCTTAAGTGATACATCCGTGATATTCGCGTTTCATCAGCGTTTCTGACATGAAGCATTCGTAGTTGTGAGTGGATCTGCGCCGTATCAGCATTATGCGCGATTCCAGGTTTTGAACAGTTCAAAATTTATCTTCGCGTAAGAGTTTACGCAGTTTTGCGTTGTTTTACGTATTCTTTGCGCAGTTTGCGTAGTTCTTACGCGGATTATGCGCGAATCATGCGTGGAACATCAGCGATCGTGCGTGAAAATGTCCTGAAGCCCGCATCCGTTTATATACGCGGAACGGCGTCGAAAGGACGCGACTCAGACGCGCATTATGCGTAGTTCATGCGCGAATCATGCACCAATCATACGCAGTTTATCAGTGATAATGCGCAGAATATGCGTGGTTTTCCGCGAAGCTTTCGTTGGACACATTCAATTATGTGCCCCTTTTTGGGCTTATGCGTGGTTTATAAGTGCTTTGTCAGTGACTTTTGCGTGATTGATACGTAATTCTTGCGCAATGTATCGGTGATTTTTTCATCGCGTAAATCATAGAAAATGTTCAAATCCTCGACAGACAAGCACGCACAACCAAAATTTATGCGTGATTCACGCGTTTACGTGCTAGTTGGGACTGTGTGACCGCCCCTAATACATGTACATGTATCTATTTTTATCAGTCGTGAGTACAGAAGTAATGTAATGAGAATCTAAATCAGCGGGTTTATGTAAAGTAAAACAACATTAACAAGCTAAATATATTTTCGATAGATCTAGTCACATAAATTTCAAAGTTTATAATTTCTGTTAGTCTTGCTTTCAAATTACCTCAGCATGGAGATATTTTGTAAAACATTTTGCCCTCTGATTTAATACACGTAGTTGAGCGTGGCGAAGTTATAAAAAATTGGTCAACAAAAAAATAGCCATGTATTGAACGACTAAAGCTACAGTCCCATAAACATAAAAATAGCCGTGAGGGCACCGTTCAAATCGTGAACAAAATCGTGGCCGAGTATGGATTAAACATGCTTATTTTCCAAGCTACGGCTCCGTACATGGTGTTGTTTTGTGCCATGTGCGTACCGTCAACTTAAAACGCAAGGCTTCCCACGGCCTACGGCTGTCTGCACGTACGGGTCTGCAACAAGCCACGATTTTATGGGACTGAGGCATTACAATACATATAATATCCAATACGTGTACAAAACAAGCAATTGATATAATATACAATAGACAGCTTATAGTTATATAAATATGAATAATACCGTGACTAAGTTTAAATATTTTTATTGTAACAGTTCTGTACATATATAGTGACTAAAGTAAAATATATGTCAAGCATTATTGTATTTTGGTTGTTTAAACTGACTAATTGCCTATTTTGTTGGTTTTTCAAATTACTAACAATAAAAGATATAGAGTACAAGGTTATATTTATTTTTCTATTATTTCTATTATAATTAATGCCTTTGAAATTACACAATTGAACTATGTCAATCTACAATGACATAGGATAGACAGTCACTAGGTCTAGTTCAGGCGTGGTACTTTGATCACTTAGTCTAAACCACTAAGTCTACTTCAAGCGTGGTACTATTTTCACCAAGTCTAAACCACTAAGTCTATTTCAAGCGTGGTACCTTTTTCACCAAGTCTAAATCACTAAGTATATTTCAGGCGTGGTACCTTTATCACTAAGTATAAATCACTTAGTCTCTTTCAGGCGTGGTACCTTTTTCATCAAGTCTGAATCAATTAGTCAATTTCGTACAAGGTACCTTGATCACTAAGTCTAAAATACTAAGTCTATGTTCAGGCTTGGTACCTTTATCATCAAGTCTAAATCACTAAATCAAGTTCAGGCGTAGTACCTTTATCATTAAGTCTAAATCAGTAAGTCATTTTTAGGCGTGGCACTTTTATCACTAAGTCTAAAACTCTAGATCTTTCAGGCGTGGTACCTTTATCATTAAGTCTAAATCAGTAAGTCATTTTTAGGCGTGGCACTTTTATCACTAAGTCTAAAACTCTAGATCTTTCAGGCGTGGTACCTTTATCATTAAGTCTAAATAAGTAAGTCTTTTTCAGGCGTGGTACTTTTATCACTAAGTCTAAATATCTAGATCTTTCAGGCGTGGTACCTTTATCATTAAGTCTAAATAAGTAAGTTTTTTTCAGGCGTGGTACTTTTATCACTAAGTCTAAAACTCTAGATCTTTCAGGCGTGGTACCTTTATCATTAAGTCTAAATCAGTAAGTATTTTTCAGGCGTGGCACTTTTATCACTAAGTCTAAATCTCTAGATCTTTCAGGTGTGGTACCTTTATCATTAAGTCTAAATAAGTAAGTCTTTTTCAGGCGTAGTACCTTTATCATTAAGTCTAAATCAGTAAGTCAATTTTTTAGGCATGGCACTTTTATCACTAAGTCTAAAACTCTAGATCTTTCAGGCCTGGTACCTAAATCACTATGTCCATATTACTATGTCTATTTCAGCGTTGGTACTTTTATCACTAAGTTTTTATCGTTACGTCCTCTCCTGAAGGCGTGGTATCTTTATCACCAAGACTTCATCATCAAGTTTGTTTCAGGCGTCGCACCTTTACCACTGAGTCTAAATCACTATGTCTACGTCATATACCATTCAGGCGTGGGCGTGGTTATTTTATCAACCAGTCTAAATCACAATCTTGTTCAGGTGTGGTACCTTAATCACTACGTTTAAATTACTTAGTCTTGCTACCTTTATTTCTTGTGACAATGAAACAGTAGATCAATGTATAAAATATTGGAACGAATATCATATCATTTGAATATGGAATGCATTATATATCATGAAATGTACTGTATTCACTATACAAACTGTTTTGTTAAACATGATAGCATATCGACAGTACATTAGCATGCGAGGTCTCAGATTTTTGTATTTTGTCCATGTGGGGCATGAACACGATACATGCGATACATGAACAATTTTAAGATTGAGTTTCATAGTTTTGAATTCTGTAGTTAAATGATCTGGAAATTGTGATTCAGTAACTGTACATGCATTGCTATATTAAAAGTGATGACAAAAATGGATTTTCAATTTAAAATTTAGTAAAAGGTAATACTAGTGGTGAACTATTGATATTGATATGCTATATTATTGAATCCCATGTTAAATGATATATTCCAAATTTTAACAACATGGTGTTTAAAGATTCCACGACCAGTGACAAGTCAGTATATATTTTGTCTGGTTTCCTGTCATACTTTGACGGATCAGAGTACGTCAGGCAAAGCAGAATAATGACTGCACCCAATGTATTGTACAAGATATCGGATAATCCTGTTTTCAAATGAAAATTTTCTCACTATGAAGGCTTAAATCAAGTGGTCTTAGAACAAGAACTACAGTGGATACCTTAAATTAGGCTTTCGGTACCATTTATGCTTCTAACGAGACTATTCAACGTCCGAATTGTGTCCAATTTGAAGACATGGTTTTTGGTTAATCGTTCCCTATATTTAAGTCCAAAAAGAAAAGTCGACTTCGAATGACACATATAGTACTAAACTCCTACCAAATTTACCGTCGTCAGAAAATGGCCACTTAAGATAAAGAAAAAAATTAAAAGAAAAGTTTGTAACCTGAAGATAAATGGAGGGCGTGGCTATTGTTGTGCTTTGCCTGACCCTATAACGATAGTGGTTAGGGCAAGGTAACCCAGACTAGTATATACGTGGAAATATATATTTACACAAATATAAAATAAATCAACATTTAAGATTTTTTATACTCAGTATGGGTGTAACTTTATACATGTACATATACACAGGTCTAGAATGACAGGACAATACAAGTATTGTTAAGTTCTGTCACCAGTTTATTGAATAGATATTTTAATGAAATATTTAACATGATTGTCTATAAAATAACATTGAAGCATATTTCAATACTTTAGCATTGATAGTATAAAACAATGTTTTTAATCAATCAATAAGATTAGCATTCATCGTTTGTATAATAGTCTTTGTTTCATGACTACATACTTTAGTAGATTTATATAAAATCATTATAGTTAGGTGTACGAAAATATCTCGATATAATATGGTAAGACTTTTTTGTCTCCTTTCAACATATCTAAACAATTTGTTTCTTCAAGAAAAAAAAGACTGTATCGCCAAATACAATCACCTATAATCAATAGATTTATACATATTAATATGTACTTATATCTATGTATTAACAATCAACGAAATTTTTGTCGGATGCAATTTTTATATTAAAATCTCACACTCCGAACTAGATGGGCCATTTCTGAGTGAGACCTTTTTATTTTAATAACAATACATTTACCCACAAATATAAGCATGTGCTCTTTTGTTAACATCTTGTTTGTGGAACAAAAGGTGACTGTAAATCTTTGTTAAATATGCTAATAGGTAAGGTCATGGAAAGGTCCATTGGATTTGTTTAAAGAACATCATCCGGAACACCTCGACCATTAATTCGTAGTGAATGGCCGAGGAGTTTCCGAATGTCTGTACATAGACGATGTAAACTATAATGTAGTCTGTGGACACAATGATAGAAGTAAGGTTCTAATTGCCACCAATGCACATCAAATTGATTAATAAATGCAGTCGATCAGTATTAATGCTACATAATAATACATTGTGAAATAAAACATGATAACCAGTCAACATGGTTGTTTTCCTGCATTAGAGTGGACGAGGCTTTATTCCAAACATTTAAAATTGCAATTAATCTATACATCATTTAGCATTATTACTATCAATAATTTAAAACATATTAAATATCATGGCTCCGCTTTAAAAAAAATTGTTTAGTGATTGATAAATTTCATATTCCATTTTGTTACAAGCATGTAGCTATAGCAAAATTATTTGCGTTGTAATTCAGAGAACTCCGTCTTACATTATACAATGTAGAATATGAGTTAAACGGGGCTTAATATATTCGTTGCAATTAAATTTTTTCTGGAACTAATACACCACTTTGATTGGTTCCATCAAATGACCTTCGTAAAATACAAGTTTTTTCTGAACTTGTAAATATTTTTCAGCATTTCAGGATTACTTGCTGTTACTCCTTTTCAACATTTCAAAATGATGACGTCAATATTACCCGTTACGCCGTATTCTAATGATTGCCCAAGCATATGGCAATGGTCAGTTGTCCTATATACTATACTTAGTGTCATTTGACTCTTGAACCTTAACGTTGAAAGAAGCAAATTCCCTCGTCATTGGCAAAGTCTTACTTATGCTTTAAACCACGACATCGTTCAATCTATACATATACAATGTCATATTCATGTATAGACAGGAAAGTGGTTGAAGATAAGTATGATATGACCAAACTTCTCGAAGTTATACAGTGCCATCCAAAATTACTTTTACACTTATAAAAAAGCTGGTTTTTCACTAATACAATTAAATCTTATTTTAGGTGTATCTATGCATAGATAAAGTTATAATAGATCGTAGCATTCGAACGAAGAGTAATGATACTTTAAACAACTGTAATTGTTACACATGCACATGTATCTGAATATATGTTTTCAATCTATCAAGTATTGGTTAAATTTAAATACAAATTATACATTTACTAAAGTGTAAAGGTAATTATGAATGGCACTGTATAGGTCTCGCGTAAGCATCGAATCTAGGCTCCCTGGATTCGTTGTCAGACGCACTACCTTGAAATCAGATATTTAATAATGTCGCTTTTGTTTTGGTTTGAATGGAAACTGTGTTAAGTTAATGTGAATTGAACATAAAGATCGTAAGAACTGTAATATCGAACCGATATATACGTATATACATGTATTATAGTTGCTTAAAAAAACTTTTACCCACATTTATTGTTTAATTGGTATATTAACTTTATAATGGTGTAAATAATAAATATTGAAGTCCATACGTATACATTAATGAGGACACGATACCTACATTCTGTGGCTGATTTACAATAAACAATTTTTTACAAAAAAAACCTTACCATTTAACATTCAACTGAACGAATTAAAGCATGTGGCATACACATTGTTGAAAACGAAAGTAGGATAATGAGGGAATCACCAAGCTATTTATGGATTTGTTATATGTCGTACTTGCTGAAATTAAACATTTTCATTGATCGCTTCTTGTCTTTTCAACATTCTTAGGCGGTTATGCTATATTTTTAATAGAATTATACTAATGTTGCACAATAACAAGCTCAAGTATCTTCTCATCAGTAAATGCATATTTAACACTAATCTATTTTAGCTAACCTGACCCACGTGGGTCTAGTAAGGAAACACCCCAAATATTACGAGAAAATAAAGAAATATTTTGCCGAGAAATATAACAATGTGTCTGTTGCATTCACAGTTATAAAAATATAATTCAAAATCAGGAAATATGAAGTTGAACTTTTGCCTTGCAATTCCTTTAATTAATAATTAGTTATTCATTGTGAATGGTCGAGAAGTTCTGAATGTTCGCATATCTAAGGTAGGGTACAAAGAAGATAGCATTGTATTCATTACACACAAATGTATGTACAGAAATCACTGTCAAAACTTCCTCACTTTAATAGCTGTAAGTTTTTACATTAGTAATTGTATAATTAGAGCTATACGTTGTATTCATTCTGAACGATTGTGTGGTAAAATTTCTTTACTGATTTATTTTGGGAATGATGAATATGTTCCAACGGAGTCAACAGGGTTTAAAAGGGTTCTGGGTCATTAGCACTCAATTTTTCTTGTGATAATATCATATTAACTAAGAGAAAGATGGGCTGTTCCTTGAATTAATGCAGTGTGTATTGGTAATACTTCCAAATTGCAGAAAATGATATAACCAAAAAAATGCTTTTCCTTATGAAGGTTCCAATGTTCTCATTCATAAATCAGTTGTTTTGTTTTGTCAATACTGCAAATACATTTATGTTTTCTAAAGTAGAATACATGTATTAGATTTACATTGTCATATGATGTATCCGCACCGAAAATCAGTCAAATAATTGTTTGAGTGATGAACTATCTATATTGCATTTCACTGGTTCCGTATCTCAATTAATAAGAAAAATATTAGATGAAATATCTTATAACCATTACACAAAACTCCAAAGATAAAATCCGAGGATTCCAACCGATATGACCTACTTTCCATTTGGATCTCTTCTGATTTTATCCAGGAAAGATAATTGACAAATGTACCTCATTGTTAAAATTCAGGGTGAACCACTTTGATTTGACATATCTATTTAAAATACAAACAATAAAACAAAAGACATTTAATTTAATCTTCGCTTTATTATGCTACAATGCACAATACAAACTTTATGGTAGAACCTTTTCAATCTATGATTTAAAGTTTGACATTTGAGTAAAAGTCAATTCATACTATACAATATGCATGACATATTTTCCATTTATATACTCGCCCAAACAATGAGTTCAATAAACAAGGTATGTTTACATTTTAGAAATAAAAGGTGAATAGATCGAAATAGATCATACATGTATATGAACAAAACAAACTTAATATCAATAAATATATAAATATAGTTTTCCAAGTCGATAAAATGATATAATTATAATTACAAGACACCAGCAAGTGAGACTTAACTTGTTTAGAAATACAATACTACTATAAACTATATCGTTCGATAAATAAAAGTTAATGTGCGGTTTAAAGTCTGCTTCTATCTACATGTTCAGCCGACTTTACAATCTTGTACAATAACTCCTGATCACTGAAATCACCCTCAGGCAGGCGACCCCTCACAGTACCCATTGACACCTGGGTGGAGTGGAACAATTGTAAGTTAATTTCTTGCTCAAGGAAATTAGCTGTGCCCCTAGTGGGGATCGAACCCGGGACCTCTCGATCCCTAAGCGCGCGTCCAACCATGGACCACTGCTCCTACATAACATTAAATAGCTCGGGTACATGTTTTAATGGAGATTACCTCTTCAAGAAGTGAACAGTCTTGTATAAATATTGTAGCCTGTGATGCATGATACAGTATTACCTCTGACACCAGAGTCTGTAACTTATGATCATCCCTGTATATAGCCCCCCTCACACTGCCTAATGTATATAATATGATATATAACAGCATGATTACGACTCGAAGAAGATTGTGACATTTTTATTTGTACTTGTTGACAATGCTTTATTTTCAAAGCACATTTTTGCGTGCATTTTAAGAATTTAAGGACTTACGTGAAATCGTGTATAATAATCATTTAGATGATTTATTCCTTACATGGCATTGAATAGGAGTTTATCATTTTCTACATTTTCATACATCATCTTACAAATATAGCAAGTAAGTAATAAAGCGGCACTCGTATCACTAAACCAGGCGGACGACACCGAAGACGAGAGAACGAGGGGGAAAACAAACCTTTCAGGGTTTATATATTTCCCCTATCATCAAACAGGTATCAAACAGGTATATAAGGACTCTTGTACATAGATAACAACAGTTTCTTTTATTTGTATGTTTTATGTCATGACCAAAAATGCTATAATTTTATCGAGCGTCTGTTTGGTTCGCCATCGTCTATGTATTAACTCCCAATTATTGATGCAATGTTTCTTTCGACTATTTTGAGATATAAGTAAATGATATACAAGCAAAGAAACAAACAAAATTACAATTTATAGTGCGTACAAAAAAACAAAACGTGTTTTGGTAAACATTAGAAATGAGACAATTCATTTCAGGGCTAGGCAGTAATGAAAATAAAATTTGTGTAATTCATTTTAACAAAATTAGCATGGTTGATAAACCACCACCACTTGGTAAATCATGCTTGTTATGGTAGAACGCTTTCCATTACACCAACTACTAAGACACTGTAAAACATATCACAATTGTTTATTTTAAAGTCATCATGGGCATCTCTCGTCGTGGGTTAGTTCATTGTATTGTTATTATAAACAGTGTTTTGTTTTTTTGTACGCACTATAAGCATGAGTTTGTTTGTTTGTTTGGGTTTTACAGCGGACCAACACAGAAAGGTCATATCGCGCTAAGCATGAGTATAGTGCGTAAATATTGACTTCGATCTGACCTTTCACATTTGCACCTAATAATTATCTATACATATCCCGACTAAAATCAGTACCACGCCTATTCTACACTTCGGCAGCGATTGTAAAATTATAGAAGTATGTTTGTGTGTTAAATAGCTTATAATCCTCACGGCCACGGACACGGTGTAATCGAACATTAATACTACATTCGTATTCAATGTAATGAATATTCTTGCTTCAAGGTCAGGTCGGGGTCAAACTTTACGCACAATATTTTATATAACATCAAAACTGTGTTGTGTAATTAATGGTAAATGTATCTATAAACCGTGTTAATACTTAGCCACGTGGTCACATATGTTATGTTTTGTCCTTCATCGACTGCTTTAAGTCTAATGTATGTTTTATTAATTTAAGAAATCTCTTTTTTGGCAATGTGTATATTAATTACCCAACCTAGTCAATATTCGTACTTATTGATTAGATAAAACATTGGCGTGCCAAAAATGATCAAAACGCAAGTAAAACCGAAGAAATAATCTACTATATTAATATGCATGTATATTTATTCATCACCATAGCTACCAGTCGCTTAGAACAATGACAAATTATAGAAATTCTTTACTCGAATTGTAGAATGAAAAAAAAAACACATTTCATGATGAATATTTCCTCACTACTGATATTTCTTATAAGACATTTATCACTGAATAAACCCTTAGCAACGAGCTTACTACAAAAACAGCTTACTTACCACGTCTTTTATACTAAATCCACCAACGAAAATAAAAAGAAATATAATCATAACGTGCTTCATGATAATTGTAATGTCTTGTTCGAAACAAATCTTAAAACTGTTTAAACTTAATAATTAACAGTTATTATCTTTGGAATTATCATGAATATTAAAACTATTTTTCAATTGTAATCCATTGTAACTGTTCAGCACTAAGTTTGAAAAGAAAGCACCAAGAAATTATCATTTGCGAAAAAAATCGTATTTCAAATTAACTATGAATAATTAAGCACTAAAATTCCCCCATGTTTCTATGTGAACTTAGAGGTATTAACAAAACACAGCGTCACCAACTTGTGCTGAAGAGATATCTACGTTAAACTAAAGCCAGGCTATTAAACTTGAACAGTTCGCAATTATTTGTAAAAGAACAATAGGTAAACACGCGAGATAATTGATCCTACCCTGTATTGGAATTTTAAAAAAAGACAAAAATGTAGACCGATTTGAATTCAATGAACAATAAGACATGATCGAGTTGTTCTTAAACGTACTGTCTTAGTTTTAAACCTACTACATGTAGTATGAAATAAAAATGTGTTCAAATTTTAAAGATTTTTTGTTCCATCACAAAATTTTGCTTTGCAATTTTATCTGGTGAAATATAGAATTTATTGCATAAATGAAAATAACTTATATAACACAAGAATGATTAAAACAGTAAAAGCATCGAATATAATATAAATACTGAAAGTATAGTACATGAACATTCATTGTACCAGGACATATTTCTATCTTGGCTCGCACTACAAGGGAAATGTGAATTTCCTTGTTTCCATTGTGGTCCTTATTAACAAGTTTACTCTCACATGTATCCCACGATACATAACTCCGTTATGGTGTGTAAGGGAAGAAAGCAATGTGGTTGCCGACGATGATAAAACATTTGAAAGACTAAGTAAGTAAAAATCAGACGTATAAGATATCAAATTAAGATTATCACAGGCAGAAATGTCACAAAAATATCACAAAATTGATCAAAACTTAGTAAAATAATTTTCATGAAACGGTTACACAACTTGTAATATTAAATAGGAGAATACCCGCGTTAATGGAGAAAAAATGACATAATTGTCAAATTTTCATGGAAGGGTATAACCTCCCCGGTGGGATTTGAACCCATACCTCCTTCGGGACACTGGATTCGAAATCCCGGTGCGCTACCAACTGCGCTACCGACCAGGATTAAATTGCGTTCAAATTGTGTGGGTATACAATTCTGGCTGGTGCCCATATATCCGTGTTGTTTTGTCACAAAATATTTTCTTCCCGCTCTCTCGACTTTCTCTAAATAAAGTATGACAACCTGTCAGTCAGCGCCATTGTCGAAGGCAAAAGGTACAAAGCATATGTTCCGAGATTTGTTCATGTGCAGAAGCATTGAATAGGAACAGAACAGAACAGAACAGAACATGTATTTGATTTGTAAATAGTGCATCAACAATATACAGTTTTAGGTCGATTGACTGCTGTGTTATGAGTAACACTGTTAACTACAAAAACTCTTTTTTTGTAAATAAATTGCCATTTTCTTTCACAACACTCGGGCAAGTGCTGGAGAAAATTAAAGGTGATGTCAGTATTTGTCAAATTGAATATACAATGTAATAACTAAATAATTCACCACATGTATAGAAATATCATATTGTTTTTCCAAATCATACTTCAATATTTTTCTTGCACAATAGATATGGATCAGTCAGTTAGCATGGAATGAATAAATCTATTACAAACCTGCCTCTATATTAGCCACGTTATTCTTTAAAACACAAAGTACAAGGATTGTTCATAAAGTCATAAACTCTTTCTGAAAGGGGCTTACCCTGTAGGAGCAGTGGTCTAGTCGTAGGATGCGGGCTTATGGATCGAGAGGTCCCGGGTTCAAACCCAGTAAGAGCATCGCTAATTTCCTTGAGCGAGAAATTTATCTACAGTTAATCTATTTCATTCAGATGCAAGTGGGTACTGTAAGGGATCATCGCATGAAGATATTGGTTATCGTACAAACTTATTAAGTCGGCTGAACATGTATATGGAAGCAGACGGTAACCCGCACTTTAACTTTTATTTTAACTTAACTTACCAACTCATCGACAAAATACGACAAGAGAAATACAATGTTACGCTCATTGTATATATATACAATCGTTTATTGAAGATCAATTGAACAAGTCTATGTTACGTATATATCGCGGGTTTAGCGGAAGATGGTCTTAACTCAATATAAGAAAAAAGGGAGTTACAACCGTCTTGCGCTAAACCCGCGATATACTAACAGTAACTGTAGTCCAATAAACCAGTACACTATAAAACAAAGGAATTTTGACATGAATCAAAAATATTTTTTTATATATAACAGTATACAAAATACCAATTATTGTAAAGTATTGTATAAGAGTTAAAACTGCTAATTAATAGAATGTATTCATTATTATATATTAACCCATACAGCTTTTATGGATTAGTTTAGTTTAGCAGATGGTTGATTTAAATATTTTATTATTGTGCGAACTTCATTCGCTATAAAAGACTCTTCACGACTCATATTTAACAATCAACAATATCTATAGGACTATTCTATAGGCGGATCCCAGGGGGAGGGTCGAACCGGCGAACGCACCCCCCCCCTAAAATTGCCCAAGCAAAGTTTTTTTCTATCATAAAATATGATATTTTAGGAACATATATAAATATAAATGTCAAAAATGTTCGCACGCTACGCGTGCAATTAATAACAAGACTGGAACTCCACTAATACAATGACATAACGTACAATAATTAAAGGACTAGTATAGTTTAGGCTCTGTAAATGTACCTGAATTCCTCGGAAATGAGCTTTGTGGGTTCCAGCAACCCTAAATCCCGGGTCAAGGCTTTGTTCAGGATCCATGGTGGGCCCTTGAATATGGCCCCTAGACCCCCAGACTGCTTGTTCATTTTCCGCCCCCACGTAATTTGAATTTTCCGCCCCCGTAACTGGAAATCCTGAATCCGCTTATCTATTCAGACAAAGAATACGTACTTGTACAGTATTTGTAGACAAAAGAAATTTATTACAATTCTCGAATTATGATGATTTGTTTTGTAGAATCATTACTTTTAATACATTTAAGTATGATTTTGATAACATGAGAACAAATTTCATGAATGCAACACATTTATAAGATACAGCATCTGAAATCCTAAAGCCTCTAAAACCATGTTTATTAATTTTGTTATTATTGTTCATGACATAGTTTTATGCTATTTTTGTATTCTTAGTTATGATAATAATGATAAGTTAAAGTAAAAAATTAGAAAAAATAAAAAAGCATTTCAAAATAAACAGCTGTCAAGTTTTGTATAAAAGTTATTTAGTATGTCTACAATATGAAAATGTCTGCAAACTTTTGGTTGGTACTGTATAACTTGTTTAAAGCGACATGTGCGGTCCCGATCCGCCTGTGCCTTATCCAATCTCTTGCACAGAGCCATAAGGTTCCGTACATAGGCGGATCTAGCAGGGTGTCAGGGGGGTCTGGACCCCCCTAGAATTTCCAAAATGTAACTGTCATTAGTGTATTTCTTGACTGTAAGTCATTTTAAGTAGCTTGTAGCATATTTTCACGGTGCTAAACATAGATTTAACAGTTATGTAGTTTTTATTATTAATATGTTGCATTATTTAGCAAAAAGTGTAAAATGTGGTTCGGGTTCGAAAGTTTGGACACCCCACCCCCTAGGAAAAGTTCGGAACACCCCCCTTTCCCTTGAAAAAATCCTGGATCCTTCCCTGCCGTACCTAGACTAACTGGTATGCAAGAGAGTGCTGTACCATAAGTGGATCGGTACCGCTCCGGCCGCTTATAAATGATTCAAAGTCAAATGAATTTATACAAAATGACTAAATAAGGCACATACATGTATGTGCAGTGTACGTATTACTGTAGGCTATTATGCAGCTGAGTATGTAAACGACATAGATTACTCGAAGTGATTATTTAGATCACTATGTCAAAGTCTTGATATTCCATAATTCATAAAACAAATCTATTCATGATTTATGTTACGTAATGTGGTATTATATAATTACATATTGCAATATATTTGTGTATCATAAAACGAAAGTCGAAGATATGTGTGTTCGCGCTCATTGAAATGTATTACATCATATATACTTACGTGGCACTATAAAAAGACTTATCTTTGTAAGAAACTTCAATAAAGATAAAACCACTCTAGACATATGGGGATATAGCTCAGTGGTAGAGCATTCGACTGCAGATCGAGAGGTCCCCGGTTCGAACCCGGGTGTCCCCTGAATTTTTGTTTTTGATATAAACACAAGCGAATAAACTATAGCCAAATTAGTGCCGTGATTTAGACAAAGCGACATTTTCCGAGTTGGTTTTCAAATTTTTGAGCAGAAGTTAAGCCAATATTCTTTTTATATCTTTCGAAGTTTCCAATCAGATAATGTTGATAAGTTTAACATATTATTCTAGTAAAAATTGTAGTAAATTGTATTGTGTAAGGTTTTGAAATAATCTCGCTACCCATACACGTATAACAGAGGCGGTTCAATAACTTTTTAATGAGGCCGAAACGAAATTTTATCTATTTGTTAATTCCGATTTTTAACGTTTTGATTGTAGTTTGAAACTTACGAGGGGACCGAAATTCAAACAAATAGTCCTATCCACTCACCATGTATATCGTTGTTTCTTTTTAAAATAACTATTTAGGAAATGTACATTAATTTAAAAGACATTTATATACATGTACATGCAATCGTAGTATATGTAATCGTAAAGTTTTATATCATTGGCGTAGCTTCCTATAGGCACACAAGGCACGTGCCTACACATTTTTCTTTGAAAATTCGAAAAAACAAAAAGGCTAAAAATGCCAAAAACGCAAAAAAATCGGAGGCTGAGGAGGGTTAGGGGGCAAGGGGTACAAGCAGTATGGATTGTACCATTACTTTTAAAAATAATGCTCAATAAAAAAAACAATAACTCAGTTTAGATTCAGCATAAGGTAAAACATAAGAAATGATCATGATACGATGGCTAAATTACTTATTGCGGTTTGTATGGCATCAAAGACTTGTGGCGGCACATGCATATCACATTTTTTTGCTATATTTGCTCTAGAAATGAGGACATTAATGCATGACAAAACTGTATTCTTTAGGGATATATAAGCTGTATCCGTAATAATGATTGTTGATACTGTACTATTAGAAATACATGGTTTGGGTTATGGTTAGTGTTAGTGTTAGGGTTAGTGGATGTTAATGCTTCTAGAAGTGTGGTTCATGGTCACGCGATGGTATTGGTAGTAGATCGGTCTATTTTTAAGGGTTCTCAAATAATTGAAAGTTGACAGCAAAGTTGTATTGTTATAAACATAATGTGAATGTAAAAAAGTGAATGTAGTACTGCAGTTGTGTTAGCTACGATGTTCACTGTAGGACTTAACTACAAGACTTACTTAGTGTTGTGATTTCTTTTTACATATAACAGGTAAAAATGCTAACAAATGACCTAAAATACTCTAAAATGCAGCTACTGCGATGTAGAATTAAAAAAATCCGGGGGAGCATGCCACCGGACCCCCTAGGTTATCTGTGCCTACACATTTATTTTGGGCAAGCTATGCCCCTGTATATCAAATGATGATGTAACTTTTGGTTTCATTTTTTTTTTTTCTAATTTATGAGAAACATTCTATCTTGATGTGTATTTCTCTTTGTTAACTTAAGTTGTAGCATTGATAAATGATAAACAATGTCACTAGTACAGACAGTAGAATATTCCAGTTACAAACAACTTGATCCGCTCGTTCAAATGTATTACATATTATAATTATGTTTACGTGGCACTATAAAAAGACTTATCTTAAGAAACTTAAGTCAAGATAAAAACCGCACTTTACATATGGGGATATAGCTCAGTGGTAGAGCATTCGACTGCAGATCGAGAGGTCCCCGGTTCGAACCCGGGTGTCCCCTGTTTTTTATTTGTTTTTTGATATAGGCATAAACAAATACATTTTAAACTAAAATCAATTTGTTGTCGTGATTTAGACGCAGCGACATTTCTGACTTGGTTGTCGATTTTTAATAAGAGGTTAAGCTTAGTTCCTTCCTTGCATCTTTTAGAATTTCCACTCAAATAATGTTGATCAGTTTAACATATAATTTTTATTAAACAAATAGTTCAATTACACAGTGTAAAGTTTTGAAATAGTCATGTTCCCCATCGTACCCTAATAGTATTAACAGAGGAAGAAGCCCTAGATTAGTTTTAAAAGTGTAGGCTTGTATCCTAAATAACAGGGATTGTTCCAGATTTTTAACGAGAGGGGAAACGGGATTATATCAAATATCTAATACCAACCTTTAACTTTTTTAAATTGCGATAAGAAACGTCTGAGGGGGATCAAATCCCTAACTGATATCTACCGCAGGAACCAAGCATAGCGTAGTTTCTATTTTTGGTATCATTTAGGGAATGATGAACGCTTATTTCACAGACATTCCATATTTAGTTATTATTTAGTTTTCTAGATTACCTCGAGGTTCTTAATCTCACGACTTGTTCCAAACCTCATGGTAATGTAGAAAACTATAACCGATGTGGAGTTGACAGAACGACCGCAAGAAAGAGCATTTTATGCAGCTTAGTCTGCACTAGGTGTGATAAAAATTGGTTACGTATAAATGTTGATTTTGTTCATCCAAATTTGTCGTCTTTTTGTCGTGTTTAGCAGCGGCGGATCCAGGATTTTTTTCTAGGGGGGTCCGAGATTTTCTAGGGGGTCCGAACTTTTCTAGGCGGGGGGGGTCCAAACTTTCGAACCACATTAACATTATACATTATTTGCAGAATAATGCAACATATTGATTAAAAACTACATAACCATTGAATCTATATTAATCACCGAGAAAAATTGCTTCTTGATACTTAAAAATGACTTACAGACAAAAAATACACTAATAGACAGGCACGTCTGGAAATTCTAGCGGGGGGCGGGTCCGGACCCCCCTGACCCCCCCGCTAGATCCGCCTATGTTTAGAATCATAGAGTTCACATGATTCTCCACACTGAGAAACTTACGAGGGGACCGAATCCCAAACAGATATCTACTAGGGCCATCATGCATAGCGTAGTTAAGGTGTTTTCAGTTTCATTTTGTTGTCGTAGATTTGAGAACCATATTCTAATAGTAATACGAAGTAAATTTTCGTAAGTTAACTCTATAGCCTAAAGATATCATTCATTAGTGATAAACAATGTCACTTATACAGACCGTATAATATTCAAGTTACATAAACAGCTTTATCCGCTCATTGACATGTATTACATCATATATGTTTACGTGGCACTATAAAAAGACTTATCTTTGTAAGAAACTTAAATAAAGATAAAAGCACACTAAACATATGGGGATATAGCTCAGTGGTAGAGCATTCGACTGCAGATCGAGAGGTCCCCGGTTCGAACCCGGGTGTCCCCTTAGTTTTTTTATAGAAACAAACTTAATTCAAATTTAGCCGTGACTTTGACTAATTGATTAATTTCTTCTCTCTCAATGCAATTTATGTACTAAACTACATGTTCATGGTACTGGCCATTTTATAAAATAAGTTTTACTAAAACTTACCTAGAATTACATGCATCTATTTCTTATAAGTATAAAAAAAACAAGAACATATTTAGTTTTAGTTTGTTTTATGTCTGAAACAACTTTAAACACCATGCATAACATCGTGTGAGCATTATATAGTATATATATCCTAGAGTTATAGTGGCTTCTATTACACTCCTTGTCTGACTCGATATAAATCGATTATCACCGATAATTGCCTTTCGATAAATCGATATAGAATTTTCTATCATGACAGCCCTAATCCAAGCCATGAAATTTTTCAACTTTGTTTAAAAAAATTCAAAACTGTAGATGTTTGAAAAATACCAACGTAATGTATGAGGCTTTATGATGCATTTAATCAATATTTCATATACATTGTATTGGTATTCAGTTTTACTGTTTTTGGACAAAGATCTATGAACTCAGGAAAATGAAAATCAGGAACACTCCAGAAAATTTTCACCCATGTTTACAGTTGTCAATTTTTGTTCTTAAGTAAAAAATACAGACACAAGAGAGTAACAAAATTGATTAAATGAGTCAAAGTGCATTCAAATCAGTCAGTAAATTTATTATGCTGTTGGTATAATTTAAGAGTCATGCGAAACGCTCTACGGGTGCATCAACTCCATTACAAGTTTGACAATACCATCCTCTGGTAAACGTCAGCGGCCAAGAAAGCCCTGATCAGAGTGCATAAAAGCTTATTATAAGCCTGACCCCCCTCACCCCCCAAATTTTCGACCCGGATTTACACGAATTGGAAAAACGGTCCAAATTGAGGTAGAAAATCCGGAAATCTGGCACAATCCGGAAAACTTTTACCCCTGCAAGTTATATGAAGACATACAAGCTGAACAACAGTGTTCCTCTAGACAGGGTTACATGGAGGACAGATGGTAGAAAATCTAGCTGGCTGCTGTCTACCCGAGTTCCTGGGACACAAGCAGCGGATGACAAATAAACTATCAGATCTGATTGATTGATAAATTTAAGAGACAATTTTTCACCAATTGAAGCTACATGTACAATCAAACATCATGTTGTTGAAATTGCCCTCTCAGACCAAGTTAAAAATGTTGATTTACCTTTTTTTATGATTTTTATAAGAAAAAAACATGGGGCAGTCCAAATTACTCTCTCAGACAAAGGTAAACGTGTTGATTAACTATTTTTTATCAAGATAAAACAACAAAATAAGTTAAGAAATCAAATATTCAATCATTTATTGCATCTTATGTCTCAGCATAAAGTAACAAATTATCATCAATTATACAATATTATCATTTTTTCATTTTAAACTAATGAAAACAGCATAGCACAAATTATGTAGATTGAAAATATTTAAAAACAAAATTGCCACAATAAGATCACATTACAACATTTAATCAACATAAGACATTCATACATTTTTAAATAGTCCAACAATATTTAACTTTGTGTATGTTCTACAAAGCGATCGCTAGGTAGCACTATGTAGCCAATTCCTATGAAATGGTTTGCTACGATCAAGCAAATTGAATCGCTAGCAAGCGATATGTAGCAAGTTTTTTTTTTTGCTAGCCGTATCATTCGGAACACTTCTGTTTATTTCAAAGTGGCTGTCCCCTGTGGGAACACGTGTCTTTTTCAAGAATGCCGATATATATTTTATTTAATGCATATACATTTCGTCTAAGTGGAAAAATAGAATAATCATGGTGATAATCCATTTACATATTTTTCATTTGTTACAATTCTTAACTTTTTGTTTGAGAAAGTCGCCATCTTGAATATGCTAGCTTGAAGCAAACTGTTCTATAGACCTTATGATACATAAAATCGCTTTCAAAATGCGCTAGCTAGCGATTGCCTTGTGGAACATGCCCTTTGTCAATGCTTTAGAGCTTTACATTAGCCATAATCACTAGTGACAACCAATATAGCCTTTACACTTAAAAAAAGCTGTAGTTCTTTTTCATTAAAACAAATTAATAAAATACGATTTGATTTTTGATATATTTACTCATTTGAAAGTTATAAAATATGGTAACATTTGAAAGGGGAATAATGATACATATAACAAGTGCATTTGTTTTATAAGTTCATTTATCTAATAGTATGTTTTTAATTTCTATTGGTAAATTAATAAGTAATGGTAAAAATTAAAAAAACCAAATAGATTATTAGTTAAAGCCTAGGATACTTATGGATGGCCTGTAAATTCAGTACAAATAGGTAAAATCATCAATACGCCAAATTCTGAGAATTAAGACACAAATGTTTTTTCACTAGGCCAATAATTATCTTCTTGTCCTGTGGAGCTTTTCACAAAAATCTTAGGATATAAATCACACATTTATTTGTTTAATTTGTATTATATGATTGCATATAAGTTTTGTGTCAAAGACATGTAAATGTCGATATTACACAATAAACTGAAACTTTATTAGTCAAAAACAAGAAACATTTTTGGCCTATCAAATCCAAATATTATTGAATTATATAGAATAATGTATACTTTTGAATATCATATCAAAGTAATATTTATTAACCTTCAGACTTCCAAATGCAAAATTTATGAAATCAACTGATAACTTTTTTCGTGTGAAAAGGTGCACTGATGTCCAAGGCTATGTGAAGTTACAGTTAATTAGAAGGCTGAGCTGACATTGAATAAATTGTGTACACTACATATTTACACAAGTATTATACATTATAACAAATGTACTGACATAAGATATTGTTGGACTATATACATTTATTCCCTTTACATAAAATATTTTCTGTCATACAGATCAGTTAGTAAATTACAAATATTCATTCATTACACACATCCATATTGTTTAACAAGAAACTAATTTACTATAATTAAAAAATCAAAGTTAAAATAAAAATTAACACAAGTGTAAGTATAATAGTTGTTGCTTGTAGCTTGATTTTCCACCAGCAAGAAACAGAAAGTTAATAAAAGAATGTATTGACAAAATTTTACAAAACATGAATAATGCTTCATCTTAAAATGACTACTTTAAGTCTTTAAATTTTAAAGTGAACAGTGAATACAGTTAACAGGGAAAGGCTGTAGCAGACTGCAATTCAGGAAAACTCCTTAAATCTTTTACCCATGTATCCAAATATTTGCCAATTCTACATCAAATAATATCAATCTTAATAAAACCCTGAATACACAGTATAAGACAAAATAAAACAAGAAATGTAATGTGGAAACCACATTAAAGCCGGATTTAAAATCTTTAACACACAAAGGGAATTAATTCATAATTAAGTCAGATAGAGTTGTGGTTACTTTCTAATTCTGTTCATCACATGGTATGTTATCATTTTATGAAGTTTCATAAAGATCTGACATAATATGGCAGAAATATAAGCTAAATTGAAAACTTTAATGCAATTGTTAACGACACCGGATGCCTGCCCGCCCATGTTTGCCAAACTATTAGCCGAATATTTTCGATGAAAAATCTGGCTAAAATATCAACAAGAAATCAGGAACAATTAGCTACTGAAAGCATAAACACATGTAAATTATGTATGCAGATTTTCAAAGTTTTAAGAAAAAAGCATTTGATTCTGACAGTAACATTTAAGCATGACATACATCTTTGTGGAATTGAAATTTTGTTCATTCAGAACAGTTCCACAAGGATATATCTCTTACAATTATGTTGAACATGAAAAAAGTAAACAAAACGACACCAAACATTCAATATGTCCAAAATTGACTTTCATCCTACCGGAATTCATCCTATAAATAGAAGGTGAAGATATCACCTCTATACTAAGATGCTTAACACGTCACAGAATTCGGCGATTTGGTACGCAACAGAATATAGTGCGGCGCATGTAGACAAAATCAATAGAAATTTTCCTTTTTGATTATATTTAATCATTATAAAATTGTAAAATATGTGATTGCTTATAATTACAAGAAATCCGTCTATAGATACAAAGTACTTTTAAACCTCAAAAGATTTTAAATGTCTGTGAAAAGAATGAAAGAGAAGAATGTAAACTCATTATGATGAAGGTTTAACTTCCAGTTAAAAAGTTTAATTTAATGAGCATAGTTGGTTGGATAGTTAAATTTTATTTGAGTAGACACAAAGAACATACTTTATTTGTTCAGTACAGTTAAACGGGGAAATTATTGGAATGTAAACATTGCCACATGTTTTCAGGTAAATGAACAGTTTTACAAATGATGCTCAGCGTCTCCATACAAAGGTCAGTAAGACCGTTTGTGTACAAAACAATTGAAATTAGAGCGACGCTGTGTGGAGTGACCCTGTGTGTATATATCCTTGATTCACTCAAGTAACTATATTATTCAAATTATATGCCTGCATGTTAGATAAAACATCATAATAATGAAAGTATACATAGACAACAAGAGCAAAGACAGCATACTCAACTATCAGGGTACACATTTAAACTTGCAATCTCATTGAAATGAGTGAAAGAGGACTAGGGATGAGACGATACGGTCATCACACAATACGATACATATCGATACGGAAGGAGATGATATGGTATATTTACAATAAGATATGGGTAGTTATTGTACATTACAAACATTCACATTCTTTAATTTATGATCAAGGGTGGTCCATGGGTTGAGTTGTCTCTACCTATGGGTTGAGATGTTCAAACTTGGGTTGAGTTGTACTGGACCTGTTTTACAATCAGCGTTGAACAAATATGACAAACCTGTCCATGCTGAAAATACACTGACTAACCCTGATTACAAATGTCAGATACATATCGTGGCCTGCCATATCCATTTTGTATCAATATATCGCAATATCATCTCATCTCTAAGGAGGACCCTTTCATTGCTTGAGACATAAAAAGAGTATAAAAGGGTCATAATTCATACAAAATTCATGATAAGAGTTATTCAACTTAGTATTTGCCAATCAATAGCAACCCAGTAGATATCTTTGAAGAGTAAAGTGAACTCCTTTAGTAGCGGCTAAGATCAAATGTTGCTCTAACAACTTAACCAATAAATTACTAAGTATGAAAGGGCTATAATTTAGTAAAAATTCATGCCAGAGTTATAAACTTGGCATTCACCCTCAAATTATAACAAAGTAAACATGTGCGATTAGTATCAAGTAAAGTTTTCAATGGTTTCAAAGACATGAATATTATGTGTCCAAAAACTTAACTAAGAAGTGATGTAAGCCTATGCACAACTGACTAGGACAGTCAAACTATTCTCAAAATAGTCAAGCCAAAAATACAATTTTACTGAGGTTGTTTCATATATGCCAAGATTAATTTATAATATTGTAAAAGTTGATGCCTGCATGTTTATAATATATGTGAAAATATGAAATCAATAAAATTGTATCAAAATAAAAATAAAAGAATCCAAATGAAAATAAAAGAGACAAACAATGTTCAAATAGCATTTTATACATGAACCAGCAAAGTAACAGCCAATCATGATACAATTATCACCAGACTTACATTCATGATACAATTAGGGACTTTGGTCAGTTATCTTTCCCTGATAAAATCTGAAGCAATCCAATTAGTAAGTAGGTCCTTACAATTGGAATCCTCAGATTTTATCATTGAAGTCCTGTGTATGAATAACAAAATATTTCATCTAATATCTTTCTTGTTAATGAAGATATTAACAGAAGAGGTGAAATTTAGATAGTTCTTTACCCTAAAATACTGAGCTTGAATTTCAAACAAATTAAACAATTTACAAAAAAGTTATTTAAGAACAATTTTAGCAAATTGACATTGAAAACCAAGGGTAAAATCTGAGTAATCCAACTAATTTGACCTATCTATTTGAAGAATATACCACAAGACTAACATCCAACTTTCATTATAAATCATTACCATATTGTTTTGTTATAATGATGTATTGTCAATTTGCCATTTTATTCAACTGTCAAAGGACCATACATCAATCCTGCTGATTTGAATACTTGATTGTGAGTTATTTAAAGTGAGCTCAGAAATACTGTAGTGAGTATTTAAGTAAGCAGGGTTAATATATATCGAGGGTTGCCTGCAAGACTGTAGTAACTGCACTGTGTTAAAGAGTGAGTTACTACAGACTTGCAGGCAACCCGCGATATGTGCCATTAACTGTTATCAATTATATTTTTGATAATATGTCATGTCAACACTTATCAAAGACTAATACAGATATAACAGATTACTTCAAGAAGAAGGCATTTAAAACCTACGATATACATGTACATAGACATACCATTTCATTGTATTCAACTAGATAAAAATATTTTCTGATAGAATACAATTTAGCAAAAAAAAAATACTTTGAATTCCATACAAAAAATTACACATAAAATTCAAACAATAATAAATTGGTGCACTCAGTGAGTCTTAATTGTGCTAACCATCTGATGTATTGCATTGACTATTAAACAGAAGTAAATAAAAACATAGTTTAGTCATAAGTGTTACATGTATATTTTCTAACCATATCTTTTAATTTGAGTATTTTCTGATAAAACTTTATAAAGGAGACGTTACAACCAGGACAATCAACTAATCTCTTTATACTGACCAATCATTGACCTGAATACACACTTTTTTAAAAGCCACTGTTAACTTAATTCAACTCTCAGAGGCACATACATTAACTCTGCTGATTTAAATACTTAACTACAGTACTTATGTACTTGAAATCAATACAGATTTGTATCAATACAATATCTGTATACATATATAAAAAATAAACAAGAAATGTAATGTGGAAAACCACATTAAAGCTGTATTTAAAAACTTTAACGCAAAAATTTCAAAGGGTAATAATCCATAATAAAGCCAGATTGAGTTGCAGTTACTTTCTAATTCTGTTCATCACATAGTATGTTATCATTGTATGAAGTTTCGTAAAGACCTGACAATAAATGACAGAATCATATGCTAAAAAGAAAACTTAAACACAATTGTTAATGACACCGGACACCCGCCTGACCGTGTTTCCCCAAACTATAAGCCGAATTATTCATTAAAAAATCTGGCTAAAAAATAGCTGAAGTTAGAATTCTTCTTATTGTTATATTTATCTGTATACAGGGATTATTAAACAAATAACAGTATTTAAATCAGGAAGATTAATGTATGCCTCAATGAAAGTTGTATAAAATATGAGATAGCAAAAAAATATACTCAAAGCCTGAAATAAGACATAAGGCCTCAAATCAAGGATTAAACAACTTCCTTATCATTCAGCAAAACTTACAGTAGCTATAAATTAAACACTGCAGCCGTAAAACATTTAAGTTTCATGAGTTCAGAGTAGATTTATGATAGAATAGTAAATAAGGAGTACCAAGAAGTGAGCCAGATTTTTCATTTATTAAATCTAAAAACTCCTCCTCATCAAAGACACGTATCGATTCATCATTGCATTCAAACCACATTCCATCATATTTCTGTGCTGGCATAATAGAATCCACAATCTCAGATATTTTGTTTGCTGCTACATTCTTTACAGTCTTTATTTTAGTGTCTGTGACAATAGAATCATTAAATCTAGCTGGTAGCTTTGTTTGTACACCAAGTTTTCTACGAGTAGCAGGCATCTTAGAATCTTGCTTGATAATTTCAGAGGAAACACTTTCTTCAGCAATCTCTGGTTTATTTACCATATTTGCAGGGACTTCAGTCAGGGACTTTTCAGATTTCAGAGGTAATGATCTAACATAACTTAGATAATGTCCAGATGTCAATGAGCTACCAGCATGGGTTATAATACCATATAACATGTACCTGAAACATAGAAAACAAGTAAATCTGTGAGCTAATGCTCACTAGTGATACCCCTGCAAAAATCTAAAAATATGCGACAAACAGGAAGTAGATGAGCAAGGAGCATGAAATCGCTTTACACCACATGGGACTATGGGATGAAGCAATATGCAAAGTATTAGGCTGCTGCATGTTATAGTTGCTGAGAAAACTGCGACGGAAATTTTGTAACGGACGGACGCACGGACAAGGGTAAAACAGTATACCCCCCTCTTCTTCGAAGCGGGGGTATAATAAGATAATTATCAATGAAGACATCAATTCTATAGGCTATAGTTAAAATTAACTCAAGCTAGTGAAAAATAGTTAGTTCATATTGAGAGTTGCCTGCAAGACTGTAGTAACTCGCTCTTTAACGCAATACACTTACTTCAGTCTTGCCGGCAAGTCTCGATATAGTCAGGCTATTTCATAATTTTGCTCATATTTCATAACATAGAAGATGGGGTTTGAGCTTGAAAAAAAATCAAGGAAATAACTGAGAAATAATAAGTGAAACTGGCAACTAGTAAAGCATGGCCTTATTAAGTTATCTTTCTATCAAGAATTGTGAATTTAAAATATTTAACAATATTATCAGCAGGGAGTTTAAACTCAATCTTTCAGAAACAAGCTTAAAATAATTATCACATATTAAGTCAAAAGCTTGGTGATATATAACATATTTTTTCAAAGTAATCTGGAATCAACAAATGTCCCAACAACACATTGTACACATTCTCCATGAATCAACAACATGTCTGTGGTGCATACATTACCTCCGCTGATTTAAATACACACTTAAGTACTTCTGCACTCAAATTGGATAGAAATAGTCATCTGTTATTAATGTACAAGGTCAGTGTTTATTTTCACTCTTAGGGGAAAGGTGGCAGGGCCCTTTTTTAGGGGAGAATAGCGACACAAACCAAATTAGGGGGAAAAAATCCTTTATTGACAATACTTGAGATAACGTGGATCCTCTCACAGAGTATCATTTCTGTCTTCCAATATAAAATTTATAAAATGCTATAAAAAAAGTACAAAAGTTAGGACATTGAAAGAGGAATTTTTTACCTGGATAGGGGAAAAATATATACTTTTTGGAGGGGAATGGGGCCCAATTTCGGCCCCAAAATGGCCTGAAAAAAACACTGAAGGTTCATAAAAATATTGTGTATTTAAATCAGTGGGGTGAATGTATGAATCACAGACACTTGAATTAAACATAACAATAATCCACATAAAGTTCCTATGTGTACACTAACCTATGATCTGGTCTATGGCATGATTGTTGACATTTGTATCTTATACATGGTAAACTCAGGGGTATGTTTACATGATCATTTATCTTTGTTATGTAACTTGGATTTCTGAAATAAAAAAATGTTGTATATCTGAATTTCTACTTTCTTTATTACAGATCAAGAATGGCTTTCTGGGTTCTTCCAGAATCTTAGCTAGGATCCATAAGGATCCCTGAAAAAGTGCACTGTGCACTTAAAGTGCACATTGTGTAAATTCCTGATGCTAAGGACGAATCTCAAAATACTTCAGTAGGGATTCCTAAAGACCTTTGGGGTCCTTGGCAAAGACAGCAAGTGTCAAACCATGGCTATTAATAATCTGCCACTGTAAAACAATAATTTAGTTATTTATCATGAGTTATAAATCACAGGCTTCATGGATTGCTTGACAGTATGTCAATGATATTATAACATTATAAAGGGCGCATTAGTCCAGTGGTAGGACTTGCTCTTAGGTACTGACAAGTTTAGGGTTCCATCCAAACTTGGGCATAGCTTATTTCCATAAGCAAGAATGAAACTAGTCATTTCTTTACTCCAAGCAGGTGTAAATGGGTACCTGTGAGGGTGGTATAATTACAGGGCTGCTGCATTTAAGCATGGTTTGGCACTCCAGTGTCCTGGGATTCCTAGGATCCTAAAAACTCAGTGATTTGAGTTGGGGATTCCGTTGGGATCCCTGAAATAATGCCCAGTTCATACATGAATCTGAGTATCCATTAATGTTTTTTTATCTTATATGGTCAAGAAACCTGGAGAATTGATGTAAAACAACTGGGCTGCAGTATTTCACACACAAGAATGATCAAAATTTTACAGCCACTATCTCGTTTTAGCGCATGAAATATTAATATGACCTCACTTTTTTTCACAAAATAAAATCGCCCCCCCCCCCCAATTAGATATACATGTAATTACATGGAATAATTCATTCTGAAAATACTGATATCAGTATAAATACCAGGGTTTAATACAATTTGTTTTTTACCAGGGATCCAAAAGAATCCCTAGCCAGTTACTCAGGGATTCTTCCATAACGTTAAGGATTCCTCCAATAAAAGAGAGAAAAATGGATACGGAATATGCAGCCACTAACTGTGATTAACAAGTCATGGCAATGTTCAGGGATTCTGACAGATTCCCTAACTGAGAAGTTCTGAGATTCCTCCCAAGGCTTTGATATCCTCAGAAAGACACTGTTGGCGTAAAACCCTGATTAATACTGAAAACTTTCACCTGTTTAAATATAGACTTACTCAAGCTGAGCAGAGAATCTTTTCAGATGAAGTGTAAGTATATCAGGCATGACATCATAATGTACTGATCTTTCAGCTTCCACGTAAGCTTTACATACATCACATTTATATTTATTATCTTCTTGTAGTCTTTCAACATCTGTCGATGATTTAATCAAATCAAATAAACTAAAACCAGTAGTGTCATCATCTGAAATAATACAATAGACTACTTAAAACAACACCATATTGTTAACAAAATTTAAGCGCATTTTAAAGTCTGCTTCCACATACAAGTTCAGCCGATTACAATTTTGTATGATAACCACTGATCATTGAATTCATCAACAGACAGGTGAACAAACAAAATACTTATTTACATCAGGGTGCAGTAAAAAGACGGAAGAAAATATTTTTGCTCGAAGAAATCAGCAGTGCCCCTAGTAGGGTACTAACCCGGGTCCTCTTGACCTCCAAGTGGGCATCCCATTTCTGGTGTAAATGATGAGCGTGTAGTTTAGAGTCTGTGTCTTCCACCCAGAGGTACATGTAAGACTACAATGTTCGATAGACACATTAATTTGCCAACATGTCTTTCTTTTGTCAGTAAAATGTCAAATCTGTGACACAAAAATGATTCTGTTATTTCTGTGCAGGTTATCATTCATTCTTCCAAAAATAAGCACTTTTCCAGCATTTTTCGAGGTTGCGAATGGAAATAAGCATTTTCAAGCATTCTGAAGTGTTTTTAAGAATTTCAAGGTGGACCTTATAATTCAAGCATTTTTCAGGGTCTGTACAGGGTTCTTGCAAGAACGGAAAACTAAACAATTGATGCGCAACGCGAGAAAAGGGCCCTTAAGCTCTTTGACGTCGTTTGCGGTAAACGTCAAAAACGTTATCGAGGTCAATTTTAGCGTACACGTGTCACGTCATGATTAATGCATTGTTTATACTGAATATTTATTGGCTCTATTGCATTATTTTAAGGGAATAAACCTATGTTCTGTAAAATATGACTGACTTATTATTAATATATCAAGAAATCAATATCAAATAGCGTAAAAATAAGGATTGTTGACCGTCATGAGTGTTTTTTTTCATCCAACTTTCGTCAACGTGCCGAGGGTGTTGACTCTTAGACTAACTTGTTACTTGACATTTAGAATATTCTGTATTATTTGTGCTTTAAAATTGGATTGCTAAAAGATAAGCAAGATCTAAAATCAGATTTTTCGGGAGAATTACACACATTATTTCGGTACCATTGATTTAAATTGACGATGTATACAGCTTCTACACGCGTCGCCATCACATTGTTTACTCGTAACTACGGGTACACATGCACACCCGTGAATACAGCACACGCTATAATATCAAATGCGGACTTGTACTTTTAATCTGGTTTTTGATTCATTTCATCATATAAGCTTAGCTTGATCGGGAAATTTTGTGAATAGGAACTGGAAAATTATAAAAATTTCCTCCCTTTCTAAACTGAAATGTCCTCGGGCTTTTAGACTTTAAGTTAGGTCTGTTATTTCTTAGACAAATATGCATCGAATGCAATCATGCATTAACCATTATATATGTTACAGGCTGTCAACCAACTACTGATAAAAATATAGGAATTTATATAGGAATTTTATTTTCAAAATATAGGAACTTTTAGAGAAAACCAAGTAGAAATATAGGAACTTTTGAGCGGTATTCCTATACATTAAGGTCCTTTTACATAGACTATCTTTGCTCATAGACTGAATAAGTACATGTTTTGAATAATTACAAGTTTCAATTACCGGTGTATAACTTCAAATGACTTAACCAAAACAAATGATGCACAAAACTACATGTACCTCTAAATGAAATAATTAAGATCTACAACTATCTTGGAATTAATGCATTTTTCGCATTTTACAAAATAATAATTACACTATGATCTCATACAAAAAACTCTTTTAAAGAAATAGTAAAATTTAAAAGAAAATGGTTTGACAATTTTATTGTGTCTCCAATCCTTCTATGTTAATGACTTCATTGTTTAAAAACAGGTTTTATAAATATCGAGTATGGAAAATGAATAAACAAATGTATTTTGGTATCTGTAATATGGGCTTTAAATCTATAATGAAACTCTTCCATCATTTGATCTGATACAAGCAGAGACCTGCTGTTTAATACAGCAGCTGATGTAGCCTTTTCTGATCCACAGAGCTGATGATCAGAGTGTATCAACTGGTAATGCATCATACATTCATAACAAACTGAATGAAAGATTCATGATAGTTACTCATCAAACTAACTAAAAGAGGACTTCAAATTTTCTCAACTTTTTTATTAGTGACCCCAAAGGGAAGAAGATGTTTAAATAATCAGTGTAGTCCAGAATACCCCTAGATGACACTACCAAAAAAATCTACTTGCTCTGGGTCACATGGTTTCAGACAGTATTATTTTAACAATTTTTCTTTGTTAAGATTGTGAATCCTGTCAATTTTGCTCTCACTTTTTGAACATTGTAGATGATGCATGCCTTACATGAAAGTTGTAAATATAATCAGAAACTCAGAAAATGTTTTTTCAGACTTCTATAAGTAATTCTATATGAAAATTAATACTCCTGAATAGAGGTTACATTTGGCATCAAATGTGTGATTTGAGTGATCTATATATGCATGCCAAATATGGAGGTTCTTGACTTAATGGTTACAGGAGATATTTTTAACTGTTAAACTATAGTAATAACTACAATGTACTACATGTATATACATTGAGAAAGAAAAAATACACCCAAATAGAGCTAGTTTAATTAAACATGAGGCTAAGATTTGTCACTCAAAATCATTTAAGGGGAATACTTGGCAATGTTTCAGATCTACTATACAATTTCTAGCCCTGCCAGTAATGAAAAACAGGTTCATTGATTTATTTCCTTTCAATAACTATGTAACTTAATTTCTGACGAAATACAATGAGTGGAAGGATGCATGCCTACAGATTGAGAGATCTACTGATAAACGCACCAGTGGTACCATTAATTAACTACCAGTAGAGTAGGATATTATGCTATACTCTTGCAATTGTTTAACTCCACCAAAGTGAAGTATAATTTAGCAATGTATTTTGTAGGTTGCAGTGAATGGGTAATAAGTGACATGGACTACCAAATACAATTAGGTTGAACAGAACACTTTGAAAATTGAACAAGGAACATTTCTTCTTAATTTTTCTATGTAGCAAAGGGTTAGGGCAACTTGAATACCGACACTTGACAGCCACCTACCAGAACAACTCATCGTAGGCATTGACTTGCATTATTCAACTTATAGGCAGTATAAGAGGAAACAGATAAAAAATACTCAATTATATAAGGAAAAAAAAACAATTAAACATACTCGACATGTTCAAATTAGAACGAATTCTAAAAATATAGGAATGATGAACAAAATATAGTATAAATATAGGAAATATAGGACACTTTTGAAAATATAGGAATGAAACCCAAAATATAGGAATAATATAGGAATATAGGAACTGGTTGACAGCCTGATGTTATTGCTCTAATGTAATGCTGTCGTTTATAATTAAAACGGTCATTTAAATTGAAATATGGAATTTATTACCAAATTATTGATCACACTTTGAATAGCGGCCCCAGCTGTCACAATGTACATATAAAGGTTTGGTCTGGCTAGATATCGGCATTCATTATTCTTTTCATAATTTGATTAGCTTTAAATAAAGCTCCATCAACATGAATGATAAAAAAATATAGATCTATTGTAAGCAAATTGTACCACTGTCTAATTACCAAATCTATTACAATTGCCGAGCAAGATAACATTTGTGAGTCAATGTGAACCTGTTGCTAATAAGACTGTCTTCGTGAATAAGTTTTCTAAGGGCGTATCGCCGTATGAAATAAAAGTATTAGAAACATATAATGTTTCCATCTACCTATACATCATTGTAATAAAAATCCAAATTGGTTTAAGATAAAGATCGTTCTTTCTTAATTACAATTATAACTAACCGCGAGTTCGTTAGAAGGCCTATACCTCATTTTCGTCATACGAAACTGTCAATACTTTTTATTTCGTTAAGAATAATTACTAGGAGTTTATTGAAAACAAAATGGTGGCAATATCATTATAATTATTAAGTGCAATTTGGTACTACAGTGATCTTTTATCTTAGTTTGTGTTTAAAACCTGACCCACACATGAGCACCGGGCCTAGGTCTTAGAAGTAAAACGCGTTTTATTCCCGTTGTTTTCTGTTTAACCCATTAGCGGTATCGAAGCCTAATTATGCAGCCTGATTTTGTCATAAAATGGCATTAACCCTCGTTACGGTTATTAACAGAGCCCACAACTTATACACAGGTCATCGTCGATCCAAAGAACGTATGTCAAACTTTAATGTAACTTGAAATACATGACACTTCCGTGATTCAGAGTCAGATTTCCAGATCTATGCTCAGTTTCTTCAACTTGACCACAACTATTACTGTTCATGCATTCCTTGGGCCAATTGAAATATCAAAGGATTACCGACTATCATCTCCAAACTTTAATACTCCAAATTTCTTTGATAATGATGCCTACTGTTATGTCGGCATTCATAGATCTTTCAAAGAAAAGGTTAGCTAGTTCCGTATTACGTTAATTTCCCATTTTATGTTTAACTAAATATTTTTATCCATCTTTAACCTGGATTTAGTGTTACTATGTGTAAAATACTATTTATTTGACATTGAAAGTTATTAGTAAATATTGTACTCATTGTTGACATAGGGTCAAATTACCTCAATAACAGTATTTTAAATACACTGATACGATGTTACTGAAGGAAGAATATTTAGTAATAGTAAGCATCGCTTTGCTTGAAAATTCTGTTACATTTTACGTGTGTATTAATGTGAAATAAACTTCTATTTATCTGAACCTCTTGTGGAAAAATAGTGTATTTATCTTATTCTAAAAATGTCCATTATATTATTTAGACTGTAATTTTTGCAAACCCGTCATTATGAATACCTGCAAATTTAAGATGGTGAAAATGGAGTAAAAATCAAAAGTAGCGTTACAATGGGTGTGTAAGCTACGACAATGCTGACATATAAATAGGCTATGAGAGTAATGTATTTGTCGTTGTCATTAAAAGCAGTTCACATGTTGAATATTATTTTTGAGACTCATATTTATATATTTTCAAAAATATTCACGGACATATACATTTTGCAGGGTCCTGATTTTTTACGATTAATATGTTCTAGTACAAATTGGTACATACGCATTCATGTACGTGTATAACATATGTAAAATGAGTTCAATATCAAATTATGTTAGCGGTAACCTTTATTATCAGTATACACTGTCGTACACATATTTCGTGACAACTCTAACTTTTACCTACAAAATTGCAAATGATAACAGTTTGCTAAATTTAAACGCTCTCGAACAACAATTTCAAAGGAAATTTGGCGTCGATGAACCTCGATAAAATAGACATTTACAGTTTTGTTGTACCATAGATAAAACAATGCAGTATGTATCAATGCATTTTTTCCACAATCAGATTTAATAATGCTAATGAAAGAGAAAAATATTTGTTAGGACCATAAATATATGGTTGTTAGTAATAAAACTGTCGGTATAGACTAGTTATTAGGACTCGTACATGAAGACTTTCTTTAAGCCTATTGTAAACTGAAAATTAATTTAAATTCGATAGTTTTTAGTATAAACGAAAAGAATGTTGAATTTAAAAAAAAAACTTCTCGATAAAACTAATTCCATATGATTTTGGCAGTCAGTTTACTATGTTATTCAGTTGCCATATGACAAACAAAAACGCTACGTTTAACATGACGTCGCTTTTTTCTTGGACTCAATATCGAATTCCAAATCGCCATAGCAACCTTATTAATTGAGATTTTTTAATAAATTATACATTTTTTTGAAACTACAAAGCCTACTCTTTCACTTTCTGTAAAAATCTCAATTTCGAAAAAAATGACCATAAGGGCCCTTTTCTCACGTTGCGCATCAATTTTAAGATTTTGCCGTCCTTGGAAAGCATTAGAAATACCTTCAACATCACTATCAGAAGTATCAATTCTAACTGGTACACTTATATCATGAAAATCTTCTTGTCTCTCCCAGGCGGTTTCACATGTAGAACATCTTGTACGTAACATCATTGTACCCTGAATTAACACATATAATAGCATTTATATTTATCTTAAACAAAATTAATATAGTTCATACAAAATAATTAATGTTTGTGTAAACATTAAAAATGAACCAATCCATCCCAGAGGTAAGCAGAGTTGAAAATAAGTCGTGTACATGTAGTTCTTTTTCACAAAACTAGCATGGTGGATAAACCACTGTTACCACCACACCTTTCTCAATCATGCTTGTAATGGTAGAACACATAACCATGACTCCAACAAGACACTAATAAAACATATTAAAATAATATATTTTATTATCATCCTGAGCATACCCTGTCATGGATTAGTTCATTGTATTGTTTACATAAACAGTGTTTGCTTTTTTGTAAGAACTATACATGTATGCATTGATGAGTTAGAGCAAACAAGCCTAACTACATGAAAGTAAAGCAGGACTGAGACTAGTTCTGCACTGAGCTATTGTTAATTTATTCATACTTGGTTTAAGGCCATGTCAACACATTTTGACAATTTTTGTTTTTTACTGCGCCCAACACAAATAACCTAGCTTTCTTGGACCCTTGTGTATATCCAGTACTCATCTAGCCTACTACAAGGCCAGAAACTTCTCCATACACCTTTGGAGTGTTATGCCATGTTATATCATGTTTTTAACTGTTAAATGACTCAATTGAGTAGGGTTTTCACTTAATCATTAATTGCCTCTTAATGGGCTGAACATGCAATGTACTTGAACCTAGATTTTAAGACCCACTGTCATATGTGACCATTTTTGGATGGCACGCCAGAAAGTCAAATAAAACAGGTTTTACTGTATATCAAACTTTTTTTTCAACTTCATATTCAACACATATTTAGGTCATATATACGACGACCAGCTCTTCCTACTATAGGTTTCCTTGTCACTTTTCTATCACCAGTACTAATTTACCCTACCAGGAGGCCGACAAGTCATGTATAGGGTACGACCTACCGGGCTAGAACCCTCGATCTCCGGATTCTAAGTCAGACATGCTAACCATTATGCCACGACCGCGGCTATATAATCAAACTTTCAAACATTATTATATTTACCTGAAAATATCTTTCTACTAGATCATATTTAGAACGACTTTTTACTGGTGAATTCATCATTTCTAGAAAAGCTTTCTTGATATCTGCTTCATTTGATGCTAGATCGTTTCTCTCTTTTAAGTAATTACCGACACCAGTACAGTATTTTCTTTCTGGTTTCATTGGTGACAAACATTTTACAGCATATCTGGCACTCACTGAAGTACTAGCTCCATCAAATACATAATCACATTTCTCTAACTTCACTACAGGATCTAGGGCTACTGGTGCGGGACTTTTATTTTCTTTATTAGGTGTAACTTCATTTTCACCAGCTGCCATTTCCGGGTCATCAACTTTATCACCGACTGGTATATCCTCTGATGCGCTTAAAGCACAAGCATTCGATGAAATATTTTCACCAGTTTCGTCTTTGATGTTTTTAACTTCAACGTCAAATTTCAGTTTATATTGAGCTGATCTAATATTTGCATCTGATTTAGAATCAAGTGCTAATTTAGAAACAGCAGTTTTACATGGGGAAGGTAAACATGCTTCAGATTTCACCTTTCTTGGAGATCTTCGCGGTGAGTTATGTATTAGCTTTTCTTTAATTTTCTTGGTAACAATGTCCTCACTGTCAGTGTCTGAATGTGTCTCATCGGAATCAGATCTCTGATTACTTGTATTCAAAAAATGTAAAAACGCTTCTTGAAATATTTTCAATTTCTTAGTTTGTTCTACTTTAACATTTTCAGATGCATTATTTACACTTTTAGACTGATTCTCGGTTTTTACGTTATCATCAGTTTTATCAACATCCATTTTTTCATCAGTGTGTTTTGGTACATTATTTACATTGGTTTCTTTTTTTACTTCGTTAAGTTTACAAGGAGCGGGATCCATAATTTTATCTAAGTCAACGTAACATTTTCTCTCAGAATCTTGAATATCATTTTTTACTATTTCATCAAAATTCGGTCCAGGTTGTTTAACAACAGCACCTCTTATGCCTAACCTCTTCTTCTTCGAGTATGTTTTAAATATATCACTTATACATGGTTGACTAGAAACTTCACTTTTATTATCAACGTCCTTACTTGTATCGGACAATTTACTCTTTTTCCCTTGTGATTTTTTGTCATAAGGTTTATACCTTTTGGCAGTTCTACTGTTTTTCTCTTTGCCAATTTTACCTGTTTTACTGACAGCAGTATCATCAGGCACTGTTTCTTGAACACTAAGATTACTACATGCACTACTACTACAAGCTTCTTTCTCTGTATTATTTTCGGGAGATTCAGCTTCCATTTTTGTCTGACCACAATGATCATCGACACTCTTTTTATTTGTAACACATTCCGAGGAATTCAATTGAGTTTCAGACTTTTTTTCGTCAGATCTTTTATTAGGACAATCTGTCTCAGTCTCGGTGAACAGTTTTGTTTTCACTTTGTCTGCCTCAACGACATTCATTGACTCACAAATGTTCAACTTCTCTGGGTTATTATTAATCTCATTGATAATTTTCTCCATTTTGATCCTAGCTTCTGGATTAGATTTAGCCGAGAGAAGAAAACTATGCATGATGGGATTAACTTTAGGTGATAACTTCTGTGGTAAATAACTGTAAAACCTCTTCACATCCTTCTCGGCATCTTGTAAGTAACATAACAAACATTTGAGAAATTCTTGAGCATCATGTTGCATGTTGCCTACATACATGGCATTTAATTCTCTGAAATATACAAAAACATTATCACATAAATGCCAAGTTCTAGAACCAACTAAAAAGCTGTTTAGCAATTATAACTGACTGGACTCGAACCCAGGACCTCTCGATCCCTAAATTGCCCATCCAACCACTGGACTACTGCTCCATAGTAAGCATTCCAAGATACTATGTTAGGATTTAATGGTAAGTAAGTAGAGCTAATAGTGCAGGATCCAAATTTGCAAGCCATGAAATTCTATGAATTGCAAAGCTCTTCTATTTTTTTCTTTAAGCCAACTTGATTGGTTATTATTCAATGAGTACCATAGCTAAACTTGATAGATTTTGTTAAGGTCAACTAACTTTAATGCTTCACAGTCTGAAACAAAATGAGAAAATAAAACAAGCTGAAGGAAATCATACAAGAACCAGCCTACCTCACAGCAGCTAGCACTTTATTAGGTTTAGCAGCCATTGACATGACATCATCAGTAGCAACATCATCATATTTCTTCTCTAATAATGTTAAATTTCTATATATCTGAAAAGGTATTATAAGAGTGAAAGTAAAAAGTTTTAACAAGTAAATCTGTGAGCTAATGCTCACTAGTGATACCCCCGCTGTGAGAAATATGACTATCATAATGTAACTTTCATTTAACAAAATCTAAAAATATGCGACAAACAGGAAGTAGATGAGCAAGGAGCATGAAATCGCTTTACACCACATGGGACTATGGGATGAAGCAATATGCAAAGTATTAGGCTGCTGCATGTTATAGTTGCTGAGAAAACTGCGATGGAAATTTTGTAACGGATGGACGGAGGCACGCACGCACACACGCACGGACAAGGGTAAAACAGTATACCCCCCTCTTCTTCGAAGCGGGGGTATAAAAATCCTGATAAAGGCAGCTTCTAACTATAAAATGAGCCTTTTCTATGCTTCCATTCAGTCTTTGAAATTAATTTTTTAACTTTATAGTGGGTAAAGTTCGAACCCAACCTAACCTTTATGCGAAAATATTCATTACATTGAATACAAAGGTACAGTATAACCTGCATTAACGGCCACCTGGAATAAGCGGTCACCTGCTGTAAGCGGCCAGTCTGACTTCCTCCCGACGAAAATCGTGCAATATTGCACCTGGAATAACCGGTCACCTGCTGTCTGTGGCCAGCGGCCAGTCATTTCCTCTAAAAACGGTCAATTTACCTGTAATAAGCGGCCACTACCGACCGCGAATTTTTCAATTTTTTTAATTAACAACGTGTCACTAAAATTGCATTATCTTAGCGGATGTGTCAAAAACTAAGTAGATTATCGATATATTGACGGGAACATGTTAAATCACGTGATAAGAATCTCATTAAATGTCAATGTTTTTGTTTGAAAAATTACTAAAGGTGTCTCTTAGTTAGATTAATCATTCAACAAATTGCGTAAGTTAGCTTAACTAGAGAAAGTTTTTATAATTACACTTTGTTGTAACGGCCAATCAAAATTCGCGTATGTTTGTTTATAGTCGTGAATAACGATGTCTTTGTTAAAGATTATCAGTATTAAATTTGCGGCCACACACGTACTCCTTCAAAAATCGTCAATTTACCTGGATTTAGCAGTCACGGTCAAATAAATTTGAAATTAACAGCTTGTCACAAACAATGTTATCAACCCATCCAGTTGAGTCATTAAACAGACAAAATTAATTATACAAGCGTCGTCACGTGACGTTTGATTTCCGATATACAAATGACACTTGTCATCATTGAAAATCAATAAATAATAAGCTCTGCATAAACACTTAATCCGCTAGTTTTACTCAATTAGTTAAATTAGGTTATGAGAAGGTTGTCTTCAGTTTGACAACTAGCAATTACAATTAATTTCAATACTAAAATATTTTTTTACGACGATCAAATAAGTTAGTGAGCTATACGGAAAATGACCGGATTACGGGTTTATAACGTAAACAAAATGGCGACAGCGTCGTCAAGTTCGTAACCGCTTTTTTTGGCAGAACCTGTCTTAAATTATCGGAAATATTTGAAGCTTATTTTAATATCAAAAAAAGAGTAATGTTACACCCAATGTATATATGTATTTGGCCACAATTATTACGTAAAAGCATGTCATTTGAAATCATATTATAAACAAACCAAAGACATTCAAAAATGGCGAATTTTTGTATACAGTCAGAACGAACTGCTTGATGCAGTTTAATTAAACCTGGTTTAAGCGGTCACCTGCTGTAAGCAGCCAATCTGGCCACTTCCCGTACCTGGCCGCTTAATGCAGGTTACACTATAGTATTAATGCTCGATTACACCGTGGCCGAATGTATGTGTTGAAATTTAACATATAAATATACTTCTATTTACAATCACTGTAAATCTATTGCTCATTTTGAATATGTTACTTGTCTAAGTGTAGAATAGGCGTGGTATTGATTTTTTGTTGGGATATGTGTAGATAATTATTAGATGCATATGTGAAAAGTCAGATCGAGGTCATACTTTCGCACTATACTTGCCAGTTGGACCAGTTACTTTACAAAAGTAGCCAGCCCATTTTTAATTGGCCTATTACATGTTGGTCGGTACAAACTATGACAGAAATTTTCAATGTCCAAGTACATCTGTGTTTTTGTGGTACAAGTATGTCATTTGAAACTTATCTGCAAATCATCGCCACACTTTCCTTTAACAGGTTTCCCTGGCCTACAGCCATTCATGTATCGTTAGGAATTCATCTTTCAATAACGCTTAAACCAAAATAGAGCTGGTTATTGTCTTTTTATTGTGCTTACACAAATAAAATTGTAAGACAAAAACAAAAGGACGTCATACAGTGCATACGACTTACACAGGGTATACATGGTTGAACACCACAAAATTTTCATTGGCCCACTGGGCAAACAGGACAGGATTTTTATGTCAGCTGAATTTAATTTAACTTGCCTGGGTGAGCGCTTATGTTGAAGACTGGTCCCAATAATACAGAATTTCAAGCCCAGTCCTAAAAACTTTCACCCATGATATCACATTATGGTACTATGTAAGCCTGTTCTAATGACTGATATGAGTGAACAAAGTGCAGTTTACAAATGATTACTGTGTTGATACATGAAAACTTTGCATGCAATGTAAAGCAGAAAATTTTTACAAAAAAATGATAGTAAGTTTTTCTTCTTAATCCACCAGCTCTAAGCCTGGACTAGTTCAAATTGATTCAGTCGAGTGAATATATCCTTATTCATGTTATCAGGCTAGTTAATCATTTGGCCCATCTTACATAACAAATTCTAATTTTGGATAGTGCTTTCTGTAATGCATAAGACTGGGTGCACATCTCAATACTAGAGCTGTCATCGATTCCATCGATATAGATGTATCGTCGATATTTTGTTTCCAATCAATAATACATTTTGAAATATCGATAATAAAGCCTACATAGGCAAGGTTTTTTTTTAACGGGGTTTAGCACCGTGTCAACACAAATTAGGTCATTTACTGCTCCCAGCACACCTAACCTAGCTTTCCTGGACCCTTGTCTATAACCAGTACTTACCTACCCTTCCACAGGGCAGGAAACTTCTCCATATTATCTAATCAATGGAGGAAAATAGACATTATTGTCAAATTTTAATAAAAGGGTATAACCTACTCTGGCTGGATTCGAACCCATACCCCATTTTGGACTAGATTTCCAAATCTGATTGTGCTACCATCTGCCCTATCGACCCGGGTCCATAGGTGAATAAATAAGTGTCAAAATTTGCAAGACAAACCTATAGTGAGTGGACAGGTCTAAAATATTGACAGCACCCCCATTGTCTAAATAGCCTTATTTCACAGATGGAACATTGTTGCATTTCTGTCATGACAAATATACATCCACAATGAGTTTATGACAACATAAATGGTCTGTATAGTACTGCAGTGAATGTATCCATTTATATCAATGTATCGTCAATATTTGTTTCTCGATATGCTTTGAGCCCAATTAATGACAGCTCTGCTCAATACTGCTTACCTTATATATATTCTTGACAACATTCCAACAACCTTTGCTGTTTTTAGCATCCTGCAAGTATGAACAAAAAAAAATTTTCTTGAACAAAATGTTCAAATTTTTCATTGACTGACTGGTATAGTACTATACTGAACCAAAAAAAGAAACTTTCGCCAAGTTTGATTGTAGATATGTTAGTACAGTTTCAATCCTTTTGGCTGAAAGCTTACATTTTTGTAAAATAATGTATTGTGGTTCTTTAAAAATCGCCATATTGGAGGAAAGGATCAGATTGATTGTTGAATTTTAAATTAAAATAAGGTAGGGGTCATTTCTAAAGTTAACAATCAGTAGCGTGTGTGGCCGCCGTGGGCGATGCTGACTGCCTGACAGCGACGTCGCACAAGTTTGTTAATGTCAGCCTGTGGAATATTATTCCATTCTTCAAGCAATGCAGCTCGAAGGTCGTTGGTGTTGTTTGGAGGGTTCGGACGTCGACGTACACGTCTATCCAGATTATCCCAAAGATGTTCAATATTGGGTTCAAATCCGGACTTTTTGTAAATACTGTATTATTGACACGAGCAACAGTTTTACAAGCTACTACATGTATATATGTGTGTACATCTAAGTGGTACCCTTGAACCATTGGCTCATACTTCACGAAAGTTTCTTTTTTGGTTCAGTATAGTATTCTTTCTAAGCACTGTTTACATTAAAACTATTAAAAATGAAGTAACATACATGTACTAGGCTTTTGTTGTTACATATATTAGCAATCTCCGTAAACAGAGATCCTGTTCTACTCGCGTTGTCGTACTGGATCTCTACTTAGTCAATGCAAGGTCACGTTGAGATGAACTTTGTGTCGACCAATCAATGCGTAGCTTTCATTTAGATGAAAACACTATTAATCACATTTTGATTTCGTAATTTCTATTTTTAGACCAAGGTTTGCATGCAAATTTAACAGCGGTATTATTCACAGTTCGCGATTGGGTGGCTCATTTCAAATTGCGTGACGTAGACGATGTAAACAAGTTACGTATCATAACAATTTCGTCATGAATATTATGATGAGAAAAGGTCACCTGAACGTGACCTTCGTTTGGAAAAGGCCAGATCTAAACTAGCAAGTATGTAGTGATTATTCTAGAACTCCAAAAAGGGCAGGGTGGAACCAAAAAAGGGCAGGGCGCAGCGCGCGGCATGACTTTTAAAATTCTGAAGTATATCAGTAGTCAATAACATTTAGTGAACTGATGTTTTTAGTATATTATTTATGTATTCATTGTAGCTGCATGCTCAACAAGTTCTTACATGCTTTTCTATAATCATGTACTCGTGTACAAATTTACTTAGCATAGTTGTAAAACATACTTAAATTGTGTCAAATCTTTAGCTATTTAAAAGTCCAAAAAGGGTGGCAAGATTTGAAACAAATCGTTTTCACTATACAAGCTCCGTCTCTACCATGATCTATAACTTTAAGTGGCCACCTCTAGAAACTACTGTAGAAGAACAAGAACCAGACTTATAATATTCTATAAAATTGTCTATAATCTTATTGGTATACACCCTGGCCCTGCCTTATTCATTCCCAACACATAAAAAACAAGACAAGACAATGTTCAGCAGCCATCTCCACTCATTTTTTTTAACATATAAGCATGTCCAAATTCTTCCTTTCCAAGCACCAATTATTCAGTGGAACAAGTTGTCAGCTGCTGTACACCAAGTGACAGTTGACTTGTGTATATATATCTAGTTTATTACTGTTAATAAGTGATGAGGGAGTGCAGTATTCTCTTAGAAGAAGAGCTATTTCTGAAATCAATAAATTTGCTTTTATTTTGTGTTCATTTTTTTCTGCAAAATATTGGGGTGCAAAACGATTTGCTAATATACGATTTTTCTATAAAATTGTTCAATCAGATATAGAAAGCATCAAATGTATTTAAACTTTAAATTTCTCAGCACCTGCACATAATCCTCTAATAAATTAGGGAATGCATTATTATCTAAGAAATAGAGGAAGCCATTGCTTAAATCATTCAATTTGCACTTAACCTTTTTGTTTTTCTGCAAAATATTGGGGTGCAAAACGATTTGCTCATATACGATTTTCTATAAAATTGTTTATTCAGCTAAAGAAAGAATCAAATGTAAATAGTTATAGTGAAAACTGTTCTTGAGCTACTTTGTACCAGAAAAAACTAATATGTCTTGTTTGACAAGTGAAAAACGATCAATACAAAACATCGTCAGTATCAAATCGTTCTGCAACCCCAATAATGTAACGGATAGCAAATTCTCGTTTCTGTATTTTTTACAAATCCTGCGGGGGACAATTGTTTTGTATATCATAATATGCCCAAGTAAATTGCAATTTACATCACATTCGTCCACTAAAAATAACAAAAAACCCTGCTAATTGCACAGCATGGTTTGGTCATCAGTGTCAATTTAATCCTTGACGTGTATAAGTACCTGACTGTGTATATGTATATTGACGTTGTCAAGCGTGTTATACAGGCATACCCTAACAACCACCTTATTGATTTTTTACACTGCCCTTTCACAGTAGGCGTGTCATTTAATTACTGATTGATAAAGATTATACAATTGACGTGTGAATTTACCGATGATTGACAATTATGAAAATATTTTTGAAGGTAATTAAAGGGCAACCCTTTGACACTCGCAGGGCGGGACTTTTAGGGCAGCAGGGCGGGGCTAAAAAGGGGCAGGGCACGGCGCCCTGCTATTCTGCTTTAGAAAAATCACTAAAGTATGTGAGCGGTAAAATTTTAGATCGGGTTTTAATCAGATTGATATATTAGTGAATAGAGCTTTACTTTATATATATGTGACATACTAGTGATTATTCAAGAACCCAGAAAAGGGCATGGAGGCAGAAAAGGGACAGGGCACATCATAAAGTTGATGTTTCAAAACAACTACTTCTGCAAAGGGAGGAGCATAAAAGGGTGGGGTATACAAAAATTGGTGTAAAAATGTAAACTTTCACACATGTTCATGTATTGATCAAATACCAATAACAAGACCTAGCACCTTTTAAAAACATTTTGATCAACTTCAGTCACCAAAACAAGATGTGATCTGATAGTCCTGGATAACCACTTCGGAAATTCAAATATTTTACTTTGGCTACAGAAATATTACCCAGGCATCCATAGGGATACTTTTGACAATTTTTTGACATTTATCGTATTTTGTATTTTATTTTACTGGGTTTAATGCTGTGTCAATATGTTTAGGTTATTTTACAGCATCCAGCACATCTAACCTAGCACATCTGACCCTTGTCTATAACCAGTACTCACCTACCATTCTTCATATACAGGTACCTTATTAATGGAGGAAATTGACATAAATGTTTAATTTTCATGGAAGAGTGTAACCTCACTGGGCAGGATTTGTACCAGCACCCCCTCGGGACACTAGATTCATAATGTCAGTGCACTTTCAACTGCACTACTGACCAGGTTCTGACATTTCTCAAACCTTATTTCAAAGGCTGCTTTTACTAACATATACCTTATTATCACTGTCATCTTTCTTGGTTTTTCTAACCACTTTCTCCGACTCTTGTATGTCTTGATATAATATAGCTAAATCATGAAGAAATCCAGGTGTATATCTCAATACTTGCATCACACTGTTCATAAAACATGTATTACCTGAAAGTATATATATATATTATATACATACAAAATTATTTGTATTTCAAAATATTGACATGGAAATTACAAGTACAGTGAACAATACAGAGATAAAATATACAACAATATTATTACACATAAAAACAGTTTATATAAGTGCACGATTAGATTTGACAGACAACCATGATAATGACCTATAGAATGTGTTACTTCGGGGTCAAACCAAAAAAAAAAAAAAAATAACATTATACACAAAGGTGGCCAACATGGTATAACACGGTATAAATTTATAAAATAGTTAAATGGCCAAACATTTCATATTTTCTAAGTCTGACTCCCAGCCAGTCTCTATTCACATATCAAGGAGGGATTCAGCCATTCAAGTTTGCATTTTCAATTTAATCAGAAAAACTAACAAGTCTTAATTAACACTTTACTCACCAAGATTTTCAAGAGAGGCCACAGCAGGTACTCTGATTTCTTCCTTACTAGTACTACAATATACATCAGTGTTAGAAGTTGTAGTAGAACTTTCTGTGATACTTTCAGAACTTAAACTACTTCCAGTACCGACACTACTGACATCTGTATTACTTGCTGATGTTCCACTCTCTGAATCACACACTTCTCTACAATCGAAAACGAACATTATTCATAAAGTTGAAAAGAATGTTAATAACTCTAGATAATAAATCAATAGAAGTTATATAGAGGCCAGCCAATGATATATCTCACAAGACAAGACAAAAACAAGTCCTGGCCACCAAAACTTGTTTCTGTTGTTTTTGTACACAAATACCTCTTTAGGCCAGACCTATTATATTTTTCATCTTACAAAAATCCTGGTCCTAATTTTTCAGAAATTGATAAAAAAAATAAAATCTTGATTATTGATCTTTAATTACCCACCATACTTATTTTTGCACCAAAAATTAAAAAACTGAGCATAAGCTCAACGTATATGGCAATATATCAATACCATATATTGATATGTATCATGGACCAGCTTGATATATCCCAATACAACCTTGACATTCATAATCAGGGCGAAGTCACTGTATTTCAGTGTGACTAAATAATGTTCCTAATAAATTATGTAAAGATTTCAGAGCATACCTGACATTTTGGGTACTAGATTCTTGTGTTTTACTTTTTCCTTTGTTATTTTTCAGTGATAAGCGCTGTCTCTTTGCCACAGGTCTAGAGGAAATGTCATCTGGAATACCCATCTTTATCGTTCAACTACAAAAAGAAAACAAAGTTATAAATATATTTCAGTGAATTCTCCAGGGTCAAAATGTGTGACCCCATGTTCAACAAGAGCTGTCAGTAGAGACAGCATGCTGGACTAAGTAAGTATTTGTCACACGAGATGTGGTTGACGATAAGGAACATACATTATTTACAGTTTGAAGTCCACACCTAAAAAAATAAAAAAGTTGCAGTAAAAACAAATACTTTTTATAGAAAATTCAAGTTCAAGGGGGGATAATTCTGGAAAAAAATGTATTTGGAGTTATGAACCTTATCACATGAGATGTGGTTGATAATGAGGAACAATAAATCTTTTACTTTCTACCCCACATTAGTTTATGACATGCAGTCCAGATAAAAGCCAGTAAAACCGTAATAAGCTATAACAGAGTTACCGTTCATTACATTATGATATATTATTGCTCAGGTATTCGTACCCGGTCGAGTTCGAAAATTCGCCTGAATTTAACTTTTTTGGCGTGAAATACATAGATTTTCGCGTGATTGAACATGCTGATGAAGTTTCATAAAGATCTGACAATAACTGGCTGAAATATATGCTAAATTGAAAACTTCAACGCAATTGTTAACGACATCGGACACCTGCCCGACCGCCCGTGTTTCGTCAAACTATTAGCTGAATTATTTCGTTAAAAAATCCGGCTAATAAAAATTGTGGAACACAGACCTAGTAAGTTTAGCGGACCCCAGAAGTAAATATAAATATGCGTGCGCAGGGTGCTGTTTCTATGTCTATGAGCAAAAGTAAGTGCTGCTAATTTTCTTTTATAATTGGGGCTGCTGCCCCCAAGCTGATATTAAAAATGAATAACAAAAAAGCATTTTAAAATAGTTATTAAAAATTATTGATTTAAGAAATGATTCAAATGAATGTATACAAAACTGCATCAGTAAAAACAAGTGTCCAAAATTTGTAAACAATGCAACAACCAAGCATGCGCAATAGCTTTAAATAGAATGCAGCAAACATCCGGGGTCGGCTAAACTAGATTCTATCCAAAATTGTTGTTGATAAACATTAAAGATGTAAAAATCTGTCATTTTGATTTCTTCTGGTCCAGTGATTCATCCAGTAATGTCAAAACAATTTTCTAGATGGCTGGTGCATTTTTTTATTACTAACACCATAGAAATGTCCTTCAACCTTTTATTATAAAATTTATAAAGAAAAATGGAGATCTATTAGAATTTAGATCTGTAAACAAGCAAAAAGTCATCTTAACATTCTGAAACTGGGAAAGCCTAGGGCAGGGATTGAGTAGCTAAAGACCTTCGGCGTATTCGTAAAAATACTGCAAATGTACGTCCCAAAAATGCTAAAAGGGGGACTAATAAAAGTTTAGTGGAAGCAAGGACTGGAGTCTGAGGAGGAGGTTTACAACACAAGATCTAAGAACTTTCTGTCTCGTAGTGAAAACGATAAAAGTAAAGAAGTTATAGCATATTGATAGAAGACAATTTTGCCCGGTTTGGGCAAATAATACTCACTATACAACGTATATTTTCGCAAAAATAAATCGTAATTCCCGCCCATATTCTACCATTATTAAAGAACGGTATCCCGTGATTTTCGATTGTCCGTGTAAATCGGTATGACTAAAATACGCAATGGAGAATTTTTAGGCGAAATAGAGCAGAGATTAGCGAAATTGAGATTTATTTGTTTAAAAAATATTTTTTACCAGCTAAAACACAAATTTAGTTAATTGATAAAGAAAAATAATATAATGATACACTGCACATACATCGATTAACGATAAAATCTACTAAAACGTTTCCTGCACAGGTTTCATTTTCAATACACAGGTGAAAACGTAGACAATCAAAGTATTTAAATACAGAAAGACTTTCGTGCACATTGAAACCTAACAAATCCATACTAATGATTACTCCTTACACATTAGATTCAAGTACGAACCAAGCAGGGCAAAAAATGCGGCCCCTTCCACACGTTTTTCAATATAAGTAAACACTTGTCATTGATCATTGAAACCATGCGGAACTATTGATTCACTAACAATATACATGACCGTAAAGCCATCATGTTGTATGAAATGAATGGAGAATATGGTACACATTGTAACGTGCACTGGCTACTAGACGCACAGAAATAAACTATACTAGGCGTCAATGAAAACTTACCACTTAAATGAAAACACAAACATAAAAATTTTACAAGCTGTTATAGATATTATAGATATTTTATTTGAAAACAGGATATTTCTTTGCAAGTACAGAACTTAAGCATAAACGGATCAATTTCTCAAAACAAGACGACCCCCTTGAAAATGAAAGTCACGGTCCTCAGTTGCGGGTCTGTCCTCCCACTGCATCGAGCACAGCTTGACATCTACGTCTCATACTCCGTATAAGACGCTGGATACTGTACAGAGGTATTGCATCCCACTCATCAGTCAGTGCTTGTATAAGTTGCTGCAGATTATTGACGTGACGTCTGCCGTCATAAACCCTTCGCCCAAGTTGGTCCCAAATTATGCTCTATAGGGTTTAAGTCGGGACTGAATGCTGGCGCCCAAGACAGTGTATGCACATTGCTTTCCTGCAGGAATTTGTGTGTAATGCGAGCGATGTGGGGTCGTGCATTGTCTTGATGGAGAATGTTGACGTCAGCATGGGTCTTAATAAAAGAAAGAACTACTGGCCTCAGCACATTATCAATGTAACGCTAAACAGTAAGTGTTCAAGGCAATACAGTAAGTGGGGTCTTGTATGGAACGCCTAAACTGCCTTTTATGTCTATTTTTTGCTCGTTGTCCTCAAATGGCATGTCGTTTTGCACAAAATAGACGCCTATTTTGTGCAAAACGACATGCATTTGAGGACAACGAACAAAAAAATTAAACCTATAAGGCAGTTTATGCGTTCCATGTTATTTCGCCTGTCAAACATGTCCAGACAAAATTGAGACTCATCCGTGAAGACTCATCCGTGAATACTCTGTCACTGCCTCGGTATCCATCGTCGATACCGAATACACCAATCGATGCAGATTTGGCGTCGTTGCGGCGTCAAAACGTTACCCCAATATGAACGCCGTGATATCAGGTTAAAAGTTTTCAAACGGCGATGAATTGTTGACGCACTTATTCTGTTCTTTTTTTAAGATTTCCAAAGTATCCCTGGCCGTCTTTGTAGCCGGTCCGAATCTATGTGAGAGGAGAATTTGACGATCGGTATATACGTCCTGACGTCACTTTTTCATGACCTCGATGTGGCCCACAGCTGTCGGCGTCCCTACATTTTTTAAACACATATATACTATATATGTGTGCTTAGATTTTTTTGTGGGGACGCCGTCAGCTTGCGATTGACGCCGAGTATATTTACAAGTCTTGGGATATATACACATAGTCATAATATAAACAGAACTACACCACTGCACATCATTTTTATATCAGGACAATTAAAAAATTAACAAGCATGTTACAAACATGAAATATTATACAATGAATAGCCTGATTCGAAAGTACGAAATCATAATTACGACGATAGACAGCATCACCAAAAATATAGATAGAACAAAGAAACCAAGAGTGGTGCTATATATATACAACCAATATCATACATGTACAACATGAACTTTGTTTGACATAGATTGACATTTTCTTTTAATTTCTTACTTACTACATAAGAGGAAAAATATTGTAACGGCAGATAAATGTCATATCACAATATATGTATTCAATAAGCTACATGTATATATTACATGTATATAAGTAATTAGAATACATATATTGGTGAGTAGATTTTAGGCTTTTACCCGACTTGATGAGCAATTTAATTCCAGGTTATCTAATTTATAGCACATTACAATCATTAATTGAAAATTGCGAATGCAAGGACACGTCTCCTCCTACCAAACTTTAAAGTCATTTGCTTCTTGTTAATCTTTAAATGAAACTATATGGGAGCCCGTGCAAGCACGGGCTTTAGGTAATGACAGTTCTCGAAACTGAAACTTGTAGAAATTATTGAAATGTAACAGAAAAGATGAAAAAAATATTCGGCTCTCTGAGGGACGAATTTACTTGTGGTGGCAGTGGTTATTGATTTAATAAAGGGAAATAACCGCTGCGGGGAGTTTGGTCTATTTTTAGTTTTATCTAGAACTATTTTTAGACACAAAAAACCCCACTATTTTTGTTGATTTTTGGCAGTTTTTGCAAATATCAAGAGGCTTTGTCAAAAAAGAATTGTCAACTTGATATGCCGGTTTATAGGTGCTCCAGCGACAAACAAAAGATTTATTCAAAGCTGCGCCGTTTCTTCCACAAAACAGGAAACTCGCAAATTTAATAGTATAGATAACTCATCATTATTATGTCGATCACTGCAACATACCAGGGAACATATACTGACATGTCGGAAGATAGCAGGGGTAAGATGAGCCATGCTTGGCTCAACTAACCCTGTCACTAACAGCCTACTGAAATATTGCATGAACACAGAATGTGTTCTTCAGTTCCTTATTTGTCTATTGTAAGCTTTTAGGCCTATACATGTGCTACCAAACAACATATAAAATTGATATTTAATGATTGTAGAGATGAATTTGCAAGTATCAGTTTCCGTATGTTTTACAAAAATTGAGATAATTCACATATTCCCTCCTAACAGACCCTTTTCTGCGGGTTTCTTAAAAAAATTAAATCTACAATATGGTGAATGGCCATGCCATGTTTCTAGACATGTTTTAATTACAGTCTTGTGATAGCTCAGTTTTTAATAGAGCTGCCTGAGAGGGTGTGGCTCAACTTACTTACCCCGCCCTCCCCTATAGAATGAGTTCAAGCAATAATAATTTATGTTCACAAAAACTATGGTCATATCAAAACCTATATACTATATATGCAATGGGATTATATAAGCCATGGTCTTATGTGTTCCTTCAGTAGATCCGTCAATAATTTCCTTCTTCGTATATGATGTTAGTGTCTGCGTCAGTGTTTTAGACCGTCTCGGTTTTGACATCTCCATAAAATCTGTGATTTCTCGAATTTATACATTGATTCTGCGGATAAAAATAGTAAGTGGTCTAAATCAATAAATTTCATGATTTTTCCGCGGTTTTTGAATGTTTGATGGCCGTATTGTACGATACAACATGAAAACTTGCCTATTTGCTAAGTGTGGTAATCTTCGGATATCTATTTCGGATAATGTGTATTTATAATTATTTATTTACAAATTACAGATGTATGCTATCTTATCAACAATTTGAAATTCCTTTAACGGCTACCCTTTTGAAGAATGAATAGCAACATTTCCATATACTTTTTGATTGATTATTGAAAATATTGATTACAGTGAACTCGACAGTTCCGGGTCATCGACAATTCCGGGTCACTTTTTAAAAATAGTACAGATGATTCCTTAATAATTCAATATTTCGATTATACGATAGTTAAGTCATGTACACTAACCACTTAGCTACCGTTACACAAACTTTCCATGTTAACATTTCTCTACCGGAAGTCATACTCATGAAACACTAAACAGCGTCTTTTCCAACCAATGCGAAAGTACGTGAACGTTTTGTCCATGCGTTCGAAAAAACGGCGATTTATATCCACAATTTAGATAAAATAAGTCCTTATTGCACATCATTTTGCTGGAAATTTATCGGTGAACACGATTTAACTCATAGATTTGTTTAATCTATTGACTGTTTGACAATAATGCAGACAATTTGACCTGGTAAGCACGTGACAATTTCGGGTCAAAACTTAACCCGTATTATAAACAATCATTTATTTTAATTAAAAAGTATTTTTTTAACATTTAAAATTGATTTTATACATAATTTTATCCCATATGTAAGATATTTGTCAATTAAATACAATTATTGTTTGATATTTTGAGTTTTACTTTTTACACGCAACTAATTGTATTTATGGTACTTGTTTTTATATGCAATAGGTACTTGCAAGTGACATGATTAGATCTTTAATTTACGAGCTTTATTTTTGTTTAACTTGGAAGAAAATATGAGATAAAGTCTGTATTGACAAAAAGTCGGCCGTTTTATTGATTTAAACCCTGTTGAGACAACTCCGGATTAAAGAGATAAGCATCTGTCACGTGACCCGGAATTGGCAAGTGCGACCCGTAACTATCGAGTTTGCAACATGCAATTTCGAAAATTGTAGGAAATTACTAGCAAATAAAGACTATTAATTAATTATAGCATGGTAAGGTGGAAGTATTTGTTTATCAATTTATGCAGGTTTGATTCCCACAACTTTCGTTTTGAAGAGACACGCATCGTTTGTTTCGTTACTGACCCGGAACTGTCGAGTTCACTGTATTATTCAATTGACTATTCTACATGTGTAGTTAGTCTGTTATTAAAAATATGAGCGTTGAACTTGAATGTTATTGTTTGTCTTACTGTAACAAATTAATTTACACGCAAAAATTGTCAAAATAAATATCTAAGTTTGAACGTAAGTGTAAATGGTTTATAATGATTCGATTAAAAAAAGATACGTAGAAACTACATATTGGCTTTAAAATGTTGTAAAGTTAATAAAGTATTTAGTCCTAAATATTAGACCCTACATAACTTTTTTATCATATGGACGTTTTTCTGTTATGTAGGGTCTTAACAGATTGCTTCTTCTTGAAAAATTTCTGTACCTACAGCCTAGCCAAGAAGTGACAACCAGGCATATGGCAATGTTTTAACTATAAAATCTAAATCTAGAATAATTATATTTGTGTATTTCAAGCCACTGCCATAAATTGGGATAATCTAGTAAAGTATAGAAGAAGACAGTGGCTAGAATTATTGGTACCGTAACTTAATGAAGAAAGACATAATTATTATTACCATCGTGATTGAACCAACTGTCATTAATCACATCATTTTGGATGTTTCTAAACTAATCAACTTCCGGATCTTTACTATATGGTGTTGTGTATTGTTTTTTGACTTCAAAGCATCACATACAATTGTTCACTTGATAATTCAGTGATATTGTCATATTTTGAACAGAATCAAAAGCAAAATGCTATAGAAAAAAGGGTATACAGCAACTTTCAGATCATAATGAAAATACCTGCTCAGCTGTCATTGCTATCAATCTCTTAAAAGTACTTGAGTTAGAAATGGTATAGTGCAACAATATTAACTACCTTATTATGATAATTACACACTTCACTTACATTAAGTCTCTGTATGCATGTATATGGTGTAACACGTGTTTATAACAACCTATGTGACTATAAATTAATTTTGTTTATATGGCATGTTAATGTACTTATAATTTTGGAAGCATTTGTTTTTTAGGAAAAAACCACAAGTCCACAATGTTGTGGAACAGTTTTAAAGTATTTATTCTTATGAAAACAAAATTAATTGTTTAGTACTTGTATTTTACCAAAAACTTTACAAACTAAGACAAAAATAGACAGTAAATACTGAGTTTAATATATTCTTGCATAAAGGTCAAGCTCAGGTTAATAATGTCGGACTATAGAAATCTTGTAGAATGTTTATATCTGGATAGAATTATGTTGAGGTACAGTGTCCACTAAATGATTCTTGTATTCTGCTACATATATGTAGATTAAAAATCAAATAAGTGTAGTTTATAAATATTATAAATATTAATCTGGTTATGTTTATGAATGAAGTAAAAGCTGATTAAAGTCTCAGAAAAATAGTTAATAAATTATCTGCCTTATGCTTAAGTGAGACTCAGAAAGTCTCAAAACTTTTTCTCATCTTAGATCTGTTCACCCACATTGCATGCTGGTTCATCTAAATCTTTTACATGACTTCAAAAATCCTTTTCTAAACTTACAGTTATTTGACTATGAAAAATTATATCAATCAACCTCAATCTGCTATTTTCAGGTTATATAGAACGATAATAAAATAATAAATGATAAAATACATTTTTAGCTATTTGTAGTAGCCATGTAAATAATGAGCACGTTCCACAAGGTGATCGCTAGCTAGCACTTTTTGAAAGTGATTTTTGTAGCATAAGTGGTTTATTGAACAGTTTGCTTCAAGCTAGCAAATCCAAGATGGCAACTTTCTCAAACAAAAAGTTCAGAATTGCTACAAATGAAAAATATTTAAATTGATTGTCACCATGATTATTCTATTTTACCACTTTGATGAAATATATGCATTAACTAAAAAATATATCAGTATTCTTTAAAAAGAAACACGTTCCCATGGGGGGGCAGACCGTTCATTAGGAAATCGCTACATAGCACTTGCTAGGGATCGCCTTGTTGAACGTGCCCAATGTTTCAATTCAAACCTGCAATACTGGTTTGCCTTAAGTATGTTAGAATCTAACTTAATGTTGATGTAATGTAGTGAAAAATAGTATTAAATGATCTTGTTAATTAACAAGTCTTGTCAAAGAAATAAGATGTATTAAACAGAAATGTGTCATTATGCATCAAAATTGTCATGACAGTAGTTATTTATTCAATAAAGTATATTAACACTGCAGGGATTTTGTTTGGTATGCTTTGCAATAAATCTGATAATCTTTATTTAGCAATCTCTGTAAATAGATATCCTGTAGACTTCTGTCGTACAGGATCTCTACTGTGTCCGTGGAAGGTCACGTCGAGATGAACTTTGTGTCGACCAATCAATGCGTAGCTTTCATCTAGACAAAACACTATTAATAACATTTTGATTTCTATTTTTTTTTACCAAGGTTTGCGAGCTAATTTAACAGCGGTATTATTCACAGTCTGCGATTGGACGGCTTATTGCTCAACGTAGACGATGTAAACAAATTTTGTATCATAACAATTTCGTCATTAATATTATGATGAGAAAAGGTCACTTAAACGTGACCGTTGTTTGAAAAAGGCCAGATCTAAATTAGCGAGTCTGCGATCGGAAAATTTAAATCGGGTTTTAATCAGATTGTTTATTTAGATTCCTGACATTGGCATGTCGTGACTCATCTTATAACAAAATATCCACTGTAATATTGAATTTTATCTGCATAAAAAGATGGTGTCAGATCAATGAAGAGAGGGTAAGAATAATTGAAAGTACATTTTGTATGAAAGAAAATTGTCCAGGAAATCTAATGTGAGTTTGCTGCTTTAATGAAGTGAAACAAAAAAATTATAAATGATTTGACTGGTAGTAAAAAAATAAATGAAAAATAACCCCTGTACAAATTCCATACAAGCCATTGGCTTAGTGCCAGGAACCAGGCATTTATTAACACTAATTGCTTTATTTAGTGGTTTTGATGTCTGGTGGTCTCAACATTTTGTGTTAAGAAGAACATGTTGTTGATTTAAAATATATATTGTATAATTTGTGGTGGTCTTATACTGACACAATCATGTTGCTGTTATTGTTAAGTATGTATACTCGTAAATTAAGGTTTTTCACTAGCTTGTTTGTTTTTGTTGGGTTTAACGCCGTAGCAACACATTGTATAGGTCATATAATGGCGGTCAGTCAACCTACTCACTCCTCTTGGAAAGGCAAAATCTATGGATTTAGCTGTTAACCAATTACTAAGCACAATCTTTCATCACTGATTGACAACTGCCCTACATAATTAAAAATCATTGGTAGGGGGAAGAATGGCCATAGAAATAATTTTATGACCAAGCTCCATGAAAGTATGCCCTGCCTGGGAATCGAACCCACGACCCCTCGATCGATAGACTTCTGTGCTACCAACTGAGCTATGCCGGGTAGCTTTGTATTATCAATTAGGGAATTAAGCAGACTCTACTTTCCATAGAAGGCTGATTATGGTTATATTTTCCTGTTCAATTAGTTGCCAGTTTCGTCACTATAGTTTATTCTTTTATACAGTGGGCCTTATCACAAAAATTCTTACAAAAAAAGTAATCCTTAGTCAATTTCACAAATTTTGTAGTTCAAAGTCAGAAGGATAATAAACATAAGTATGATATGATATTTAAAAATTAAATGTTTAAGATATTTTACATAATGCAATGATATTTGGAATGATTGGCCAAAAAACAACCGTAATATGAATGTTTCTTGCTTTTGACTTATGATGATTTTTTATCATAAAAAAAAGTGACAGATTTTTCTATGAACTCATTAGTAAGGTTTGGCTGTTTCAAATGAATTAAAGTAAACAAACTACCATTTTGGAGGAATATACCTTGTTTCATTTATTATATACTTAGATACATGTATGGTGTTTTTGACTTGGGACTATGCCAGTGGCCTATGCTCCTTTCCATATTCCAATTGCATTTAATTTTATGTATGTGGGAACTTCTCAAAATTCTTGGAAAAGTGACATTTTGTTTAATGTAAAAATTTCTGGAACATGGCTGCACTGATAAGGTTTAACTGTATACTATACATCTAACATATTATAATTATTTAACATTACATTCTAGTGTCCTGAAGGGGATACGGGTTCAAATTGCATCAGGGGAGGTTATACCCTTCCATGAAAATTTGGCAATAATGTAAATTTTCCTCTTTTAATAAAAAATTCATGGAGAATTTTCCAGCCTTGTTGAAGAATAGGTGAGTACTGGTTATAGACAAGGGTCTAGGAAAACTAGGTTAGGTGCTCTAGATGCCGTGCAGTAACCTTATATATTGTGTTGACATGGCAATAAACCCAGTATAAAAAGAAAAAATTTATAATAGCTGATAATAAAATCTCTTGTTTTTTATTTTTATTTTCAGGAAACACAACTCACAGATCCACCCATGTGTTTATTTATCAACAAAATTAATTAGATGTGATTAACAAGTTGTATATTTATGTTTCAAGTCAAACAGGCTCTGATAAACACTTGACTTGTCGACAGATTTTATTTCATTTCCTATATAATGAAAGGAAGAAAAGACGGCTGATTTGGAGGTTAGATTGTCTTGGTTGAGATCAACCGAGATTACCACATTTTACAATGGAAACACTTGGTACACTGTTTCATAGTTCAAAGAAAGGTGTGGCTATTCTTTTACTGTGTAGTGTAGTACATTAATTGTTTCAAGTGCCACTTACAGAGGTCGTGATGTGTTACAATTTGGTGCCAGATTGTTCTCATGGACTTTAATTGAGTCTTGACTTTTTTGCTGTATTAATATAAGGACCATTGTAATTTCAAGTGCAATCAAATTGAATGTGTGGGAATTCTATGGAATATTTTATCTGATATAAGTTGTACCTTGTTTACTAAGTTTAATTTTTTTGTATATATTTTTACAAATTTATTGCCGGTGGCAATAAGGTGTTAACTAAATTATTATATGTATTTTATTTTAACAATTTATTTTAATACCTTTGACTAGTCAAGTGTTGTCAAGGAAACGTTAAGTTTAGCATATAATGGTGGTTACATGATACAATCATGTATCCCCTACAAACAACTCTAGGAGTTAGATATGTGATGTGGACATGTATGACATTAACAGCATGTTTATTGTCATCTGTGAATGGAAGTTATATAGATGAAGAATCAGTTGAAGCTGGTATGGATTACGAAATTCCAGATGAACAAAAGGTGGGTTTTATAATCATTTTATTTTCGTAATCATTATATTCTAATGAAATAAACATTTCATAATAACATAGAGAAAAGGTATGTAGAAAAAAAAAGAAAAGCAGAAAAAAGCTTTGTTTGTACCGTGGTGCAGTCATGCAAATGAAGTTATTTGACATACTGCTGTTTTGCATGATCTACAGTACCCACCTAAAGTTTGGAGGCATTTTCAGATTGAAGGCCTATTGAATAGCTTTTAGCTAAAATTTGACTGTTTATTTTGAAATGCTTTGTAGTTTTGCATTATTTTTTGGTGATCATTATTATTATAACTGAGACTACAAAAATAGCATAAAATTTTGTTATGGAAAATTATTACAAATTATTTTGGAGGCTTTATGATGTCAGATGTTGAATTTTGTAAAGTGTTGCATTCATGAATTTTGTTTTCATTTTATCACAAACCATACAGAAATGTATTAAAAAATGATTCTACAAAAAATAATCATTAAAATTCAAGAATTGTAGTTATTTTCTTTTGTCTCCAAACTTTTGGTGGGTACTGAATACAACAGACTAAATCCTGTCCTTCTTTGTGCACATTTGTATGACAACTTTTCCTATGGACACAATTGGGCACTCTGGAAGCATTTTATGCTGTAAAAAAGAACAATAACAACTCCATAATCAAATCTATTGAATCACTGATTTCTAAGTTAGGACGTTACCTATTGCACTCAGAAACGCAGTTAGCATGGACTTATTGTAGTCAGATGTAAGTACATTTACCCCGCTGATTTCGATACATTCTACAGTACTTCTGTATTCATGATTAATGAAAATAGATACCAGTAAACCTTTTTGTAATTCAATGGAGGTAAATGTGTCACTGACAGTTGATTAAAAGTGAACAATAGCTAGTCTTAACATTTCTTTCTCCATATAGAATATAACATGCTTGGTGTGTTATGGTGTACACTATATGTTGCATTACTTTTATACATACATGACCTAGTGTAAGCTAATGGTAGGTGTCTGTAGAAACCTGGCACATTTAACACGCTACCTCCAATTTGTCTAAGACATAGACCTACATAAACATCTTCTAGGTGAAAAAATGGAACATTTGATGAAATTTGAAACAGTTTTCTTGCAAGGTGTATACTTGTCATGTAAGCAGTCCCTGAACAAAAGTCAGGCAAGTGACTTTCTTCATATGCATCCCATGAAACATACCATTTGGAACTTGGATTTCTGTTTGGTGAGAGATTTTGTAAGCATGACCCTACTAGTGTTTTATCCAAGGTTTGTTCATTTGTCTCGAGAAGTTTCATTAAATTTGGTACATTTATAAAAACATCATCGTCTGTTTTCAAATAAAATTTAGCATTTGAACAATAGTTTGTTGCCCATTTTAGCCCCATGACACTTTTATATGTCAAATTTGAGTAACTGTCTAAGAAATCCTCTTGGATCATATCATGATGATGTTCATTCTCTTCTTGTATATGTTTTTGAAGTAATTTATCCGTAGTTTGACCTAATAAGAAAACGTATCTAATTTTCCCGCCATTTTTCTGTGTTATGTTTAACCATGTGTCTCTTAATGCTTTCCTTGCTTCAATATTTTTGTGTTCAGTAAAGATGACAATTATAAGCTGGATGTCTTTATTTCCATGTGTACATATATTTTCATTGTTAATTGTGACATTGAAATCATGTACAAAGCAATTTTCACATGTAGTTGATCTCACAGAATCACCTGTTGTCCTAGTTTTCACTCCTTGAGGTAATGCTTTCTTTCTCCTGTCCTGTTGTCTAGCTACCATAATGTCATTATATGGGCCAACTTTGAATTCTGATTGAGATATCAGTCGGGAATAATTATTATTAATACTTCTGGTTAGATTTCTGTTAAATGTCACCTTACTTTTGTTATCTATGTATTCCTGATGACCCAGTTTGTCCAATATCATTGGCATACTAAAGTTCTTTTTAATGACTTCCATGTCTAAATAACTTTTTTCTTTGTTTTCTATCATACCCTGTGTTCGACTGTAACTGCCTCTTAAAGTACTCAATCTAACATGTCTAGATAAAGGACCATCTTGAACTTTTACTTGTTGTTCAGGTAATCCATTTATGTCGGTTTCTTTGTCCTCATAGATCTCTAGACCCTCTGCTTTAGTGATAATCTCTGATTCTGAGCCATGAAATGTTCCTGTACTATGAGACAAGACCGAAGGATTGTTCATTAAGTTCTGAAACAAATTTGTTTGTCTGTAGTTTGATGCAGGCACTTGTACTTTCATGCTGAAATATGGCAGGTTAAGGTACGACATTCCAAATAGAAAAATACAATTTATAACTAGTGTGACTTTCAGAATCACACCAATTATATCCTTTTTATTAATCCATCTTGCACATAGATGATTCAAAGTCATGTTTTATTTTAACAGAAGTATCATCTGGAAAAAAACCATACTTTAAGTACGAGTTTGACTACTTTTCAATTTTAAAAGCTCATTTGGTCAATAATAAGTGTTCTTTTATGTGTTTCATAGTCATTATATACCGGTACTTGCCATTAACTGCTAGTCTAATGTAATAAGAATTGTTAATTACAAATCCATTACACAACAGAAATATTGTATAATTTCATGAATAATTTCTTGTCCATTTAATTATTGTACCATGCATATAGCACTCTGATAACACTTTGTCACAGTTTTATTCAGTATCCACTTGTATTGCATTCTATTTAACTTATAAATACTTTTTTAGTGTTCATATTACCAATGATTTTTAAATTCTTCAAGTTCCTAATTTTAAATTCAACCATATTCCAATTAACACAGTCTTTTAAACCAAAATGTTTAAACATTCATAAATCATAATTTGATGGTATACTAAATACACTATTCCTTTTATACATACAAGGTCATGTCAAAATAAGCCCCACCCTTTTCTTTCAGTTTCATGTGCAAGTTTCATTTTCCCAAGACTTTTTCCTGATGAAGTTCAAAGGTTAACCAACTCATGTCAGTTTGTTTTCATGAATACAAGGTCTCTTTTGTTTGTTGTTTTTATACTTTTGTTAATTTGTTGATGTTATTTTTCAAGGGTTAAGAGTAAAATGATAGGTTAAAGAAGGCCAAATACTTTACTGTTTCCATTTGTAAATTATGTTTTTGTCTTCACATATTTGGAGTTATGACTTTTTATTACGGTTAAAAAGTTAGTGCTATTTGTAGTGTAATTTTCATTCTTAACAGGCACACTTCCTTTATCAGTCATCTTGGGGAGTCTTATTTTGCCATTTGTAACAGGGAAATGGCATGGCACTATGGCCTTATTCTGTCCTTATAGGTACAGCTGGAGACAAAAATAAACTGTATCACTTGCATACATTTCATCTGTTGAAAGTCATGTAGTTATTGAAATGGTTAATAGTAGGAGCAGTGATCTTGTGGAAGGACGCACGCTTAGGGATCAAGAGGTTCCGGGTTCGATCCCACCTGGGCGCACTGCTAATTTGCTTGAAAAAGAAATTTACCTGCAATTGTTCCACTCCACCCAAGTGTAAATGGGTACTGTGAGGGATCGCCTGCTTGAGGGTGGTTTTAATGATCAGGAATTTTTGTTCAAAATTGTAAAGTCACCTGAACATGTATATGGAAGCAGACTTTAAACTGACTTTTTTAACTTTAACTTTAAAAACGTATTGATCTGTCTCAAGTTAATTTGCACAGACAATAACATATTTACACCTGGATGTAGTTAAGCAACTACAAGGACATTTTGTACATTACTTATTCAAGGAATTTTGCTGTGCCTCTGGTTGGATTTGTACTGGACAAGGTCATCTTGAAAAATTAGTTTATATTGTCCTCTTGAGGCATTTTACCATAGTTAAAGAAAGTCCTTAGATAATTATCAGTTATAATGACATCCCTCATTAGCTCTAAAAATTACAAATCTAATTGAAGAATCAAATTAGGTGTTAGCTTTGTGCTAATTTGTATACCATTTGTCTCAAAATAAAAAATGTTTCACATTTCTTGTTTATACCACTTCAGAACAGTATTGCTTTTATAGTTATATATTTCAGAACTGTGATGCTTTCATAGGTACAGGTACATAATTTAGAAATGTACTGTTTACATTGGTACATATTTCAGAAATGTACGGCTTACATAGGTACATATTTCAGAAATGTACTGTTTACATAGGTACATTTTTCAGAAATGTACTGTTTACATAGGTACATTTTTCAGAAATGTACTGCTTACATAGGTACATTTTTCAGAAATGTACTGCTTACATAGGTACATTTTTCAGAAATGTACTGCTTACATAGGTATATATTTCAGAACTGTGATGCTTTCATAGGTACATTTTTCAGAAATGTACTGCTTACATAGGTACATATTTCAGAAATGTACTGCTTACATAGGTACATATTTCAGAAATGTACTGTTTACATAGGTACATATTTCAGAAATGTACTGCTTACATAGGTACATATTTCAGAAATGTACTGCTTACATAGGTACATAATTCAGAAATGTATGGCTTACATAGGTACATATTTCAGAACTGTGATGCTTTCATAGGTACATTTTTCAGAAATGTACTGCTTACATAGGTACATTTTTCAGAAATGTACTGCTTACATAGGTACAAAATTCAGAATTGTACAGATTCATTGGTACATATTTTAGAATTGTACTGCTTTCATAGGTACATTTTTCAAAACTACTGCTTTTTTAGGTACATATTTCAGAAATGTATCATTTTAAGCTCGACTTTACGTAGTAATGTAGAGCTCTCCTACTCGCCCCGGCGTCGGCGTCTGCGTCCACATTTCTGATTAAAGTTTTTGTGCACAGATTAAAGTTTTTGTGCAGTAAAATACTGTCTTCTATATCTTTGTTATTTCTTAAGATAATAAATTCAAACTTTAAATATATGTTCCTTATTATCAATTACATCTCACTTGACAAGGTTCATAACTCCAAATATATTTTTTTCAGAATTATCTCCCCTTGAACTTAGAGTTTTCTTTAAAAAATGTTAGTTTTTTACTGCAACTGTTTTATTTCTTTAGGTATTTACTTCAAACTTTAAATGTATGTTACTTATTATCAACCACATCTCATGTGACAAGGTTCATAACTCCAAATACATTTTTTTCCAATATTTTCTCCCCTTGAACTTAGAAATTTATTTTGAAAAAAAATTGTTTTTACTGCAACTGTTTTATTTCTTTAGGTTTTGACTTCAAACTTTAAATATATGTTCCTTATTATCAACCACATCTCATGTGACAAGGTTCATAACTCCTTATACATTTTTTTCAGAGTTATTCCCCCTTGAACTTATAGTTTTCTTTAAAAAATATTTGTTTTTACTGCAACTGTTTTATTTCTTTAGGTATTGACTTCAAACTTTAAATATATGTTCCTTATTATCAACCACATCTCATGTGACAAGAATCATAACTCCAAATACATTTTTTTTTTCAAAATTGTCCTCCATGAACATAAAATTTTCTTTAATTTTTTATTTATTTATTTACTTTAAATTTGTTAAGGTTATATTTTCAAATTTTAAAATATGTATGTTCCTTATCATTAATTACATCTCCTGTGACAAATACTTACTAAGTCTAGCATGCTGTCTCCTCTGACAGCTCTTGTTGTAGGTACATACTTACTCATGAGGGAAGTAAAAAAATCACAATGTTGGGATTTAAACCTGGGCCTCTTGAACCTTTGGCAGATGTCATATCAGATATTGATTCACTTGACAATTGAGCAATGCAACCCGGGTCCATGGCGCAGTTGGTATCGCGCTGGGATTTGAAATCTTGTGTCCCAAAGGGGGTAGGGGTTTGATTTTTGGGGCGGTAATACCCTTCCATGAAAATTTGACAATGATGTCAATTTTCCTCCATTAATAAGGTATATGGAGAAGTTTCTGGCCTTTTGAAAGGGTAGATGAGTACTGGTTATAGACAAGGGTCCAGGAAAGCTAGTTCATGTGCGCTGGACTCAGTAAAATGTCCTAAAATTGTTATGACACGGTGTTAAACCCAATTGAAAAAAATGGGCAATGCTTCTACAGTTGACCATCATAACTATAAATTCTTGAAGCTTAGCCTTTCTTCATTTGTCATTATTATTTTGCTTTGATCAACAAAAACATTTACAATTTAGTGACATTTGTGTGAATTTTTGTGGTTGGTAAAGTTTAAAAAGGTTTTCTGTTTGTTTGTGTTCTATTCAAAAACTATGATTAATGGCAAAAAACCCAAAGAGCAATATTGAACAAAAATTGTTTTGTTTTTTAATTTTTTTGATCAATTAAATCATGAGACAGTATGGCTATTTTGTGGTTAGTGAGCAGTATTTGTGATTCATTATTTTAAAGGTACTAGTTCACAGATTTGGTTAAATTTTTTCTATAATTTCAAAATACCATTCAGTGTCTGTAATTGTGTCAAAAATCTTAATTCTTATTTTCTTTAGACAAACCTACCTATATGTTGCAAGAAATACAATAAAAGTCACAAAAATGCACTAAAATTGTCTATTCCATGACATATGGAGGTAGATATTGACTACATGAAATACCATCATTTGTAGTTGTATGTCAATTTGCACTAAAATTGTCATTATCAGATTGCTACTTTCCTGCTTCCAAAATATTTCCATACGATTTTGATAGTTTTAGAAAAAGTTGATATTTTAAGTTGAAATCTGTGAAAGAGTACCTTTAAGTGTACTTTTGTAAATACAAAATGTAGATGATACAGTATAGTTCACTTTACTTATAGGCATTTTATGTACTTTATATTATGCTCTTAGGCTCTTTACCTTATGAACCTGTTTGCTTTGATTTTAATTTCTCCCTGGCGTCATAGTCATACTACAACTATGTGAAGACAACATTTGAACAAAGTGTAGAATGTTTTCTTTTTTTTTGGTTTTGATTTGGTGATGCTTTAACCCAGGTCGGTAGTGCAGTTGGTAGTGCGCTGCGATTTGGAATCTTGTGTCCCGAGGGGGGGGGGGGTACGGGTTCAAGTCCCACCTGGAGAGGTTATACCCTTTCATGAAAATTTGACAATAGTGTCAATTTTCCTCCAATAAGGTATAATATACCTAGAAAACTTGTTAAAAAATTGACAAGTCAAGTTTATTTAAAGTGATCACATGACTTGTGAGTTATGCAAATTTTAGTTATGCCGCATACAGTATAACTATAGTGCGTACATATTGACCCCAACCTGACCTTTCACATTTACATCTAATAAAATTTATCTACACATATCCAGATGAAAATCAGTACCACACCTTTTCTACACTTTGGCAGCGATCGTAAAACTATACAAGTATGTTTGTGTGTTTTAGCTCATAATCCTCACGGTCAATGTGTAATCGAGCATTAATTACTTCATTCGTATTCAATGTAATGAATATTCTTGCATAAAGGTCAGGTAGGGGTCAATATGTACGCACCATACTATATAATTAATATTATATATATTTGCAGGTTATATATGATGTAAAACTTCACCATACACATGATATAACCAAAAGAAGTGTACAAGAACCATTAAGTATACATTTAGAATATGATCATAGTATGACTTATCTACCACCTTCTCATCAACAATTGATACGGGTATGTAGAATTTACTTTTGGTCGGTTTTTATATCATTATACCCCCACGACGAGCCCAATAGACGTTTGATATTGCGCCATTTGCGTTCATAAAGGGGGCAAAGCCCCAATGGCATGCTCCAGATTGAACACTGTAATAGTGAAACAGTCTTTATATTGGGACCCTTTTTTTTCCCAAATTATGCATTTGGGACTTAAAAGTCATTAAAAATTGCATGATTTTGTAATTACCAAGGTGGTCTTTATAGTGGAACTTCACTGTATTTGGAAACTCAAGGGAGGTCCACCTTTGTATCATGTTGATACATTGAATACTTCACATTTAATCATATTAACATTTGTTTTAACATGAGTGTGGTACATCAATGTTTTTCAGTTCAGCTACTTTTTGTTATGACTCATTTGAAGTATGAAAACATGTCAACTTAAAAAAATTATGTTATGTTGTTAAGTAAACAAATACCTGGCTATCCCTTGGGTCAATATTTTACTTAAAAAACCAAATCTGTTTTGTCTGATGTTTTGTTTCAGTTTTGAATCCATTAAGGGGATGACTTCAACCATGAAATTTTCAAATTTCAAAAGAGTTAAACAGTATCTCAGTCATAGCCTTAACCCACTTACCCAGAGCAAAAGACCTGGGTCGGTGGCGCAGTTGGTATCGCGCTGGAATTTGGAATCTTGTGTCCCGAAGGGGGTACCTGTTCGAATCCTACCTGGGGAGGTTATACCCTTTCATGAAAATTTGACAATAATGTAAATTTTCATCCATTAATAAGATATATGGAGAAGTTTCTGGCCTTGTGGAAGGGTAGATGAGTACTGGTTATAGACAAGGGTCCAGGAAAGCTAAGTTAGGTGCGCTGGGTGCCCTAAAATGACCTAGAATTGTGTTGACACTGCGTTCAAACCCAATTATAAAAAAAACTTGAAATTTTATTAGGGCTAGTGATAATTACTGATTTCATATAGTTGGGCTAATAAACTATTCTGCAGTTTATAATGTTATTTTGCTAGTGCTTTAATACATTCTAATGGATGACTATAAATGTATTTCCCCCCTAAAAATATAAATCTCATTGTCCTCTCCCCATGGAAACAAACTCTAGATCCACCCCAGTACAATACATGGTTGCCAACAGCCTACAGCCTAATATAACTTTTGACTGATACATTATGTACTACGATGATATCATGTGAAGATAGAATCAAACAATAGTCTTTAATTAACTTGTTTGTTATGTTAGCTAACCAATTAATTGTTACTGGAAAAAGTTCCACCCACATTTCTGTTGTTCTATTTAAAGCTGGTTATTGTTGAAGATTTTTATTGTTTGTGTACTTCTCTGATAAAGATTTATTTATCAAATGAAGAGAGGAAAAACCAGGGGTGCTTTTCACAAAAATTCTTATGAAAAAAATCTTCATAAGTCAAAAGCAAGAAACATTAATAGTACACTCATTTTTTGTCTTATCAATTCTAAATATAATAGAATTGTGTATACCTTTTGAATATCATATCATTATAGTTATGCTTATTACAGGCTGTCAACCAGGTCCTATATTCCTATATTTTCCTATATTTTGGGTTTCATTCCTATATTTTCAAAAGTGTCCTATATTTCCTATATTTATACTATATTTTGTCCATCATTTCTATATTTTTATGAATCATTCTAATTTGAACATGTCGAGTATGTTTAATTGTTTTTTCATATATAATTGAGTATTTTGTATCTGTTTCCTGAGTTATACCGCTTATAAGTTGAATAATGTAAGTGCCTATGATGAGTTGTTCTAGTATGTGGCTGTCAAGTGTCAGTATTCAAGTTGCCCTAACACTTAGCTACATGTACAGCTCTTCATTAACCCCTCTTGAAAATATCAGAAGAAATGTTCTTAGTTCAAATTTTCAAAGTGTTCTATTCAATTGTATTTTGTAGTCCATGTCACTTACTGCCCATTCACTGCAACCTATAAAATACTAAATTATAACTTGCTAAATAATACCACACTTTGGTGAAGTAAAGCAATTGCAAGTGTATAAGATAATATCCTAATCTACTTGTAGTTTATTAATTAACTGTACCACTTGTGCATTTATAGATCTCTCAATCCTCTCAATCTGTAGGCATGCAACCTTCCACTCATATCATCAGAAATATAGTTACATACCGGTAGTTATTGAAAGGAAATAAATCAATGAACCTGTTTTTCATTACTGACATGGCTAGAAACAGGATAGTAGGTCTGAAAACATTGTCTAGTATTCCCCTTTAATGATTATGAGTGACATATTTTAGCCTCAGGTTCAAAAGTAGCTCTGTTTGGGTGTAATTTTTCTCTGAATGTATATAGTACATTGTAGTTATTACTATAGTAAAACAGTTAAAAATATCTCCTGTAACCATTAAGTCAAGAACCTTCATATTGGCATGCAAAGAAATATTGAAATGACACATTTGATGCCAAAGGTAATCTCTATTCCCGAGTACTAATTTTTATGTAGAATTATTTATAGAAGTCTTAAAAATATATTCTGAATAGATTATATTTAGAGCTTTCATATTAGGCATGCATCATCGACAGTGTTCAAAAAGTTAGAGCAAAATTGACAGGATTCACAATCTTAACATAGAAAAATTGTTAAAATAATCTTGTCTGAAACCATGTGACCCAGAGCAAGTCGAATTTGATGTAGCATCCTCTAGGGGTGTTCTGGACTACACTGATTATTTAAACATCTTTCCTTTGGGAGTCACTTATATAAAGGAGTATGAAATAAGAAAATTTGAAGTCCTCTTTTAGTTACTATCATGAATCTTTCATTCAGTTTGTTATACCCCCGCTTCGAAGAAGAGGGGGGTATACTGTTTTACCCTTGTCCGTCTGTCCGGCCATCCGGCCGTCCGTCAGTCCGTCACAAAATTTCTGTCGCAGTTTTCTCAGCAACTATAACATGCAGCAGCCTAATACTTTATCCCATAGTCCCATATGGTGTAAAGCGATTTCATGCTCCTTGCTCATCTACTTCCTGTTTGTCGCATATTTTTAGATTTTTGCGGGGGTATCACTAGTGAGCATTAGCTCACAGATTTACTTGTTATGAATGTATGATGCATTACCAGTTGATACACTCTGATCATCAGCTCTGTGGATCAGAAAAGGCTACATCAGCTGCTGTAATAAACGGCAGGTTTCTGCTTGTATCAGATCAAATGATGGAAGAATTTATTTTCTCAAGATATATATAAAGCCCATATTCCAGGTAATTTCTATTTTTAGACCAAGGTTTGCAGGCTAATCTAACAGCGGTATTATTCACAGTCTACCATTGGACGGCTCATTTCAAATTGCGTGACGATGTAAACAAGTTACGTATCATATCAATTTCGTCATTAATATTATGAGAAAAAGTCACCTGAACGTGACCCTCGTTTGAAAAAGGCCAGATCTAAATTAGCGAGTAGGCGAGCAGAAAACTTTAGAGAGGGTTTTAATCAGATTGTACATGGGGGTTCTTAGTTATAATATAACAAACCTTCCCCCATCACTCCATCTTCTCCTAATTCTCTATTCCCCATCAACTCCGCACACCTAGATTTGTGCTATCAACTTAGCAATGATAATTTGACTAATTTATTCATTATTTCAGTCAAAGGTACAAGAAGCAGCTCTTTTTTGGGAGAGAACATTATCAATACAATCTCATTCTGGACCTATACATCTTAACAGGTATACATTTATATTACTGTATGGCTGTTTGCAACTTAAATAGTATACAGTTATTCCATATTTGATTTGGAAACAACTGTTGACCTGAGGTGGAGGGGAGAGTGTTTGAATTGTTGCCCAAGGCCGTAGGGTCAATAGCACTCATGAGGTCATATTAATGATATTATTTTTATTGGGTTTAGCCCCATGTCAACACAATTACAATCATTTCACAGTGTTAGAAAGCATATTCATAAACTCACAGCGCTGTAAAATTTTAAGTTAAAATCAACTTTGTAAACTCAGGTGAGCAATTCAAAGCTATCTTGGTCATCTTGTGAATATACACTGCCCTCCAAAAGTTCCTCTACAGTACAAATAATTGAACTGCTACAAATGTCAAGTTCAAGATTGCAGAATTATTACATCATTGTTTATTTAGTTCATTATTCATGCCAAGGAAACAAAATTTCTATGAGTAGATTTCATTTTTGAGTTGCAACGAAAGTTACTTATTAGCCTCCAAAATATGGTCGATGTACCACAATGTACCAATATCAAGTTAGAGATATTTTTTAGTAATTTCATATCTAAAAAAAGTGTATTGATTTCAAAATCAAAATTAAAATTCTTTTATCAATAATTTGCTTTTCAACTAGTTAAAGACTCAATTGAGTACAATGTAAATTTGTGAAGGAACTTTTTGAGGGCAGTGTAGTTGTTTTATAAGAAATAGTACACACCACTGAGGGCCTCCTGGTCTGATAGTGACCGTCCAGTCATCCCTATAACATATAGTGGACTGTAGCCAAAGGCTGAGGTCTACTATATGTTAGTGGGCTGACTGGGAGGTCACTATTAGACCAGCAGACCCTCAGTGGTGTGTATTACTTCTTATATTATACCACACATTTTAAACACTCATGTGTGCCGCCACTAAACAAACGTTCAATGATATTGACTTGATATGACGTCAGCTGGCTACTATCATATCAGCGGGCCACTGTCACATTAAAACTGCCCCCGCCAAAAAAATGGTGAAATAACATCCTCTATGTTTTATATATGTAAAGAAACAATTTTTATGTTAGGTATAATATAATATAGTATATATTTCAGGAAATGTTTAACAAATAATGTGCGATATTATAGAGGTGTACGATATTGTCGGGATGGATGTTCCAGTGCTACTTTCTGTGGGGATGTTAGGGTACCTCTACATCATTTACATGTAAGTATAGTTCTATTAGTTTTTTTTTAAAAAGCATCTAACCGGCAAAATACTTTAAAAAATCAAGTGTAATATCAATGTATGCAATAGATATGCTAATATCAAGTTGGAGTGGTTGCTGTATTGATCTGATTTAAATATCCGCCTGGCTAGCTCAGTTGGTAGCTCGCAAGTCTACTGATGGAGGAGTCGGGCGGACATACTTTCTTGGAGCTTGGTCATGGAATTATTTCTACGGCCATTCTCGCTGCTACCAATGATTCTTAATTATGTAGGGCAGTTGTCAGTCACTGACAAAAGTATGTGCTTAGTAGTTGGTTACAGCTAAATTGAGAGATTTAGCCTTTCCAGGAACAGTGAGTAGGTTGACTGACCCTCGTTATATGACCTATACATTGAATTGCTATGGCGTTAAACCCAACAAAAACAAACAAAACAAATAATTTGATTAAAACCTGATCTAAAATTCTCTGCTTGTGTGCTCTATTTTATATCTGATGCCAGTATACATTTGTATTGCTATATATTGGGATATGCTTCTTGTGTATCATGACAGCCCTAGTCAACACATACCTCATCTAAACATGACGTCCAGTGCAATATTGGATGATCCATGACCGCAGTTTATAGGATACCTGTATACGGAGATCGCACCATACATTTCTTTACCTTTTTCAGACATGTGAATGGTGGGATAGTGTAGGTAATGAATTCCATTCATCACCTGACAATCAACCTGGTGTGACTGGTCATAATTTTGTATTATATGTAGCTTCATTGCCATCAGATAAATGTTCCTGGCAGAAAACAGTAGCATTTGCTGCTCATTGTCAGTTAGAAGCTTCTTTAGATAGGTAGGTTGTCTTCACTTGTAAACCAGAACTCTAAGTTTGTCCCGCTAGCTCTGTCGGTAGCATGCAAGTCTACTAATTCAAGTGTAGAGGGTTAAATTCCCAGGTGGGGCACTTTCATGAAGTTTGGTCATGAGATAATTTCTACAGCCATTTTCCTTCTACCACTGATTATAAGCATGTAGGGCAGTTGCCAGTCAATGACAGAAGTAGGTGTCTAGAAACAGTTTAACAGCTTAATCCAGAGATTTGGCCTTTACAGGGACAGTGAGTTGGTTGATTGACCACTTCATATGACCAATACAATGTGCATGGGTGAAAGTTTTCAGTATTATACTGATTTCAGTATTTTTAGAATAAATTACTCTATGTAATTTGTATGAAATCTGTCTATTTTATTACTTTTATTTTGAAAGTTGAATTTCAGTATATACCAAACTTTCAACTTCCACTCATGAATGTGTTGCTATTGGGTTAAATTTGACTAATAAGATAAAAAAAATCAACCATAATTGTGATGCAGAGGTTAGCCTTTAAAATTCTTCACTGAAAGTTTTACAGGCTTGATTCCCCTCATGGCAGATCATACTCTCATGAAAATTCAACATCCTGCTAGAACTTGTCAACAGCTTAACACTACATTTGTAGTTATAAAATAGTGAGTCAGTGAGTAATAGGGCTGTGGATCGTTGAGCAAGTGGTGATCTGATCCGAACCATGATTCACGAATCGAACCACGAATTACTTGTTAATGGAGAAGCATACATGAATTCATGTAATAACAAAAATAAGTGAAAAATTACAGAAGCTTTTTCTAAATGGAAAACCTTGTACCATGTACTCCAAACATTTTTTTACCAGCATTTTCGGTGATAACATTTTTGTTTAAATGTGTATCAATCGTAATTTGGAAAAAATTAAAATTTTCATTTTTAGTAGTGCGGCTAGTTATCTTGATTTTCTGGTCGAGATCTTGAATATACAAGTACTTGGATAGTCGCAGCACCCCTAATGAGTAGTGGTTAAAATGACCAGGAAAGCTAATTAGAGGACCTAATAATTAGATAAAAAAGTTTTGATAAATGGCATAAAATCCAAATAAGATATGAACTGACATACAGTACCCACCAAAAGTTTGGAGGCAAAAGAAATTTACAACAATGTTTGAATTTTGGTGATTATTTTCGTAGTCATTATTTTAAATATATTTAAGCATGGTTTGTGATTAAATGAAAACAAATTTCATAAATGCATCTCATCTATTAAATTCAGCTGATATCCTGATATCCTTCATCATCATCATCATCATCATCAAACTTTTGATTAACGTGCTGGTGTGGGGGCATTATCAACGTCAGTGGGTCCCCTTCCAGGTAGCTGGCTTGCTGCACGCCTGGCGTTTCTCACATCTGATCTCCAGGTGTCTCTCTCTTGAGGGTTGATCGCAGAGAGATTCTATTCTCTGCGATCCCTCTCTGTTAACTGCTTCCATGTCAACTTGGGCCTTCAAGGTCTGCGTGTCCCATGGTACTGGCTGCTATGATTGCACCACTAGCCCTTAAGCCTCCAAAACCATTTTGATTGTAATTATCTTCCATAACATAGCTTTAATGCTATTTTTGTATTCCCGGTTATTATTAAAATTATAGCCAAAAGCAAAACTAAAAAGCATTTCTATATCATTAACAATTATCAATTTTTTATAAAAGCTCTTCAGTAGGCCTACAAAAAATCCAAACTTTTGGTAGGTACTGTACATGTGTACAATCTACCCGAATGAAAGTTTTCATGACTGATCCTGAATTTTATGTGACTTGGGGTACGTATGTTTTACAGGGATTTAGATTCTTACTCACCCAGTTGCTTAATGCATTTGAATTTCCCCCTGGGTGAGTGAAAATAACATTTGACAGACAGATCTGTATCCCTGTTTCAATTGTGTTAAAAACTGTTGAAATAATAAATTCAAGATTTTGTAAAATATTGAAGTTAGTCCTATGAACCTATATTTGCAGACCAATAGCAGGATATATAAGTATATGTCCACATAGTATATCAACCAGCATACATAAACATGAAGAATTATTATATACTATAAAACATGAAATACTTCATGCACTGGTATGTACATACATTGTATTTACATTCTGATTTAAGAAATAATTTACAGTTGTCTTATCTATGGCTAAGTGCAAAGCTCGGCTAACTCCATTTTCAGAAATTTTACAGGAGAAACAAAAAACTGGTTATATTTTTCTCTGTTTATTTTTATATCTTTTTATCCATTTAAATGTTATGAATAAGTTCTGGAACTTAATGAGGTGAGTCATTTGTGGGTAAAATGTTTTTTGAAGGTTTTTAAGCATTTATTTGAGTTAATATGGATTTTGCGCTGAAACTCGGTAATTTTATATTTAACTGTATATTAAAATATAGGCACAAGCTTTGATGGGCATATGAATTTAAATTCAATAGAATAAATTACATAGAAATTGGCATTGGCAATTGGCAATTAACCATAATATTATGTTTATTGAATCAATTTGAAACAATTATTTGAAATCATATGAGTCATCGCCTGAACCCACTTGCCTAAAGCCTTGGACTAGTGGAAGTCAATCCAGGCTTGAAAAATTTGTTTATGTTATAATTATAGTCATGCTAGTTGATAATTTGGCCCTTATAATTATAAAAGAAGTAGTACATACCACTGAGGGCCTCCTGCTCAAATAATGACCAACCAGTCAGCCCTTAGACATATAGTGGACCGAAGCTGAAAGCTTAGGTTTTCTATATGTTAGTGGGCTGACTGGGAGGTCACTATTAGACCAGCAGGCTCTCAGTGATGCATACTATTTCTTGTATCATACTGCATATTTTTAACACTTGATTTTTTGCAAAAGAATAAACATTGTCAAACATTTACTAGGTCTAAACAAAAGCATAAACTTTGTTTGCCCAAAAATTATACACTCTGTGAAAATTACAACGAGGGTTACATGCCACTTAAGAAGCGTTTGATATCAACTCCACATCATATCAGCGAGCACTATCACATTATAACGGCCCGCTATGTTTTATATTCGTTAAGAAGAAGCAATTTTATGTAAGGTACAATATATTCTAACATAGGCACGTGCGTTTTCACTCTTTATTTAATGTGACGTCATCTATGCTTTATTATTCAACAAAATATAGCTCGTGACGGCTGTTGAAATTTTACTCCCCACGTTAAATGCGCAAAGCCGAAAATGGCGCCCGAGTTTATAAGGGTTGACTTTTACAATTTGGTTTCTATTCTATAATTAAGATTTTAATATTTTTTGTTCGGAATAAGAAACACCTATCCGTGAGAATGGTGTAAATAAATGCTATTTTCGGCCTTTGCACTGGGGTGGATTTCAACAGCATGACGTTTCTGACAGTTGAAAATAGTTCTATAAATAAATCTTATCTACGGATGTATTTTACGATGTTAGAATCGAAATAACTTACAGTTGTCTATATTTTGTTGTCTAATAAAATATAGGCACCCGTTTGATGCGCTTATTAAATCACTCGTGCTAAAGCACTCGTGATTTAATCATACGCGCATCACAACTCGTGCCTATATTTTATTAGACAACAAAATATAGACAACTGTAAGTTATTTCTTAAACATAATCAGTCCAGTGTTAAAGTGAAGACTGTGTTATAGTCCATGATGGAAGTTGAATGATTACAACTTCTGTAAAATAATCATGCAACACTTGACCTATTGCCTTAATTGTGGTGTTGACATTTTATACTTAAGAAGTTTGGGGTGTGGTAGTACTACACTATACATTCAATGTGGTTAGAACAAAATTGTGTCAGTTCATATTACTCTCTATCATTGCCTTAAATTTTCTGTACAACTTGTCCAATTTGATATGAAGTAGTAAAGAACAGCATTATTTACTAGCAAGACTATATTATGAAATAAGTAATTGTCTCCAGCCCAAATCAATTAAATATTTAAATATTAATTAACCACCTGCTGTGATACAAAATGGCATATTCCATGGGAGGTTAGGAGGCTAGATAGTTTTTTTAATCAAGTGGTCACTCAATCTACATCAACAGCTAATGAGGCAAACAAAGAATTGTTTTTGCCTATTACTTATTTTAGAAAAATAATCGATCATTATTTAGATTTTTCTAGGGGGGGGGATCCAACTTTTTCAAGGGGGTCCAAATTTTTTTTTTTTGGGGGGGGGTTCAAACTTTCGAACCATAACCACATTGTACATTGTTTGCAGAATAACACATCATATTAAAAATAAAAACAACACAACCATTTGATCTATTTTAAGCGTTAAGGCGAGTGAAGCAAGCTTAAAAAAGGCTATGTTCCTTAAAAATGGCTTACATTTAAAAAATACACTTATTAACAGGTACATTTTGGAAATTTCTAGGGGGGTGGCGGTCCGACCCCCCACCCCCGACCTCCCGCTAGATCCACCTATGTTGAATGACCTCTAATAGCCCATAAAATAACTACAACTTTTCTCTTTTCAAAACATCTATTTGATTGCTGTAATTTTTTTGTGTCAGCTCCAAACTTTTCATAAAATTTGAATCTAGTGGTTAACTAGACCATGTGCAAAATAATTTGTGCATAGGATTATAAAGTAAACGATTACAACTGATAAATCAATGTGAGCATTTTTGGACAAAGAAATGTAATAGTTATTTTATGCACTATTTGAATCTTTGCTATAGTTTGGCTGTTGCAAGAATTTAATGAACAAAAGTTTGTTTACAGTCTGAAGATCACATGACCCTGGACATATAGGTAATTTATATGGTAGACACGGGGCACTACATTAAAACACGAAATACAACAAAATAGTCTTTTTGTCTTATCTCTGTCCCGTGGGACGCCATGCAAAAACACAATCATTAAAAATACCATTTTGTCTTACTTTCATGTGCATACAAACTTTCTAGCCTGCATAAACAAACTGTGCCAGATGTTCAATTCCTTTGTTATAACTATTGTATTAAATTTGCAAAAAATGTTGTAAGACATTTGTAGCATTTAGGTTTGATGTATATTATATTGAAATATTATTTTTGTTTGATTGAAGGGTTTTACAGCAGGACTGTATGCTTTCTATCGGGACAGATATGGTCGACCATTAACTGAGAGGGATATACTAACAGGAAAACCACTTGTGTTTGACAGTAGAGTGTAAGTAAATGTTAAGTGCTTAATATTGTCAAAATCTCTGAGCGGTATTAATTTGGTTTGACTGATAGCTTTTTCAAATAACATCTGCTGTATGTTTAACAGTTGTTTAACTGAGGTTTTGTAGGCTTGTCAATGTAATGATGACATGTAATGATACATAACTTCATATTTATTAGGGCTTTCATGATATACCGGTTTACCAGTATATTGCAATACGCAGCTGCAGCAATACGTACCATGGTACGATTTTAACATACCGGTATTAGGCGATATTTTTATTTCATTGGATAATTATTTCCTTCTGGAAATTAAAGTAGCGAAACGTCAGTTTTTCCATATTTCATTCCATCTAACCGTAAGTTACACGAATTTAAACTATTGGAGCACGTCACAATCATAAATGACCGTAAATACTTAAAGATGTTAGATTCTATCAGTAGGTGTATGCAAGATTTGCAATGTTTTGTTAAATACAGCGGAGGCACTACAAATCTAAAAGCCTGAAATATATCGTGGTACATATCGCCATACGATGCCAGTGTATTGCAATATATCGCGATACCGCTTCTGGCGTATTGTGACAGCCCTAATATATATGATACAGTACAACCTCTCTTAAACAACACCCACTCGGAGACATCATAATGTATTGCTGTATAAAGGTTGTTGCTCTGCAAAGGTTAAATTAAATTAAAAGTACAATGTATGTCTAAGGGAAATATAAAAAGATGATGTTATGCAGAGGATTTGTTGTGTAGAGGGCTGCTCTGCAGAGGTTATATATATATATTATATATACTATACACATAAATATTGCATTGCTGATAATAAGCATGCATTGGTAGTGGTCGTAGATGATGTGTGGCACTCTCCCTAGACAAAATCACTATAATAAATTATAGGGCTGTCATGATATACTAGTATATTGGCTTCATTTGTATATATATGTACCATGGTACGAATTTAACGGCCATGTATTTGGCGATATTCTTTATTTCAATGGAAAACATTTCTCTTGGCAAAATGAAAGAAGGGGAACATTGAATTTCCCATTGTTCATTCAATTTAAGCTTATGTTACTAGAGTTTAACCGATGGGGTGCATTCAATGGGTTGTAAGAAACTTGTGCAAAACTTGTCCTTGAATCAAATACTTCGAGACTGGAAGTTGTGAAACTAGCGAGGCATCCAGGAGCTTGATTGCTAGGACGTTCTACAGCTAAGGAGATGGTTGTTATTTTCAACTTAAGCATCTTTTTTAAATGTATGCAAGAAAGTAAATAGCCATATCATGACAGCCCTAGTAAATTATACTAGGACGAAAAAGAAACGCCGGGTAACCTATAATGATTGTTTTAAGGGATAAATTGTATTATTGGATTATTATATTTATTTTTGTATGAAATGTCATCTGTATGGAACCAGCTGTTGAAGTTTCAATCGATTTCCGATGCTGATTATGTGAAAAAATACCCCCTTTTAACGATGACCCTTCTTGTTTTGCGAAACACGGCCGGACATGTGTTGCATATTTTATGTACCCGGCGTTTCTTTTTCGTCCTAGTATATATACATAATATAAGGTATACTACTCAAAGTTGGTAGATTTGTACCCAAGTTCAATTGGAGGCCATTTTCTCTATTATAAATTATTCTTAATCTCAAAGTATCCATGTATGCAAAGCTAAGGTTTTGCGTTTTCAAATGACACCATCTTTTGCATACTCCGAAAAACATGTATAAATGGATTTTAAACTCCACAATCAATGCAGATTTTGTTGAGTCGTTAAAGAAGTTATAAATTAGTTTACTCTAATGAAGGTACATTCTGTAAACCGCTATAATTGTATATTTATTATATTGTGCGTAAAGTTTGCCCCGACCTGACCTTTATGCAAGAATATTCATTACATTGAATACGAATGTAGTAATAATGCTCGATTACACTGTGGCCGTGAGGACTATGTGTTGAATTTTAACACATATACATACTTCTATAATTTTACGATTCAAATTTCAGGAATGTCCATATCGTATTTTGGCTTTGGTCCATTGTTTTTTGCAGAGTTATGGCCCTTTGATGAAAAATCTTGTCTGCACTTTTCTCAGCACCGATTGTACGGATTTGATTCAAACTTCTTGACTGAGACCCTTGGGGGTATATTATCACATTCAGTGATAGGTCTAGTTTTGCAATAAGAAGTTTTCTTATCTTTATTTTACAGCTCAGGAATGTATTTATGGAGTGATAGAGTGGTAAAAGTATATAAAAGATATGCATGGAAACTTAAAGGTCAAACTATAGTGAAGACAATTAATATGATGGTTACACCAAATGTTGTGGTAGGTTGTTTAATAATTTCTGTCAGTAAAATTAGCATGCAGTTTATATGCCTTAAGCCTGTCTTACACCGAACGCTAGGCTTAAACGGTTGGCCACCCGTGTAAACTGTGCATACAACCAAACCAACTGTGTTTTGATCCCAGTTACTTTCGTGCCATTCTAGTGTATGGTTTTTTAAAACTTTTAAAAAATCTGGCTAGGGTGCCATGTCCGTGTATGATTGTATAAGAGATCATACAAGAGAACATATGTACGACTGAACATGAAGTCCACTTCACCAGTGAGCTCAGCTGTGCTACTATCGCATACAAATGAAGCCAAGACATCAAAATGAGTCAATTTATGTCAAAACATACACAAATGTGTGATAATTCGAGTATAACAGAAAAAAAGTAGGTAGGACCGTATGTAAATCCTGTGAACTAAATGTCCAGTTGGTCATACTAGACCGTATCAGACCATACTAGACTGTATGTATGTTAAACAACCCTACAGAAATTGTATGCCAATCGTGTTAGAATGGTGATAAATCTTGCTTGACCGAGTGTATCATTGCTTTATTTGTACACACTTGTGGTACATTTGAGTCTATCTCGTACCACTTGATTCCCAGACACAGAGCCCAATACTGGTACCAGTCAACCCATGTACAACCCAGAATACCTTGTAGGAGCTGTGTCCCTAGCTGCGTTCTGTGTGAGATCACCTTATGTTATGGCTGGCAACATAATAATAATAATATAAAGACTTTATTTAACAAGGCTACACATTTGGATAAATCCAATCTTCTATGTGGACTTCTGGAAAAAACATGTACAAGTTATTTACATTATTTACATTGTGAAAAACATTTTATGAATCAAGAAATAGAAAATAAAGTAAAATGATACATTGTTGCAAAAGCCTGAAATGAAAGAGAGTGAATATTTCAAGTGGACAAATACCAATTTACTTTAATTGAGATTTCCATTTAAGGCATTTGTTTTTTAAATGATGTAAGACTTTCCGCATGTCGAATGTTAAGAAGAGTTTCATTCCACATAATTGATCCTGAATATGTTAAGGATTTTCGAAAGAATTCTAGTTTAGGTTTTTGGACGTACAGCTGTTGATTAGAATTTGACTGTAATTTAGAGTTGCTGTTAAAAACAAATTTACCATTTAAGTAATCAGGAGCATTGTTGTTTAGGGATTTGTAGACAAGAATTGCTTTTTTGTAGTCAACACGGTCAGTAAATTTCATCCAATTAAGTTTTTGAAATAATTCCTCAGATGGTGCATCAGATGGCTGGTCCACTGGCACTGGAGTTCTCACATTCAATAAAATATTCATAATAATGATTAAAAATAACATTGTTGAAAAAAGCACCATAAAAACGGTCCTTTTTTAATCATCGCCTTTGAATCGTGACACAGCTTATTATAATGTATATATCTATATGGTATTGAACCGTTTTGGAAGTGATCCACGGTCAAACTGATTTTTTACTTTTCGGAAAACGACTGGACATTAAAACCGGTTGTAATTGAAAGCTGACACATATTTTTACAAAACTGGTAAGTATCAACTTCATATCTTATATAATTTTCATAGAATTAAGCGTTATTTCAGAAATTTTACTTTTCAGCGATTGAGAGACACTGCTGACTTCCGGTATAATTTACAGTTTTGAAACATGCGTTCTGATTGGTCTAAAACTCCGCGAAACTTTTCCCGTTATCTGTCATTGAAACGATGCGATTGGTCTATTACACAGACATTTTATTAGTTACACGATTTGTGTATTGACGGCCAAACGATAATGCGAGTTGAAGAAAAATTGCCTGTGTTATGTATAAGCGTTTAGATCAAAGTTATTGTAAACACGCCAATTATTTCAATATTTGCCAGTGCCAGTGCCTGCCTGACCACAAATCAAAATTTAATGTCCACATGCAGCGACACAAAGAGACGCAGATTGATCAAAATTCAGAATGACGCTTTGTTGATGTTTGCACTGGCTTCGTTTCAATGACAGATTACGGGAAAAGTTTTGCGGAGTTTTAGACCAATCAGAACGCATGTTACAAAACTGTAAATTATACCGGAAATCAGCAGTGTCTCTCAATCGCTGAAAAGTGAAATAACTGAAATAACGCTTAATTCTATAATAATTATATAAGATATGAAGTTGATACTTACCAGTTTTGTAAAAATATGTGCCAGCTTTAAATCAGAACCGGTTTTTATGTCGAGTCATTTTCCGAAATATGAAAAATTCAGTTCGATGGTGGAACACTCCAAAACGGTTCAATACCATGTGTATATTATAATAAGCTGTGGAACGACTCTAAACCGACAGTCAAACAGAAACCGGTTTTTTTCTATGTTTCTTCACTAATGTTATTTTTAATCATAAATATATAAATAGTTTATCCAATATTAGGACTCCAGTGCCAGTGGGCTGGTCTAGGATTATACGAGCAGCTCTCTTTTGAAATTTTATCATGTACAGTATCCCCATACAGTACAGCAGTAATCAATATGTGGAAGAATATAAGCATTGAAATAGAGTTTTCTGGTATGTAAGTTAAGAGATTGTTTGATTCTAAGAAGAAAGTATAGCAATCTATTACATTGTTTTAGAGTAGCTTCTACTTGAAGCTTCCAATACAGGTTTTTGTCAATTAGTACTCCTAATAGTTTATGCCCGATAACTTGCTCTAAAGGTTCATTGTTCAATTTTAGGTAAGGTGTTGCCAAATTGTTGTTTGATTTGTCATAATGATTAGAGACTGAAATAAACATTGATTTTGTCTTTGTAGCTTGATGCCATACCATTTATTTCACACCAGGTCTGTACAGAATATAATTGCGATTGGAGTTTGATACTAACATCATCTTTATTTTTCCACTTGCTGTTAATATAGTGTCGTCTGCAAACATTCGTGCGTTTTGCACTTGTGTAGTAGGAGGTTATGGGTTTTTAAGTCAAATGCCTTAGTTAGATCAAGGAAAACTGTGCCGATGAGATTATTTTCATTAATATTGTTAATCCATTCAACATCATACAAAGAAGTCTGAAAACATGTTAGGAACAGCAACACTGGTTTTTTTACCCACAGATATTACTCTCAACAAAAAAGCAAATAGGGTGATGTTTTAAGATTTTTAGACCTTTCATTATAGATCAAATGCCACAAACGAATAAAAAAACTAGAACCAAATTGAGTTTGGCCTAGGAACCAACCCTATCACCTGCACCAACATGTTCATACATTTGTAATAACAAATAATAACAAATTGTCTTTATGAAAAACTTAATGCCATCCACCTTTCACTCAACTATGTTTTGTGCAAAACACAAACATATAAAAACAAAAATCTGATAGCAATGTTGTAGTAAAAAGCAAGTACTCAGAGACCACGGGGAATTATGTAATGTTAATGAATTTGCAACTCTGTGAAACCACAGTTTTCACAACAAATTTTCATCTGCACTGGATATTTGCTCCAGCAAAAAGTAAAAAAAAAAAAAAATAGCAATATGCTAATATAGGCAGTTCATTTTAATGACTTAGGGTAATATAAGTTTAAATTAAATAAACAATATATCAACAAGTAACATTTTTTTATTTAATACAGAAAAATTAATGATTGCTGTAAAAATTTATTAGACTGTCTGATTACATTCTAAAAGTCACTGGACCAAATGCCATTTCGGTGGACCTGATCCACGGTCCACTGGCTTCTTAGATGACGAAAACAATGTCTATAAAATTAATTTCTTCCTGATAATTATGATTCAGTATGAGTGTTGTTATTGTAGCGTGAAGTAAGAAATCATTTTGGATGTAGTACATTAGAAGGTGGAGAATTAGAAGATCAGGGAGGAATTAATGGTACAGCTTTAACTCATTGGGAGAAAAGAGTTTTTGAAGTAAGTAAATTAAGTAGAGTAACTCAACTTTGCATGATTACTTTATACTCATATATGTGTCCAGTTTCTCTCAGCAAATCTTTACCTAGTGCTTTGTCCTAGAGCTGTCATCGATTCTATTGATATGGGTGTATCGTAGATATTTTATTTTTAATCAATAATTTATAAAAAAATTGAAATATTGATGATAAAGCCTTTGTAGATAAATGTATAAATGTTCAAAATTTTCAAGACAAACCTTCTAAAGTGATCTAAAACAGGTGCGCCGTCATAATATGAACGAATAATAACGATCAATTTGTGATATTTTTTTATTTTTTATTATCAATACAAATTACTAACTACTTACCAGTTTAATGCGGGACACCAATATATAACATTTATGACAAATGAACATCTATTATGAGTTATGACAACATAAATGGTCTATACAGTACTGCAGTGAATGCATCGATATATATTGGTGTACCATCGATATTCATTTCTCGATATATGTATATCCTCGATACTCTTTGAGCCCAATCAATGACAGCTCTATTCTGTCCTTGGGTACCATTCTTACACCAAAAGTACTAAGTACTGTGTGTGAATAGATATCAAATGGAGGGATTCAAGGGGCAAAGGGCTAGCTTGTGATATGTTTAGGAATCTGGCCAATGATTTATATCAGAGTGTTCCTTTGGCATGTTTTTGTATTGTCCGTTTTTCTCAACTGTCAAAGCTTAAATAATTTTACGGTGAATGATTACACACTATCGCAATATCACGAGTGTTACACAAAGAGCACGAAGTCACCGTGAAATTATTCATGTTTTGACAGTTGAGAAAAAACGTACAATACTGATATTTTTTTGTCAAGTTATTTTTATGTTTAAACACTTTACAAAGTGAAAAAAAGCTTGGGATAAGATCCTATAAATTTAGAGTATCATCTACGTTAAGTAGTTAGTGATAAGATGTGACTGAATTGGCTGCTTACCTGGATGACCACTTAAACCAGGTCAGACTAAATGTGTCATTTAGTCCAATCTGACTTTCAAAAATTGGATGCTTTCATACTAGTACCAGACCTTGGTCAACTCCTAGCAGAACGCTCTGCTCTAGGATCACCTGCCTGAAGGTGATTTTAGTGATCAGGGGTTATCATACAAAATTGTTAAGTAGACTGAACATGTATTTGGAAGCAAGCAAGCTTTAAACTGCACTTTAAGTTCATCAGACTTTTTATTCAATCTTCTAATAGACAAATGAATAATTTCGCATCAATTTTCATATCAAAGGGATAAAATAAACCCAATCTCATTAGAACAATGGCAATAAATTCATTATGAAATTAATTGAAATTCAGAGTAGCATGGATACATGGATTTACATCATAATCCAGTATTTTGAGATTTTGACTATATTTGTTGACACCTTAATCTACAATTAGTAATGACTGATATTTCAGAATGAGTTTATGACTGGTACATATACACAGAATCCTGTTATTTCAAGAATAACATTGGCACTAATGGAAGACACTGGGTAGGTTTTGGTGATTTATTGTAGCCAAGATAAATTATGGTACTTGATGACATATAATATGCATGCTTGTAAGAGCAGTAGTCCAGTGGCAGGTGAGAGGTTCCAACTTCTTACTCCACTAGGGGCACTGCTAATTTTATTCAGCAAGAAATTTTTGTATTATAATAAAGTTGTTCTACGCCACCTAGGTTTAAATGGGTTCTCAGAGAGTCACCTGCATGAGAGGTTTTTGTACATACATTTGTAATTGTAAAGTTGGCTATATATGTATGATAATGTATTTTAAATCACACTTTTAAAATTTACTTTTTCACCTTAGAAATTTAAACCGAAACCACTGAAATGCAAGGTAATTGTACAATGTAATTGTAATATGTCACTATGTAAATATCAGATCTGCACACTCGCAAGATTATAAGATTTCATGGTAGTATGATTTTATGATTTTCATGAGAGTATAGATTTTATCAAAGAAACCACATGAATTTCAATTCGTTAAAGCTGTGTTTGACAGATTATTCCATGTACATGTACATTCAAAAATGTACAACGCTTTTTGGTCTCACATTCCAATGACCTTAGCATGAAGTAATTTTGTAAAAACTACGTCTCTGAAATTTAATTCTTACAGTTTAATGTGATTTGAAGATAAAATTTTTATTCCAAGATATTTACTACAAGCGTGTTTCCTTCAGTATTTTTAGCTCGACTTTACGAAGTAAATGGAGAGCTCTCCTACTCGCCCTAGCGTCAGCGTCCATATTTCTGATTAAAGTTTTTGTGCAGTAAAATATTTTTTACTATAACTTTTTTATTTATATAGGTATCAACTTCAAGCTTAAATATATACTCCTTATTATAAACCACATCTCATGTGACAAGGTTCATAGCTCCAAATACATTTTTCCCGAATTATCTTCCTTTGAACCTAGAGTTTTCTTTAAAAAATGTTAGTTTTTACTGCAACTGTTTTATTTCTTTAGGTATCGACTTCAAACTTTAAATGTATGTTCCTTATTATCAACCTCATCTCATGTCACAAGGTTCATAACTCCAAATACATTTTTTCAGAATTATCTCCCTTTGAACTTTGAAATTAATTTTAAAAAAATATATTTGTTTTTACTGCAACTGTTTTATTTCTTTAGGTATTGACTTCAAACTTTAAATGTATGTTTCATATTATCAACCTCATCTCATGTGAAAAGGTTCATAACTCTAAATACATTTTTTTCAAAAATTGTCTCCCACGAACTTATTATTTTCTTTATTTTTTTTATTTTCAATTTGTTAAGGTTATACATGTATTTTCAAATTTTAAGATATGTATGTTCCTTATTATAAACCACATCTCCTGTGACATATACTTACTTAGTCCAGCATGCTGTCTCCTCTGACAGCTCTTGTTGTTTATTTAATCAATGAAAGAATAATTATAATTATATTGCAGAAAATCATTTTGTGCCTAATTAAATAAACTCAAAACTATTGAATACTGTTGTAAATGTAAGAAAATTCAGTTATTTTCTCTGTATATTTTAGTAGCTATTGTTCAGTGGTATGACACACCCTTAAGGTCCAAAACAGCCCTAGCTAATTTCTTTGTGCAAGAAATTAACTTGCAATTGCTTCACTCCACCCAAGTGTTAATGGGTACCTTCGAGAGCAGTATAATTCCCTTGTGCCCATATGATTGTTACACGAAGCAGAGTAAAATACTCCCAGTAAGTCAGTGAACATGCATAAACATGAAATTTAAACTATAAATGCAATGCTTTATATTTTAAAGCTGGTACAGTGCAAACTATGATAATGCTATGGAATTAACTTGGGGAAAAAATTTTGGTTGTGATTTTGTTACAAAAAGTTGTTATGAGTGGATTGAGACAAGAATGAATATGTAAGTAATGGTTAGAGTTTTTTTATGCTCTTAAGTCTTATAAAAGGGATATGTAATGTTGCAAATGTCCATTAGGCAGTCAGTGAAGTTCCTGTTGGTATTTTTGCATTGATTTTAATTACCCTGTAATTTTTTTTCAAATCACAACTTCTCTGAAACTATCCAACTCTGGAACAATTTAACTCATACAATTGTAAACTGTCCCACCATTGACAGTTTCAAGAGAGAAGATGTATCTGTTACCTTTCATTAAACTAGTTCCGGACGTTTTACACACTGTTTACTTATCACAACTAGTAGTTTTCACGACAAACTTTCATCAGCCCTGGACATTCGGTCCAGCAAAATAAAATTTGTAACGAGACAGTGCATTGAATATCAGTGTGAAAATGAACACACATGGTATTAATAAACAAGTGTTCTTATTAAAGAAAACATCAACAATATGGATAAATATAAGCATACTAGTGATTTCAATTGACTCGGTCCACTGTCTAAATTCAAGACTGATCTTTTTTTTTTTGAAAGACACGCCTTACACTTTTCATTTGTCAGTATGAGTATACGTTGGAGCAACATTCTGTACCATATTGGAATGACAAGAACTTGCATTGTCTCCTTAAAAAATTATGCTAGTTGTAATGGCAGCTTTTATACTGTAATGAAATGGACATAAAAATAATTGAATAACAAAGAAGTGAATCAATAAACTTTGTTTATTTGTAGTGATCACATGACTTGTTTTTAACATGAAAACTGCAGCAAATAGTACAATGTACTAAATGTTGTTAGGCAGATCATATTTTGCATGCCTTTGTCTTTTAACTGAAGCAGCCTTTACCTTTTGACTAAAAAATAACCATGTTGGTTTGCCATTGCCATGTCATGACTATCAATATTGAGTTTTTATGTTGAAGGAATGCTGACATACATCCATTTTGTGCCGAGGCTACTAGAGGTACTCCAACCACAGATTGTGCTAAAGACCGTTCAGCTGTAGCTATATGTAATCTATCAGAGTTTACTAAACCCTTACCTGTAGAATATCAGGTAAGCTAGTAGATTGCTAAACTCACTAGGTCTTATGTCCCATTTGAACAAATCATACACAAACAGGGCTTGACAAATCCACTGAGTTATTGCCCATTTATACTTGAAAAGTTGTATAATATGAGGTTAAAGTTTTTCAAAGTCTTATATCAAGATATTTGACTACAAGTTGTATACTTATTTGTAGGTACTTTATCTATGCGACTGTGAAGGGACGTAACTATTGATGTGTTATATTTGGAGTCATGCCCCTTAATACTTGAACATTTATGATTAAATTTGTTCTAATAGGATATTTATTTAGAACTTAAAAATATATTTAAATGAAATCTGATATGCTTATCTGATATGCTTATTCGTCAGCTCTTCCTCTATTGGACTTAAATTGGACATAACTCTGGATGAGTTACAATGGAGTTATGCCCCTTAATACATTAAAAATTAAATATCTTTAAAAAATATTTGCCAGAAAGTTGATATGCTTATTTATTAGTACTTCATCTACAAAAGGACATACCTCTTGATTAATTATTTTTTGAGTTGTGTCCCTTTTCATCGTTCTTATTTAAAACCGATAAACTATGAAGTTAAATATTTTCAATCCTTATTAAGATATTTTAATGAAAGGTGTAATGCTTATTCATTGGTACTACATCCACACAATTATAAAAGGGCATAACTCTTGATGAATAATTGTCTGAGTTATGCCTTTGAAGTTGAATTTTGTTAAAATTGAAATATATTTAGTGGTCAATAAAGATATATGAATGAAATTAGTCAGCTTATTCATTGATATCTGTCTACTTAACTATAAAAGGACATTACTATAAATGAATGTTGTAGGAGTAATGCCCCCTTTTATATTGTACAAATATGTATTGGTAATTATTGTTTGACTGCTTCATTGCCTTGGAAAACAAGGCCCTGTTTTAAAATTACTTTTGTTTAAAGATAAGCCTTGTCATGAACAAAACACTCGAAAAGTCGCACTCGCTGTCCATTGACTGTGCTTGTTATTAATAGCTTTCAATGTATTTAAGAACTTGTAAATACATGTAATCTCTTAAGTTTAATGTTTTAAATTGATTATATATTTCAGTATTTCAGATCCATTCCTGGAGTACCAGCACAAGATGTAGGGAAATATGGGGGTAGTGTTTCACTTGCCGATTATTGCCCATACTTACAAGAATTTGTGTGGAAACAAGACAATGATTATATCAGGGGCTCTCGTTGTGCCTTAGTTAAAAATGCACTTGAGCCTTCAAAGAATTATTTATTAGAGACATATAGTCCGAGTTCAAAGTGTTTTAATCACGTTAAATGGAGTTGGCGTTTACGACGCTGCACTGATCTCTTTACCCCTCATTCAGGAAGTGGCTGTTATCAATATAAATGTAGTTCATACACCGGATTGACTATAAATGTAATGGATCAAAGTTATAGGTGTTATTACACTGGTCAAGTACTAAGTGTACAATATATAGATGAACATTGGGCATACTATGGTAATATTACCTGTCCACCATGCCAAGAGATCTGTCAGGTTAGTTTTTATACTCTTTCTTTCTTATGTTGCCATTATAAGGGTTGAATATAGTTAAAGCCCTTTTATCAAAATAGTAACACTCTGCTTGCAAATAAAATAGACATTTACATTCTAGTTCAAGCACCTCTTATGAACAAGATTTTTTAATTAATACTATTTTAGATCTGGTACATCTTTATTTGTCATTCTCTTGTTCACTTGCCTTGAAATGAAGAGTACACACTAGAGTCAATTTGCCACACTCCGGTCACATTCTCGGTGATAGTTTAGACCTAGTGTTGTGGCTTGATACTAGTGTGTGGAAAGCAAGTACAGCCCTAGTAGTTTGTTAAGTTAGTCACCTTGAAGGTATACACCGGCAAGTGACTGAGCTTAAGTTTAAAACTTATTCTATTAAACCATTAGGTTGTCCTCAAACTATTACATCCGTCCGGCTAGCTCAGTTGGTAGCACAAAAGTCTACTGATCAAGGGGTCGTGGGTTTGATTCCCGGATGGGGCATACTGTCATGAAGCTTGGTCATGAAATTATTTCTACGGCCATTTTCCCTCCTACACATGATTTTTAATTATGTAGCGCAGTTGTCAGTCACTGACAAAAGTTTTATTATAATTTGGTTTACAGCTAAATCCAGAGATTAAGCCTTTCCAGGAACAGTGAGTAGGTTGACTGACCGCAGTTATATGGCCTATACAATGTGTTGCTATGCCGTTAAACCCAACCAAATCAAACTATTACATTGTATTACACTTTTCAAATTTTTTTTTACTATATTCAGAATGATGGTGTCACATGCCCACCTGATGACCGACGTGTTTATAGTGTACAACAAGAACAACATCAGCAGCAACAACAACGTAGAAATAATGTGCCATGTAGTAAAGCGTCATTCACAAGTGCCAATATTTATATAGTCTTTTACCTTGTCTGTTATGTATTTATATATAAGTGTACACAAAGAAGTACTGTATTTATAGTGAATATTTAAGATAATTATATTTGTGATATAACTTTTACTTGGAAATTTCTTGTCTAGAGCCACAGACTGTTGGCATGGTCTTAATTAGCGGTGTAACAATAAGGTAAAAACCGTATTGCAATCGTGTTATATGAATCCGTTTTTACATAGACATGCCGAGCAGGAATTAATGAATTGACATTACATGCATACAAGTTTTTTAAATGATCATTTATACATAATGTTAGAATGATTTGTGTAAAATGGATTAACGATAGAAAAATCATTGTTTAAAACGGACTTTAGTAATTTTTAATCACCTTTAAAGAGCTTTGAAACCTTTTAATTCCGATTCTGATAAAACAATCGGTATGGTATGTAACTACAAAAACCTGTTCAGGAAACTCCAATTGGTTAAAATCTGCTAAAACTGATATTGCAATATTGACTGGGTAACCGTTATACCCCTAGCATCAATCCACCAAGACACTACACTGCCCTACAAAAGTTCCTTTACACATGTAATTTAAAGGTAAATATGAATATTTTGGGCATTTTATTGACCCAAATCATATTTTACATTAAAAAAGTGATGTATTTATTTTCACTTTGTTTGTTACAGTCATCAGATGACTCCAATTATAAAATAAGTGTATTGATATTTTTGAAAGTAGCACAATTACTTTTTTCACTGCAAAATGATTTTTTGAATTATCATGTGTATTTGCTTGACTTTATATTAATGTACTGATGTTGTTTTAATGTTGTAAGCATGGATTTTTTTGTAGTTCAGATCATTTGTTGAAGCAATCTCATTAAATTAGATCTTATGTAAATATAGTGTTAAACTTTATTCAACTGTTGTGACCAATACATTTATCCTGCTGATTTAAATACTCAATACAGTACTTCAGTACTCACCACTGATAAAAACAGTTATCCATTTCTATGTATGTGTATTATCAAAGGAATATTGAGTATCATAATCAGCGGGGTTAATGTAGGTGCCACTGACAGTTGAATAAAAATTACAATAAATGTTATATACTGTATCTTATGTTTACTCCCCCTATGATTTATGATCTAAAGGTTCAGTATTGATTTTCATGTATGCAAGTTTTACTTCAACTGAACATGACCTGAAAATGACAACCTTCAGATCTACTGTAGCTGAAATATAGTGGAGTAAAACTCATCTGTTTAGAATGTGATAATTGTTTTAGTGGAGTTTAACTTATGAGCAGTCATCCAAACTTGGTGTCAGTTTGTTGTATTTTTATCTCTCCAGTGCCCACCAAAATATTGAAGATACTTTCACTTTGTAAGTCTTATCAACAATCTGATGATCTTTTATCTTTTAATGCTTTTTAGTTTTCAATTTTAGCCGGATTTTTCAGCGAAAAAAAATCGGCTAATAACACTGGCACTGGAGTCCTTACATTCAATAAAATATTCATACTAATGATTAAAAATAACATTGTTGAAAAAAACACCATAAAACGGTCCTTTAATATCTATCGCTTTTGAGTCGTCACACATCTTATGATAATGTATATATCTATATGGTATTGAACCGTTTTGGAAGTGATCCGCGGTCAAACTGATTTTTTACATTTTGGGAAATGACTGGACATTAAAACCGGTTGTAATTGAAAGGCTTACCCATTGTAATTTTTGTGTTAATGTTTTTAAATCCAGCTTTAATGTGGTTTCCACATTACATTTCTTGTTTTGTTAAGGTTCTATTTATAGCCGAGACGATAAAAGTAGCTGAAAGACTGAATTAGGGAATAGAATTACATTGATCATAATTTTAAAGGCTTGGGGATGTTAGATGTTGAATCTTTTATAAAGTGATGTATTAAAAAAAGTTCAACCCGGGTCGATAGCGCAGTTGGTAGCGCGCCGGGATTTGGATACTCGTGCCCGAGGGGGTGCGGGTTCGAATCCCACCCGGGGAGGTTATACCCTTCCATGAAAATTTGACAATAATGTCGATTTTCCTCCATTGATTAGATAATATGGAGAAGTTTCCGGCCTTGTGGAAGGGTAGGTAAGTACTGGTTATAGACAATGGTCCAGGAAAGCTAGGTTAGGTGCGCTTGACGCCGTAAAATGACCTAAAATTGTGTTGACACGGCGTTATCTGCAATAAATAAAAAAAATAAAAATAGGTTGTTTTCATTATATCACTCACCATACTAAATGTATTAAAAATTAATGTTCTACAAAATCGATCATTGAAATTGAAGAATTTTATTAAAATTTGTCTCCAAACTTTTGCTGGGCACTGTTTATTTATATTACATGTTCTTATAAAGATGTTGTTATAGTCCAACAGAATTAACCTGAGCTTGAACTACCTTATTATAATAATTACACGTTTCACTTACAATTAATTGTGAGTTTCCGTATGCGAGTATATGATCGTACACGTGTATAATTACAGCCTATATGACTAGTATACATTAATTTTGTAAAAATGGCATGTTATTGTACTTTTAATTTTGGACACATTCCTTTATGGAGAAATTTGTCAGCAATATTGTGGAACAGTTTCAAAGTATTTATTCATATGAAAACAAAATTAACTGTTAAATGCGTCTATTTTGCCAAAAGTTTCCGATAAAAAGCGATTTACAGCCGAAGACAAAAATAGAAAATAAATACTATGTTTAATGTATTCTTGCACAAAGGTCAAGCTCAGGTTAATTCTTTCGGACTATACGTATTATATCATATATTATATTATATTTTTAAGTTAATCATTCCATTGTGCAATGTACCGGTGTTCAAGCCACAGGTTCTGAGATACCGTGTAGGGATCGTGTCTGGGCTCTTAATACTATTGTAAGTTTTCCAATGTAACAAAATAATGAAATCTTTTTTGGGACGAAGGGGGAGTGGTAGGCATCCCATATAAGTTACAATCCTTTAGCCGTTTACAGGTTTCATGCTGAAGAGTCATGGAAAATGAGACTTTCTGGAAAAATCAAGAAATTTTGATTTAGGAAAAATATCATGGAAAAGTCATGTAAAATTACAAAAAATCTTGCAAAAAGTTAATGTGTTATTAAAAATACCTATTTTATGTCTATTTTGATTTCAACCAAAAATACGAATGAAAAACATAAATTCAAACATTATTTGCTAATTTAAATATTAAGTACAATTCACACTTCGGTATAAAAATGAACACCAATTATCAGCAGCTGCAGTATGAAGAAGAAATATGTGTAATAAAAAATATGATTGTTCTCATTTTAGGTTCTGTTTGTGTTTCTGTTGTATCATGGAAAACTGAGAAGAATCGGGGAAAGTCATGGAATTATGGTATTCTAAATCTGTATATACCTTGATTTACCTTGGTATGCCCTTTTGTTTTTAGGTTGTACACTAGTTTTTGTTTTAAGGATCAGATTTGATTTTAAGGATTTGTTTTTACATTTAGAATTATTTTTGTTAAGTATTTTACATAATGATCTTGTAATGTTCCAGATCTGAACTTTGTTTATATATTTTACATGACCGGGTTTTCACAGCACGGGTACCACAGAAGGGCTTCAAATTTTCCTTTGCAAGAAATTTACTGTATTTTTTTATTTCATCAATAATTATGTAAATGGGAGACTGCTAGAACAGTAAAATTATTTTGGGTCATTCATTAGGTAAACATTTAACTAAGTTGAGACTCCACTGGGAAATTGATATATCAAGATCAGACATTCCGAAAAGTGCTGGTTCAACGGACCTGACCAGTAAATTCCCATTCGATTAAGGAAAAAGTCCAATTAAATTTCATTTTTTAAATTAAAAAGAGAACAACTATCGGTCATTTTCTCATATTTCTCAGTAATTGATATACTAATTTGTGTTTATCTTCAGTTAAAAGTTAAAATAATGACTGAGTAGCAACAAGAAAACAGTAATGTATTAACATATTTTGATGATTTCTTCTGGTCCAGTAAAGCCTGATTCGGTCTAGTGATTCTCCTAAAACCGAATGTCCAGTAACGTCAAAACACTTTTCGGAATGTCTAATATAGATACCAGTAGCTTTATAACCAGGAGTAATAAATTCAATATATAATAAATCAATGTATTAAGTTGGATAGCCTGCAATAGCATAAAACTTAGCTTATATAATATGATTGCTTTTTTATCATTGTTAAATGAAGTTTAATTAAATACATTGTGTATTTATTTTAATACATGTAATATATAATTATATATTTTACTGTTGTGTTATACTGTGTTATCTTAATATCTGTAATTTTTGTAGTTTTTATATCACTTTATAGATTCACAAATTTCAATGCTTTTTATGTAGACTTTTTTGTTATATAAATTTTTATGATCATGAAGGTTTGTATTTTAAGTAAAATATTTATTTTAACCGGTGATTTTAGAGGGATGAGCAACCATATATATTTACCTGCTCTGTCTTAAATTCTATTGTTGTAAATGTAGCTAATAGGATGCCCAATCTGTTATAGATTATTACAAGTAAAAGATGGATATAAACTATGCCATTCATAATTAGCTTTGCTCTTTTGATAATGCATCAATGCTTCATTTGAAATTTGATTGATTTTATGATAAAATAGTTTATTCGTTTGTTAAGGTAATCTTAGATGGCTCTAAATACATGATTTTTTAAGCAGAGCGAAACTTTTCCTAAATTTCCACATGTGTTTCTTGGTGATTTAATCTTGAATCAACATTAATTTGTGCATTTATCTTAGCTTAGTCATATTGAGTCCTATTTTTCACCACCTAGTCATATTTATTTTTGACTTCTGATGAATTGTTATTGCTAAATGTTTCCAACTGTCAGTGGCACATACATTAAGCCTGCTGATTTAAGTACACATTACAGTACTTCTATACTTTATAACAAGTTACCTGTATCGAGGTACGGGTATAGTTGATCTAATATTTAAATCAGTGGAGCTAATGCATGCGCTACGGACATTTGAATGAAGTATAACAATAATGAAGTCAGAAATATCATCAACTTGCATGGAAGAAATGTATCGGCTCATAATTTTAGATTCTGAGTGATACAAGTATATATGTTCAGCCTGTTTTAGTCAGTAATGTATAGCTACGACGGAAAAAATAAAGATAAAAACATATGGTTGCAGAACTCGGTAATATGAAATCACTGGTTATATACATGTAGACGTGTACAGTCTTTCATAAAAAACTTGTGCAATAAATTATGATTATGTTGAAACCATGACTAAGTTACTTTAAACTTTATTATTACTTGACTTCTTCGAACCCGGGTCAGTAGCGCTGTTGGTAGCGCTCCTGCATTCCGAATCAAGTGTCCCGAAGTGCGTATAGGTTTGAATCCCTCTCGGGGAGGTTATACCCTACCATAAAAATCTGACAATAATGTCAATTTTCCTCTATTAATAAGATATATGGAGAAGTTTTCGGCCTTGTGGAAGGGTAGGCGAGTTCTGGTTATAGACAAAGGTCCAGGAATGCTAGGTTAGGTGAGCTGGACTCCCTAAAATGATCTAAATTGTGTTGACACGGCGTTAAGCCCAATAAAAAAGACTTCATTATATTGGTGCTGTGAAACCAGTCTTAACCGCAAACTTTTCTTAGCACTGGGCATTCTGTCCAGGAAAATAGAATTTTTTACTGGAATCCCACCCCCCCAAAATGATAGTAGTTTTAGCAAGAAGTTCACCAAAGCAGCTAACGAGAACAAATCAGAAATTAATGAAGGTAAATTTTAAAAAAATGTATTATTTGTGAGCCCTATATAGCCCAAGAGATGTCTTGAAAGAGTGCTAGGTTTGTAAGTTACGGGCATACATACTATATACCACAGAACCTGCACAATTTATCTGCCCTGTGAGTCTGAATGTTCTCTCTATCACCATCTCCTCCTTTTATCCATATCACCTTACAATATGAGGCTACAGAGTCAAGACAAAAACTTGATTAATAATATAAACTGGAAAGAACCCAGACAACTATGACAGTTGAGTTTCTTAAAAGCTCATCTTTAAAATCAGTGGATGGGAAATAAACATATAGACATAATTGGCACAAAGCAGAGACATAGATAGCATCCATGATATTATAGATACGAAATAGAAACATAGATTACGTCCATGGCATTATTGATACGGAACAGAAACATAGATAACGTCCATGGCATTATTGATACGGAACAGAAATATGGATAGCGTCCATGTCATTATTGATATTGAACAGAAACATATATTGCGTCCATGGCATTATTGATACGGATCAGAGACATAAATAGCGTCCATGGCATTATTGATATGAAACAGAAACATAGTGACGTTCATGGCATTATTGATATGGAACAGAAACATAGTGACGTTCATGGCATTATTGATATGGAACAGAAACATAGATAGCGTCCATGGCATTATTGATATGGAACAGAAACATAGTGACGTTCATGACATTATTGATATGGAACAGAAACCTAGTGACGTTCATGGCATTATTGATACGGAACAAATACATAGTGACGTTCATGGCATTATTGACATGAAACAGAACCATAATGACGTTCATGGCATTATTGATATGGAACAGAAACATAGGTAGCGTCTATGGCATTATTGATATGGAACAGAAACATAGGTAGCATCTATGGCATTATTGAGATGGTACAGAAACATATATAGCGTCCATGGCATTATTGATATGGAATAGAAACATAGTGACGTTCATGGCATTATTGATATGGAACAGAAACATAGAGACGTTCATGGCATTATTGATATGGAACAGAAACATAGTGACGTCTATGGCAGTATTGATACGGATCAGAAACAAAGATAGCGTCTATGGCATTATTGATACGGGACAGAAACATAGATAACGTCCATGACATTATTGATATGGAACAGAAACATAGATAGCGTCTATAGCATTATTGATATGGAACAGAAACATAGATAGCGTCTATGGCATTATTGATATGGAACAGAAACATAGATAGCGTCCATGGCATTATTGATATGGAAAAGAAACAAAGGTAGCACGCGTGGCATTATTGATACGGAACAGAAACATAGATAGCACTCATGGCATTATTGATACGGAACAGAAACATAGATAGCGTCTATGGCATTATTGATATGGAACAGAAACATAGATAGCGTCTATGCCATTATTGATACGGAACAGAAAGATAGATAGCGTCCGTGGCATTATTGATATGGAACAGAAACAAAGGTAGCACTCGTGGCATTATTGATACGGAACAGAAACGATAGATAGCGTCCATGCCATTATTGATACGGAACAGAAAGATAGATAGCGTCCATGGCATTTTTGATACGGAACAGAAAGATAGATAGCGTCCGTGGCATTATTGATACGGAACAGAAACATAGATAGCGTCCATGCCATTATTGATACGGAACAGAAACATAGGTAGCGTCCATGGCATTATTGATACGGAACAGAAACAAAGATAGCGTCTATGGCATTATTGATATGGTACAGAAAGATAGATAACGTCCATGACATTATTGATGTAGAACAAAAACATAAATAGTGTCCATGACATCATTGAGATGGCACAGAAACGTCCATGGTTTATTTAGTTCATCATCGGTTAGATTGTCTATAAGACATTTATGTAGAAGCTAGGTACCGCCAGGAAATTTATACCACGGTATACCGCGGTTATTTACTAAATACCACGGTATAGTTCGTTTTTTCTGAACTGTCAAAGATTGAATAATTTCACGATGAATGATTACACACTATCTCAATACCACGAGTGTTGAGACAGATGAGAAAAAACAAACTATATACCACTATGTCGGTTTTTACTATGCGCAGTAGGGCTATTTAATAAAACAAACACTTTTAAGAACTTCATTTATTGACTTTTGACAACACAAATCCCTTATTTAAGGGTAATAACTATTGCAAGTTAATCATCCATGATTTTTAAAGTTTTTTTTCTAAAATTTATCGAAAATTTGATGACATTTCTAATCAAAGTTGAAAATAAGGGACATGTTTTAAAACGAATCGGTCCGTCTAAAAATTGTGACATAATGCCTCACGTGTTGTTAATACGAGGCACTCAATGGTTTATGCTTAAACTTACTTAAATTATTGGGGAAATAAAAAGGCGTCATTGTCAAAGGAAACCCATGTGTACAAAAATGCGTTCCACGATCTTTGAAAGCCGATATCGTTTTCTTACCGGGCATTATTTGTTAAACATGTAGTCAACTATTAAAAAACTAGGTCACGGTTGTCTTAAGAATTCATTTTAATTAACACAATGAGACATTGCAATTATGACATTGTTAAGCTATCAAACACCGACAAAGGGTAAAAAATATGCCGACACACATGTTATCTTAAATTGTTCACAATAATTTCCATTAAAAAATGCGAACACATGTTTGTCATCAAACAAAGGATTATTATTGATAAAAATTACTGCAAACAATTGAAATATAGACTCCTCGGTGTAAATGACAATTAGTGACGTAATAAGTCAAGATCACAACTTATACAATACAATACAAATTCTTTTATTCTCACATTTCATATAGACATGAATAAATGAGGTACATAAACAGAAATATATTTTTTTTTACGAAGCACATAATAAGGATAGAAGTACATATATAATTCAACAGTGTTACATAATTATAATTTATAAACAACTGAAATCGAATAGGGTAGCATTCTCTATGGGCAGCAGGTTGTGCCGAGAATGTTCGTACCTGTAAAAATTGGTTTTTCGTTGTAAAGCAACAATTTCAATCAAGTAATTTGAATGATTTTTCATTTCATATTCCAATTTGTAAGAAGTTTATAGTTTCTCATGTATCGGATTTTGTTCTTAGTAATTTTATTAATGAATGGGAAAATAGTATTAATAGGCGCAATGGTATAAGTGGTAGAGGTCGAAATAAGCTACGTACATATTGTTCTTTCAAATCACATTTCAAAGTTGAAAACTATTGTAAAATGATTTTACCACCTCAACACAGATCAGCATTAAGTAAATTTAGATGTGACGTCGCCCCTATACGAATAGAAACCGGTAGATTTGAGAATATTCCTTTTGAGGACAGAAAATGTCCCTTCTGTGATTCAGTTGAGACAGAATCTCATGTTTTATTTAAATGTCATGTCTATAATGACTTAAGAGTCCCACTGTTTGATAAAGAAATCTCTCGTGATTTGTCGTTTTTAGCTTTACCTGATACAGAAAAATTTAAGTTGATTTTTTCTAATAAGTCTATTATAAGAATTTGTGCCAAAACCTGTTTCAATATTTTAAATAAAAGGCAGTGTCTTTTAAATAAATAAAATTTAGTTCCTTTAATCAGATGTTGTTTCATATTCTTTGATATCTCTTTATGTAATATTTGTTTTAACTGTACTATGAATCTTTTACAATATATGTAGGTTATCAATGCTATTCAAATCGTCTCTGATCTGATCAGAGATGATGATCGATTTTCTAAACCAATGTTTTATCATGCGCGTTAGGGCACCAAATTAATTATTGTCAAGTTTTAAGTTTTTTCTTAAATATATATTTAACTTGCGAATAGCATTGATTAGCTGCTTTTTATTTTTAATCTGTGTATAATATGTTTGTTGAAAATAACTATATTGTATGAATGTGTGATAGTTTTAGTTGATATGTAAAATGCTTATAGTCTTTTATAACTGTACTAAGAGTGGCTATGTACATGTTGTTGTTTTTTTATATTGTATAATATATATGTTTTAGAAACATGCTGCACAAAGATGAGACTTAAATAAATAAATAAATTCAAATTCATACAATACAAATTCTTTTATTCTCACATTTCATATAGACATGAATACAGGTACATAAACAGAAATATATTTTTTACGAAGCACTAATAAGGATAGAAGTACGTATATAATTCAACAGTGTTACAAAATAATAATTTATAAACAACTGAAATCGAATAGGGTAGCTTTCTCGTTCCCAGAGGCTATCAAGAATCTCGATACTAGATCGAGCATCTTAATAACCTTGGGGTACGAGAATGATAGAGTTGTTATCCTAAACCCCAGAACAGAATGATATGAACATATTTATATATACAGCCCGTTAAACATATAAAAGGTATTGTATAGGTATACTGAGAAAGAAATATCCCACAAAAATTATGGGGTCTGTAAATACATTATTAGGTCTATACCAAGTCTTTTTAAAACCATGTTGCGCAAACAATAATAGTAAGGTCCCCTACCCCCTCATACATCATTTAAACATGCTAGATCTGCAGGTTCATATGAAGGCCCTGCTATAATGCAGTACCCCAAGCAGATGTTTCATTTATACAAAAAACCAATAATTTATATATGTCTTAGTATACATATGCTACAAGGAATGTGTGTAACCAGGGATTTCACGTAATCCCTAACCAAGTCAGGGATTTCACGTAATCTCTGGTGATTTCAGGGTATACGTGAAATCCTTGATTTTGCCTGGGATTGCATGAAATCCCTAAAATATAACTTCATTTTTACACATTTTTTTACCTGACTCAATTTTTGATATTTATCAATGTTGACTAGCAATGAAATTCTTCCATTCAAAGGTCTTAAAGAAAACTACACTACCCTGTACTACAATAAGTAAATCTATTTTAGATATTGGTAAAAGTATAATAACTCAATATTTTAGCGCTTCATTTACAAAAGAGCAAAGTTCACAACTCTAACAAACATACAGTGCTGAAAATAAGAGATATTGGGAAAAAATACGATACACATGACGAAAGCAAAGAGCAATTTATAAACTAAAAGAGAATATATGCGTTACAAAATTGAAGAATGAATTTCGAACTTTTTGTAATAAGGGACTTTAGTCAGTTATTTCCCCTTGTATATTCATAAAACAGGTAGGTCCAATTAGTTTGGTTACTCGGGTTTTAGCCTTACTTTTCAATGAATCATATTTTGCATACAATTCATGATAATTCTGTTGCCAGAGAATATGTGTAGAAATTGAAAAAAAATATTAGCAAATACGTGAAATCCCTAGAAAATTTCAGGGTTTATTTTCATTCCCTGAAAGAATTTTACTTAAGTGGGGATTACATGAAATCCCTGGTGACACAAATTCCCTGTAAAATATATATCTATTGGTGTCCTCTTAACGGCATCGGAGAGTGATAATAATTTAATGGTACATTGAAAGTAAGCTATACAATTAATAAATAATATCACCTACAGGGCCGGATCCAGAAGGGTCGCAAGTGGGGGGTACAAGGGGTTGGTACCCCTCCCGACGGTATGGAAAATTTTGAATTTTCACTTGTAAAAGGTGCACGTCTGAGCACTTTACGCTTTACGATACAATTCGATACAATACGACACAATATGATACAATATAAGCTATATATATTGACCATATATGATGTAAGCTATATATATAGACCATTATATGATGTAAGCTATAAATACACCATATATGATATAAGCTATATATATACACCATACATGATGTAAGCTACATATACGCCATATATGATGTAAGCTATATATACCTCATATATGATGTAAGTTATATATACACCATATATGATGTAAGCTATATATTGACACCATATATGATGTAAGCTATATATATACCCCATATATGGCGTAAGCTATATATTAACACCATATAGGATATGAGCTATATACACCATATATGATATAAGTTATATACACACCACATGTGGTGTATGCATACGATGTAGGCTTTATACACCATATATGATGTAAGCTATGTACACCATATATGATATAAGCTTTATACACCATATATGATGTAAGCTATATATACACCATATATGATGTAAGCTATATACATCATATATGATATAAGCTATATATACATCATATATGATATAAGCTATATATACATCATATATGATATAAGCTATACATACATCATATATGATATAAGCTATACATACATCATATATGATATAAGCTATATATACATCATATATGATATAAGCTATATATACATCATATATGATATAAGCTATATATACATCATATATGATATAAGCTATATATACATCATATATGATATAAGCTATATATATACAACAAAAATGATATAACATATAAACATCATATATAATATAAGCTTTATATACATCATATATGATAAAAGCTATATACAAATGTACATCATATATGATATAAGCGATATATACATAATATATGATAAGCTATATACATCATATATGATATAAGCTATATACATCATATGTGATATAAGCTTTATACATCATATATGATGTAAGCTATATATACGCCATATATGATGTAAGCTATATATACCCCATATATGATGTAAGCTATATATTGACACCATATACGATATTAGCTATATACACCATATATTATATAAGTTATATACACCCAACATGTGGTGTATGCATAAGATGTAAGCTATATACACCATATATGATGTAAGCTATATACACCATATATGATATAAGCTATATACACCATATATGATATAAGCTATATATACATCATATATGATATAAGCTATATATACATCATATATGATATAAGCTATACATACATCATATATGATATAAGCTATATATACATCATATATGATATAAGCTATATATACATCATATATGATATAAGCTATATATACATCATATATGATATAAGCTATATATATACAACAAAAATGATATAAGCTATATACATCATATATAATATAAGCTTTATATACATCATATATGATATAAGCTATATACATCATATATGATATAAGCTATATATACATAATATATGATCAGCTATATACATCATATATGATATAAGCTATATACATCATATATGATGTAAGCTTTATACATCATATATGATGTAAGCTATATATTAACACAACATATATGATGTAAGCTATATACACCGCACATATGATGTAAGCCATATATTTACACCATATATGATGTAAGCTATATATATACCATATATGATATAAGCTATATACACCATATATGATGTAAGCTATATACACCATATATGATGTAAGCTATATATACACCATATATGATGTAGGCTATATATACACCATATATGATGTAAGCTATATATACACCATATATGATGTAAGCTATATACATCATATATGATATAAGCTATATATACATCATATCTGACATAAGCTATATATACATCATATATGATATAAGCTATATACATCATATATGATATAAGCTATATATACATCATATATGATGTAAGCTATATATACATCATGTATGATATAAGCTATATATACATCATATATGATATAAGCTATATATACATCATATATGATATAAGCTATATATACATCATATATGATATAAGCTATATATACATCATATATGATATAAGCTATATATATATACATCATATATGATATAAGCTATATACATCATCTATGATATAAGATATATATACATCATATATGATATAAGCTATATACATCATATATTATATAAGCTATATATACATCTTATATGATATAAGCTATAAACATCATATATGATACATTGTATAAGCTATATACATAATATATGATTTAAGCTATATACATCATATATGATGTAAGCTATATATTTACACAACATATATGATGTAAGCTATATATTTATACATCATATATGATGTAAGCTATATATTTACACAACATATATGATGTAAGCTATATACACCATATATGATGTAAGCCATATATTTACACCATATATGATGTAAGCTATATATATACCATATATGATGTAAGCTATAGTTACACCATATATGATGTAAGCTATATACACCATATATGATGTAAGCTATATATACACCATATATGATATAAGCTATATATACACCATATATGATGTAAGCTATATACACCATATATGATGTAAGCTATATACACCATATATAATGTAAGCTATATATACACCATATATGATGTAAGCTTTATATTAACACCATATATGATGTAAGCTTTTTATTAACACCATATATGATGTAAGCTATATATACCCCATATATGATGTAAGCTTTATATTAACACCATATACGATATTAGCTATATACACCACATATATGATGTAAGCTTTATATTTACACCTTATATGATTTATGCTATATACACACCATATATGATATATGATATAAGCTATATATACAATATATATGTTGTAAGCTACACATATATTCTGTAGAGAATCATCAGCGATGTTAAGACAATATAATTAGGAAAGTGTTGTACTTGTGAGTTTTGAATATTTTTCAATATTTTAAAATATTCAGATACACAAATAGTACCATGTCTTAATGTGATCGAATTGTTTGATGTTATTTTGAATTGATATTCTACTGGCATAACAATTCTTGGACATTTATAAACCATATCTCTATCGATATATTTAGCTTCGGAACAATACCGTGATGAATATATGTGTAGGAGTATGGACTTACTTGCACTTGATGGACTAAAATCTAAATTTGGCGTACAACTAAATATCGTCGTGTTGGATTTATAGATGTTTGCAGGAGAGTGTTGAACTATATTTTGTACTTTCTTTTCCAAAAACTGTAGTGTACAGGTATCCTGTATTTTGATCGTATATTTTATGTATATATCTGGTGATGAAATGTCATGTTTCATCATATATGTGCCACATTTAAAACAATCTCGATTCTGTATCATTTTCGTTATACCACGATGTATAAAAGCCACATCTTCTTCCATCCAAACGTAGCTGCCAATATTGGCTGTGATGTCGAACACTATTGTATAGGAATTTCCAGGCAAAGCAATGAAAATATCTTCACACTTGTCTCGATGAAATATAGTTAATGGTGGACAGCTGAAAGCTATGCACTTGTTCTGAAATTTTAGACAATAACAATGAAATAAAGCATATTGAAAAGGGGTCACAATAAAATATAGTTAATGTTGGACTGCTGTCTGTTATACACTTGTGCTGAGAGTTTGAAGAAATAAAGATAAAAAAGCATAGTGAAATGCGGCAGGCCTGGGATTACCCGGGACATATGAGACACGTTCAAACACTCACCCAGCCAAAGAAATATCGACATCCATACAAAGAAAAGGTCTATAAATCGTCACTATCAATGCGATGATAACTCTACTTTACATCTGCAACTCTACATCTGATCGTTTAAAATATATAATGATCTAAATTGATACATTCAAGCATCTCAAAGCATCCTTATCAGACTTCATTAAGTGTAAAATCAAAGTTCAAGTGAACTTTATCTTTGAGTACTGCTCACCTATGTCGCCTTATCATTTTTTGTAGATAAAAATAGTCTCAGAATATCAACATAGCTTTAGCTCAGCTCGAGAGGGCGCGGGTTCGAATCCAACCAGGGAAGGTACCAATCAAATAACGCCTCGAAATTAGACAACCCATGTCTCAGAAACGATGAAATGTCGCGGACTAGTACTTTCCGTTTTGCCCTGTCAGATTTGGCGCAACGATATGCGGTTAGTCTAACTTACTCCTACGCGTGAACAAATAGTCTGATTGTGAACAATATCGGACTGCATTTAGCAGTCCAGTTTCTGACTCACCATGCATAAATACAATAGTTATTATTGGTATAACGTAGATGAATCATATACTTACATGGTAAGGATCCCATAGTTGTCTCTGATTACATAAACTCTCCGTACGGTGAATGTCTACATCATCTTCTTTTACAATGTTGATCAAAGCTGAAATCCCTGATAACCCTCTACGGAACCCAAATACAGATTCCAAATTACAAAGTGATGGCAAACTTTCATCTTTACGTGAATTACACAATTCACAATATGCATTTTCAAATGAAATGATAAAACCGCGTAATACTTTGTAAACTACATTGTTGACATACTGATTTTCTGTTTCGCAAGCTTCTTGTATTGCATCATCTTGTTGGTTCCATATACCAGTAGAGTTACATGTCTCGACTCGTGTTGCTGGCTTACATGTAAAAGATAGGCCATCAGTCAATCTATGTGGCCAAGGGGTTAGACTACAATTATTTGCAATATATGAATAAATTTCCGAACGTGAGGCAGTTGGTTCGTCGAATGAAGACTTGCAGTTAGAAATGAGTTTCCATTCTGTATATTCTTTGACACCATTACACAAAGCACAGTGTTTATTTTTGTACACACGGTCGGTAACTGGATCAGAAACTACAACATAATCTTCTAAATCTTCAACTATAAAACATTTTGGATATAAAGAAGATAAAACAGCAGAAGGACAATCATCAACCATACGATATACCAGTCCATTGTCAGCAGCAAGACCTCTTGGTTTATTTAGATATTTACCTAGATCAACGCAAGGATACTTTATATCAACACCAGGTTTCAGTATCTTGTCAGGACAACAATTACCAAAATGTTGACAATCATCTTCACACGAACATTTCTGACAACAAGGAAATAAATGTGTTTCTTCTGGTTTCTTAATCTGTAATTGATTAGATAGAGTAATTATCACTACAATGTTATAAATATAACAACAAGAATGAAACACGGTAATCTTATTATTTCGTTATCGTCAGTCATGTCAGATTGTTCAAGGTGTCAAAATAGTTGCAACATGTATTATTAAACATGCAAGGTCCTTATCGATTCAGTTGCGACATGAAACAACAAATATTTTCTCGTAAGTAAAATTCAAAAGAACTGTATTTGTTATTAAAGTATCAAATTAATACACCGGAAACCGATAAAGATAAAGTTAGGTAGATGTTCTGTATTTTCAAATTGATGATTTAGTTAATGGTTAATATATTCAAATGTGACTGACAATAGTTTCCTTCTTCATACACAACTTTTAGACCCATCAAGATTTTCGCGTAATGATACAGTCATATAGCACTGATCGTAGATACATCAGTTTTGCGATAATACAATCTACTCGTACAAGCCGTGACCCCATATTGTGATCGGTGAGATAAGATAAGATCATAGGTCACCATCATAGTTATATAGATTTCAAGACATTTCAGGGGATTAATCAAATCATTTATAAACAAATGTTTTTAAACATAAATTACATTGTCCATTGTGCAAGAATTGTAAATTAACAGATAATGCTTCACAACTTTAAAAGTGATATTTTGTATACAATACAGTCAGTTGAAACGAGAATAATGATTGAAACAAATTTGATGGTCAAATTGTGTTAGAAATGAGGATTATGTACCATGTGAATTTATCAATTGACCATCCGTTAATTTGGAAATGCCTTTTTATTGTTTTAAAGCTTTAAATTTAAATGAAAAGTTTTGAAACAATATTCAAACCTCATCGTACTCGTTAAGCCGACAATAACTATTCTTTTATTTCGTCTGCCGCTTTATTTACTCGGACTAAAATGCCCATGCATTAATTTGTATAATTGTTTTATCTATTTTAATAGTTTATCTTTTAAATGCAGTCGTTTTACAATGATTTGTAAACTAATACATTTAATAGTTCTTTTAATGTTTTAACGTTTTAATTAATAATTGTCTTTCATTTATCCTTAGAAATAAAGTAATATTTTATGATACTGTTTTCATTTATCCGTATAGTCAATGATAGGAAAAAAGAGAAAACTGTGTCTGGCATGGGAGTGTGCAGTTAAGATAAGTCACTTCAGTTGTCAGCTCCTTAAACCATTTACTGGTCAGACCCATGTATTTACTTGTCTTGACCCCAGCCAAATTTCACATATATCCTGACCAATCATTTGAGGAAAATTTTCTAGAGAGGTACAAGTTTAAAGATGAGTCGCCTTGCACTAATAACATAACAAGATAATGTTTAAAAACAAGGGTAAAACAAAATAAAGACAAAATCAGTGAATTAAAAGAAATAGATAAGATAATAAATAAAATCAGAGATATAAATACAGTATGTACATATCTGATAAATATTCTTACCTTGGTTGCTTTTGTAGTGCAGAAATCATTGTAAGGGCACAGTGAAGAAATGTTTGGTTTAGCATCAACTGTTGATACATTAAAGCTGATTATAAACCAATTAACTGTCAGGAAAAACAACATATTCCACATGATTTTAACTTTACTTCATTATATTATTTTTCAGTAAATGAACGCTTCTATAACCTTTTCTTTTAGAATCAGAATGAACCGAAATGATACAGAAGCAATGTAATAATTTTAAGTGTGAGAACATGATTTAACACGGATCACAAACGAGGTGAGACATTGTGATAAGTGATGCGAAATATGTCAGAAATAGGTGCAAATTGTGTCACACAAACATAACTCTATCCCTTCACTGGTCACGAAATGGGTGAATTAAAGTTGCCAATTTTTTACCCTAACGCGCAAGGGCTATTTCAAGATGCCTTTATTTTACTGCTTTTAGCAACACTGGTCAGAGCAAAAAAGGGCAAAAAGGCAAAATGCGATATACCTCTTTTTCAACCAAAAAATTGCAAAGTGCCAGTTCTTTTCAGAGACATATTTTCTTATCACCACTTTGCGCCATTTTTCTGCTATCAATCACTCTGATTCTTATCTGAACATGACGGACACTGTACTCCTTTCTATCCCCAGCGACAAAGGAGGGCATATCCCTATTTGGGACTTCCCCGTGAATTTCACTTAATCCAGTTAAAAACACACTGGCGGCCATTTTGAAGGGTGTCAGTGCACGTAAAAACAGGATTGACCAGATAAAGAATATACAAAGTGCATACCATAAAATTATCTCTAATCTAGCAAATATTTAAGTTTTCATGAATATGTTTGTGCACAATTAAATTTCATTTTAGATATTTACTCTTTATGATAGCTGTAATAGGCAATTGTTATACATGTATAAATCATAGAACCCACGACCCATTGGTCAGCAGACTTGGGTTCCATCGACTGAGCTACCTAGACCGACCACACAGTGTTTTATTTAAGGTTTTAATATGATCTGTTCAAAGTTTCAGTTACTGCTGAGCAATGCTTTAATGCTATGTTCTGATCAACGGTGTGTATTAATTTTGAGAGAGAGCTTAGTGTATCAATATGAGACACAATGGCTATCACGTTAGATAAACAATTTACACATCAAACTAGCAACATCTCACCTGATTATCACTCTGTGGATGTACTCGTAACTGATATTTGTTAAAGTACAATGTGACATACATGTTTCTTGATCTTTTTCAGCTTAACTATACCATGAATAGTAGAGTTCTCCTACTCACCCCGGCGTCCACGTCCGCGTTTATATATATATATATATATATATATTATTTATATATATATGTATACTGTTTAATTTCACCATGTGGTAATTCATATACATATATATGTGTGAATATTTAGAAAATACAAATTATGGACTCGTACATAAGTACAATAAAATGATGAATAAACAGGTAAGTGAATAAGTGGTGGAAAAACACCAAAACAATACATCCATACATGTATACATCAATGAAGATAGTATATGGCTACATACTAATGTTGTATAGTCTCAAAATGAGCAGAGTCGATTGATTTATCAGGTATAATTCAGATTGCGATGGAACAAGATAATGTACTCTTATTCGTGATAGATATTTACCCTATACAATGGTTCGATGTATTATTTATAAGCACTATTAATGAAAGAGCAATCAGATTATAGCACATATACACATAAATCTACAACCATAATTATACATAAACATGTATACAAATATATAGTAATCAATGTTATACATTATATAAGAAATGAACAAGTCATATTTTTGTGATAACTTCAGCGAAGTTAGTCTTGAATTGTTGTCAACTAAATTTGTGGATAGTTTGAAAAGATCAACACATTTATCATCACTTATATTGAATTGTTTGTAAAGCTTTATGTTAAAAATGCTTAAAATTCTTAAAATTAGTTTTTCATCTTTTTATTCTAATTAAAATTTAATTAATTAAATTTAAATTAATTTGTGGTGCACTGAAGAATAGTCATACTATAGTTTCCTTAGGTAAATTTTGCGATAATGAACAATGCATTTCACATTATGAACACTTTTGCTCTGAAAATCTATTATATGCATAAGAAATGATATCGACTTAATAATTAACCACAATTGTTCATAACTCTTGATACAGATTATCTCCCATTGACCTTAGAATTTCTTTAAAAATATCACTTTACTGCAACGTCTTACTTCTTCAGGGATAAACTTCAAACTTTAAATATATTTTTCTTATTATCAACCTCATCTCATGTGTTAAAGCTCATAACTTTCAATCCAATATTTGCAGAATTATCTGGCCTTGAACTTCGATATTAAGTTACTTTTTTACTGCAACTTCTTTAATGTCTTAGCTATCTAGATAAAACGTCAACTATATGTTCCTTCTTCCAGTCTATCAGTGTTAAAATCTTGAATTAAAATACTTTTTTAAAAACAAACCCCCTTCTTTAATATCGAATACTTACTTAGTCGTGCATGTTGTTTCTACTGACAGACCTCGTTTGCTTTATACTTTCATTTTTCTTAGCTGTTTGTCGATCGTCAATTTGTGTATTTATAATTGTCAAGTTATCCACTTAAAGCTAATTCAAATAGAAATACACAAAGACTTATACCTCAAATGTTCCCTATGTTCTTACTCTTTTTGGGTACATTTCTCTTTTTCATGTATGTTTATCATTTATTATATGCTTTCCAGTGGAATACGGAAATTTATTGGTGAAATGATTAAAATCAATCTTCCACAGTTTTTCACTGTTAAGATCCACGCGCCATATTAACGACTACTTTTTTCTATCGTAAATCGAGAACGAAACAAATATTGGGAATCATTCATCAGAATTCAAGGAATGTGCATTAAATGTAATAAATGCAATGGAAAAGAGATATAAGTAAAAGTTACTTTACGTCAAAGAAAAACATTTTAACAAATCACTGTAAGCCTTATGAAAATCCCATTGAAGCAGACGCAATGTATACAATTGCATAATTTCAGAAAAAGCATGTCTATTTATATGAAGACCGTTGCTCTTTTTGATTTTGATGGTTTGAAAAATTGGAACTGTACAGATTTAACAATTTCAGATAACAAACAGGACATTGTTTGAAAGAGCCAAACAAAGAACTTGAAACAAGGAAGATAAATGCAGAACATTGTTCATATAGTGGGGTCGATAACTGCAACAATCTTTCACTTGGTGATGCAAGCACCAAATTTGGCACAGATGGCCTGTATGGTCTACCATTCACAAAAAGCACGATTTCCACTCCGAAATGCAAGATGGCCGCCGTTTTTGCGCATGCGCCTGGGAATCACTATACCAAAGCGACCCAACTTCTTTTTACCGCTTTAGATGTCTTATAGGATGATACATTATAGTGTTTTTGCTTACTACAAATGTTAACCATGTTAAGACATTGATTTACATCATGTGATATACTTCCAAGATCAAGGTCAAGGTCATGGTAAAGGTAACATACATGAGAAAGTTGTTTCAAACTTTTTGAATCATTTTAATGATCATGTAGGGATTCGAGATGCAATTATAAATAGTTATTATTCAAATTAACTTGATGGAATCATTGACAAATCTGTAGGCGTAATTGACATTTACCGTGACCTTGACCTTTATCCAAGGAGGATGTAAATAGGCCTACCCCGTAAATACTAAAAATAATCAACAATTAGTTTATCTGAAACTATTATTTTGACAACGAAATATGAAAACATCAATTAGATTGCCTTCTGCAAATGTTTACTATGTTTATGCTTAATATTGTCCACATGTTATGTAGGTCAAAGGTCAATACCAAATGAGAAAGTATATGTACACTGTATATATATGTGTCATTTTATCAGAAATGTAACACCATTTTAAGAAAATGAAGCATGGGTTCTCATAATCCTTGATAAAACCAAACGTTTTAACAATAATGCGTGATGCACACATGTCTTGAAGTCAACCATTTAAGGTCAAGGTCGTATAGATAGTTCTAATATTGTTGTGATATTTATATGAATGCAAACGTTAGATGGCTTAGACTGTGTGATGATTTCATTATTCGCACATGCAAGCACATAAACGAGTTCATTTAAAACTAACTCGGTAACATCTGCATCGCTCATGATATTCTCTCTTGTCATCACGGTTAACTGATGACAACTTTTGGCAATCGGTGAAAAGTTGACCAATAGCTCTTGCCATTCGCTACTGTTTTACCAGAGCCAGTCGATTGGATTTTGATCTTGATAATCATCAATTAACCCAAAATACACGCAGCGCGGCAGACATAATGTTTGACATGTTCGTAGAAAGACGCTCTTGGAATTGCATCATAAGATATTTGCTCTTGGACAGACAAGTCAAGCCTAGCGTCTTGGACAGACAAGTTAAGCCTAGCGTCGCACTATTGTCTATGAGACTGTTCTAATCGCACATAATTATGACAATTGTTTGGAGTGTTGTGAAATCTTGAACATGTCTGCTTAATATTGACATAGCTTTATCAAAGACCTACCTAAAATGACTACCTGTAAAATCGTGAAAGAACAACATTCAATCAGATTTTTCTGAGCCGACATTTTGTGTATTGGTAACCTCCTAATTGACTACCCTAGACCAAACTCAATCCAAGGATTGTGAAATCTGCACCTTTTAATTGATACAAACACGTTGATTTCAACAACATCAGTCACACATGCTTTATTATAACCAATTTTTGCCTGTTGCTTCATAGTATAAAGTGGCTTGAATATGATTCTTCGTGATTACAAGGATTCATTTTATTGTAAAAACTAATGGATGAATTTGATAGTGCAATCTCACATTTTGTCACAACAACATTACAAAAACACATGGTAAGAATTTTGTCGGATCAGAACCCAATGTAGTTCGGTCTTGTTGTCACTACCACGTACAATTTTCAGCCAATTTGGTGGTAATTTCGGTTTGATTGCTACTCTGTGGGGCACACATTTGCCTCTAATAGACCCTCGTAAACATCGAAACTAATTACATGTGTACGTCCATTTATATTTCGAGGCATACGTATGCACCTATGAAATTAAATCTTAAAAAGCATATTATCCAAAACCCTAAATGCTTTCTAAGAAAAAGAATATACGAGCAAGAATCCATAAATTGCATCGGAAATAGGCTGATAGTTAGGGATTATAACCGCAGTCTGAAAAGTATTGGCCAGCTGATATTTCTGACCTGTATAGAGTTTGCTAGAATCACTTTGTGTGGCTACGAATGACTTATCTGTTTGGCTGCTCGTTTTCTAGCATATTCAAATTTGACAAAAATGGAGATGTACCTACTGAGACATGTAATACTTTATGAATATGTTATTAAATCAGTTTTGGGATTTAAACCGTAGTCATGGGTGATAACGGATTAATTTCTGATTTGTACCAATTGATACGAACGCCGCTGAATTTGGTTCATAGTTGTCCGGGATCATCATTCCTAAATGTGTGTCAATGGAAAGAGTACCCTACATCTAACCCAATGATTCATTCAGTATTATTAAATTCCGAGTGAGCTGTACACCATTGTGGTGACTTAAGCCCTGTTACCATTGGCTCATCCACGTTGACTAGAGACAGTTATAAAATATAAAAAGGGGCTGATTCGATAGCATTTGGTACTCTTAGATATAATATGCAGATGCTGTTTGATTTCAACAGCACACAAAAAAAAGAAAAATATCATTTGCCAATACAGCAGTAAGCTCAGTTCAAAGTGGCAATAATCTACATGCTGAGTATTACAGCATAGGCGGTCGTATATGTAAGGTTTTCGATCCGGAACCGTGCCGGATGCCTAGGTTTCACTGTAGTGATGTCACCAGATGCACTGGTTATATGTTGAGATATATTCTAATAAATGAGCAATGATTTGAATCAATTAACTACAATGAATTTCATCCGAGAATAAGCGTTAGTGTATAAAATTATTTGGCGTCTTGTAATGGCCGCCATTTTGAATTGACAGCCATTAAATGAATTATTTTTAAAGAATTCAATAGAATTGTTTATTTGTCATAAAATATTGAAATTATTTGTATAAATATGGAAATAAAAATAATTAAAAAAGCTATTTTATATAAATAGGACAAAAATTCCTATCGTCGGCGGCCATCTTTAAAAAATGGCGGCCATCTTGAATTTGGAGGTGGAAATCGTGCTTTGTGTAAACTACACACTATGTACAACATCTGTACCAAATCTGGTGCTTGTATCACAAAGTGAAAGATTGTCGTGAAAAATGACACTTACCGACCCCACTCATAGGAAATACTGAAATTACAACAGGAAGTTGACGGTTTAAGAAAATATCTGGTTAATACAGAACAATATGTACAATCTTGTCTACTTAAGGGTGAGTCATACATTCGCACAGTCACGTGAATTTTACAGTGAACTTATGTCCATCCTTTCAGTTTCCATTTCAATCTAAATCTATCCTGCTTAAAATTAAAATATTAACATTGTGATACCTTATCTTTTATTCGATCTTGTCTTTTGTTTCTTTTTCGACTTTAAATTGATCACTCTTATTATTTATGTGAAAACAACTCGAGGAAAATAGAAAATATAAAACATCAACCAGAAAAAGATGTTTTTTTTTAATATGAATAAATAATTATCTAAATAAAAAAATCTACATCTTTTTTATTTAAAATACTTTTAGAAATGGGTTGAATGCCCCATAATTTCCAAATTAAGATCATATTCGTCGTCAGTCATCATAATGTTTTGATTGGGACTTGATCTCTAGAAATCGGAATTAATACAATTTGATTATTCTATTTTAGATTTTAATAGGAAATCAAGATTTGTGTTAGACGGCAATGAAGCAGTAGCTTTCCATGCAACATTATCGTGTTTGATAATGTTATGCTTAATATGGGTGGTGGATACATTGAAACCCCATTCGGAACACCCTCGACCTTTCATGAATGAATAATCTCGGAAGGATTCGTGGGGGTTCTTCACTGGATTTTGGTGATTTTACTACCTACGCGAGGCGAAGCACGTAACGGTTACACAAAATAGTTCTTGTAGATTATACACAGATCTTTGTCTAAACATATTTATTTGTTTTAAATTGAATCAAAAATTGTTCATCGGTACCATTGAAATGAGTAATTTCATGTTTACGGACTAAAAACGAAACTTCAGTCATCGCCTAAACGATCGTGTACTTGTTTACATAGTTTCAAAATGGCGCCTAAATATGTCCGAGGTTATTCGTAGCGAATGGCCGACGATGTTCCGAATGATTGAAACCCATGGTTTGTTTATTTCACCTGTTGATGGTGTCTATATATTCTCTGTGTCCATATATAATAATGGGTATCTCAACACAAGATTCAACTATGGTGTTTATAAAGAAGAAAGGTCAAGAGATGGCATCAGCAGTTGCGGATGGACGTGGTGCTCCTCATGACCATGGATCTACTACTACCGTTACAGGTGACAAGGTATGAGTGAGTGTTGAGAGACACGACGATACTGCTCTCTGGGGTGACGGTCTTGACAGTTTTATGGGTTGTCTTATCACTCAACTATGAAACAATAAAAAGCATTGAAATTACCAGACTCATTTTTATTGACACCCGATATATAAACAATTTTATTGACCAAAGGCTAGAAATATATATAACTTTATTGACAAATTTCAAGCAATAACTCTTTCATTTGACATGCAGAAGAGAAGTAAACAATTGTAATGTATTGACAAACATAAATAATGAACAAGTTTATTCACATACACCCTTAAATATACGACTTTATTGACATGGATCCAAGCAATGTACAATTTTAATAAAAAACGCAAGAGAAATAAGCAATTTATTGACTTATACCCAAAAATAAACAATTCTATAGGCATGTGCTTCTAGGAGACAATTTTATTGACATACACCCGAGAGAAACATAATTTGATACATACCTCACATTCATCACGCTCTATTGCATTTATTATAATTCATATTTTATAGACAATTTATTAATTCAGATATAACGTAAAATGTTGTTGTTTTTCAATAAGTATATTGCTTTGTCCACTCTAAATCATTTTAGATAAGCTGGAATTTCTATGTGTATATAAAATAGTCGTTCTTTAAAAATCAGTTTAATTTGCTTTAAATTTAACTATCTTTGTTTGCTCCTTTTCTTTATCTGTATAATCGTTTAATCCTTTGACTACGTTTGTTATTTGTTAACAGTTTTGTAGCCAATGATCTGTACAACGAAGTACAGAATATGTGATAGCGTAAAGGTGATGCATCGTAAACAGACTAAAAACACTGAAATAGAAATTCTCATATTTTGTCTCATTAATTGAACTTGTTAACACCATCGGCTAATATAGAATTATTCATGATTCATATTGAAAATTTGTGAGCTTAATGTAACACTATGCATATGTTCCTTGTGATTGAGGTCTTTTCTAGAAATAATTTTGTCACATCAAATTTAAAATTCCCTTTGGTCACCAGTCTCAGACTTATGCCTAAATATAAGACAATTTTACATATTCCACAAACCATAAAGATTGAATGTGCTTCTCTTTTGGTTCGCGGATTAGGATAGCTCTATCTTTATTTAGTACTATATATATTAAGTTTTTTTCATTATCCTTGAATTCACGTACATGTTGACTCAGCCTTTCGATACATGAAGGCAAATTTGTCGATACATGAAGGCAAACTTGAAGTTTAAGGAAAATGTTATTCAATAAAATAAAAGTGTGTGAACTTCCGCACTGCAATGCTCAGAGTGTTACATGTAAATAATTGACATAACTTCTTTGAAGTGTTATATGTTAAAACAACAACTACAACACTTGAGCAGACACTGATGAGGATAAAATATGCAAAAAAAAACGAGCAAAAATAACTATTGGCTTTCATATATATCATAATGCAAAACTAGATGGTATAATACTTGTAATAGATAAGGCATTATGAAGACACGGATTGTACTTGGATAATCAACAAATAAGTGCTTAGGTTACATACAAAGGTGTCAGCAAACATGTCAGGTACAGCAACAGTAAAACACACATATCACACAGCCAAAATGAAAAGAGGGGTAATCTTGTAGATTTTTAAACTTCTGTTGTTAAATTTACGCCAAAATCTGAACGAGAACAACAATCTCGGATATTTTGCCGCCTTGGAACGGACAGTGGCAAAAAATTGCCGCGGGTGGTAATACCAGGTTCTAGGGTGCATCTCTCATTTGCCCCACAAGGTTCAAGAACGAACAATTACAAATTGTCCTGGTGAAAAAATCTTCAACCCAACATTCAGTCGACAATGTTGCATGCAAAAACATACAAAATAGAAACAGAGCAGTGAATCATAATATATAATAATATTAGAAAATACTAATACATTTTTTGTATAATAAGAAAAAACGAATCGTTTTTGAATATACGATATGAAATTATCTACATAAAATAAACTTGTATTTTTAGAAACTCAATAAGGATAACTGTCCCTAAAATACAAAAAATGAAAAAATAAGTTATTTAACATATTTTATAAAACATGAACACTCAGCAATAGAAATAGAATCTACATGTATATATATTTAAAACATTTTCTCGAAACTTCTCTGTACATTGAGTAAGATTGTCATTTTCTAATGAAATTTTTTGAATGCTTATTTAAGACTTTGGTTTTTAAATGTTTCACTTATTCCCTTCAGCATCCCCTTATACCTCTGCCAAAGAATTGTAATCATCTGACGACATAATTACGCCTTTTGATATTTTTGAAGACGTACAAGTATCATAATCATTATTTATTGCAGTGTTTCCACTGTCGTTTTCAGTGTTCGCTAGTTCATCTTTAAGGGAACTATAATTATTTAGTTCAAGATTTGCTGTATTTTTACTTTTAGCAGATTTCACCGAAGACGTACACGTATCATAATCATTATCTATTGCAGTGTTTCCATGGTCGTTTTCAGTGTTCGCTTGTACATCTTTGAGGGAACTATAATTATCTAGTTCAGGATTTGCCGTATTTCTACCTTTAGCAGATTTCATTGTACAGCTATCATACTCATCATCTATATTGTCCATAGTATGATTATAAACATGTTTATCATGGCTTGTAGAGACTTTATTCTTGTCTTTAGGGAGTTCATGGAGATTAATGTGATCATATTCAGAATCTTTGTTTAATTTTGATTGTTTCTTCAACGTTGCAACAGGTGTGAAATTCTCATATGAAGATAGGGCTGGGGGATTTCGTATTGTCTTTCTTTGGGGTTTTGATGGTTTATTAATTTTGTCGGGGTTTCTTTTAAGTTCTTTGCTTGGTACTGCGTACACCGGTGTATGACTCTCATCATTGTGATGGCTTTCCAATAGCTGTACGTCAGAAGGGCTCTGTGATGATTCTCTAGTTGACTTAGTGTTATTTCTTCTTCTCTGACGCTGACATACAATGCACACGATAACTGCTATGGTAATACTTATGAGTACAGCACATGATGCACCTATGTATATTACATATGGTGGAGATTTCTCGGGAAAAGCTGAGTTGGTTCTTGGATCACTTTCTTGTTGATCAGTGGTTGTTTGGTGAGTATCCTTGTGTCCTGTAACAGTGGTTTCTGTATCAACAACAGTGGTGGCAGTTTCTTGACAAATGGTTTGCCTCTCTGTATCGCAGTCATCGGGTTCCATAACGAATGAGTCGTTATATTTTCTCAGTGATAAACATATATTTGACTGTGGTGTCAATTTAATAACATGAAATAATCCAGTCAAGATATTACCATTATATTGGAGTGCTTGTTGTGGAAGTATTCTCAGTTCACTCTCTAGATCTCGGCACTTCTGTGCAGCACTTAAAAAATCCGTAGGTTGTGGCATGATACATATGTCATGAGGTTCACATTTGTCTCTCACATGGATACGTAATTTGTCACCATTGCCACAGACATAACCATTAGAATCCTTGTATTCATAGCAGGAACCTGTTATATAAAGGGTATTTTTATTATAAGACCCTTTAATATAAACACACTGACCCGTATTTGTACTAGTATTTATATGAATATGATGTGCGGCTAAAGAGATATACAATATCATAACATTTTGATCATCTTTTACATTTTGACCTCTGTAGAACAAACTTGTGCGACTTTTATCACAATCGTGGTCGGTTGGTTTTTTATGCTCATGAACATAATTGTTGTATACTATTGACGACATACAATGACAAATTGAACCTATCACACCAATATAATGTCGATCAGTTTCGATTTCTTTGACACAAATTTGGACACATTTAAAAAAGCCATCATCTTCAATCACAGATACATTTACTTTGAAGCTAGAAAAGTCTTCTTGGACTTTATAACATCCAAAATATCCAATTAAAGGTGAATATTCCACATGCTCCTGCACCCACAATGTGTCTCCATTTTTAAGTTTCCCTATAAGATCGTCATATACCTTAATGTTATTAAGAATGTTGTCTCTTGTATAGAGTCCTGTCTGATTGCAATGTTTCTTTGCATCGGACCAATTCATTTGTTCACTATTCACTTTATTGTATGACAACAACACAATGAATGTTATGAAAACATACACAAACTTAAAATCACAAAAATGCATCTTCAATAATCAATTATTATGATTAGCATAATTTCAATTTAAGACTATCCGTAAATATTTACTAAATCCTCTTTTTAGAAAAATGAAACTAGCATTTTACAAACAATAGTTGAACTATTATTCATATGCATGTCTATATAAGTATGAAAAATATGTTATTAATTGGGAGCTCATCAGTCATACCAAGTGGCAATTGAATTAACGGATTAACAATATAAACATATTGCGATATCTCAAAGTGAGGGTCTACTACGGAGCCACTGAAGTGACATTTAAAATTTCTTTTTACAATTATTCTGTGAAATATAATATTACTTAGTTTTAACGAAATATCATTTCGTGTTTTGTTTTCTTATTTCGAAAAGTTTCGTTTTTTTGTAGGTGTGTGAAGTTGGCATGTCGATTGTACATTGTACGTGTAATTCAACTTGTAGTTCGCGAATTACTAGTTAGCTAGTAGTTGGGTATTCAATTTGTAGTTCACGAATTACGAGCTAGCTAGTAGTTAGGTATTCAACTAGTAGTTCGGCCCAGATACACCACCATAGGTATTTTTTGAACTACTAGCTAGCAGTTGGGTATTCAACTTGTAGCTTGGCCCAGGTACTCAGGCATAGGAATTGTTTGAACTACTAGCTAATAGTTGGTTATTCAACTTGTAGTTCGGCCCAGACATATCACTATACATAACATTTGAATTACTAGCTAGTAATTGGGTATTCAACTTGTAGTTCGGCCCGGACACACCAGCATAGGTATTTTTTGAACTACTGGCTAGTAGTTGGATATTCAACTCGTAGTTCGACCCGGAAACACGAAAAAAATGTATTATTTGAACTACAAGCTAGTAGTTGGGTATTCAACTTGTAGTTCGGCCCAGACATATCACTATACATAACATTTGAATTACTAGCTAGTAATTGGGTATTCAACTTGTAGTTCGGCCCAGATACACCAGCATAGGTATTTTTTGAACTTCTAGTTAGTAATTGGGTATTCAACTTGTAGTTCTGCCCAGACACATCACTATACATAACATTTGAATTACTAGCTAATAATTGGGTATTCAACTTGTAGTTCGGCCCGGACATACCAGCAGAGGTATTTTTTAAACTACTAGCTAGTAGTTGGGTATTCAACTTGTAGTTCGACCCGGACACACCAGCAAATGTATTATTGGAACTACTAGCTAGTAGTTGGGTATTCAACTTGTAGTTTCGCCTCATTCACCAGCATAGGTATTTTTTGAACTACTAGCTAGTAGTTGGGTAATCAACTTGTAGTTCGGCCCAGATACACTAGCATAGGTATTATTTGAACTACTATCTAGTAGTTGGGTATTCAACTTGTAGTTCGCCAACTACTAGCTAGTAGTTGGGTATTCATCTTGAAGTTCAGCCCAGATACATCACTATACATAATATTTGAATTACTAGCTAGTAGTTGGATATTTAAGTTGTAGTTCGGCCCAGATACACCAGCATAGGTATTATCTGAACTACTAGCTAGTAGTTGGGTATTCAACTTGTAGATCGGCCCAGGTACACTAGCATATGTATGATTTGAATTACTAGCTAGTAGTTGGGTATTCAATTTTTAGTTCGGCCCAAATACACTAGCATAGGTATTATTTGAACTACTATCTAGTAGTTGGGTATTCAACTTGTAGTTCGCCAACTACTAGCTAGTAGTTGGGTATTCATCTTGAAGTTCAGCCCAGATACATCACTATACATAATATTTGAATTACTAGCTAGTAGTTGGATATTTAAGTTGTAGTTCGGCCCAGATACACCAGCACAGGTATTATCTGAACTACTAGCTAGTAGTTGGGTATTCAACTTGTAGATCGGCCCAGGTACACTAGCATATGTATGATTTGAATTACTAGCTAGTAGTTGGGTATTCAATTTTTAGTTCGGCCCAAATACACTAGCATAGGTATTATTTGAACTACTAGCTAGTAGTTGGGTATTTAACTTGTAGTTCGCCAACTACTAGCTAGTAATTGGGTATTCAACTTGTAGCTCGGCCCAGATACATCACCATACATGATATTTGAATTACTATCTAGTAGTTGGATAATCATCTTGTAGTTCAAATGAAATAGACCATTATACGTTATATTTGAAATACTAGCTAGTAGTTGGGTATTCAACTTGTAGTTCACATAAAATACATTACCATACATGATATTTGAATAACTAGCTAGTAGTTGGGTATTCAACTTGTAGTTCGGCCCAGATACACTAGCAAAAGTATTACTCGAATTACTAGCTAGTAGTTGGGTATTCATCTTGTAGTTCAAATGAAATAGACCATCGTTCGTAATATTTGAATTACTAGCTTGTAGTTGGGTATTCATCGTGTAGTTCGGCCTAGATACAACATCAGCATTCGTTATATTGGAATTACTGGCTAGAAGTTGGGTATTCATCTTGAAGTTTAACATAGATAATCAGTATACGTTATATTTGAATTACTAGCTAGTAGTTGGGTATTCATCTTGTAGTTTAGCCCTGATATTTTAGCATACTTTATATATGAATTACTAGCTAGTAATGTGGTAATTCATCTGCTAGCAAAAAAAGCACCAAAAAATTGTTTTCTTCCTTTTTTAAAAAAAAATAGCAAAAATATACCGCAAAAAGCAAAAAAAGTTATTTTTTTCTTCTTTTTCTGCTTTTTAGCTGAAAAAAAAATTATGCAATTTTTTGATGTTTTTTTTTTACTTTTTTGTTAAAAGAAAAGTCAACAATTTTTTTTTGCTTTTAGATAAAAAAAGAGCAGATTTTTTTTCCCAATTTTTGAAAAAAGTTTATTTGCTTTTAGCTAAAACAATCCCCAAAACAGCAAAAAATGTTAAGAAAAAAATATTTTTTTCCAAAAAAATATGTTTAAGGGTTCTTTTTGGTTTCTGCTGTTTTTTTATTTTGTGAAAAAGAAAATTTAATTCCCCCCAAAAACGGCAAAAAAAAATTTAGCAAAAAAACAAACTTTTTTTTCTTCAACTATGCAAAAAAAGCAAAATAAAAAATTACAAAAAATGAGCGGAAAAATGCAAAAAAAATGTAAAAAATTTTTTTTTTGCTTTTTGCGGTTTTTTGGCTTTCTTGTAAAAAAAAGAGGAAAAAAATGTTTTTGAATAAACAAAAACATTTTTTTGCGTTTTTTTCTGCTGTTTTTTTATGCTAGTATATGAATTACCACAAGATGAATAACTAAATTACTACTACTTAAAAAAACATTTAATAAACAATGAGAATTATGTTAGCTATGTTTTGGTAGTGTTTTACATTCAATATACAGCTACTAGCTAGTCATTCAAATATAACGTATGCTTATGTATTTGTCCGAACTACAAGTTGAAGACCCAACTACTAGCTAGTCACTCAAATAATTCCTATGCTAGTGTACCTGGGCCGAACTACAAGTTTAATACCCAACTACTAGCTTGTAATCCAAAAAATTCCTATGCTAGTGTACCTGGGCCGAACTACAAGTTTAATAACTAACTACTAGCTAGTAATTCAAATAATTCCTATGCTAGTGTACCTGTGCCGAACTACAAGTTTAATACCCAACTACTAGCTAGTAATTCAAATAATACATATGCTGGTGTATCTGGGCAGAACTACAAGGTTAATACCCAACTACTAGCTAGTAGTTTAAAAAATACCTATGCTGGTGTATCTGGGCTGAACTATAAGTTAAATACCCAACTACTAGCTAGTAGTTCAAACAATACCTGTGTTAGTGTACCTGGGCCGAACTACAAGTTGAATACCCAACTTCTCGCTAGTAATTCAAATAATACCCATGCTAGTGTACCTGGGCCGAACTACAAGTTGAATACCCAACTACTAGTCAGTAATTCAAATAATACCTATGCTGGTGTATCTGGGCAGAACTACAAGGTCAATACCCAACTACTAGCTAGTAGTTCAAAAATACCTATGCTGGTGTATCTGGGCTGAACTATAAGTTGAATACTCAACTACTAGCTTATAATTCAAACATAACGTATGCTGATGTATTTTATGTGAACTACAAGTTGAATACCCAAGTACTTGCTAGTAGTTAAAAAATTCATTTGCTGGTGAATCCGGGCAGAACTACAAGTTGAAAACCAACTACTAGCTAGTATCAAATAATGCATTTGCTGGTGTGTCCCGGTCGAACTACGAGTTGAATACCCAACTACTAGCTAGTAATTCAAAACATACCTATGCTGGTATGTCCGGGCCGAACTACAAGTTGAATACCCAATTACTGGCTAGTAATTCAAATATAACGTATGTTGATGTATTTTATATGAACTACAAGTTGAATACCCAACTACTAGCTTTAGTTCAAATAATACATTTGCTGGTGTGTCCGGGCCGGACTACAAGTTGAATACCTAATTACTAGCTAGTAATGCAAATATTATGTTTTGTGAAGTGTCTGGGCCGAACTACAAGTTGAATACCCAACTACTAGCTAGTAGTTAAAATAATACATTTGCTGGTGTGTCCTGGTCGAAGTACAAGTTGAATACCCAACTACTAGCTAGTAGTTCAAAAAATACCTATGCTGGTGTGTCCGGGCCGAACTACAAGTTGAATACCCAATTACTAGCTAGTAATTCAAATGTTATGTATAGTGATGTGTCTGGGCCGAACTACAAGTTGAATACCCAACTACTAGCTAGTAGTTCATAAAATACGTATGGTGGTGTATCTAAGCCGATCTACAAGTTAAATACCCAACTACTAGCTAATAGTTCAAAAAATACCTATGCTGGTGAGTCTGGGCCGAACTACAAGTTGAATACCCAATTACTAGCTAGTAATTCAAATTTTATGTATCGTGATGTGTCTGGGCCGAACTACAAGTTGAATATCCAACCAACTACTAGCTAGTAATTCAAGTAATACCTACGCTTGTGTATAGTTAAAAAAATACCTATGCTAGTGCGCTCGGGCCGAACTACTAGTTAAATACCCAATTACTAGCTAGTAATTCAAATGTTATGTATAGTGATGTGTCTGGGCCGAACTACAAGTTGAAAACCTAACTACTAGCTAGTAGTTCAACAATTCCTAGGCTAGAGTACCTGGGCCGAACTACAAGTTGAATACCCAACTACTAGATAGTAGTTCAAAAAATACCAATGGTGGTGTATCTTGGCCGAACTACAAGTTGAATACCCAACTACTAGTTAGCTAGTAATTCGCGAACTACAAGTTGAATACCCAAGTACTAGCTAGCTAGTAATTCGCGAACTACAAGTTGAATTACAATGTACAATCTACAAGCCAACTTCACTCACCTGTTTTTTGTACATTTTACGTCTAAATTGCAAAATTTCGATAACAAACGTATACCAATAAAGAAAAAAATCGCAAATTATCAAATTGATAAATGAAATAATATTTCTTAAACATGAAATAACAATACGCTTGATCTAAAATATCGTTAAATAAGTCATTTTAGGGGCTCCATAGTCTACCAAACAGATTTATAACATAGATAATAAGATTTAATTGCGTCTAGAAAAAAAAACATTAAGAAAATGAAAGAACTTAATCTTCCTCATAATCTTTGGCAAATTTTCCAATCTTTTTATGGGAGACCCAGATCATTTAATTCACATGAAAGGAAGGAACACATGTATACCTTATTCAAGTAGAGCAATCGTGATCAAAGCCATGGTATGAAGACACATTTGTATAGTGCGTAAATATTGACCCCGACCTGACATTTCACATTTGCATCTAATAATTATCTACACATATCCCGACGAAAGTCAGTACCACGCCTATTCTACACTTCGACAGCGTTGGTAAAACTATAGAAATATGCTTGTGTGTTAAATTTTAACTCATAATCCTCGCGGTCACCGTGTAATCGAGCATTAGGCATTTATGACTTATGCCGATGCCTATGTGGATGTCGAATGTTGATCATTTGTTGGGGGTTTTCTCAAACGAGCTTACAGAAAAATGTATACTCAATGTAAGTTTCCCATGAGAACCACGAATTTCACGCGAGACCACTTTTTATTTCATGATTAATATCACGCTAGACGGAATATGATTTAAACAAGGAGTGTTCAATAAGTTCCTACTTTATACTCAACAAAACATCAGGATTACGTACAAATCTTGCAATAACCAAACTATAGGAATTTTTAAATAGTGCACGCATAAATGATTGTCCAAAATACTCATTTATTAAGCTCGAATTTGCATTTTTTTTCAGTAAGAGAAAGGTTGTTGTTAGTATATGCGCTATGTGTCATTCAAATATGAGTTTTTATTTTCTCAATTAGTTGTTGATGTAGAACACGTGACTTTATATCCTGTTCATGTCGTTAATGACTGTTAGATGCTCACGATTAGAATATCTACCACGTTATATAGTATTATTGTATCATTACTCCATGATCTTTGAGAACAGAACATAACTTTTTTTTACATTCACAAACTACATAAGTTCTAGTAGCAATATGTGAGAAGATAAAGAAATATAAATACATATACATGATCCTTGGGGGTACACTGTTTAGTGGCTAACAGCTAATGTATATGCACATGCTTAAGGTAAGATTTTGAGAGTACTTGGTTCATTTGTTAATTTTTGTATACATTTCACTAAATAAGAAATTTCCGCGGTTATTGATACCGTGGAAGAAAGGAAGATTTCAAATCAAGATGCCCCCGTTCGAATTCCAGCAAGAATTCAACCATCCAAAGGGAATTTGAATAAATTCAACGTATCCGCGGTTTGGGAAATGTGTCGGCTCATCGTGGAAAGCAAAAACGAGCTGGTATAAACAATTTCTAAAGAAATTGGTTGCTTTAACAGTCACTGTACGTATTGAAAATCAAATATAAAACTAGAGTCGTGTGTCGTTAGTTGGTATGCAAAACAAAAGTGGCATTTTCTCAGAACTGAATTTCTTTGCCGGACAAACATTTTACGCTTTGCACAACTAAGCGTGATGCTTTGTTTTTGTTGCGACAATATAATTTATTCAGCCTTCATTGCTAGTAAGATTATACATGTACATTATAACAAAAGAAATTAGGCAAACATAATTATATACAAGACGGTTTAGAGAAAATTATTAATGTGAATACACAATCAAGATAATGACGGCATATGTGAAAAAGATCAGTTTATGGAGAGCTTCGCATCGAAAAGTGTGTACGAGTATAGTAACAATCTATCAATGGATGAATGAGACGCTCTTGTTTTATCAGCCCTTCGATGCAAAAAATCACTTGTACGTTAAGTTAAACCACACACTTTTCATGCAAAAAGATAATGAATGATACATGTAATTTCTTGAATGACCCTCAAGTTTTAACTTAAAAATATGTTTGAGAAAATCCCTCACATTTTGTAAGCATCCGACATCCACATAGACATTAGCATAAGTCATAAATGCCTAATACTACATTCGTATTTAATGTAATGAATATTCTTGCATAAAGGTCTGGTCCGGTAAATATTTACGCACAATATATTCACTTTTAGCTGAGATGATAACTGTGTTATAGCTGTGAAGTTAATGAAAGTATAACATCCATTAAACACACACAAAAAACCTATCAAACTATGTCAAGTGTATATTGTCTGTATATTTTTGCATACATAACAATCAGTGAAATTGTACATTTTGCTAGAATGGTCGGACAGACTACGTACAGTTTCAAACCCTTTAGAAAACTTTGACCAGCCAGTTTGGAATTTTAGCTTGACGTGAAACAAAATGCTAGTGCGCCTGTTAATGTCAACTTGACAAAATTACCATCAATGTACATGAAATTAACTCAGCTTATTAAACAGTCTTCCTTAGGCTCTTAGGAAGAAAACTTACTGTCATGCGTTTTAATACGATATATATCCATAGGAAATAAGTACTCAGACATATTAAGTATGTAAAGACTTTTTCCGGATGATAATAATGGTTTAAGATGTGACTTACCATGAATAACAGCTTAGGAAAACAATACTGAATCACTATGAGTCAATTTAAATCGCATGTAGGAGCACAGTCATTTCCTGTGTCTAGTTGTAATCTGCATTGCTCTATGATTAGTCACTTGTTGTTACAGTAACCTCTCACTGATTGAAGCTTTAGTTTAAACTAATTTATTTCAGTTCGATCGTAAAACATCAGTTATTACAACTTAGATTAATCAATTACGAGTCCGCTTCCTGATCCGACCAGTACTGAGCCAGCAGGATATAGTTTCTTGCTCAAGGAAACAACGGGGTATGTTTTGGATGGGATTCGAACCAACGCAGGGCTGGCGATCCAATGATTACCTGTCTAATGTCGTTAACACTAGGCCACTTCCGCTCCATTAAGGGTCATAGGCTGGAGGCTTGATCCAAACTATGACAGTAGTACTACATATTGATGGACATTGCTAACGGAGGCTGAGAGGGAGTTTTGAATAGGCGAACACATCTAATGATTCTCGAGTGGACTGTGTCTCAATTGTGACTCTAATAGTTCAAGGGGTGGGGGTAAAATCCATGAATTGTGCTATGACAACAGTATACAATGACATACAACAACAGTGTCAATCTTAAAAGAATATCATTTAAGTTAGATCTATTTACATGTATATGTATCTAGCTTTGTATTAATTTCTTGCTTTTTAACATAACTGAATATTAGAATTGATGATATCTATAATTATATACATGAGTATGTTGAACATTGTGTTACAATAGTATTTCAGTGATTATTTCCTTTGTCTCAACTTCAACTTTACGTCGTGAGTTTAACAATTCTATATAAATTGCAATACATGATGCTTTATTTTGCAAAATAATTTTAAAGATACGTTTTTAGCCGCCCGGCTGGCTCAGTTGGTTACACACATGACAAGTATACTGATAGAGGGGTCACGGGTTCGATTCCCAGACGGGGTATACTTTCGTAGAGCTTTGTCATGAAATTAAATCTAAGGTAATCCTCCCTCCTACCAATCATTCTTAATTATGTTCGGCAGTAGTTCACATTTTGCGAAATCAATGACACTGTTGTGCTGAGGCGAAATAGTTCGACGATAAAGTGCATATTTGTTAAGTAATCTGAAGGGTTTTTTTTATTACTTTTTGTAACATTTCTTTCAATTTCTTGGCAGAATGCTTAAAACTTTATCTGTCATGTATATTTTCACGTATTTATTACCATTTACTAAGTGTGTGTCTGGCGATCTTTGACGCATTTTCTATGGCATAGAAATATTTATTCTACGATGCCACGCTCTTTGCAATTTGGGATCGACCATAAAGAACGTTCACCGCCTTGATGATACTTAATGCAACATATTTTAAAGATACGTCTTGCTTCAATTGTCAGCGTTATAACAGTATCATTATTTATTAATGTTATTATTGTGTTTTGTGCAGTTGTTTAGCTTGAATGAATACAATCTGATGAAAACCCGATCTAAAATTTTACTGCTCGCATATTAGCTAATTTAGATCTGGCCTTTTCCAAACGAAGGTCATGTTCAGGTGACCTTTTCTCATCATAATATTCATGACGAAATTGTTATGATACGTAACTTGTTTACATCGTCTACGTCACGCAATTTGAAATGAGCCACCCAATCGCAGACTGTGAATAATACCGCTGTTAAATTTGCATGCAAACATTGGTCTAAAAATAGAAATTACGAAATCAAAATGTGATTAATAGTGTTTTCGTCTAGATGAAAGCTACGCATTGATTGGTCGACACAAAGTTCATCTCGACGTGACCTTGCATTGACTAAGTAGAGATCCAGTACGACAACGCGTCGAGTAGAACAGGATCTCTGTTTACGGAGATTGGAATGAATATTCATATGAATAAAATATACGTGTCTTTAAAAATAACAATAATGTTTAAAGTACAATTTCATTTAAAATTCTATTTAGTAAGCAATGACAGTGTTAAAACATACGAAAAGAAAAAAGTTCAATGTCGATATGATGATGTTTTGAAGGCACAACTGTCAAAATGAGCCAAATTTTTGTGCAATTCAGCAGAAATAATGATCCGATTTTTGCTTTAAACGTTTACAAGTATTAAACATAAAACCCCATATATTTCGTGCTTCTAATTGCTGGTAACGATTGTTGTAATCCTAGATATGTGAAAATGAAAGCTTTATCTTTAGAGTAGGTTATATAAAAGTTCTTTATAGTTTCTGCCAAAGTCAAATGATCAGTTGGGAGTGTACTGATATCCAACTCCAGAATGATCCTTCTATCTCTAGGATCAGATGTGATAATGAGAGGGAGGTGATGGAAAATATACCGAATTCACCTTACGTGGGATATCCTTCTTCTCCTGGTGCATTAATTTTAATAGACTAAGAGGGTTAAATAACAGAGCTTGGTCAGGTCGGTAAAAGGTTAGGTCAACTAGTTAACATAATTATATTTGGTAACTTGTCAGATGACATTGCATGTTCCAGGTTTAGGTTGGTTCGTCTTGTCTAATGTGAGCTGTTTGAGAACCCTGTTCCCTGGATATTGCAGATCTAGTTGCACTTGAATATTGGAGTCAGGAATCAAAATATTACCTTATTAGTTGATTTGATTTGTTTTGTTGATTGGGTTTGGGCCCTTTGCCATTTGCCCTAGGGGTGCCTTATTCTTTTGAAGTTTGAGCATCTTGCTCAGGAGAACCAAATTTAAAAGGAAGTCGTTTGGCTCCTTGTTTGAGTGTATGTCATGGTCCGAGCCCAGATTGGTACTTGCCCTAATCACGACCTAATGACTAGATATCCTTCCTGTCACTTTTGTTTTCGGATCTGTCCTGATTTGTAGAGAACTTTGTACATGTAAGTTTTACTTATCACTCTGCATCAGACAAAATTTATTCTATAAAAGTTAGTTTTAGTGTTAGTTGTGATATTTCATTAATATAATACTAAATTTGTTCCTATCACACAGGTGTGTTGTTGCAGCCAATTGCAGATAAGTTTTATTTGCAATACAACAGGGTCAATAACATGAGTTTTGCATGGAATAAATACACTTCTACAGAAGTAAGTCATTACGAACCAAATTTGAATTTATCTTATTGAAATAAGTAAATTTATGGCTGTATTTTTCGCTATTCTGTGCCTTATTGTATTGGAAAAACGAAAATTGAAATTTCATTAAAAAACTTTATCTATCAGTATATATATTTTCATCAAGTAAATTTTTTTACAAGCTTGGGTAATAGTCTAACTATCATGTTTTAAAGAGTCAATAAAACGTTGTTTTTTTAGATTAATGTGACATTGCTATATTTTGAATATTATCAATACTTCTGAAGTCCTGAAATAAAAGTTCATTCCAGTTGTTGACAATTAAATTCTTTTTTGTTATTCTGACGATTCAAATTAAAAAAATGCTCTTATAGGCTGTACATGGACAACGTGTTTTACTTCAAACAAAATGAACCCTAATAGCACCAAATATGAAAGACCTTGCTTGTTTAACATTACCGAATATCAGAAAAGATGATATCTATGATATTCATGAGAATATTCAACAGTGTGTTAAGCCCCCAATTCACTCGCACTATAGGTGATTAAGGTGAACAGTTTTATATGGATAGGATTTTTTCTCTTTGAGAGGTAATAACTTTTTTATTTTTGGAGCAAATGTCATGAAACTTGGCCATGGGGTGAAATGTGAAATGTGAAAATCTGAATTTGTAATTAAACCCCAAAATTATTATTTTGGTTGTATTATGCAATATTACATAATGAGATATGTTATTTTTGTTAAAAACCTGAAAATCCTATTTTCACTTAGAAATGTCATCTAAATATAGCCTTGAGGTCATTTCCAGCAAAGGTTATAGTCTCACTTTCAGTTCAAGGTTAAAATGGAGGGTTTCTTTGAAAAATACTTCCTAAAGATTCAAGAAAACTCTCTTTTAAATAGACATGGCTGCCTGTTATTGCAGGGTTGCTGCAAGAAGGGGCCTATGGGTTATGGGGTCATCAAGGCCAAATTTCCTGGTGCAGGGTGGCGCACGGTGCATGTGCATAATTTTCATTTCCTGGTCCAACATAAAATTTTGCATGTGGATCCAGGTCTGGAGGTTTCGCACCTGTGCCACGCGCCACTCTGTGTAATGCGGAACATTTGAGCCTTGAGCTTCATAGCACCAACACTGAAAGAGTCAAATGCGTTAACCGGGGAATTTGCTCTAGTCATGGGGTGTATAGGGACTGTCTGTTAAGTTGCGGTAAGTATTCCCTTTGTCACAGACAGATGTATTCAAGTTCTTGTGCTACAGACCTCAGAACAAGCTCGGGTTAGCGCATACTTGTCTGTTAATGAATCTGATCACTTCATTTCCATTCTTCTTATTATATAGTGTTAAATTCAGCTGCTCCTATTTTTCTTCATGAAACAAGTATATTTGTCTTACCATGTACTTGCTTTACAAGCATTAACAGTGTATTTTAAGTGAAATTGCTCAAGTCACATATGCTTTACATGAAAAATTTCGTTATGGACTGTTACAGTTTATGAGAAATTGTGTAACTTCACTTGAAATACCCTTCATTGCATTGCATGGAAAACTAAAGCAAGCATTTTATTTCATATCATGTTTATTACTAAATATTCATAAATTAACAACATTGATAATGATACTTTTGAAACATAGTGTAGAAAAACATGTACATAATTGAAATACATAGAGCCACAGAATTTAAATTCAAAAAAATAAATAAAATGAAATGCACCATTTCATATTATCTGTTAGTCAGTGCATGTTAATTCAAGAACTCTTTTAACTGCTTGTAAATTAAGAATTTCTGGTCTGTACACTGTACAAAGTCATTTCATCAGATTTCCCAACACTCAACCTTCAATATTCAATGTTTGTGTCAAGGGAGGTAATTCACAACTTCTCTGCATAAGTGTGGTCACTGTTGCCTCCCTTGGACGATGACAAACATAGGTCTAATTGGCCTTTCCTATAAACCGACATGGTAGGATGTGCCTTCCTGTAATTCAGATGTCGCTGGAGTTGTCTACCCTTTGATAGCAGCTTGTGTTTAACTGTTCCAGGTTTTTTAGCATATTGTCTCTGGTAAGATTCTTCTCTTTGCATAATTATGATTAACGGAATTTGACGCTTTCTCCGATAACTGTATTCCCATACATTCCAATTTCTTCTCAGCGCTGTCTGCAATGCCAATATTCAGCCGATGAATAGTAGATCTGAGTCGTCCGTGTACATTCCTAGAGAAGTCATTATTTTTTCAGACAGTGCGACACTTATCGAGCGATTCACCGCTTCACATTTCTGCGTGCTAGTGCCCAGTTTTAATTCTTCCAAAGCACTTACACTGATTTTCATCTTCACAATGTCAAATATCAACTGTTTGTCACTCTCTTCCAGGCACAGATTTGTAATCTTATGAGTACCTAGAAAAACTGAGCGGTTCCACCAATTGTTTGTAATTCCAGCGGAACAAACGTAAGAATAACGCCTACACTTTGAACAGTCACCGGCATAACAGCTCACTGTGGCATCCAGAACATGTGGTAAGTGTTTCTTCATAGTTGTCATATCTCCAGCATGGTTTTTCATTATCTCCTTTAGTATGAAGCTACATCTAGCCATGTCTTTATTTTAGCAATGAACCCTAGATGAGTCGGGTCAGCCTGGCGCTCTTCCTTCCGCAAAGGATCGAACATTCGCATGGCCTCAGAAACACCCGCAGCTGATCTGGAATCACCATCTGTGGTCACATACCTAACAAATGCACTTTCAGCATTCAATGTCTCTCCAATCGATTTCCAAAGCGCATACTCTGAAAGTGGTGCGTGCCGGTAAGTATTTGCTGTACATGTCCACCCGGGCATAATACATCATATTCTTTACCACGGAGCCACGCGCCGGTCCAGCAAAGCTTATTCTGGACCGCGGCAGCTATTATGTATTGCTTCTCCGTCATCGTCTCACAGGCTATAGCGATAGACTGCGAAACATTCAGGCCTGCCTTCTTGCGATTCGTGATACAGCTTGAATTATACCGTCCATCCATAGCAATGTTTATGGTATTCTCCGGGTTGCCTCTTTTCTGGTTGATCTTCTTTCTAGCCTTGATTTTCTCCGACATATCCTTATCATTGAGTTCTTTTATGGCGCTGCCCACCATGTTGGCGGGCGTCCGTGTCGTTAACAATTGCGTTAAAGTTTTTAATGTACCATGTATTTCTGCCATTTAAAGTCAGATCTCTACGAAACTTTATACAATGATAACATACCATGTGATGAACAGAATTAGACAGTAACCGCAACTCTACCTTGCTTAATTATGGATTATTGCCCTTTGTTATCATGGGTGTCTGGTGTCGTTAACAATTGCGTTAAAGTTTTTAATTTAGCATATATTTCTGCCATTTATTGTCAGATTTTTATGAAACTTCATACAATGATAACATACCATGTGATGAACAGATTAAGACAGTAACCACAACTCTACCTGGCTTATAAATGGATTATTTCCCTTTGTTTTTTTGCGTTAAAGTATTCAAATTGTTGGATATCTCTGCCATTTATGGTTAGATGTTTATGAAATTTCATACAATGATTATATACCATCTGTTGCAAAGAATTAGACAGTAACCACAACTCTACCTGGCTTAATTATGGATTATTGCCCTTTGTTATTATGGGTGTCTGGTGTCGTTAACAATTGCGTTAAAGTTTTTAATTTAGCATATATTTCTGCCATTTATTGTCAGATTTTTATGAAACTTCATACAATGATAACATACCATGTGATGAACAGATAAAGACAGTAACCACAACTCTACCTGGCTTAAAAATGGATTATTTCCCTTTGTTTTTTTGCGTTAAAGTTTTCAAATTGTTGGATATCTCTGCCATTTATAGTTAGGTGTTTATGAAATTTCATACACTGATTATATAACATCTGTTGCAAAGAATTAGACAGTAACCACAACTCTACCTGGCTTAATTATGGATTATTTCCCTTTGTAATTTTTGCATTCAATTTCAAATTGTTTGATATCTCTGCCATTTCTGGATAGATGTTTACAAAATTTCATACAATGATTACATACCATCTGTTGAAAAGAATCAGACAGTAACGGCAACTCTACCTGACTTAATAATGGATTATTTCCCTTTGTTTTTTTTTGCGTTAAATTTTTCAAATTTTTGGATATCTCGACCATTTGGGGTTAGATCTAAATGAAATTTCTTACAGTGATTACATACCATCTGTTGAAAAGAATTAGACGGTAACCACAACTTTACCTGGCTTAATTATTGATTAATTCCCTTTGAAATAATCTGTGTTAAAGTTTATAGATTGTTGGATATCTCTGCCAATTAGAGTAAGATCATTATGAAATTTATTGTAACGATTACAAACCATCTGTTGAAAAGAATTAGACAGTAACCGCAACTCTATCTGGCTTAATTATGGATTGTTTCCCTTTGAAATTAGTATACTGGCATTTTCTAGTCATATTTCCCGTTATATTGTTTTGACAATTTCGCCAACACTTTTATCCGCTATTTTGTTTCTACAATTTTAACGGCGCTTTTTTAAATCGTTTCATCTTAAAACTGTATTGGTGGCTTTTTTGTCACGTGTTTTCATATAGTGTCATATGAAAGACACTTACAAGATTTACACAGCAAAAAAAAACACATTCGCAAAACATTAACAGGTAAGATTGTTTTTCTTTCAATGTCATCTATGTATTTAGTGAAATGGTTGGCTTCATCATTTATGCATGTTGTTGTTTTTCATGGATGCATGTTGTTTTTCAAGGACGTATAACCTACTTACTATTACTTTTATGACCTTTTTCTATGATTAAGACTTCTGAATGTTGTTTTGTAGCTAGTTAGTAAAATAGCATAACACTTCTAAACGTGGTTTTGTTGTTAATTAGTAAAATGGCATACAAATAGTGAGATAAGATCCCCTTCATCAGTAGACTTGTGCTCTACAGATAAAGCTAGCTGGTGCAGCAAACGGTGTTAATGATTACCACTTGAGATATTTATCTTTTACTCATTTATGTATTAATTATCTTAAAAAATAACACAACATCATGGTGCCTTTATGCTGATACAATAAGCTTCCATGTTTTGAAACTGATGCACAATGGCTTCTGAACAAAATTAACATTTTTTTTTGCTTCAAATGATAGACATCCTTCTGAAAACATTTGCCTAACTAATTGCTTTCCATTATATGGATGTGGCTCAGTTTTTTGCAACAGTATAATGAAGCGACACCTCCCCGTGGTGGCACCGTTAACAGGCATGTTGGTGTGGAGCTTTGTTTTGTCATCGTGTTGTCAAAATCATTTTTCCCTTTTCCTTTTTCTTTTCACAGCAAAAGCACTTTCACTTTAGAGACCTAAGATATTGGCTTCCTATATTTAACCTCCATATTTAATCTTTCTCTAATGCCATATGCTCTTGCTTTGCTTTCTAACATTAGATATTGTAACAACATATTACTTTTGCAATGGTTTTGGGATTTGTTTAACTGCAAATAACTGTTCACATCCAACATCTCTGGCAAAGGTCGCTTCAACTGGTAACTGATGTGCAGTTGGTTATTTTCCCTTTTTGTGTGTATCTTATAGTTAACTGAATTCAGAAGATAACAATGGCAGATAAAAAAGAGGAAAAGAAGTCATTTGAATCTCCGACTATGACCTCTGTCAAATTGTATGATAATCCATTCCAATATATGATTACACCAAAGAAAACGTTGGACAAGAACACAGAATTATCTACCAAAATGTCATCTCCACAACAGAGCCCCACAGAGAAGACTGATCTGGAGTCTATCAAACAAAATTTAGAAACATTTTGTGATCAATTGGAAACACACATGAGGGCAACAATGTTCTCAATAATGACTGATGAAAAGAAAGAGGCTAAAGCCACACTAGAAAGAATGAGACAAGTGGTCAAGGAATTCCAAGGTCACAACAGAGTGATTATTTCAGACGCTTCACTTAAGTTTAAGGCTCTGAAACAGAAAGTCAGTTTCTTACAGAAGCACAATTCACAGCTTAGTAAAGACAACACCCAGTTAAGTGCAAAAGTTGTACAGCTGGAACAAGCTGCACATAATGATTCTCTGAATAAGAGAGCTTTAGATGAACTGTTTGGTGACCAAGACTTCAGCACTAATGATGAAGATAATGGAAATTCTACTAAAAAGCTGAAAGTTGACAACTAATAATTATGACTCTGATTTCAAAATTGTGTTGAATTTCTAGTCTTCATCACATGCATAATTAATGACACTAACTCATGTCTTGTTCAATTAATCTTACTAGAAAGCTCTTTCTCTTGTTGTGTAGAACTGTTATATGTTATATGTCACTATTGTATCACATTTAGTAATTCAGATGTTTTTTGTTTATTCTTTGATCTATACCTATGCATGTAGTCATTTAGAGTTTTTAGACACATAACCATAACATATATTAATAAATCACTTTCTTTTGTTTTAATTACCAGTTATAGAGCTTTCTACTTCATGTTTAGTTATTTCTTCCTAACGTAATTACTTAGAATGTAGTTGCAATTAGCAAATTTTGATATATGAACACTTGTTTTCATTTGAGTGAAAGTCATCATTTGTATCTAATTCATTTTGTGGATTTTCTATTAATTTTGTTTGAAATTCTTAATTCTTTTGTAGCAATGGTGGCTCACTCAAGTTCATTTAAATTGTTATCTTCACACAATTTGTTCAATTTGTCTACATATATACATCATATGTACCAAGCAGCTTTTTTAAATCTAATTGTTTTACATTCCTGATAAACAAATCCATTTAAAATATTTAGAGTATTTCTCTTATATAAGAAACAGCAATCTTACTTTATGTATGCTCAGTTATTTAAAAAGGCTGCTTCATGGGAAAGACTACTGTTCACATGTCTTTCCCATTTCTTTTACATTGTTTACTAACTTTTAATAAAAAAATTCAGGCAGATGAACTATTGATACAGCTGTTGAATAAAGTGTATGACTGTCTAATAAGAATTGAAAACTTGAAAATTATTAAGCTTAACTTCTCAGTGTTACTTGATTCAGCTGTGTGAGGTAAGAATTGTATGTTATTTTATTTGTAGAGGGGTTAAGTGTAATGTCATAGCAACACATTGTTAGTCATATAAAAATGATCAGGCTACCTACTTACCATTCCTGGTAAAGCTAAGTCTCTGGATTTAGCTGTTAACCACTTACTAAGCGCATACTTCCATCAGTGAATGTCAACTACTCTACATGATTTAGTATCACTGGTAGGAGGAAGAATAGTCGTAGAAATTATTTCATAAACAAGCTCACATAATTATGCCCCACCCAGGAAACTAACCAACAACCTCTCATTCAGTAAACTTGTGCGCTACCAACTGAGCTAGCCAGACAGGCTGAAATGATTTTATGATTTACAAATACACATTACTCATTTATTTATGCTCAATTTGTTAGTTAACATTTGCTGTTGACTTTTTTACAGTTCTTTTATTTAAGAAATTTACTTTCACAAATGTTTTTTTCAGATTGTCCAAAGAACTTCTACACGTCTATAATTTTTGAATATGGCAACTGTTTGGTCATGTTCAGTCTGCAAGAAAGGGTACAGCTCAGAAAAACGACTTGTCAATCACAAGTGTCCTGTTTGTAAGGATTGCGGAAGAATATTTAGTTCATTTCAAAGATTCCAGGAACACAAGTGTAATAAAAAAGCTGTGTGTGATACATGTAGACAAACATTTGTGACTATTGATAAACTAAATGATCATCAACTTTCTGGTTGCAGCTTCAAAAATAATGCGAGTTATAATAACAGTAGCATACTTTGTAAAGACAGAAATACAAATAGTGCTCCAATTAAAAAGTCGAGTGATTTAACAGAAGTGTATACTACTAAAGTTGATGTTACTAACTTCTATTTCAAAGCTGTGAATAGAGATTGACAGAATAGACATTGTACAGTTTTAGGATTATCAATTGACACTCAAAATTTTTCTATGGAGCAAGAAGTTCCTATTGGAATTCCTGATAATTTAAAAACGATAATTGGTGATGGTAATTGTCTATTCAGGGCACTTTCGTTTGTGCTTACTGGATCACAAAACTTTCACAGTGTTGTGCGAGAAAAAGTTATTAAACATATGTTAATGAATGGACAATATTTCAGAAGTATTCTTCCTAATGATCTTGATATTCAACAATATATAATTGTTAGTAAAATGGACCAGGACAAAGTTTGGGGGACTGAAGTAGAACTTTTTGCTGCATCCCATTTATTAATGACCAATATTTTTGTATACACTAGAAATCCAACTGGGTGGCAATGGCTGAAATTCTCTGGTAATTTTGTCCAGCCATCTTTGATAATGAACAATAAATGCATTTATCTTCAACACACTCGAGGTGTTCATTAAGATGTTGTTTTAGGGGTTAAACAGAATGTTGGATTGACTTCAGCAACAGTAATGAGTTTAAAAACTGATTTAAATGACCAAAAATTAATGACTGCTGTCAAAGGCATTCTACAAACTAAACGAAATATAGATGAAGAGAGGAAAGGTCCTTCAGAAGAAAGAAAATTGTATTGTAAAGAATATATGCGAAGCAAAAGAAAAGATAAAAATTTCAGAGAAAAAGAAAGGTTGTCAAAAGCCATGACAAGAACAGAAAGTAACTATAAGAAAGAAGAGATTACTAGAAGGCAACATTTACGAGAAGCATCTATGGCAGAGAAAAAAATAAAAGAGAATACCTCAAGGAAGATTAAGAGAGCTAATGAAAAGTACAGAGAAAATGAAAACTTAACAAGACAAAGATCCAGGACTGAAAAGAGAACTAATGAAAAGTACAGAGAAAATGAAAGCTTAACAAGACAAAGATCCAGGACTGAAAAGAGAGCCAATGAAAAGTACAAAGAAAATGAAAACTTAACTAGACAAAGATCCAGGACTGAAAAGAGAGCCAATGAAAAGTACAAAGAAAATGAAAACTTGACTAGACAAAGATCCAGGACTGAAAAGAGAGCCAATGAAAAGTACAAAGAAAATGAAATCTTGACTAGACAAAGATCTAGGACTGAAAAGAGAGCCAATGAAAAGTACAGAGAAAATGAAAACTTAACTAGGAAAAGATCAAGGACTGAAAAGAGAGCCAGTGAAAAGTACAGAGAAAATGAAAACTTAACTAGGAAAAGATCTAGGACTGAAAAGAGAGCCAATGAAAAGTACAGAGAAAATGAAAACTTAACTAGGAAAAGATCTAGGCCTGAAAAGAGAGCCAATGAAAAGTACAGAGAAAATGAAAACTTAACTAAGAATAGATCTAGAACTGAAAAGAGAGCCAATGAAAAGTACAAAGAAAATGAAAACTTAACCAGAAACTATTTGCGAAAAATTAAAAGATCTCATGGGAAGTATAAACTTCAAGAAAATATTTCAAGAAACTGGTGGAGGTCATTAAAAAGAAGTGATCCATTCTACAGAATTGAGGAACACAAAGTAAAAAATGACAAAAGGATTGAAAAAAGAAGAGACAAAGACTATAGAGACGAAGAAAACTTATTTAGAAACAAAACTAGACAAGTGAAGAGAAGTTTACTTTCCTATAAATTACACGAGAGAAACTATCAAAAGTCTTACGGGAAATTGAAAAGACTTAGTCCAAAATATACAATGAAAGAAAGGTATTGGGACAGGGAAAGAGTGAAGAGAATTAAAAAAACACAAACACTAAGTTCTAAGGTGGATGGATTTAAGAGCCTTTTGAATAGAGGAGATGACTTTACCTGTATTTCTTGTCTTCAAACTTTCTTTCAACATTCTGTTTACTGGGTCTCCAGAGAGAATTATGCAAAGAAGGATGTATCTAAAGACATTTTAAACAAGTGCTTATCCAGTTCTACTGGCTATGATGAGTCTGAGTGGATTTGTAAAACATGTCACAAATATATTGTTAACAATAAAGTACCTCCGATGTCTAAGGCTAATGGATTTTTTCCTTTTGAATTACCAGATTCATTGAAATCTTATAAAGTTACTGATACTGAAGAAAGATGCACTGCTCTAAGAATTCCATTTATGCAATTAAAACAGTTAGGAGTTGGAAAACAGATTGGAATTCGTGGTAATACTGTAAATGTACCAATGAACCCTTCTGAAGTAGTGAATATATTGCCTAGGAGATTTGAACAAACTGAAACTATTCATCTAAAATTTAAAAGAATGTTGAAGCATAAAGGGTGTTTCATTCATGAAACGGTTCGTCCCAAAGTCATTTATGATATCACTAAATATTTCATCAACAACAGTCCTTTGTATAAAGAAGAAGGTGTGACATTAGATACTGAGTGGTCTTATGAGAATGAACAAGAAGATTTCATGTCAGAAGAAGACAAAGCAAACACAGAAAAATGGGAAAACCAGAGCAATAATAATCAAGTTTCAGACAAAGAAGGATATAATATTAACCCAGAGATCATTAAAAACCAAGACATTAACAACCAAGATATCAGAAACCAACAAGATATTGGTAAAAACCTTGAAATCAATAACAACAAAGATATCAATTACAACAAAGGCATCAGTAACAATTTAAACACCAGTAACAAACATGGAACCACCAGCAATGAGTATGACATGAAAGATAAATCAGATGATTGGGAAGAAATTGATGAAGAAGAAAGCAAAGGCAGTGGAAACATGGACACACTGTTGAATAATATTGACTTTACTGATGATGGGAAACATGCTCTGCATATAGTTCCTGGAGAGAAAAACCATCCAGTCAGTATTTTTTTAGACACATATGCTGAGGAAAAGTCCTTTCCAGTGCTCTTTGCTGGACAAAAAAGACAAGAAAACAGCCAACGTGTTATACCAGTAAAGTACAGTACAATATGTAAAGCAGAATTACGCAACTCTGACAGAAGATTTGCAATGTCCGTTCCAAATATTTTTTTCAAATTAAAAAAACTGCAATGCTTGCAAGTCAGAGACATTGTAATGACAGCATTGAGAAAAACCAAAGGGGGAAATTATACAGCTGGTGAGTTAAAGAAACAAGATGGATTTCAAAACCTCTTGAATCATGATGAAGGATTTACAATTCTGAAAACATTACGCTCATCGCCTCCATACTTTCAAGCAAAACAAAAAAACTTGTTTGCTATTATAAGGCAGTTAGGTATGCCAACGTTCTTTGCTACATTTTCTGCTGCAGAAACCAGGTGGCTAGACTTGCTTGTCATTCTCAGTAAGAAACAAGGTAAAATAATTACCACTGCTGAAGCAGCGGAATTAAGTTGGATTTAGAAAGCTGATCTTATTAACAAAGATCCAGTCACTTGTGCTAGGCACTTTCAATATCGCTCTCATCTTTTCCTCACAAATATCCTGCTGTCAACAGTTTCACATATAGGCCAGGTTATAGACTACTTTATTAGAGTGGAGTTCCAACATCGTGGCTCTCCTCATTTACACTGTATGTTTTGGACCAAAGATGCTCCAGTCTATGGATCAAACTCTGAAGAAGATATTATTAAGTTTATAGACAACAACATCTCATGTTCTTCTAATGTTCAGGAAGAAGACAAGGAATTTATTCAACTTCAGGTAAACAAACACACTAACACCTGCAAAAAGATGGGGAAAAAAATTTGCCGTTTTGGTTTTCCTATTCCTCCAATGAAACAAACTGTCATTTTAGAACCCCTTGAGGCTGACACTTCCAAACACCTGATGGCACTCCACAAGAAAAACTTCCAAAAAGTCAGATCTGTTCTTGATTCTATTAGTAAAGATGAAGATATATCATTTACCCAGTTCCTACAAAAGTGTAATCTCTTCTATGAAAGTTACATCGAAGCAGTTCGATCTGATCTCAAAAGAAAGCAATTTTTTCTCAAAAGGGAAGTGAAAGATGTGAGAGTTAATGCATACAATATAGGCATTTTACGCATTTGGCAAGCCAACACAGATTTGCAGTTTGTTATAGATCCCTGGGCTGTATGTGTATATATTTCCAGCTACATGATGAAATCTCAAAGAGGTATGAGTAATTTGCTTCGGCAAGCATGTGATGAAGCCCGTGCAGGAAATCACTCTATTCGTAAAAGAATGCGTACAATATCGAATAAGTTTCTGAACCATTGTGAGATTTCAGCCCAAGAAGCTGTGTACCTGTTGCTCCAAATGCCTCTGGTACAAAGTTCCCGAGATGTTATTTTTATCAACACATCACCACCAGACAAAAGAGTTTTCATTCTGAAATCAAAAGACCAGTTACAGTGTTTACCGGACGATTGCACGGAAGTAACATGCTCAGGATTACCTGAAAAATATGCAAACCGTCCAAAAATTTTAGAAAATATCACCCTGGCAGATTTCGCTGCAAACTTTGTAGAACACTTGAAAAAAAACCAACTGTTAAAGAAGATGACCTTGACATAGACCAAACTGACCTCACAGTGGAGAGTATTGAAACAGGATTGAAAATACCATTGGAAAATGGAGGTTATCTAACTAAAAGATCTATACCTAAAGTAATCAGATATGTTCGATTCAGTGTGGAAAAGGACCCAGAAGATTTCTACAGAGAACAGTTAATGCTTTATACTACATGGAGAGATGAAGATAGTTTAAAAGGTCAAAGTGATTTATATGAGGAAGAATATCGAAAGAAAGAAAATGAGATCAATTGTTCAAGAATGAAGTTTGCCCAATATGAAGAAGAATTAAACAAGGCAGCATGTGACATAAATGAAGAAATACTTATGGAATCAGTGGATGAAATTGCTCCATCATCACGACAGATAGAGGAAGACGCGTGCAACGAATGGACTGAAGCTGTAGAACACAATATTATATCGCCCACAAGACTCCACCAAAGGAGTTACGACATTGGTGTTGATATAGGTCTCAGTTCAAGTAACTATGAAGAAGACATAATAAATAATAGACTTTCAAATGATGAGTACATGAGTCTTGTTTAAAACCTTAATCTTGAGCAGCAGTCTTTTTTTACCATATTCTTCACACTGTAAAAACAAACACTGAACCATTTCATGTATTTTTGAGTGGCGGAGCTGGAGTTGGGAAAAGTCACGTGTTAAAATGTTTGTATCAAGCATTGTGCAGATATTATAATACTTTAAGTGGTGAAAATCCAGATGATTTAAAAGTTGTTGTCGGAGCCCCTACAGCTAAAGCTGCATTCGGTGTTGGAGGTTCTACCCTACATTCACTATTTGCTTTGCCAGCTAACCAATCCTTGGCAGAATATCGCAAACTGGATCACAGCACATTGAATACTCTCAGATGCAGGTATGCCAAATTGAAAGTTTTGATCATAGACAAAGTTTCTATGGTTGGAGTTAACATGTTCAATTTTATTAACTGTAGGCTGCAAGAAATATTTGGTTCATCAACTGTCTTTGGCGGGGTTAGTATCTTGCTCATTGGAGATATGTTTCAACTCCGTCCAGTTCAAGACAGCTGGATTTTTAAAGTTTCTGACCAAGGATATGGACCCATTGCTAGCAATATTTGGATAAATATTATAAGTTTATTTGAACTAAAAACAATAATGAGACAGAAAGATGATACTCCATATGCTGAACTGCTAAATAGAGTAAGAGAAGGGAAGCATACTCTAGCTGATGTTCATAAATTAGAGTCTCGGATCTCATTAGGTGGAAGTAAACAATGCTTATCAAATGTACTTCACTTATTCTCTACAAATGACAAAGTAAATGAACACAATGATAATTATTTAGAAAACCTTAAAACAGAACATTGTACCTCTGTAGCAGTTGATTACACAATTGGTAATGTGTCCGCAAATACTAGAAAAACTGTTTTGAATATTGCCAAGGACCTACCGCCACAAAAGACTCAGAATCTGTTAAATATTCTCCAGATCAAATTATCTGCTCATTATATTGTTGTGATTAATATTGAAACAAGTGATGGCTTAACTAATGGTGCCTCAGGAGTCTTAAAACACTTTGAATGTGTATATAGCAGACCAACTATTCTCTGGGTTAGTTTCACTGATCCATCCATTGGGAAAATGACACGAAAAAAATATATGAATCTATACAAGGACAACATAGATAAATCATGGACACCTATATTTCCTGTTGATAAACAATTTCAAGTTGGAAAGTACAAAAATATACGTGTTATTCGACGCCAATTTCCATTGAAGCCTGCTGCAGCAATGACCATCCACAAAGCTCAAGGAATGTCATTACCAGAAGTAGCTATATCTTTCTCAGGCAGGGTTCAAAGTCATATGGTATATGTAGCACTAAGTCGTGTAACCTCCCTGTCTGGACTCCACTTACTTGATATTGACTGCAAAAAGATTACAGTTGATAGCCTTGTTGTTCAAGAAATGCAGAGATTGCGACAAAATAAACAAATTTCACCGTTACCTACCTTTCCATGTAATTCAAAAGACATTATTGTCATTTGCTTAAATTGCCGTTCACTACATAAGCACATAAACAGTATTAGGGCTTATGACCATTTACTTAGAGCTGATGTTCTTATTTTACAAGAATCATGGGCATTACAGTCAGATCCCATTGATCATTACCTCCTGGAAAACTTTGAAAAACCCATGATGTACTTTACTGACCAAGGTACTAAGATGAGACCTCATGATGGGATGGTCATCTACCTCAAACCCAACTTGAAAGTTCAGTCACAAACTCAAGCTTATGATGAACATGGTCATGTTGTATCTATGAATATTATGTCTCCCTCAAACTCATTTGAGATTTTGGCAGTGTATCGCAAACCGAAAGGTAAATTGACCAGCCTCATTCAGATGTTAAAAACTAGACTACCTGTGTCAAACAATACTGTGATAACCATTGGTGATTTCAACATTGACTCTCTTAAACCCAGTTCAGATTTGTGTGTATTACAAGACTTTATGGCATCCAGTAAACTCAGATCTATTCCTATGTGTGAAACAACAGACTACCATTCAAGTTTAGATCATATTTATACCTCCATTTCAACATGTTCAACTGGTGTATTAGAAACATTTTGGAGTGATCATAAAGCCATCTGGATTGCTTTTTAAGCTTCAGGTATATTTATAACAAATTCATTCTTGTGTATATGTCATCATTGCACAATTTCTATGTATACTATTTGGTTCATTCAGCTACTAACCAGTAAAGGTTTTACATTTCAGTAAATAAAAAAGTTCTTGTTACAAACTCATACTTTTTTACTTTTTTGCCTTTGCCAGGTTTTCAAACCTTACTTCTAGACAAGAACATTGCCAGTATCAATCCACGCTGTATTTTTACTCATTACTTAAATTAAACTCCTAGACAAGAAAATTGCCAGTATCAATCCACACTAATTTTTTCATTACTTAAATTAAACTCCATTACACTATGCTCAAGGTTTTGCCATACAAGATTTGATTTTACAACAATTCATAACATACGTTTTGTATTATTTTGCATTGATAGTTTTTCATGTCTTATGCCATCATAGTCAAATACCAACAAAATACTCAGGATAAGATACAATAGGAAAGTAATCTATATTTACTGAAACTCTCTCCTTCAACATTCATTATTGCCCTTTGAATACCTTCTGATAAGCAATTTATCAAATGACTTTCTTTTGTAACAATGTAAAGTTGTTCTCAATGTTCCCCCTCTGTGGAAAAATCCGGCTTTAATGTGGCTCCCACATTATCTCTCTTGTTCTGCTTATTGTACTGTATGTTGCAAAAGAACATCTTGTTCAAATACTGGATTTGTGTAGCTAGTTGGCCATGCTGACAGTAAAAACACAAAGAAGCAATACAAATTCATAAAATTTTTGGCCCCAGTGTATGTTTCCTTGTAGCTTTTTATATGTTTGTGTTTTTTATATTGTATCATTTATATATTCCTATTCCTATGTACTAATGTAGATGAATATAGATGTGATACTAACAATCATGTTGATAACATGTCCTTATTTACTAATATATAATAATATTGATCAAACATGTATAATCGCACTGTTATTGATTACCAACAATTATCAAGCATTGTATTTACTTAGTGTTTCCTAAGAACTAGCACAAGTTCCATGATTATTTTGTAAAATTGTAATATAATAGCACTGAACCTATAACTAGTACTTGCTCTGTATAAAGAACACTGTTTTGGTTTGTTGCTGTTTTATTGCTTGTTAATCAATAAAAAAGAAACGTTTCGGGCTCTAAGACACCATGATGTCTATGCCTGAGCAAAGAAAATGTCAACTTCGCAGCTTCTGTGCCTGTCTTCTATGGTAATTATATATAGTTCCAGGTTGAAAAGGTAAACACTTCCCTAAAAAAAGTCCTAGTTTTTGCATTATGTTCCTAGTTTTCCTAGTTTTCTCCTAGTTTTTTGAGTTGGTATTCCGAGTTTTATTCCTAGTTTTTTACTTTGCACTGCTGGGAAGCCTGAAAACGCGAAAATACAACAAAATAGTATTTTTTGTCTTATCTCTGTCCCGCTATGGGGCGCCATGCAAAAATATCATCAAAATACTATGTTGTCTTACTTTCATGTTTTCGTGTGGCTCCAGCGGGACAACAATGCCACATGGACATGACATAATTCAGCCACCATAGATTTATCTACTTATTGTGTTAGTTTAATTTTATGTGCATACACACTTTCTAGCTTGACTGTACCAGATGTTCAATTCCTTTGTTATAACTATTGTATTTAATTTGCAAAAATGTTGTAAGACATTTGTAGCATTTAGGTTTGATGTATATTATATTGAAATATTATTTTTGTTTGATTGAAGGGTTTTACAGCAGGACTTTATGCTTTCTATCGGGACAGATATGGTCGACCATTAAGAGAGAGGGATATACTTACAGGAAAACCACTTGTGTTTGACAGTAGAGTGTAAGTAAATGTGCTTGATATTTCAAAATTTCTTAGTGGAATTAATTTGGTTCTTAACATCTGGTGTATGTTTAACAGTCGTTAACTAAGGTTTTGTAGGGTTGTCAATGTAATGATGATATGTAATGATTAGGGCTCTATATGGGTATACGATATACATGTATATCAATAACCGGTATTGTAGGTTCGATAGATATATCGGTTCGAACGTTTCATCGCAAAATCTCTGAGCAGTGTTAATTTGGTTTGACTTTTGGTTTTTCAAATAACATCTGCTGTATGTTTAACAGTTGTTTAACTGAGGTTTTGTAGGCTTGTCATTGTAATGATGACATGTAATGATACATAACTTCATATTTATTAGGGCTGTCACGATATACTGGTATACCGGGATATTGCATTACCCAGCTGCAGCAATACGTATCATGGTACGATTTTAACGTACCGGTATTTGGCGATATTTTTATTTCATTGGAAAATTATTTCCTTCGCGAAATTAAAGTAGCGAAACTTCAGTTTTTCCATAGTTCATTCCATCTAACCGTAAGTTGCAAGAATTTAACCTATTGGGGCGCGTCACAATCATAAATGACCGTAAATACTTAAAGTTGTTAGATTCTATCAGTAGCTGTATGCAAGATTTGCAAAGTTTTTGTTAAATACAGCGGAGGCACAACAAATTTAAAAGCCTGAAATATATCGCGGTACGTATCTCGATACGATGCCAGTGTATTGCAATATACATGTATCGCGATACGCTTCCTGCGTATTGTGATAGCCCTAATATCTATAATACAGTACAACATGTCTTAAACAACAACCACTGGGAGAGACTAAAACGTGTTGCTGTATAAAGCTCTGCAAAGCTTTAATTCAATTAAAAGTATGTCTAAGGGAAATATCAAAAGATGTTGTTATACAAAGGATTTGTTCTGTAGAGGGCTGCTCTGCAGAGGTTATATTGTACACATAAATATTGCATGGCTGATAATAAGTATGCATTGATAGTGGTCATAGATGATGTGTTGCACACTCCCTAGACAAAAAAACTATACATATACTGGTATATTGCAATATGCAGCTGCTGCAATACGTACCGCGGTACGAATTTAATTCAATTTAAGCTTATGTTACTAGAATTTAACCGATGGGGTTCATTCGATTGGTTATAAGGAACTTGTGCAAAACATGATATTGAATCAAATACTTCGGGACAGGATGATGTGAAACTAGCATGGCTTCCAGGAGCTTAATTGATAGGAGGATCTGCAGCTAAGGGGATTGTTTTTATTTTCAACTTAAGCATCTTTTTATGCAAGAAAGTATCACAGTTCTAAATGACCTATAGACTTAAATAGGCTAGATTCTATAGCTGCATGTAAGGTATGCGATGTTTCTGTTAAATACAGCAGAGGCACAACAAGTCTAAAAACCCACAATATATCATGGTATCGTAATATGGTGCTAGTGTATTGCAATATATCGCTATACACTTCTGGCGTATAGTGACAGCCCTTATAAATTATATACATAATATAAGGTATACTACTTAAAGTTGGTAGATTTTTACCAAAGTTCAATTGGAGGCCATTTTCTTCATTATAATTTATTTTAAATCACAAAGTATCCATGTATGCAAAGCTAAGGTTTTGCTCTTTTAAATGACACCGTATTTTGCATACTCCGAAAATAAATGTATAAATGGATTTCAAACTCCACAATCAATGCAGATTTTGTTGAGTCGTTAAGGAAGTTTAAAAAAAATAGTTTACTCGAATGAAGGTACATTCTGTATTCCGCTATAGTTGTATATTTATTATATTGTGCATAAAGTTTGACCCCGACCTGACCTTTATGCAAGAATATTCATTACATTGAATACGAATGTAGATTTAATGCTCGATTAGACTGTGGCCATGGGGTTTATATGTTGAATTTTAACACATATACATATTTCTATAATTTTACGATTAAAATTTATCCTACCTTGGCTATGGTCCATTGTATTTTTGCAGAGTTATGGCCCTTTGATGAAAAATCTTGTCTGCTTATTTTCTCAGCACTTTTTGTACAGATTTGATTCAAAATTCTTGTCTAAGACCCTTGGGGTATATTATCACATTCAGTGATAGGTCTAGCAATGCAATTTCTAGTTTCAATGTAAAGCACGAAGGAAGTTTTATTATCTTTATTTTACAGCTCAGGAATGTATTTATGGAGTGATAGAGTGGTAAAAGTATATAAAAGATATGCATGGAATCTTAAAGGCCAAACTATAGTGAAGACAATTAATATGATAGTTACACCTAGTGTTGTGGTAGGTTGTTAAATGGTTTCTGTCAGTAAAATTAGCATGCAGTGTATTTGCCTTAAGCCTGTCTTACACTGAACACTAGGCTTAAATGGTTGGCCACCTGTGTAAGCCGTGCATACAACCAAACCAACTATGTTTTGATCCCAGTTACTCTCCGGCCATTCTAGTGTATGATTTTTAAAACTTTTGTCTGTGTATGATTGTATCAGAGATCATACAAGAGAACATATGTTCAACTGAACTATACCAGTGAGCTTAGCTGTGCTACTAGCGCATACAAATGAAGCCGAGTCGTCAAAATGAGTCAATTTATGTCAAAACATACACAAATGTGTGATAATTTGAGCATAACTGGAACAAAAGTCGGTGGGACCATATGTACACCCTGTGAACGGAATGTCAAGTAAATAGAGCTAAGGTAGTGTTTGGTCGTACTAGACCGTATCAGACCATACTAGACTGTATGTATATTTACCAATCCTACAAAGTCGTATGCAAATCGTGTTATAAACCTTGCTTGACCAAGTGTATCAGTGCTTTATTCGTACGCACTTGTGCTACATTTGAGTCTATCTCGTACCAATTGATTCCCAGGTACAGAGTCCAATACTTCTACCAGTCAACCCATATACAACCCAGATTACCTTGTAGGAGCTGTGTCCCTAGCCACGTTCTGTGTATTGGTTGGCAACATCCATCATACAAAGAAGTCTGTAAACATATTAGGAACAGTAAGCCAACCGGCTAGCTCAATCGGTAGCGCACAAGTCTACTGATCGAGGGGTCGTGGGTTCGATTCCCGGGCGGGGCATACTTTCGTGGAGCTTGGTCATGAAATAATTTCTACGACCATTCTCCCTCCTTCCACTGATTCTAAATCATGTAGACCAGTAGTCAGTCACTGGCGAAAGTATGTGCTCAGTAGTTGGTTAACAGCTAAATCCAGAGATTTAGTCTTTCCAGGAACAGTGAGTAGGTGGGCTGACCGCCGTGATTTAACTTATAATGTGTTGCTACGGCGTTAAACTCAACAAACAAACAAACATAGGAACAGCAACTGTGGGTTTTTTACCCACAGATATTACTCTCAACCAAAAAGCACAGAGGGCGATATTTTTAGATTTTTAAACCTTTCTTTATAAATCAGATGCCACAAACAAATAAAAAAACTAGAACCAAATTGGTTTCGACCTCAGAACCAACCCTATCACCTGCTCAAACAGGTTCATACATGTCCGTAACATGTGTAAGAACAAATAATAACAAATTGTCTTCGTGAAAAAAATTAATACTATCCACCCTTCACTCAACTATGTTTGTGCAGAATCTGATAGCAATGTTGTAGTAAAAAGCAAGTACAGTGTACTCAGAAACCAGGGAGGGGGGTGTATAATGTAATATTGATGAGCTTGAAACTCTGTGAAACCACAGTCTTTTTGACAAACTCTCATCAGCAGTGGACATTTGCTTCAGCAAAAAGTAATGTTTTACTACTGACTGATAAAAAGTTTAATTACAAATTAACAGCAAAATACTAAAATAGGCAGTTCATTTTTATGACTTAGGGTAATATAAATTTAAATTAAATAAACAATATAACAATAAATAACAATAAGGGACCTTAGTCAGTTATTCCCCCTTGTATACTTTTCAAATAGGTAGGTCCAATCAGTTGGATTACTCGTATTTACCCTTACTTTTCAATGTCAGTTTGCCACAATTTATCTTAAATAACTTTTTCGTAAATCATTTGATTTGTGTCAAAATCAAGCTAAGTATTGTTTTGTTGAACAATCTAAATTTTATCACTCCTATTAATATCTTAACTAACAAGAAAGAGATGAAATATTTCATTATCCTTACATAGAGCTTCAATGATAAAATCTGAGGATTCCAACCGATAAGACCTACTTACCCAATTGGGTTGTTTTAAATTTATCAAGGAAAGAGTGACAAAAGTCCCCCATTTTTATTGAATACAGAAAAATTAATGATTGCTATAAAAAGTTGTTAGACTGTCTGACCACATTCTAAAAGTCACTAGACCAAAGGAGACTTCGGTGAACTTGATTCATGGTCCACTGGCTAAAGTTATTGACGGAAACCGTGTCTATAAATTGTAATTTCTTCCTGATAATTATGATTCAGTATGACTATTGTTATTGTAGCGTGAAGTAAGAAATCATTTTGGATGAAGTACATTAGAAGGCGGGGAATTAGAGGATCAGGGAAGAATTAATGGTACAGCTTTAACACATTGGGAGAAAATAGTTTTTGAAGTAAGTAAATTTGTGGAGTTTCTCAACTTTGCATAATTACTTTATACTCAAAATATGTGGCCAGTTTCTCTAAGGAAATCTTTACCTAGCGCTTTGTGTTATGGTACCCTTTAGATATCAAATGGAGGGTTCCAAGTAGGGCGGTCACGATATACTGGTATATTGCAATATGCAGCTGTGGCAATACGTATCGCGATAAGAATTCAATGTACCGGATTTTAGTGATATTTTTTATTTTCATTGAAAAAACCCTTTCGCCTAATGAATGTAGCGAAACGTCAGTTTGTCATGGTTCATTTGATTTAAGCTTAAGTTTAATGAATTTAATCGATCTGGGTGCGTTTGGGAAGTTCCAATAACTCGATAAAATGCCCAGTGTTCTCCAGTCTGCTATAGACACTTAACATACAAAACATACTTTAATACAGAACAGTTGAATAAGTTCTTAAATACGGAAGTATTATGCAGCAGTGTCTTTTGTTAGCAAAGCAATATATCATGGTATGTATCGCTATACGGTGCTAGCGCATCGCAATTTCGCGATACGCTTCAGGCGTATCGTGACTGCCCTAGTTCCAAGGGGCAAAGCGCTAGCTTTTGATATGTTAAACAAATAAGACAATCATTAATATCAGAATGTTTCTTTGGCACATGTTTTGTACTGATGTTTGTTTGTCAAGGTATTTTTATGTCTAAACACTTTACAAAGTGGAAAGAAAGCTTGGGATAAGATTCTATAAATTTAGAGTATCACCTACATTAAGTAGTTAGTGATAAGATGTGAATGAATTTACTGCTTACCTGGATGATCACTTAAACCAGGTTAGACTAAATGTGTCATTTAGTCCATTCTGATTTTCAAAAAGTGGATGCTTTCATACTAGTACCAGTCTTTGTCGACTCCTAGCAGAACGTACTGATCTAGGATCATCTGCCTGAAGATGATTTCTGTGATCAGGGGTTATCATACAAAATTGTTAAGTAGACTGAACATGATTTGGAAGCAAGCAAGCTTTAAACTGCACTTTACGTTCATCAGACATTTTATTCAATCTTCTAATAGACAAATGAATAATTTCACTATTTTCATATCAAAGGAATATAATAAACCCAATCTCATTAGAACAATGGCAATAAATTCATTATGAAATTAATTGAAATTCAGAGAAGCATGGATACATGGATTTACATCATAATCCAGTATTTTGAGATTTTGACTTATTTGTTGACACCTTAATCTACAATTAGTAATGACTGATATTTCAGAATGATTTTATGACTGGTACATATACACAGAATCCTGTTATTTCAAGAATAACATTGGCACTAATGGAAGACACTGGGTAGGTTTTGGTGATTTATTGTAGCCAAGATAAATTATGGTACTTGATGACATATAATATGCATGCTTGTAAGAGCAGTAGTCCAGTGGCAGGTGAGAGGTTCAATAACTTCTAACTCCACTAGGGGCACTGCTAATTTAATTCAGCAAGAAATGTTAGTATTATAATAAAGTTATTCTACGCCACCTAGGCTTAAATGGGTTCTCAGAGAGTCACACTTTTAAAATTTACTTTTTCGCCTTAGAAATTTAAACCAAAACCACTAAAATGCATGGTAATTGTAATTGTAATATGTCACTATGTAAATATCAGATCTGCACACTCGCAAGATTATAAGATTTCATGGCAGTATGATTTTATGATTTTCATGAGAGTATAGATTTTATCAAAGAAACCACATGAATTTCAATTTGTTAAAGCTGTGTTTGAGAGATTATTTCATGTACATGTACATTCAAAAATGTACAACGCTTTTTTGGTCTCACATTCCAATGACCTTAGCATGAAGTAATTTTGTAAAAACTACGTCTCTGAAATTTAATTCTTACAGTTTAATGTGATTTGAAGATAAAGATTTTGTTCCAAGATATTTACTACAAGCGTGTTTCCTTCAGTATTTTTAGCTCGACTTACGAAGTAAATGGAGAGCTCTCCTACTCGCCCTAGCGTCCGCTTCCATATTTCTGATTAAAGTTTTTGTGCAGTAAAATATTTTTTACTATAACTGTTTTATTTCTTAAGGTATCAACTTCAAGCTTAAATATATGCTCTTTATTATCAACCACATCTCATGTGACAAGGTTCATAGCTCCAAATACATTTTTTCCCGAATTATCTTCTCTTGAACTTAGAGATTTCTTTAAAAAATGTTTGTTTTTACTGCAACTGTTTTATTTCTTTAGGAATCGACTTCAAACTTTTAATGTATGTTCCTTATTATCAACCTCATCTCATGTCACAAGGTTCATAACTCCAAATACATTTTTTTCAGAATTAACTCCCTTTGAACTTTGAAATTAATTTTTAAAAAAAATGTTTTTACTGCAACTGTTTTATTTCTTTAGGTATTGACTTCAAACTTTAAATGTATGTTTCATATTATCAGCCTTATCTCATGTGAAAAGGTTCATAACTCCAAATACATTTTTTTTTCAAAATTGTCTCCCACGAACTTATTATTTTCTTTATTTTTTTATTTTCAATTTGTTAAGGTTATATTTTCAAATTTTAAGATATGTATGTTCCTTATTATCAACCACATCTCCTGTGACATATACTTACTTAGTCCAGCATGCTGTCTCCTCTGACAGCTCTTGTTGTTTATTTAATCAATGAAAGAATAATTATAATTATTATATTGCAAAAAAGCATTTTGTGCCTAATTAAATAAACTCAAAACTATTTAATACTGTTGTAAATGTAAGAAAATTCAGTTCTTTTCTCTGTATATTTTAGTAGCTATTGTTCAGTGGTATGACACACCCTTAAGGTCCGAAACAGCCCTAGCTAATTTCTTTGTGCAAGAAATTAGCTTGCAATTGCTTCACTTCACCCAAGTGTTAATGGGTGTCTGCGAGAGCAGTATAATTCCCTTGTGCCCATATGATTGTTACACGAAGCAGAGAAAAGGACTCCCAGTAAGTCAGTGAACATGCATAAACATGAAATTTAAACTATAAATGCAATGCTTTATATTTTACAGCTGGTACAGTGCAAACTATAATAATGCTGTGGAATTAACTTGGGGAAAAAATCTTGGTTGTGATTTTGTTACAAAAAGTTATTATGAGTGGATTGAGACAAGGATGAATTTGTAAATAATGGTTAGAGTTTTTTATGCTCATAAGTCTTATAAAAGGGACATGTTATGTTGCAAATGTCCATTAGGCAGTCAGTGAAGTTCCTGTTGGTATTTTTGCATTGATTTTAATTACCCTGTATTTGTTTTTCAAATCACAACTTCTTTGAAGAAATCCAACTCTGGAACAATTTAACTCATACAATTGTAAATTGTCCCACCATTGACAGTTTCAAGAGAGAAGATGTATCTGTTATCTTTCATTAAACTAGTACCGGACGTTTTACACACTGTTTACTTATCACATCTAGAAGTTTTCACCACAAACTTTCATCAGCCCTGGACATTCGGTCCAGCAAAATAAAATTTGTAACGAGACAGTGCATTGGATATCTGTGTGAAAATGAACACATATGGTATTAATAAACAAGTCGTCTTATTAATGATAACATCACCAATATGGATAAATATAAGCAAACTAGTGATTTCAATTGACTCGGTCCACTGTCTAAATTCAAGACTGATCTATTTTTTTATTTTTTTGTTATTTTAAAACACACCTTACACTTTTCATTTGTCACTATGAGTATACGTTGGAGCAAATTCTGTACTAGATTGGAATAACAAGAAAAAAAAGCTAGTTGTAATGGCAGCTATTATACTGTAATGAAATGGACATAAAAATAATTTAACAACAAAAAAGTGAATCAACAAACTCTGTTTATTTATAGTGATCACATGACTTGTTTGTAACATGAAAACTGCAGCAAATAGTACAATGTACTAAATGTTGTTACGTAGATCAGATTTTGCATGCCTTTGTCTTTTAACTGAAGCAGTCTTTACCTTTTGACTAAAAAATAAGCATGTTGGTTTGCATTTGCCATGTCATGACTATCAATATTGAGTTTTTATGTTGAAGGAATGCTGACATACATCCATTTTGTGCCGAGGCTACTAGAGGTACTCCAACCACAGATTGTGCTAAAGACCGTTCAGCTGTAGCTATATGTAATCTATCAGAGTTTACTAAACCATTACCTGTAGAATATCAGGTAAGCTAGTAGATTGCTAAACTCACTAGGTCTTATGTCCCATTTGAACAAATCATACACAAACAGGGCTTGACAAATCCACTGAGTTATTGCCCATTTATTCTTGAAAAGTTGTATAATATGAGGTTAAAGTTTTTCAAAGTCTTAAATCAAGATATTTGACTAAAAGTTGTATACTTATTTGTCGGTACTTTATCTATGCGACTGTGAAGGGACGTAACTATGGATGTGTTATATTTGGAGTCATGCCCCTTGAATATACTTGAACATTTATGATTAAATTTGTTCTAATAGGATATTTATTTAGAACTTAGAAATATATTTAAATGAAAACTGATATGCTTTTTCGTCCGCTCTTCCTCTATTGGACTTTAATTGGAAATAACTCTGGATGAGTTACAATGGAGTTATGCCCCTTAATACATTAAAAATTAAATATCTTTAAAAAATATTTGCCAGAAAGTTGATATGCTTATTTATCAGTACTTCATCATACATTCAGATATTTTAATGAAAGGTATAATGCTTATTCCTTGGTACTACATCCACACAATTATAAAAGGGCATAACTCTTGATGAATAATTGTCTGAGTTATGCCTTTGAAGTTGAATTTTGTTAAAATTGAAATATATTTAGTGGTCAATAAAGATATATGAATGAAATTAGTCAGCTTATTCATTGATACTCTGTCTACTTAACTATAAAAGGACATTACTATAAATGAATGTTTTAAGAGTAATGTCCCTTTTTATATTGTACAGATATGTATTGGTAATTATTGTTTGACTGCTTCATTGCCTTGGAAAACAAGGCCCTGATTTAAAGTTACTTTTGTTTAAAGATAAGCCTTGTCATGAACAAAACACTCGAAATTCGCACTCGCTGTCCTTGGACTGTGCTTCTTATTAATAGCTTTCAATGTATTTAAGAACTTGTAAATACATGTAATCTCTTAAGTTTAATGTTTTAAATTTATTATATATTTTAGTATTTCAGATCCATTCCTGGAGTACCAGCACAAGATGTAGGGAAATATGGGGGTAGTGTTTCACTTGCCGATTATTGTCCATACTTACAAGAATTTGTGTGGAAACAAGACAATGATTATATCAGGGGCTCTCGTTGTGCCTTAGTTAAAAATGCACTTGAGCCCTCAAAGAATTATTTATTAGAGACATATAGTCCAAGTTCAAAGTGTTTTAATCATGTTAAATGGAGTTGGCGTTTACGTCGCTGCACTGATCTCTTTACCCCTCATTCAGGAAGTGGCTGTTATCAATATAAATGTCGTTCATACACTGGATTGACTATAAATGTAATGGATCAAAGTTACAGATGTTATTACGCTGGTCAAGTACTAAGTGTACAGTATATAGATGAACATTGGGCATACTATGGTAATATTACATGTCCACCATGCCAAGAGATCTGTCAGGTTGGTTTGTATACTCTTTCTTTCTTATGTTGCCATTATAAGAGTTGAATTAAAGCCCCATTATAAAAAGAGTAACACTCTTCTTGCAAATAAAATAGACATTTATCTATTTCAAACACCTCTAATGAACAAGATTTTTGAATTAATACTATATTGGATCTGGTACATTTTTATTTGTCATTCTCTTGTTCACTTGCCTTGAAATGAAGAGTACACACTAGAGTCAATTCGCCACACTCCAGTCACATTCTCGGTGATAGTTTAGACCTAGTGTTGTGGCTTGATACTAGTGTGTGGAAAGCATATACAGCCCTAGTAGTTTGTTAAGTTAGTCGTCTTGAAGGTATACACCGGCAAATGACTGAGCTTAAGTATAAAACTTATTCTATTAAACCATTGGGTTGTCCTCTAACTATTACAGCTGCCCGGCTAGCTCAGTTGGTAGCACGGAAGTCTACTGATATAGGGGTCGTGGGTTTGTTTCCCAGACGGGGCATACTTTTGTGGAGCTTGGTCATTAAATTATTTATACAGCCATTTTCCCTCCTACCAATAATTCTTAATTATGTAGGGCAGTTGTCAGTCACTGACAAAAGTATGTGCTTAGTAGTTGGTTTAGAGCTAAATCTAGAGATTTAGCCTTTTCAGGAACAGTGAGTCGGTTGACTGAATGCCATAATTAGGGGGGTTGTTAATTTGACTTTTTTATGAGACCCTGTTTAAAACATGCTACATGTTCTGACATGTAAGGAAAAACATATCTTATTAATTTGTGACCCCATTACCCCCCTGTATATACCCTCTGAAGGTTAGCCACGCCCATTTTTCACATAAATTACCAGTTTTTTACATTTAATTGCAATAAGTTGTATGGTATTGGACTGCAATATGTCAATTTATAGGTTTAATAAGGTGCTGAGTTCAAATATGGTGTCAAAATCAAAATTAATCAAACCAATATGGCTGAGAATTCAAAATGGCCACCAAAATAACCATAGTACGAGCATTTTCGGGAGTTTCTTGAAGGAAGTTAATTAAACAAACCAAAATGGCGAGAAATTTAAAATGGCTGCCAAATTTAACCTAGTTTGTTTTAGCATATTCGGGTAATTAATTATCCTGGGCATTCATTGTGTTGAATCATGCTAATATTATGTCAATTAATAAGTTTGTTGAGGTAATTAGTTCAAATATGAAGTTAAAACTAATTTAAACAACCCAATATGACGAAAAAATCAAAATGGCCACCAAAATAACACATTTTCAATGTATACTGATATTCAGTGGTACATATCTATATGTTGAATCATGGTTTGTTATCACTCTTAATGCATTTGTTTAGATTATTTGTAAAATACATTGTAATAAAGCAAATAATCATATATTACAGTATAATAATTTGTTTTCCAAGAACTTTTATCTTAATATTTAATGAGGTATGTCAGTTTAACAGAAAAGTCAGACCTGACTTTGCTCAAATAATTCATTTTGGTGGCCTACACTTTCAAAGGCTGTAGCAAAGATCCATTAATTTACGTATTTCCCATAGTTCAATAGTGTAATGTTAAATTATATTATACATCATCAGGCAACTCGTATATAATACAACTTTACTAGTAGTCAAATGACCATTGTTTCTGTAGAAAATGTACCAAATGTTTTCTGCTCATCCTCAGTTATGGAGAAACAATCTATACCTGTTGGTATTTATAAGTTTATGTCTTTATATATAAATTCTCATTAGTTACAAAGTGAATGAAATGTGAGCTAAAAAGGTTTCCTGTCTGTTTAAGCATTCATGAGAGATTCAAAGGTTTAATCAATCAACACACTGCATTTTTGCTTGGTTTGGCTGTGATTTTATCAACCACCTCTCAAAAAGTAATTGCCTATTTCAATTATTGTTTTCTTTACTTTTTTACTCGCTTGTCACTTAAGCAATCTCATTTTCTAATCATGGAATGTCTTGCATTTGTTTCAGCCGTGCACAGTTGGCCAAATAATTGAACACCATCACCTCAATCATTAGTTTTAAGGGCTAGTTAAAAGAAATGCAAGTAAGTATAAACAAATTAATAGAGATATAACCAAAATTGCAAATCAGAATTAAAGAGAATGACACAATTGCTATTGTGATACTGGAAAATTGGAGAATACAATTCTTTAAATATCTAAAAGCAATTGTTCGTCCATTTACTTTTTGTGAAGATTTTGATACATACATATTGCATCGAGAAATCTGATAAGCTATAAAGTCATTCTTTACCAAGAAACCATTGCTTTATTATATTTTCAAAATTTACCAACACAACACAGTCTTGTTTAAAAAAGTTGCAATCTATATTGTAGCTTAGATGCTTACATGATAGCATACAGCCATCACCCATGATGATCATTTAGTTACTGATATCTATAAAATTTTCTGGGAATTTTAACTCTACTTTGCAACCAAAGTGCGAAGACTTTTTCTATGCACATATCCATCAACATCTTGATGAAGTAAAGCAACCAAGACACATTTTTCAATCAAGACATCATATGTGCTGCTGGTGAGGTTTGAACGAATGACCTCTCAGACCTTAACCTCTAATCATACCTATAGAGCTTTACCTCAGCTATATATTGAATAAAATATATTTACACACTTATAATCAAGCGTCATAACTTTGGTCTTCTGTTAAGATTTCATTAACTAGAGTTAATTTCTAAATTGCGTGACATGTTTAAAGTGTGCCGTTTATAACTGAAATATGATTTATTTTAGCGGCCATTTTGAATTTTCTGCCATATTTGTTTGTTAAATTTAGTTTTGGAGTTAATATTTGAACTCAGCACCATAAAACACCTTTAGATTGATATATTGCAGGCATGATTCAACATATTCAATGCCCAGTAAATATAATACCCAAATATGCCCAAAATTTGGGTCATTTTGGCAGCCATTTTGAATTTTCCGCCATATTGAGTTGTTTAATATTGATTTTGCCTTCATATTTGAACTCAGCAGCCTAACAAACCTATATTATAATGATATATTGAAAGCCTATAAGAATTGATTTATTACAGCTGAATATAAAAATTGTTATTTTTGTTTAAAATGGGCGTGTCCGACTTTCAAGGGGTATGTACAGGGGGGTTAATGGGGTCACACAAAAGTTTTTGTTGTGGATTCTATTATCATATTGATGGCACCATATTTTACGCTGGATCTCTCTTTGTTTTCTTTAAAAAATGAAATTAACAACCCCCTACCGTAATATGACATATACATTGGGTTGCTACGCCGTTAAACCCAACAAATTCAAACAATTACATTGCATTACACTTTACAAATTTTACTTTTTTACTATATTCAGGATGATGGTGTCACATGTCCACCTGATGACCGACGTGTTTATAGTGTACAGCAAGAACAACATCATCAGCAACAACAACGTAGAAATAATGTGCCATGTAGTAAAGCGTCATTCACAAGTGCCAATATTTATATAGTTTTTTACCTTGTCTGTTATGTATTTATTTATAAGTGTACACAAAGAAGTACTGTATTTATAGTGAATATTTAAGATAATTATATTTGTGATATAACTTTTACTTGGAAAATTTTTGTAGTCTCAATTAGCAGTGTAACAATAATGTAAAAACCGTATTGCAATCGTGCTATATGAATCCGTTTTTACATAGACATGGCGAGCAGGAATTAATGAATTGACATTACATGCATATAAGTTTTTTAAATAATCATTTATACATAGTGTTAGAATGATTTGTGTAAAATGGATTACCGATAGAAAAATCATTGTTTGAAACGGACTTTAGTAGAGAATTTCATTCAAAGTTTTTAATCACCTTTAAAGAATTTTGAAACCTTTTAATTCAGATTCTGATAAAACAATCGGCAAGGTATGTAACTACAAAAACCTGTTCAGGAAACTCCAATTGGTTAAAATCTGCTAAAACTGATATTGCAATATTGACTGGGTAACCGTTATACCCCTAGCATCAATCCACCAAGACACTACACTGCCCTACAAATGTTCCTTTACACATGTAATTTAAAGGTAAATATGAATATTTCGGGCATTTTAATGACCCAAATCATATTTTACATTAAAAAAGTGATGTATTTATTTTCACTTTCTTTGTTACAGTCATCAGATGACTCCAATTATAAAATAAGTGTATTGATATTTTTGAAAGTAGCACAGTTATTTTTTTCACTGCAAAACGATTTTTTGAATTATTATGTGTATTTGCTTGACTTTATATTAATGTACTGATGTTGTTTTAATGTTGTTAGCATGGAATTTTTTGTAGTTCAGATCATTTGTTGAAGCAATCTCATTAAATTAGATCTTATGTAAATATAGTGTTAAACTTTATTCAACTGTTGTGACCAATACATTTATACTGCTGATTAAAAATAATATGGTTTGTGATAAATGAAAAAAATCATGAATGCAACACATTTAACTCTTGGTGGTTACTGTATGCAAGTTTTACTCAGATCTACTGTAGCTGAAATATAGTGGAGTAAAACTCATCTGTTTAGAATGTGATAATTGTTTTAGTGGAGTTTAACTTATGAGCAGTCATCCAAACTTGGTGTTAGTTTGTTGTATTTTTATCTCTCCAGTGCCCACCAAAAGTTTGAAGATACTTTCACTTTGTAAGTCTTATCAACAATCTGATGATCTTTTATCTTTTAATGCTTTTTAGTTTTCAATTTTAGCCAGATTTTTTAGCGAAAAAAAATCTGCTAATAAGTGAGCCAAACACGCGCGGGCGGGCAACTGGTGTCGTTAACAATTGCGTTAAAGTTTTCAATTTAGCATATATCTCTGTCATTTATTGTCAGATCTTAATAAAACTTCATATAATGATAACATACCATGTGATAAACAGAATTAGAAAGTAACCACAACTCTACCTGGCTTAATTATGGAAAATTTTCCTTGTTAATTTTTGTGTTAATGTTTTTAAATCCAGCTTTAATGTGGTTTCCACATTACATTTTTTGTTTCGTTAAGGTTCTATTTATAGCGGAGACGATAAAAGTAGCTGAAAGACTGAATTAGGCAACAGAATTACATTGATCATAATTTTGGAGGTTTTGGGATGTCAGATGTTGAATCTTTTATAAAGTGATGTATTAAAAAAAGTTCAACCCGGGTCGATAGCGCAGTTGGTAGCGCGCTGGGGTTTGGATATTCGTGCCCGCGGGGGTGCGGGTTCGAATCCCACCCGGGGAGGTTATACCCTTCCATGAAAATTTGACAATAATGTCGATTTTCCTCCATTGATTAGATAATATGGAGAAGTGTCCGGCCTTGTGGAAGGGTAGGTAAGTACTGGTTATAGACAATGGTCCAGGAAAGCTAGGTTAGGTGCGCTGGACGCCGTAAAATGACCTAAAATTGTGTTGACACGGCGTTAACTCCAATAAATAAAAAAAATAAAAAAAGTTGTTTTCAATTTATCACTCACCATACTAAATGTATTAAAAATTAATGTTCTACAAAATCGATCAATGAAATTGAAGAATTTTAGTAAAACTTTGTCTCCAAACTTTTGCTGGGCACTGTGTATTTATATTACATGTTCTTATAAAGATGTTGTTATAGTCCGACAGAATTAACCTGAGCTTGAACTACCTTATTATAATAATTACACGTTTCACTTACAATTAATTGTGAGTTTCCGTATGCGAGTATATGATCGTACACATGTATATAACAGCCTATATGACTAGTATACATTAATTTTGTAAAAATGGCATGTTATTGTACTTTTAATTTTGGACACATTCCTTTATGGAGAATCTTGTCGGCAATATTGTGGAACAGTTTCAAAGTATTTATTCATATGAAAACAAAATTAACTGTTACATGCGTCTATTTTGCCAAACATTTCTGATAAAAAGCGATTTACAGCCGAAGACAAAAACAGAAAATAAATACTATATTTAATGTATTCTTGCACAAATGTCAAGCTCAGGTTAATTCTTTCGGACTATACTTATTATATTATATATTATATTATATTATATTTTTAAGTTAATCATTCCATTGTGCAATGTACCGGTGTTCAAGCCACAGGTTCTGAAATACCGTGTAGGGATCGTGTCTGGGCTCTTAATACTATTGTAAGTTTCCAGAGTAACAAAAAAAATGAAATCTTTTTTGGGAGGAAGGGGGAGTTGTAGGCATCCCATATAAGTTACAATCCTTTAGCCGTTCACAGGTTTCATGCTGAAGAGTCATGGAAAATGAGACAGTCTGGAAAAATCAAGAAATTTTGATTTAGGAAAAATATCATGGAAAAGTCATGTAAAATTACAAAACATCTTGCAAAAATTTGATAAAAATACCTATTTTATGTCTGTTTTGATTTCAACCAAAAATACGAATGAAAACATAAATTCAAACATTATTTGCTACTTTAAATATTGAGTACAATTCACACTTCGGTATAAAAATGAACAACAATTATCAGCAGCTGCAGTATGAAAAAGTAATGTGTAATAAAAAATATGACTGTTCTCATTTTGGGTTCTGTTTGTGTTTCTGTTGTATCATGGAAAACTGAGAAGAATCGGGGAAATTCATGGAATTCTGGTATTCTAAATCTGTATATACCGTGATATACCTTGGTATGACCTTTTGTTTTTAGGTTGTACACTAGTTTTTGTTTTAAGGATCAGATTTGATTTTAAGGATTTGTTTTTACATTTAGAATTATTTTTGTTAAGTATTTTACATAATGATCTTGTAATGTTCCAGATCTGAATTTGTATATATATTTTACATGACCGGGTTTTCACAGCACGGGTACCACAGAAGGGCTTCAAATTTTCCTTTGCAAGAAATTTACTGTATTTTTTTTTTATATTTTATCAATAATTATGTTAATGGGAGACTGCTAGAACAGTAAAATTATTTTGGGTCATTCATTAGGTAAACATTTAACTAAGTTGATACTCCACTGGGAAATTGATATATAGATCAGACATTCCGAAAAGTGCTGGTTCAACGGACCTGACCAGTAAATGCCCATTCGGTTCAGGAAAAAGTCCAGTTAAATTTCATTTTTTAAATTAAAAAAAGAACAACTATCGGTCATTTTATCATATTTCTCAGTAATTAGTGTACTAATTTGTGTTTGTCTTCAGTTAAAAGTTAAAATAATGACTGAGTAGCAACAAGAAAACAGTAATGTATTAACATATTTTGATGATTTCTTCTGGTCCAGTAAAGCCTGATTCGGTCTAGTGATTCTCCTAAGACCGAATGTCCAGTAACGTCAAAACACTTTTCGGAATGTCTAATATAGATACCAGTAGCTTTATAACCAGGAGTAATAAATTCAATATAATAAATCAATGTATTAAGTTGGATAGCCTGCAATAGCATAAAACTTAGCTTATATAATATGATTGCTTTTTTATCATTGTTGAATGAAGTTTAATTAAATACATTGTGTATTCATCTTAAAACATGTAAAAAATATATATTTTACTGTTGTGTTATACTGTGTTATCTTAATATCTGTAATTTTTGTAGTTTTTATATCACTTTATTGATTCACAAATTTCAATGCTTTTTATGTAGACTTTTTTGTTATATGGATTTTTATGATCATGAAGGTTTGTATTTTAAGTAAAATATTTATTTTAACCGGTGATTTTAGAGGGATGAGCAACCATATATAATATTTACCTGCTGTGTTTTAAATTTTATTGTTGTAAATGTAGCTGATAGGATGCCCAATCTGTTATAGATTATTACAAGTAAAAGATGGATATGAACTATGCCATTCACAATTAGCTTTGCTCTTTTGATAATGCACCAATGCTTCATTTGAAATTTGATTGATTTTATGATAAAATAGTTTATTCGAGTGTTAAGGTAATCTTGGATGGCTCTAAATACATTATTTTTTAAGCAGAGCGAAACTTTTCCTAAATTTCCACATGTGTTTCTTGGTGATTTAATTTTGAATCAACATCAATTTGTGCGTTTATCTTAGCTTAGTCATATTGAGTCCTATTTTTCACCACCTAGTCATATTTATTTTTGACTTCTGATGAATTGTTATTGCTAAATGTTTCCAACTGTCAGTACATTACAGTACTTCTAAACTTTGTAACAAGTTACCTGTATCTAGGTACAGGTATTGTTGATCTAATATTTAAATCAGTGGAACTAATGCATGTGCTACGGACATTTGAATGAAGTATAACAATTATGAAGTCATCAGAAATATCATCAACTTGCATGGAAGAAATGTATCGGCTCATAATTTTAGATTCTGAGTGATACAAGTATATATGTTCAGCCTGTTTTAGTCAGTAATGTATAGCTACGACGGAAAAAATAAAGATAAAAACATATGGTTGCAGAACTCGGTAATATGAAATCACTGGTTATATACAAGTAGACGTGTACAGTCTTTCATAAAAAAACTTGTGCAATAAATTATGATTATGTTGAAACCATGACTAATTTACTTTAAACTTTATAATTACTTGACTTCTTCGAACCCTGGTCAGTAGCGCTGTTGGTAGCACTCCTGGATTTCGAATCAAGTGTCCCGAAGTGCGTTTAGGTTTGAATCCCACTCGGGGAGGTTATACCCTACCATAAAAATCTGACAATAATGTCAATTTTCCTCTATTAATAAGATATATGGAGAAATATCCGGCCTTGTGGAAGGGTAGGCGAGTTCTGGTTATAGACAAAGGTCCAGGAATGCTAGGTTAGGTGAGCTGGACTCCCTAAAATGATCTAATTTGTGTTGACACGGTGTTAAGCCCAATAAAAAAGACTTCCTTATATTGGTGCTGTGAAACCAGTCTTAACCACAAACTTTTCTTAGCACTGGGCATTCTGTCCAGGAAAATAGAATTTTTTACTGGAACCCCCCCCCCAAAAAAAAAAATTGATAGTAGTTTCAGCAAGAAGTTCACCAAAGCAGCTAACGAGAACAAATCAGAAATTGATGCATGTAAATATACAAAAATGTATTATTTGTGAGCCCTATATAGCCCAAGAGATGTCTTGAGAGAGTGCTAGGTTTGTAAGTTACGGGCATACATACTATATACCACAGAACCTGCACAATTTATCTGCCCTGTGAGTCTGAATGTTCTCTCTATCACCACCTCCTCCTTTTATCCATATCACCTTACAATATGGGGCAACCAAGTCAAGACAAAAACTTGATTAATAATATAAACTGGAAAGAACCCAGACAACTATGACAGTTGAGCTTCTCAAAAGCTCATCTTAAAAATCAGTGGATGGGAAATATATATATAGACATAATCGGCACAAAGCAGAGACAAAGATAGCATCCATGATATTATTGATATGGAACAGAAACATAGAAAGCATCCTTGGCATTATGGATATGAAAAAAAACACAGAAAGCATCTATGGTATTATTGATATGGAACAGAAACATAGATAACACTCATGGCATTATTGATATGGAACAGAAACATAGATATCATCCATGGTATTATTAATATAGAACAGAAACATAGATAGCGTCCATGACATTATTGATATTGAACAGAAACATAGGTAGCGTCCATGACATTATTGATATGGAACAGAAACATAGATAGCGTCCATGGCATTATTGATATTGAACAGAAACATAGGTAGCGTCTATGGCATTATTAATACGGAACAGAAATATGGATAGCACTCATGGCATTATTGATACGGAACAGAAACATAGATAGCACTCATGGCACTATCTATATGGAACAGAAAAATAGATAGCGTCCATGGCATTATTGATACGGAACAGAAACATAGATAGCGTCCATGGCATTATTGATACGGAACAGAAACATAGATAGCACTCATGGCATTATTGATACGGAACAGAAACATAGATAGCACTCATGGCACTATCTATATGGAACAGAAAAATAGATAGCGTCCATGGCATTATTGATACGGAACAGAAACATAGATAGCACTCATGGCACTATCTATATGGAACAGAAAAATAGATAGCGTCCATGGCATTATTGATATGGAACAGAAACATAGATAGCGTCTATGGCATTATTGATATGGAACAGAAACATATATAGCGTCCATGGCATTATTGATATGGAACAGAAACATAGATAGCGTCTATGGCATTATTGAGATGGTACAGAAACATAGATAACGTCCATGGTTTTTTAGTTCATCATTGGTTAGATTGTCTATGTGACCTTAATGTAGAGCTGGGTACCGCCAGGAAATTTATACCACGGTATACCGCGGTTATTTACTAAATACTACAGTATATACCACGGTATAGTTCGTTTTTCTCAATTGTCAAAGATTGAATAATTTCACGGTGAATGATTTCACACTATCTCAATACCACGAGTGTTAGACAAAGAGCACGAAGTCACCGTGAAATTATTCATGTTTTGACAGTTGAGAAAAAACGAGCTATATACCTCAATGTCGGCCTTAACTATGTGCAGTAGGGCTACTAAATAAAAATACACTTATAAGCACTTTATTTATTAACTTTTGAAAACACAAATCCCTTATTTAAGGGTAATAACTATTGCAACTTGACCATCCGTGATTTTTAAAGTTTCTTTCTCAAATTTATCAAAAATTTGATGATATTTCTAATCAAAGTTGAAGATAAGTTGCATAACATAACAAAATACGAAAAAGAAGTTGTAACGTTGTAACATCAGCTTTCTGAAAAGCAATCTTTCGTTTCATAAAAAATAAAACAAACATGATATGAATTCTATATTTAATTCTTAAACAATACAATCAGAGCATATTTTTTGTACATCTGCTATTGACTATATATCAATTATTACTGCGTAGTCACTTTTTCGAAAGTTATCTATCCTATGCGTTAAACCGCGAATCGTTGAAATCCATTAAATGCACGTGGAAATCGTGACTGGTGCAAATAAAAATTGTACATGGTCACTGTGGACAGTATTAAGGCCCACACATCCAAAAAAACACACACAAAATGGGCCGGATTATGATAGAACAGCAAGGAATAGCTATTGGGTTGTTATAATAGATGGCGCGCCAGCCCCCACAGCAAGAGCGACAACAGAATAACCTAATGATAGTAACACCATGCTGATGTGCATACCGCCGAAATCTGTTGCTAAACGTAAAAGAAAACTTATTGGACAAATTGAACCGCCGGGTATTCTGTGGTGTTGCATCTTAACCCCTAGCTGAGCTACGCGAAAAGATTGTACGCAAATCATGCAAATGGGCAGGAATACGTCATAATCACTTCAATCAGTATTTGAGATCCATGAGAACGCGATGCCTAGCGGTTCTCAACAGCCACAGAGGCCACACTTGGTATTAGAGTGAGTCGCACATACTATTACGCGGGTGCCATAATCATTTTACTACATTAACTTTGTCACGCAGATCGCAATCCTCATTTTGTTACTTTCACTTTTTCACACACCGTGATGTTTTGTTATTTTTTGTTAATTTTTAAGTTTTATGTTATGAAATAAACATAATAATGTTTTCCGTCTTTAAACTATATTTGTTGAAAATTAGATTTAAATCGGACAAATATTAACTTAGATATGAGCCCCAATATACATGTATACTTAAAAGTTTTGTTAAGTGTATAATTTATGTTGTAAGCTATATATATATACACTATATTTATTATATATCTAATAAATCTAACCAATCGACTGTCTACAATTGTACCACGTGACCGTCCAATATATTCAAATATTGGATGCAAAAATATACATCATTTTCGTATTGGACAGTTGGGTACATGTGTACTAAACGATGCTAGTCTGATTTCCGATTTTACTCTTTAACGATGATGATTATTTCAAAGAAAACGAAAGATATATAATGAAAAGGTTATTTTACATTTTACAGTGCAATAAGGAATATATTTGGACTCGAACACAGCTTGAAAAGTCATATTGGTGTCGCCTATCGGCTCGTCGAATATGACCTTTCAAGCTGTGTACTCGTCCAAATATATTTCCATATTATACAGTAAAATGTATAATAACCTATAAATAGTGTAAGCTATATATACACCATATATGATGTAGGCTATATATACACCATATATGATGTAAGCTACATATACACCATATATGATGTAAGCTATATATACACCATATATGATGTAAGCTATATATACACCATATATGATTTAGCTACATATACACCTTATATGATGTAAGCTATATATACACCATATATGATGTAAGCTACATATACACCTTATATGATGTAAGCTATATATACACCATATATGATGTAAGCTATATATACACCATATATAGATATATATTTGCACCATATATCATGTAAGCCATATATATATATACACCAAATATCATGTGAGCTATATATACAACATATATCATGTAAGTTATAAATACACTATATATCATGTAAGCTATATATACACTATATATGATGTAAGCTATATATACACCATATATTATGTAAGGTATATACATATATATACACCATTTATCATGTAAGCTATATATACACCATATATAATGTAAGCTATATATACAATATATTTCATGTAAGCTATATATATATCATATATCATGTAAGCTATATATACACCATATATCATGTAAGCTATATATACACCATATATCATGTAAGCTATATATACACCATATATGATGTAAGCTATATATACACCATATATCATGTCAGCTATATATTCACCATATATAATGTAAGCCACATATATACATACACTATATATGTATGTAAGCTATATATACACCATATATAATGTAAGCTATATACACCATATATGATGTAAGCTATATATACACCATATATGATGTAAGCTATATATACACCATATATAATGTAAGCTATATACACCATATATATGTAAGCTTTATATATATACACAAGCTATATGTACACCAGGCATCTTGTAGGCTACATATATAGCATGTAAAGAGTCAGTAGCGATGTTAAGACAATATAATCAGGAAAGTGTTTAACCTGTGAGTTATGAATAGATTTTAATATTTTAAAATATTCAGCAACACATATAGTACCATCTCTTAAAGTGAGCGAATTATTTGATGTTATATTGAATTGATATTCCTCTGGCAAAACAATTCTTGGACAATTATAAACCATTTCTCTATCGATATATTTAACTTTGGGACAATACCGTGATGAATATATGTGTAGTGGTATGGACTTACTTGCATTTAATGGGCTAAAAACTAAATTTGGCGTACTACTAAATGTCGTCGTGTTGGCTTTATAGATGATTTCAGGAGAGTGTTGAACTATATTTTGTACTTTCTTTACTAAAAACTGTTGTGTACAGGTATCCTGTATTTTGATCGTATATGTTATGTATATATCAGGTGATGAAATGTCATGTTTCATCATATATGTGCCACATTTAAAACAATCTCGATTCTGTATCAATTTCGTTATACCACGATCGATAATAGCCACATCTTCTTCCACCCAAACGTAGCTGTCAATATTGGCTGTGATGTCGAACACTATTGCATAGGAATTTCCAGGCAAAGCAATGAAAATATCTTCACATTCATGTATGTCTCGACGAAATATAGTTAATGGTGGACAGCTGAAATCGATACACTTCTTCTGAAAATTAAGACAATAAAGTAAAGCATAATGAAAAACATTCTCGTACTCAGAGTCTAGTAGGATGCTAGTATTAAGAATCCTACTGGGCTCTGGATACGAGAATGAATGAAAAAGGGTCACAATGAAATATTGTTAATGGTGGACAGTTAAAATAAATACACTTCTTCTGAAACTTTAGTCAATAACATCGATACAAAGAAAGGGTCCCAAAAATCGCCACTATCAATGCGATGATAACTCGACTTTCAGATTAATTTAAAAATAATATCATTCATTTAGACTTTTAATATATGTAATGATCTAAATTGATACATTCAAGCATCATTTGGGTTCTTATCTTTTTATCATTTTTGCTGCTTTTATCACATTCTTTATTGAAATAAAATAATGTTTTGAATTTTTATTCTTTTTTACTCGTTTCATTTTGTAAAACAAAAAAAAAGAAATCTGATGAGGTTCGAACCAATTTAACACGCTTTCTAAAAAATATGTACCTTACTATCCTATGCGCCACCGCATGGATGACGATGTGATAGGTTTATGCCAAATATATATTAAAAGTACATGTATTTCAAACTTGCGTATCGTCGATTTTTGCCAAAAGCTTCCGATAAAGAGCGATTCACAAATGTTGACAAAAATATACTGTATATCTTCATTAAATTAGGACTATAGGTTGTTGAAAATCGTAAACACGTATACGGAAATTCACAATTTGATGTCAAGTGAAACGTGTAATTATTATAATAAGGTAGTTCAAGCTCAGATTAATATTTTTCTGACAATGGTCAATTTGGTAGGAGTTGGGTACTGTGTACCCATCACAGAACGACTGGGAACTAGACAACCCAGGTCTCAAAAACCACAACATTCAAACTCGATGTAACGATGAAATGTCGCGGGCTATTACATTCCGTTTTGGACAGTCAGATTTAGCGCAACGATATGCAGTTAGTTAAATTTACTCCTACGCGTGAAAAAATAGTCCGATTGTGAACAATATCGGACTGTATTTAGCAGTCTAGTTTCTAATTCACAATGCATAAATACAACAGTTATTATTGGTATAACGTAGATAAATCACCAATTACATATACTTACATGGTAAGGATCCCATAGTTGTCTCTGATTACATGATCTCTCTGTACGGTGGGCGTCAACATCATCTTCTTTTACAATGTTGATCAAAACTGAAATCCCTGATAACCCTCTACGAAACCCGAATACAGATTCCAAATCACAAAGTGTGGGCAAACTTTCATTTTTACGTGAATTACACAATTCACAATATGCGTTTTCAAATGAAATAATAAAACCGCGTAATTCTTTGTAAACTACATTGTTGACATACTGATTTTCTGTTTCGCAAGCTTCTTGTATTGCATCATCTTGTTGTTTCCATATACCAGTAGAGTTACATGTCTCGACTCGTGCAGCTGGCTTACATGCAAAAGATAGGCCATCAGTCAATCTATGTGGCCAAGGGGTTAGACTACAATTATTTGCAATATATGAATAAATTTCAGAACGTGAGGCAGTTGGTTCGTCGAATGTAGACTTACAGTTAGAAATGAGTTTCCATTCAGTATATTCTTTGACACCATTACACAAAGCACAGTGTTTATTTTTGTACACACGGTCGGTAATTGGATCAGACACTACAACATAATCTTCTAAATCTTCAACTATAAAACATTTTGGATATAAAGAAGATAAAACAGCAGAAGGACAATCATCAACCATACGATATACCAGTCCATTGTAGGCAGCAAGACCTCTTGGTTTATTAAGATATTTACCTAAATCAACACAAGAATACTTTATATCAACACCAGGTTTCAATATCTTGTCAGGACAACAATTACCAAAATGTTGACAACCATCTTCACATGAACATTTCTGACAACAAGGAAATAAATTTGTTTCTTCTGGTTTCTTAATCTGTAATTGATTAGAGAGAGTTATTATCACTACAATGTTTCAATTATAATACAAGAATAAAACACGATAATCTTATTAATTCGTTATCGTCAGTCATGTCAGATGATTCAAGATATCGAAATAATTGGTATTAAACATGCAAAGTCCTTATCATGAGCGTACATTATACTAAAGGCTGCGTATCGATTCAGTTGCGACATATATTTTCTCGTAAGTAAAATTCAAAAGAACTGTATTTGAAACTAAATTATCAAATTAATACACCGGGAACCGATAATGATAAAGTTAGGTAGATGGTCTGTATTTTCTAATTGATGATTTAGTTAATGGTGAATATATTCACAGGTGGCTGACAATAGTTTCCTTCTTCATACCCAACTTTTAGACCCATCAAGATTTTCGCTTAATGATACAGCCATAAAGCACTGATCGTAGATTAATCAGTTTTGCGATGATATAATCTACAATCCGTGACCCCATGTTGTGATCGATGAGATGAGATAAGGATCATAGGTCACCATCATAGTTATATAGATTTCAAGACATTTCAGGGGATCAATCAAATCATTTATAAACAAATGTTTTTTAAACATAAATTACATTGTCCATTGTGCAAGAATTGTAAATTAACAGATAATGCTTCACAACTTTAAAGGTGATATGTTGTATACAATACAGTCAGTTGAAACGAGAATAATGATTGAAACAAATTTGATGGTCAAATTATGTTAGAAATGAGGATTATGTACCATGTGAATTTATCAATTGACCATCCGTTAATTTGGATATGCCTTTTTAATATTTTAAAGCTTTCAATTTAAATGAAAAGTTTTGAAACAATATTCAAACCTCATCGTACTCGTTAAGCCGACAATAACTATTCTTTTATTTCGTCTGCCGCTTTATTTACTTGGACTAAAATGCCCATGCAATAATTTGTATAATTGTTTTATCTATTTTAATAGTTAATCTTTTTATACAGTCGTTCTACAACGATTTGTAAACTAATTAAATAAATAGTTCTTTGAATGTTTTAACGTTTTAATTAATAATTGTCTTTCATTTATCCTTAGAAATAAAGTAATATTTTATGATACTGTTTTCAGTAATCCGTATAGTCAATGATAGGAAAAAAAAGAAAACTGTGTCTGGCATGGGAGTGCGCAGTTAAAATAAGTCACTTCAGTTGTCAGCTCCTTAAACCCTTTACTGGTCAGACCCATGTATTTACTTGTCTTGACCCCAGCCAAATTTCACATATATCCTGACCAGTCATTTGAGGAAAGTTTTCTAAAGAGGTACAAGTTTAAAGATGAGTCGCCTTGCACTAATAACATAACAAGATAATGTTTAAAAACAAGGTTAAAATCAAAATAAAGACAAAATCAGTGAATTACAATTAAAAGAAATAGATAAGATAATAAATAAAATCAGAGATATAAATACAGTATGTACATATCTGATAAATAATCTTACCTTGGTTGCTTTGGTAGTGCAGAAATCATTGTAAGGACACAGTGCAGAAATGTTTGGTATAGCATCAACCGTTGATACATTAAAGCTGATTATAAACCAATTAATTGTCAGGAAAAACAACATATTCCACATGATTTTAACTTTACTTCATTATATTATTTTTCAGTAAATGAACGCTTCTATAACCTTTTCTTTTAGAATCAGAATGAACCGAAATGATACAGAAGCAATGTAATAATTTTAAGTGTGAGAACATGATTTAACACTGATCACAAACGAGGTGAGATATTGTTATAAGTGATGCGAAATATGTCAGATATAGGTGCAAATTGTGTCACACAAACATAACTCTATCCCTTCACTGGTCACGAAATGGGTGAATTAAAGTTGCCATTTTTTTACCCTAACGCGCAAGGGCTATTTCAAGATGCCTTTATTTTTTACTGCTTTTAGCAACACTGGTCAGAGCAAAGAAGGGCAAAAAGGCAAAATGCGATATCCCTCTTTTTCAACCCAAAAATTGCAAAGTGCCAGTTCTTTTCAGAGACATATTTTCTTATCACCACTTTGCGCCATTTTTCTGCTATCAATCACTCTGATTCTTATCTGAACATGACGGACACTGTACTCCTTTCTATCCCCAGCGACAAAGGAGGGCATATCCCTATTTGGGACTTCCCCGTGAATTTCACTTAATCCAGTTAAAAACACACTGGCGGCCATTTTGAAGGGTGTCAGTGCACGTAAAAACAGGATTGACCAGATAAAGAATGCACAAAATGCATACCATAAAATTATCTCTAATCTAGCAAAAATTTAAGTTTTCATGAATATGTTTGTGCACAATTAAATTTCATTTTAGATATCAACTCTTTATGATAGCTGTAATAGGCAATTGATATACAAGTATAAATCATAGAACCCACGACCCATTGGTCAGCAGACTTGGGTTCCATCGACTGAGCTACTCTGACAGACCACACAATGTTTTATTTAAGTTTTTATGATCTGTTCAAAGTTTTAGTTACTGTTGAGTAATGCTGTAATGTTATGTTCTGATCAACGGTGTGTATTAATTTTGAGAAAGTCAAATGTATCAATATGAGACACAATGTCTATCACATTAGATAAACAAATTACACATCAAACTTGCAACATCTCACCTGATTATCACACTGTAGACGTACTCGTAACTGATATTTGTTTAAGTACAATGTGACATACATGTTTCTTGATTTTTTTTAGCTTAACTTTACCATGAATAGTGGAGTTCTCCTACTCCCCCCGGCGTCCAGGTCCGCGTTTTTATGCAAACTGTTAAATTCCACCTTATGGTGATTAATATACATGTAATTGTGTGAATATTTAGAAAAATACAAAATATGAACTCTTACATTAGTACAATAAAATGATGAATGAACAGGTAAGTAAATAAGTGGTGGAAAAAACACCAAAACCATACATTCAAAAGGCAGTTACATATATATGGCTACATAATAATGTTGTATAGTCCCAAAATAAGCAGATTCGATTGACATATCAGTTATAATTCAGATTGCGATGGAACAAGATAATGTACCCTTATCCTTGATAGATGTTTACCCTATACAATGGTTCGATATATTATTTATCAGCACTATTAATGAAAGAGCCATCAGATTATAGCTTTTATATAAATTCATAAAATTAGTTTTTCATCTTTTTATTCTATAATAAATTTGTGGTGCTCTGAAGAATAATTAGCCGCGGCCGTGGCGTAGTGGTTAGCATGTCTGACTTCGAATCCGGAGATCGCGGGTTCGAATCCCGGTCGCGGCAGGTCATACCCAATTCATGAGTGTTCGGCCTCGTGGTAGGGTAAGTTAGTACTGGTGATAGAAAAAGTGTCCAGGAAACATATAGTAGGAAGAGCTGGCCGTCGTGCATATGACCTATTGAATGCGACGTAAAAGAAACCAAAAAAAGTATAGTCATACTTTAGTTTCCTTAGGTAAATTTTGAAATAATGGACAATGTATGAGTACGCACCATCAGCAGTAATGTGACTATAAATGTCTAATGTTGTTATTTCACATTATGAACACTTTTGCTCTGAAAATCTAGTTGAGGCATAAAAAATGATATCGACTTAATAATCAAACACAAGTCATTGACAATGTTCACAGCTCTTGATACAGATTATCTCCCCTTGAACTAAGTATTTCTTTGAAAATATCACTTTACTGCAACTACTTACTTCTTCAGGGATAAACTTCAAACTTTAAATATATTTTTCTTATTATCAACCATATCTCATGTGTTAAACGTCATAACTTTCAATGCAATATTTGCAGAATTATCTGCCCTTGAACTTCGATATTAAGTTACTTTTTACCGCAACTTCTTAAATTTCTTTAGCTATCTAATTAAAACGTCAACTTTATGGTCCTTCTTCCACATTATGAACAAGACTATTGTCTATCAGTGTTCAAATCTTGAATTAAAATACATTTTTAAAAACAAATCCCTTTCTTTATTATCGAATACTTACTTAGTCGTGCATGATTTTTCTACTGAGAGTCCTTGTTTGCTTTATACTCGTTTTTTCATTTTTCTTACATGTAGCTGTTCGTCGATCGTCAATTTGTGTATCTATAATTGTCAACTTATTCACTTTAAGCTTATTAGAATATAAATGCGACAGGAACTTATACGTTAAATGTTTTCCATGTTCTTAGCCGCCCGCCCGGCCAGCTCAGTTGGTAGCATGCAAGATCGAGAGGCCGTGGGTTCGATCCCCGGGCTAGGCGTACTTTCGTGGAGCTTGGTCACGAAATTATTTCTACGGCCATTCTCTCTCCTACCAATGATTTTTAATTATGTAGGGCAGTTGTCAGTCACTTACGAAATTATGCGCTTAGTAGTTGGTTAACAGCTAAATCAAGAGATATAGCCTTTCCAGGAGGAGTGAGTAGGTTGACTGACCGCCGCTATATGACCTATACAATGTGTTGCTACGGCGTTAAACCCAACAAACAACAAACAAACAATAATCCATATTCTTAACTCTTTTTGGGTACATTTTTCTTTTTCGTGTATGTTTTTCATTTATTCTATGCTTTCTGGTGGAATGCCGGGATATATTGGTGAAATAAAAATCGATAATCCACTGTTTTGAAACAATGAAAATAAATATGTCAATTTTCTCTGTTTGGATCCACGCGCCATATTGACGATTATTTTTCCAATCGTAAATCGAACACCAAACAAATATTGGAAATCATACACCAAAATTCAAGAAATGTGCAGTATATGTAATTTACCCAACTAGGCAAATTAGTACTGCATTGTAGCAGATCAAATGACATAATATAAGTAAAAGATAAATGATCATATATATTATCTGTTTCTCGTATTCTCGTGGTTTCTCATATTCTCGTGACGTAATAAAAATGGTCCGAACCGACGCTCGCGACGATTGGTAATATCCGAAAATACGTCAACTTTTTACTCTGATCAATATCAAACTCGCCCATAGTACAAAAACGATATAAGACCGCTAAAACCCCTAAATATGAGTGAAAATGTGTATTAAATTAGCAATTTTATATGAAAAACTTCATATTCCCCCCAGAATAACTGTTTCAACTACTCGTTTTTAGCAAAAGCCGTCAAAAGTAGGTCATGCATCATTATTACATAGATGCTTTGTCACACAAAGGTTAAACCCCAATAAATTCTACATTGCAGTTCAGAAAGTGTGTTCCACGCCAATTGAAATAAAAATCCAATTACACGATTATTGTTGTGCTTTATTTTGAATCAAAATTTAGCTGTGACCACTGTGTACCACTTAGTTTTGGCACCTCAGTATGGGTTTTCAAGCTAAACTGAGTTTCTGAAGATCTGTTGTCAGTAAGGAGAATTTGTATGAAAACAGACCACAGTTTACCATAGTTTTGTTATGATTATTGCACTTAAATTGCCATTTTTTTATGCATATGTTTAGCCTGATATCAAATTTTCTTCATACTCAGTACCATAGCACATTTAAATGTCCGTTAGAATATAAAAAACTCATTCCACAGATTAAAAAAACTCGCCAAAATGTTTAATTTAGAGTAAATTAAGAAATCTGAACTGAATTGTAGAATAAATATGTCACATAGTTACGTGCCTTGACAGCCAATCAAAAACCACGAGAATATGAGAAAGCTCTTGAGTGATCCAGAGTAACAGATTATCGTTTAAAAACGTCAATTTGACCTATTTATCCGTAAGATTTGCTATTTTTGTTGCTTGTACATTGTAGACGAAAGTTTTGTGTATTTTTTGCAACAATATAAAATTAAGACATTCCTCTTATTTGTGCCTGATACCCAAGTATAGTCTTAACCCCACGAGAATACGAGTACACAGTCACATCAGCACGTTTTCTCCGTCTAAACCTTATTGAACTAGTATGAGGGTCCAAATCAATATTTTTTCTCGGATTTGAAGAATGCATGTTATAGGCAGTTCGGAACAATCTAAAATATAACTACTCAGTGATTAAAAGCACACTCACCAGCTACATCATAGATAAATAACGAACACACCTTGTTCTAAAATATTTGTTTTCATTTGCAATGGAAAAGAGATATAAGTAAAAGCTATTTTACGTCGAAGAAAACCTTTTTAACAAATCACTGTAAGTCTTATGAAAATCCTATCGAAGCAGACGCAATGCATACAATTGCATAATTTCAGAAAAAAAAGATGTCTATCTGTATGAAGACCGTTGCTCTTTTTGATTTTGATGGTTTGAAAAATTGGAACTGTACAGTTTTAACAATTTCAGATAACAAACAGGACATTGTTTGAAAGATACGAGACAAAGAACTTGAAACAAGGAAGATAAATGCAGAACATTGTTCATTGGAAATACTTAAATTACAACAGGAAGTTGACGGTTTAAGGAAATATCTGATTTATACAGAACAATATGTACAATCTAGTCTACTTAATGGTGAGTCATACATCCGCATAGCCATCCTTTCAGTTTCCATCTCAATCTAAATCCATCCTGCTTAAAATTAAAATATGAACATTGTGATACCTTATTTGTTTATTCGATCTTGTCTTTTGTTTCTTATTCGACTTGAAATGGATCACTCTTAATATTTATGTGAAAACAACCCGAGGAACATAGAAAATACAAAAACATAAACCAGGAAAAGATGTTTTTGAATATGTATAAATATTCATCTAAATAGAAAATGTCTATATCTTTTTTATTTAAAATTCTATATGAAATGGGTTGAATGCACTGGCACCAGAGTCCTCACATTCATTAAATACGCACATATAAAATATTTTGATAACAAACACAATTAAAAATTGCTCCCGTATGCATTACCGCGTACTAGTTATAACTATACTTTCATTATAATATTGTATATAAGGTAGTGTGCATGTATGTATGCACAGGGAACTACAGTAAAAGTTCGCTGGTTCAAACTCGAGGGGACATGAAAAATGATTCGAGAGAGCCAAGTGTTCGACCCGGCCGACTTTCGTCCAAGTACGACGTTATTACTTCCCCTTGTTTCGTAATTGTTTTTAAATTTGTTATCTCCCTTGGTTAAGTATATAACCCGAACACACGGTTCATTCATATGTCATGTATACGTAGTAAGTAATTACTGCAAATTAATTTGCCAATTACATACTTGTTGTGCGATTTTTTACATTTATGAACATGATTACGATATAGGTGAGTAGTAGTAGATGAATTGATCATTTCTTTAATGTGGTTACATGTAAGTGAGAAAGGTTCGATGTGACCGGGTCCTCCAGTAAGTTTTTTTTCCGCCGTTGTACATGTGTGTATGTTCTGTTCTAACATTTTGATTCTTAATTTGGACTTATTTTTTACCGAAATTGCAAGAACTTTTTTATCAGTTTTTATTAATTAAAACAATCATACACGCTGTATATGCGCTAATAATTTTTTTAGCGAGACCTTTATTTTTAATCATACCATGACATTTTATAATATGTGCCTGTCTACAAATTGCAGTCAACTAACAATTATATTGTTAAGCAATTTTTATGCAATATTATGTTTACTAATCACAATGTGTTGGGCAAATTAACATCAATTAACAAATCTATTGTTAAGCAATTAAAATCAATTAACAAATCTATTGTTCAGCGATTTTCACGCCCTGTTATTATCACGCGTCACAAACAATGACACCGGTCAAGGTTTTACGACCGATGTGTGAAAATCTATTGTTCGAGAGAGACAATTGCATTTAAGTGTATTTGTAAACCACGGGACCAAGATATTGGTTCCAGAGTTCGACTCAGTCCTGTTCGACCCAACAGCGGTTGACTAATATAGATATAGAAAGGAAATTGATCGGTGCCAGAAAATGTGTTCGACTCGGCCAATTAATTCGACCCGGTGGTGTTCGCGTGAATGAACTTATACTGTATTTATAGGGACGTACGCTTTATTTTATGATCATAAGATTTTGACTCTGATGCCAAATTAGGATCATATTCGTCATAAGTCTTCATGATGTTGAATTGGGACGTGATATCTAGAAATCGGCATTAAAACCATTTTATTATTCTTTTTTAGAACTTAATAGCAAATCAAGGTTTGTGTTAGACGGTTGTGAAACCGTTGCTTTCCATGCCACCTTATCTGGTGGAGTACACGATCATTACCATATTAATCAAACTGTCGTGTTTGATAATGTCATGCTTAATATGGGTGGTGGATACATTGAAACCCATGGTTTGTTTATTGCAGCTGTTGATGGTGTGTATATATTCTCTGTGTCCATAATGGGTATCTCAACACATGATTCAACTATGATGCTTATAAAGAAGAATGGTCAAGAGATGACATCAGCTATTGCGGATGGACGTGGTGCTCCTCATGACCAAGGGTCTACTACTATCGCTGCACGTTTAGTTACAGGTCACGAGGTATTAGTGAGTGTTGAGAGACACGACGATATTGCTCTCCGGGGTGACGGTCTTGACAGTTTTATGGGTTGTATTATCACTCCACTATAAAACAATAAAATACATTGAAATTACCAGACTTGTTTTTATTGACAAACACCCGAGAAATAAACAATTTTATCATCCAAAGGTATAAAAACAAATAACTTTATTGACAACTTTCAAGCAATAACTCTTTCATTTGACATGCAGACGAGAAATAATCAAGTGTAATGTATTGACAAACATAAATAAATAAACAAGTTTATTCACACGCAACCTAAAATATATGACTTTATTGACATGGATCCAAGCAATATAAAATTTTATTAACAAACGCAAATTAAATAAGCGATAAATTGAGTTACACATAAGAAATAAACAATTTTATAGGCATGGGCTTCTAAAAGACAATTTTATTGACAATCACCCGAGAGAAACATAATTTGATACATGCCTCACATTCTGTACGCTCTGTTGCATTTATTATAATCAATGTTTTACAGGCAATTTTTTTAATTTAGGCATAACGTAAAATGTTGTTTTTTTCAATAAGTAGATTGCACTGGCACCTGAGTCCTTACATTCTTTAAATACGCACACACATAATATTTTGATAACAAACGCAATTAAAAAGTACGCTGCCGTATACATTACCGTGTACAAGTTAGAACTATACTTTCATCATATAATATTCGTATATTGTATTTAAAGTAGTGTACATATATGTAAGCACAAAAAACTATATAGGGACGTATATAGTTTTCGTATTTTGTCACATTTATTGAACTGGTTAACACCATCGGCTAATTTGGAGTTATTCATGATGCATATTGCAAATTTGTGAGCTTAATGTAACATTATGCATATGTTCCTTGTGATTGACTTCTTTCAAATTTAAAATTCCCAATGATCACCAGTCTCAGACTTATGCCTAAATTTAAGACAATTTTGCAAATTCCACAAACCATAGATTGGATGTGTTTCTCTTTTGGTCTGCGGATTAGGATAGCTCTATCTTTATTTGGTACTATATATATATATATATATAGTTTTTTCATTATCCTTAAATTTACATATACATGTATACATGAAGGCAAGCTTAAAGTTTAAGGAAAATGTTATACAATTAAATAAAAGTGTGTGAACTTCCTTACTGCAATGCTCAGAGTGTTACATGTAAATAATTGACATAACCTCTTTGGGGCGTTATATGTTAGAACAACAACTACAACACTTCAGCAGACACTGATGAGGATAAAATATGCAAAAAAAACGAGCAAAAATAACTATTGGCTTTCATATATATATTACAATGCAAAACTAGATGGTATAATACTTGTAATAGATAAGGCGTTATGAAGACACGGATTGTACTTGGATAATCAACAAATAAGTGCTTAGGTTACATACAAAGGTGTCAGCAAACATGTCAGGTACAGCAACAGTAAAACACACATATCACACAGCCAAACTGCAAAGATCGGTAATCTTGTAGATTTATAAACTTCTGTTGTAAAAGTTACGCCAAAATCTGAACGAGAACAGAAAGCTCGGATATTTTGCCGCCTTGGAATGGACAATGGCAAAATTGTCGCGGGGGTGGTAATACCAGCTTCAAGGGTGCATCTCTCATTTGCCCCACACGGTTCAAGAACGAACAATTACAAATTGTCCTGGTGAAAAATCTTCAACTTAACATTCAGTCGACAATGTTGGGTGCAAAAACATACAAACTATAAACAAAGCAGTGAATCATAATACATAACAATATTAGAAAATGCTAATACATGTTTTTGAATAGTAAGGAAAAACTCCGAATCATTTTTGAATATACGGTATGAAATTATCTAGATAAAATAAACTTGTATTTTTTATAAAATTCAATAATGATAATTGTCACTAAAATAAAAAAACAAATGAAAAAATAAGTTATTCAACACATTTTATAAACAAGACCACTCAGCAATAGAAGTAGAATTTATATATATCTAAAAACACTCAAAAACGTTTTTTTTAAACTTCTCTGTACATTGAGTAAGATTGTCATCTTCTAATGAAATGTTTTGAATGCTTATTTAAGACTTAATTGTTTCACTGATTTCCTTTAGTATCCCCTTGTACCTCTGCCAAAGAATCGTAATCATTTGACAACATGATTACGCCTTTTGATATTTTTGAAGACGCACACGTATCATAATCGTCATCTATTGCAGTGTTTCCACTGTCCTTTTCAGTGTTCGCTTGCACATCTTTAAGGGAACTATAATTATTTAGTTCAAGATTTGCCGTATTTCTACTTTTAGCAGATTTCACTGAAGACGTACACGTATCATAATCATTATCTATTGCAGTGTTTCCATTGTCCTTTTCAGTGTTCGCTTGCACATCTTTAAGGGAACTATAATTATTTAGTTCAAGATTTGCCGTATTTCTACTTTTAGCAGATTTCACTAAAGACGTACACGTATCATAATCATTATCTATTGCAGTGTTTCCACTGTCCTTTTCAGTGTTCGCTTGCACATCTTTAAGGGAACTATAATTATTTAGTTCAGAATTTGCCGTATTTTTACCTTTAGTAGATTTCACTGTACAGCTATCATACTCATCATCTATATTGTCCATTGTATGATTATAAACATGTTTATCATCGCTTGTAGAGACTTTATTCTTGTCTTTAGGAAGTTCATTGAGATTAATGTGATCATATTCAGAATCTTTGTTCAATTTATACTGTTTCTTCAACGTTTCAACAGGTGTGAAATTCTCATATGAAGATAGGGCTAGAGGATTTCGTATTGTCTTTCTTTGGGGTTTTGATGGTTTATTAATTTTGTCGGGGTTTCTCTTAAGTTCTTTGCTTGGTACTGCGTACACCGGTGCATGACTTTCATCATTGTGATGGCTTTCCAATAGCTGTACGTCAGAAGGGCTCTGTGATGATTCTCTGGTTGACTTAGTGTTATTTCGTCTTCTTTGACGCTGACATACAATGCACACGATAACTGCTATGATAATACTTATGAGTACAGCACATGATGCACCTATGTACATTACATATGGTGGAGATTTCTCCGGAAATGCTGAGTTGGTATTTGGATCACTTTCTTGTTGATCAGTGGTTGTTTGGGGAGTATCCTTGTGTTCTGTAACAGTGGTTTCTGTATCAACAACAGTGGTAGCAGTTTCTTGACAAATGGTTTGCCTCTCTGTATCGCAGTCACCGGGTTCCATAACGAATGAGTCGTTATATTTTCTCAATGATAAGCATATATTTGACTGTGATGTCAATTTGATAACATGAAATAATCCAGTCAAGTAAATACCATTATACTGTTGCTTACGTATCGGTTCTACACTCAGTTCATTGCCTAGATCTCGGCACTTCAGTGCAGCACTTAAAACATCCGCATGTTGTTGTATGAGACACATGTCAGTATAATTACATTTGTCTGTTACGTTTATACGTACATTGTCACCTTGACCGCAGACAAAACCATTAGAATAATTGTATTCATAGCAGGAACCAGTTATATAAATTGTATCTTTATTATTAGACCCTTTGATATAAACACACTGACCCGTATTTGTACTAGTATTTATTGGAATATTATATGCTGGTAAAGATTGGTACAATATCATAACATTTTGATCACTTTCTACATTTTGACCATAGTTGAACAAACTTTTGCGACTTGCATCACAGTCGTTGCCGGACGTTTTTATATTCGAATGAACGCAGGTGGAGTATTGATTTAGCGATAAACAATAGCAAGTGGAACCTACCACACCAATATACCGTCGATCTTTTTCTATTTCTTTAACACAATTACGGACACATTTTAAAAAGCCATCATCTTCCATCAAAGATACATTTACTGCGCACAGAGAAATGTTTGCTTGGATGTCAAAACATCCAACATATCCAATTAAAGGTGAATATTCCACATGCTCCTGTACCCACAATGTGTCTCCATTGTTAAGTTTCCCTAAAAGGTTGTCATTTACCTTATTGTTTTTCAAAATGTTGTCTCTTGTATAGAGTCCTGTCTGGTTACAATGTTTCTCTGCATCGGACCAATTCATTTGTTCACTATTCACTTTATTGTATGACAACAACACAATGAATGTTATGAAAACATACACGAACTTAAAATCACAAAAATGCATCTTCAATAGCCAATTATTATGATTAGTATAATTTCAATTTAAGACTATCCATAGATATTTATTAAGTCCTCTTTTTAGAAAAATGAAACTAGCATTTTACAATAATACTTGAACTATTATCCATGCACATGTCTATATAAGTATGAAAATATATGTTATTAATTGCTAGCTCATCAGTTATATTAAGTGGCAAATGAATAAACGGATATACAATATAAACATATTGTATTATCTCAAAGTGAGGATCCACTACGGAGACACTGTAGTGACATTTAAAAAACATTTTTATTTTTACGTTTATTCCGTGAAATAATATATTAATTTGTTTTATAGAAATATTATTTCGGGTTTTGTTTACATTGTTTTACGAATTATTTCGTGTTAAGTGTGTATACGAGGTTTGATAAAAAATAAACCGGATTGTTTGAACCTTAAGCTGCATTGTGAGATAAGATAAATAAAAATGCATGTAAAAGTTTGGGGAGTTCATCTGCAATAGAATACTGAAATCGGTACTGAAAAATATAAACAAACAACGATGATATAGTAATTTAAGTGAGTATATGTCCTAAGTCACGGAGCGCGGTAAATCGACACTGATAACCTCGTTGACGTTGCGCTTTATCACACCATCTTCTTCGCTTCCTTACTGACGATTGTGACTTGGTTTTGGTGATGAATGACTACGACAAGGTTTCATCTGTTGTTCTGGTACGTCTAAGGAACTAATTCCTTTCCGTGATTCACCATAGAAGACAGACTCGTGATTCCTGCACGTGGCGGACCAACTCAGTGTCTTTTAAGAGGTGTGGGAAATCGCATGGTAAAAGGAAATTAATGTGTGCAAAATATTTTTCATTTTGAATCCCTTGCAAGAAAAGTCTGTATGATAACGTAGTTCAAATCAATTTTGCCATTAACTCCCGAATGGACAACTGGTTATTATTTGCCAGTGTTACGAATATGATTGTGTTGGCTTGGAACTTAATAATTAAGATTTCCAGTACAAATTAAACAACAGAACAAATTGAATGACATAACAAATTAAAAATGACAAGTTGTTTAAACTAAACTAAATATTTAATACATTAATATATATAAAGTAAGATATAGAATATCATCAAAATAAAGTTCATAACATGTTGTTAAAATAACATACACATGTAAACTCTGATAGAATAATTATGTAAATGTAAACTCTTCACTACATGTCTATAAACTGTTCGATATGAAACATAATAAATTCACTCTAATATTGTGATTCTTTAACTGTTGTACTGTAACTGCGAACAAAAGTTCTGGTACAAAACTGTTGAAACTGGTATCAGCACTTTGTTAGATAAATCAATATTATACGTTCTGGTATAAGAAACTTGTATTAAAACTGGTACACAAAACTCTGGTGCAAAACTGGTGTAAAAATATCTGTACAAAAAACTGCCACCCTCGAGTACACGACCTTAAAATAGAATTATATTGATACCTGCTCAAAGGCCTCAATGGTGACATATTAAGATATTAATATTAATTAATGTTTTAACACTTTCATAGAAGACAATATCAATCAATACGTTATGCATTCATGTAAATCATTAATTGAAACAATAATATGAAAATACAAAACATTATAATAGTTTAAATTATGGAAACTATGGAAGCCTTATTTATTATATGGAAAATCACTAAATAGAAATAATAACAAAGCACTTTATATGACAGATAAATCATTTACCTTAAATCTCTGGTTTTCAGGTTTCATATAATATATGAAAATTAACATCAACAATGACTCCACGATTCTCTATAGTTTCTATTACAATTAGTTTCTATTACGATTACCAAGATTTAATTCACTTTTTGAATATCATTAAGTGTCCCAACTTTTTCATAAACTTTCACTTGTTCTTACTTTGGCCGAAAATAGTGTACTGACGCTATGGGATATAGAACTCTAATTCCCTAACAAAAGCCATCTAAACAAAGAACATAAATAATGTTAGTTCTCAGTTTATCTTGTTCTGGACTTTGTTTTTATGAGCTTTATTGTTGATATAAACAGACAGTGATAAACTGTTCTAATAAAAAGAGTATTGAAAGTGATAACAATTATAATGGTTTATGAAACAGGACCACACTCACGAGTTCATACATTCATTCGTACTATATACATACAGGCTTGTAACAGCCAGTGTGTGTGGCCACTGACGTTATCAACGTCGTTGTGTTTTATCTTCTTTCTCCCTCTTCCTTCTTTGATGGTGGCGTCAATATTTACTTCTCTAAATCGCCTGTGGCAATTGTGAACAACTTTTCTGCTATCTCCATGCTTCCCGAGCCTAGCTCCATTTTTTACAAGTTCTCGAGAGAGTTTTGCCTTTATGCCGTAAAAACTTAATAATTGTCCTTATTTCAAGCTTTTTCGTGAACTCCATTTTTACGTTAGGTTTTATTGTGCCAACGTTATTCAAACTGGGGTTGTTATAATATGCGCTGATCAAATGACGTCAAGTTTTGCAAATACGTCAATAAATGAAGACGCTACGTTTTCCCAGATTTTTATGTACGCTGCTTTTTTGTAAACAACACAAAGCATCTTTTAACAATTAATAAAACATAAAAAATTTGCTGCGCCGTTACAGCGTTACCATGGTTTTTGGAAACGTAATTTTGAAGAAAAATGTTACCTTTTTTATAGAAATTTTAAATCAACATTTTGTATATACATTGAGATTTTTATTGATGTATAGAAATGTTCATTTGAAGTAATACTTATTATTTGATTGTAAAAATCCGGTTTATTTTTTATCAACCTTCGTATTTTAAGTCTAAATTGCGAAATTTCTAAAACAAACGTATAACAAATAAGAAAAAAACCCCGCATTATCAAATTAATAAAAATGAATAATAGTTCTAAATCATGAATAACAATACTTTTGATCTGGAAAATCGTTAAAAAAGTCATTTTAGGGATTCCATAGTCTACCAAACAGACTTACAACATAGATGAAATGATTTGAATGCGTCTTGAAACAAAATAAACAACAAAAAACGTTAAGAAAATCAAAGAACGTAATCTTCCTCATAATCTTTGGAAAATTTTCCAATCATTTTATGAGAGACCCAGATCATTTAATTCACATGAAAGGATGGAACCCATGTATACCTTGTTGATCAAAGCCACCGTATGAAGATACATTTGTATATTCATTTTTAACAGAGATGAAAACTGTCTTATAGCTGTGAAGTTAATGAAAGTATAACATCCATTAAAACACACAAGAAATCCTATCAAGCTATGTCAAGTGGATATTGTCTGTATATTTTTATATACATAACAATCGGCGAAATTGTACATTTTGCTGGAATGGTCGGACTGACTACGTACAGTTTCATACCCTTTAGAAAACTTTGACCAGCCAGTTTGGAATTTTAGCTTGACGTGAAACAAAATGCTTGTATTGTGCCTGTTAATGCCAACTTGACAAAATTACCATCAATGTACATGAAATTAACTCTTCTTCAACTTATTAAACAGTCCTCTTAGGAAGAAAACTCACTGCCATGCGTATTATTACGAAATATATATTCATAGGAAATAAGTACTCAGACATATTAAGTATGTGAAGGCTTTTTCCGGATGATAATAATGGTTTAAAACTGTGTGACTAAGTGTGACTGACCATGAATTACAGATAAGGAAAACAATACCGAATCACTATGAGTCAATTTAAATTGCATTTAGGAGCACAGTCATTTACTGTGTCTAGTTACAATCTGCATTGCTCTATGATTACTCACTTGTTGTTACAGTAACCTATCACTGATTTAAACTATTTTATTTCAGTTCGATTGTAAAACAAGTTATTACAACTTAGATTAGCCATTTACGAGTCCGCTTCCTAATCCGACCAGTACTGATCCAGCAGGATAAAGTTTCTTGCTCAAGGAAACAACGGGTTTGTTTTGGATGGGATTCGAACCAACGCAATGCTGGCGATGCAATGATTACCTGTCTAATGTCGTTAACACTAGACCACTCCCGCTCCATTTAGGGCCATAGGCTGGAGGCTTGGTCCAAACTATGACAGTAGTACTACATACAGATAAACATTGCTTACGGAGGCTGAGAGGGAGTTTGAACACATCTAAAGATTCTCATGTGAACTGTGTCTCAATTGTGACTCTAATAGTTCAAGGGGTGGGGGTAAAAATCCATGATGTGTGCTATGACATCAGTATACAATGACATACAGCAAAGCTCAGTGTCAATCTTAAAAGAATATCATTTAAGTTAGATCTATTTATATGTATCTAGCTTTTTATTAATGTCTTGCTTTTTTACATTTAACCGAATATCAAAAATTGATGATACTCATCTATAATATACATGAGTATGTTGAACATTGTGTTACAATTGTATATCAGTGAGTATTTCCTTGTGTCTCATCTTCAACTTTACATCGTGAGTTTAACAATTCTAAATAAATTGCATATCTTAAGTTCATGATGCTATATTTTGCAAAATAATTTTAAAGATACGTCTTTAGCCGCCCGGCTGGCTCAGTTGGTTACGTACATGACAAGTATACTGATAGAGGGGTCGTGGGTTCGATTCCCAGGCGGGGCATGTTTTCGTAGAGCTTTGTCATGAAATTAAATCTAGGACAATCTCCTACCAATGATAGTTCGACGATAAGTTTATATTTGTTGAGTAATCTTACGGGTTTTTTTATCTCTTTTTGTAACAGTTCTTTCATTTTCTTGGCAGAATGCTTAAAACTTTATATGTCATGTATATTTTCACGTATCTATTACCACTTACTAAGTGTGCGTCGGGCGATCCTTGACGCATTGTCATAGAAATATTTATTCTACGATGCCACGCTCTTTTAACTTTGGGATCAACCATGAAGAACGTTCACTGCCTTGATGATACATAATGCAACATATTTTCAAGATATGCCTTGCATCAATTGTCATCGTTATAACAGTATCATGTTTTATAAATGTAATTATTTTGTTTTGTTCAGTTGTTTAGCTTGAATAGAATATTCATATGAATAAAATATACGTGCCTTTAAAAACAATAATGTTTAAAGTACAATTTAATTCAAAATTCTATTTTCATGTAGTAAGCAATGACAGTGTTAAAACATAAGAAATGAATATAATCAGTGTCGATATGATGATGCATCGAAGGCACAATTGTCAAAATGAGCCAAATATTTGTGCAATTCAGCAAAAATAATGATCCGATTTTTGCTTTAAACAATTACTAGTATTCAACATAAAACCCCAGATATTTCGTGCTTCTTATTGCTGGTTACGATTGTTGTAATCCTAGATATGAGAGAATAAAAGCTTTATAAAAGTTCTTTGTAGATTCTGCCAAAGTCAAATGATCAGTTGGGCGAGTGTTGATATCCAGCTCCAGAAAGACCCTTCTGTCTTTAGGATCAGATGTATTGATGAGAGGGAGGTGATAAATATACATTGTGTTAGCCAAGCAAGATCACATGTACCGATTTCACCTTCCGTGAGGTATCATTCTTCTCCTGGTGCATTAATTTTAATAGACTAATGGGATTAAATAACAGAGCTTGGTCAAGTCGGTAAAAGCTTACGTCGACTAGTTAACAGATATTTGGTAACAATTGTCAGATGATATTGAATGTTCCAGGTTTAGGATGTTTGTGAACCCTGTTCCCTGGATATTGCAGATCTAGCTGCACTTGGAGTCAAGAATCAAAATATTCCCTTATTAGTTGATTTGATTTGTTTTGTTGATTGGGTTTGGGCCCTTTGTCCATAAGACCTTGGGGGGGGGCTTATTCTTTTGAAGTTTGAGCATCTGGCTCAGGAAAACCAAATTTAAAAGGACGTCCTTTGGCTCCTTGTTTGAGTGTATGTTATGGTCCGAGCCCAGATTGGTACTTGCCCTAATCACGACCTAATGACTAGATATCCTTCCTGTCACTTTTGATTTCGGATCTGTCCTGATTTGTAGAGAACTGTGTACATGTAAGTTTTACTTATCACTCTGCATCAGACAAAATTTATTCTATGAAAGTTAGTTTTAGTGTTAGTTGTGATATTTCATTAATATAATACTAAATTTGTCCCTATCACACAGGTGTGTTGTTGCAGTTAATGTTAATTGCAGATATGTTTTATTTGCAATACAACTGGGTCTATAACATGAGTTTTGCATGAATCAAATAGACTTCTACAATAGTAAGTCATTACGAACCAAATTTGAAATTTTATAAAAAAAACCCTTTATCTATCATTATATATATTTTCATCAAGTAAAGTTTTTTACAGTTTGGGTAATAGTCTAACTATATCATGTGTTAAAGAGTCAATATAACGTTTGTTTGTTCTTTTAATTTATGTTCATAAAGTAACGTTTTTTACAAGCTTGGGTAATAGTCTAACTATATCATGAGCTAAAGAGTCAATATAACGTTTGTATGCTTTTTTTAATTTTTGTTCATCAAGTAAAGTTATTTTTACAAAGCTTTGGTAATAATTTAACTATATCATGTGTTAAAGAGTCAATACAACTTTGTTTTTTTTTAATTAATGTGGCATTGCTATATTTTGAATATTATCAATACTCCTGAAGACCTGAAATAAAAGTTCATTCCCGTTGTTGACAATTAGATTCTTCTTTGTTATTCTGACGATTCAAATTTAAAATGCTCTTATAGGTTGTACATAGACAACGTGTTTTACTTTAAACAAAATGAACCCTAAATAGCACCAAATATTAAAGACAGTTCTTGTTTAACATTACCGAATATCAGAAAAGATAATATCTATGATATTCATGAGAATAGTCAACAGTGTGTTAAGCCCCCAAGTCAATCGAACTATAGGAGCCTAATTGTCAATAAGTTTGTCAATTATGTAGATTGTCAATGATATTGATAGTGAATGGGTTGTATTGAAGGCCTTGTCAAAGTATTGATAAAAAATAGAGAGCTGAAATATTTATTGATGTATTGACAATTTTATTTAAGTCAATATCCATCCTCGTCGAAAACTTTGAGGCGTAAACATGGCAAAATCAACAAAGGATGAAGAAAGAAAGTGACAATATGGCCAATAGTCTGTGAAGAAAAAGCGCACAGGCGCTTAAGATCCACAAACGCGTTCTCTGGCGCAAAAAAGCGCTATTTTACTGATAAACATTTCTGTGTTACTGCTTTACGCACACAAGTGTTTTTTCTGTATTAAAGGTGTTAATATATACAGAAGTTCATTAAATGATTCCTCGTTCATTGACAGAAAGTTTCGATAATCGAATGGTTCGTTTACACTTAGTTTATTCAGCAACTTTCATGGACAAATTGTTGCTTTAGCTGAAACAACCATTTTGTCCAATATTTCTTCCGTTTTAGTTTTATTTATCTAATGCTAGCACAATGCCGCTGAAAACAACATTGAAAAAATTTCCTTTGTGTCAGAAGTACAAATGTACTAAATATTGGTTAATATTTTTGTACAGTTGGTGGAAAAAAATAAACTTGTCAATATTATTGAGTCAATATTATTGACAATTATATTGTGCGTAAATGAGTGGCTTTACATTTGTTTTCAGAGAGTATGTACTTTTGTCTCTTCAACTTTATGCCATGTGTTAAACAATTCTAAATAAAGTGCATTTTTATAGTACATGATAATATTTTATGCAAATTATTTTGAAAGGTACGTCTTGCTTCAACTGTCATCGTTATAACAGTATCATGTTTTGTAAATGTAATTATCATGCTTTGTGCAATTGTTTAGCTTGAATGTATATTCCTAATATGAATAAATTATATGTTACCTTTTTAGAAAACGATTGTTTTAAGAACAATACAGTTAAAATTCTATTTATGATATTATCTGTATACAAAATGTGTTATACAGTCCCTTCCAGAAAAATTGAGACATTTTTTCGTTTTAGGATATAGCAAATCGCTTATACAATGTACCCAAGAAAAGAGAAACAAAGCTATCTGAGTAGAATATTATGCAGACTTTGTTACATGAGATATGCAAAAAAGCTATTGAGTGGTTTTTTGTCGCTTCCATGTGCTTGCCGTGACAGGCGGTACTTTGTAGGTCTGAATCGTCTTTTGATAAAGCCATTTGGCCTCGTATCCCATCGCTCTGCTTTAGTAATTGTAAATTTACTTTCGATATGCATGACTATTTCTCCTCAAAATTTCAATTATCCAAAATCGTTTGATGGACGCTGTATAAGGTTTGAATATTGACACTGTTTCAAATAGAATTTTAAATAAATTTAAGGATTAGGTCCATGTTTTTCAGCATAATATTGTAAATGACCAAACAAAGCAAAGAAAATGCTGTAGAAACTGAAATTTTAACAGCATTTAAAGACCTTATCCCTTTATGCTTTGATGATATAGGGTTGCTTCAAAACACCCTCAACTCTGATTTAGGGACCAGAATAGAGGTCATGTTTTCGGTATAATGATGTTAAGTTAACAATAGAGGAAGAGCTGTTAACTGCTTACCTTTCGACACATTTGCAATGACCTCCGAGCAATGAAACAACGAAACCCAACGTACGGTGCATGTGCATAAACTTCTTTTCCTGGTCCACAATAAAATTTTGCATGTGGATCCAGGTCTGGAGGTTTCGCACTCTGTGTTAATGCAGAACATTTGAGCCTTGAGCCCCATAGCACCACCACTGAAAGAGTCAAATGCGTTAACCGGGAAATTTGCTTTAGCCATGGGGTGTATAGGGACTGTCTGTTAAGTTGCGGTAAGTATTCCCTTTGTCACAGACAGATGTATTCAAGGTCTTGAGCTACAGTTGAGGACCTTAGAACAAGCTCGTGTTAGCGCATACTTGTCTGTTAATGAATCTGATCACTTCATTTCCATTCTTCTTAAGTATTAAATCCAGCTGCTCCTATTTTTCTTCATGAAACAAGAATATTTCTCTTACCATGTACTTGCTTTACAAGCATTAACAGTGTATTTTAAGTGAAATTGCTCAAGTCACATATGCTTTACATGAAAAATTACGTTATGGACTGTTACAGTTTATGAGAAATTGTGTAACTTTACTTGAAATACCCTTCATTGCATTGCATGGAAAACTAAAGCAAGCATTTTATTTCATATTATGTTTATTACTAAATATTCATAAATTAACAACATTGATAATGATACTTTTGAAACATAGTGTAGAAAAACATGTACATAATTGAAATACATAGAGCCACAGAATTTAAATACAAAAAAAAATGAAATGCACCATTTCATATTATCTGTTAGTCAGTGCATGTTAATTCAAGAACTCTTTTAACTGCTGGTAAATTAAGAATTTCTGGTCTGTACACTATACAAAGTCATTTTATCAGATTTCCCAACACTCAACCTTCAATATTTAAACAATGTTTGTATCAAGGGAGGTAATTCACAACTTTTCTGCATAAGTGTGGTCACTGTTGCCTCCCTTGGATGATGACAAACATGGGTCTTATTGACCTTTCCTATAAAACGACACGGTAGGATGTGCCTTCCTGTAATTCAGATTTCGCCGGAGTTGTCTACCCTTTGATAGCAGCTTGTGTTTAACTGTTCCAGGTTTTTTTAGCTTACTGTCTCTGGTAAGATTCTTCTCTTTGCATATGATTAAGGGAATTTGACGCTTTCTCCGATAACTGTATTCCCATATATCCCAATTTCTTCTCAGCGCTGTCTGCAATGCCATTATTCAGCCGATGAATAGTAGAGCTGAGTCGTCCGTGTACATTCCTAGAGAAGTCATTATTTTTAGGCAGTGCGACACTTATCGAGCGATTCACTGCTTCACATTTCTGCGTGCTAGTGCCCAGTTTCAATTCTTCCAAAGCACTTACACTGATTTTTATCTTCACAATGTCAAATATCAACTGTTTGTCACTCTCTTCCAGGCACAGATTTGTAATCTTATGAGTACCTGGAAATACAGAGCGGTTACACCAATTCTTTGTAATTCCACCGGAACATACGTAAGAATAACGCCTACACTTTGTACAGTCACCGGCATAACAGCTCACTGTGGCATCCAGAACATGCGGTTAGTGTTTCTCCATAGTTGTCATATCTCCAGCATGGTTTTTCATCATCTCCTTTAGTATGAAGCTACATCTAGTCTTTATGTCCCTTTATGTCTTTATTTTAGCAATGAACCCTAGATGAGTCGGGTCAGCCTGGCGCTCTTCCTTCCGCAAAGGGTCGAGCATTCGCATGGCCTCAGAAACACCCGCAGCTGATCTGGAATCACCATCTGTGGTTATATACCTAACAAATGCACTTTCAGCATTCAATGTCTGTCCAATCGATTTCCAAAGCTCATACTCTGAAAGTGGTGCGTGCCGGTACGTATTTGCTGTACATGTCCAACCGAGCATAATACATCATATTCTTTACCACGGAGCCACGCGCCGGTCCAGCAAAGCTTATTCTGGACCGCGGCAGCTATTATGTATTGCTTCTCCGTCATCGCATCACAGGCTATAGCGATAGACTGCGAAGCATTCAGGGCTGCCTTCTTGCGATTCGTGATACAGCTTGAATTGTACCGTCCATCCATAGCAATGTTTATGGTATTCTCCGGGTTGCCTCTTTTCTGGTTGATCTTCTTTATAGCGTTGATTTTCTCCGACATACTCTTATCATTGAGTTCTTTTATGGCGCTGCCCACCATGTTGGATCTTCTCTGAATACTGCTCCTAGCTGTCGGTGGGATGTCCATACTTGCCAGTAAGTACCTGTTGTCTGTAGTTCTAAATGCATGCCAGATCTAGCTCTCTTTTCAGATAGCTTTAGCTAATCTTAAATAACTAACATGTAACTAATCCTGCTAACCATGCCTGGTGGAAAAACTAAATTCAGTCCTGCTTGGCTTGACAAGTTAGACAACAATGAACATTGTCTAGCAGAACGTACTGATCTAGGATCACCTGCCTGAAGGTGATTTCTGTGATCAGGATCATCATACAAAATTGTGAAGTAGACTGAACATGATTTGGAAGCAAGCAAGCTTTAAACTGCACTTTACGTTTATCAGACATTTTATTCGATCTTCTAATAGACAAATGAATAATTTCACTATTTTTATATCAAAGGGATATAATAAACCCAATCTCATTAGAACAATGGCAAAAAAATCATTATGAAATTAATTGAAATTCAGAGTAGCTATACATGGATTTACATCATAATCCAGTATTTTTAGATTTTGACTATATTTGTTGACACCTTAATCTACAATTAGTAATAACTGATATTTCAGAATGAGTTTATGACTGGAACATATACACAGAATCATGTTATTTCAACAATAACTCTAGCACTAATGGAAGACACTGGGTAGGTTTTGATGATTTATTGTAGCCAAGATATATCTTTGGTACTTGATGTCATATAATATGCATGCTTGTAAGAGCAGTGTTCTAGTGGCAGGTGAGAGGTTCCAACTTCTAAATCCACTAGGGGCACTACTAATTTAATTGAGCATGAGATAACATGTAGTTGTTCCACACCACCCAGGCATAAATGGGTACTGGGTGAGTTACCTGCTTGAATGCTTTTTCAAAATTGTAAAGTTGTGTGAACATGATAGATAGATAGATATATAAATTTATTAGCATATACAAATATGTACATAGCCATTTACAACGTGAAACATATACAAAACATAAAAATACCATGACGTGAACAAGCAATTAAATACATGCAACATGATGGGGAAAAAATTAACAAAAAATAATGTTAGAAAAAATTAGAATAGTAGATTAAACTGGAGAATGATTTCGGTTAAGGAATATTATAACTTTACAATAAATAGTAATATCAAAAGGACAAAATAGTAGTACTTTGAGCTCGAGTACTGTAAGAGTGTTATTTAGTAACTATTATGGTGGACACACGGGTTCTCGCACCTTTAAGGACTCAATGAACCATTTCTAATTAATGCAACAATACTTTCAGAAAAATACATTAAAAACGAACCTTTTAATCTATATTCCATTTGTTTATCATATACTTGCTGATATTTTATATTTAAAACAAATCCAAATTCTTCCAAAAAAAACACGACCATTTTCTGAAAACTGTCATGGCGGCTAAAAATAGATGACCTAATTTCGCACTTCTACCGTATTTGGCTCTTTGTGACGTCATAATTAGCTGCCACATGACTGTCACGTGACTTTATGAGCAAGGGCTACCTGCCATGTGCTTTTTTTATTATAACATACTTTTAAACAATATTTATTGGATTGTACTGACAGAGCAGAAAACGGTAAAAAGGATTTACTGAAAACTATTCACCATCACAAAATTTTCATTCCAAAAACCTGTTTCTTGCGCATTTTTCAGGTCCAATAACTTGGCACAACATTCGATGTTCGATATTCGATATTCAATATCGAACATCGAACCAGTTCGACGTTCGACATTAGCATAATGTGCGAATATCGAACTGAAATTGAATATCGAACCAGCTCGACGTTCGACATTCGCCAAAAGTATCCAAATATCGAACTGAGATTGAATATCGAACCAGCTCGACGTTCGACATTCGAATGTCGAAATGAAATGGAATATCGAACCAGTTCGACGTTCGACATTCATTTATAATAGCCCGAATGTAGTACTGAGGTTGAATATCGAACCAGCTCGACGTTCGACATTCGAATATCGAAATGAAATGGAATATCGAACCAGTTCGACGTTCGACATTCATTTATAATAGCCCGAATGTAGTACTGAGGTTGAATATCAAACCAGCTCGACGTTCGACATTCATTATTAACAATAATGCGAATGTCGTTCTGTGGTTGAATATCGAACCAGCTCGACGTTCGACATTCATTAATAATAGTCCGAATGTAGTTCTGTGGTTGAATATCGAACCAGTCTGACGTTCGGACGACTTGTTTCAGCGGGGATACCTCGATTGGGCCCTTGGCCGCGCTTGAATCAGTGGAGCACGGCCTGTTTCTGCGGGGAAAACCTCGGCTGGGCCCTGGGCGGCGCTGGAATCAGCGGCATGCGGCTTGGATCAGCGGGGGAACCTCGGCTGGACACTCGGACGGGGCTTCAATTGGCTCTGTGGGCTCTGTGGGCCTTCTACCGGGGTCTACGCGGCCTGCCGCTAATATCTGCCTGGTTGGCTTGATTTTAGCGAAGGCAAGCAAGGGACACCGGGGTTTACCTCGGCTGCAAGCCAGGCGCGCTTGTATCAGCGGCGGACGGCTTGATTCGGCGGGGAAACATCGGCTGGGCCCTTGGTCGCACTTGAATCAGCGGAGCACGGCTTGTTTAAGCGGGGAAAGCCCGGCTAGACCTTCGGCCGCGCTTGAATCAGCGGCGGACGGCATGTTTCAGCGGGGAAACCTCGGCTGGACCCTTGGCCGCGCTTGAATCAGCGGAGCACGGCCTGTTTCAGCGGGGAAACCTCGGCTGGGCCCTGGGCGGCGCTGGAATCAGCGGCAGGCGGCTTGGATCAGCGGGGAATCTCGGCTGGGCTCTGCTCGACGTTGATGCGAATGTAGTTCTGAAGTTGAATATCGAACCAGCTCGACGTTCGACATTCATTAATAATAGTCCGAATGTAGTTCTGAGGTTGAATATCGAACCAGCTCGACGTTCGACATTCATTAATAATACTAATGCGAATGTAGTTCTGAGGTTGAATATCGAACCAGTTCGACGTTCGACATTCATTAATAATAGTCCGAATGTAGTTCTAAGGTTGAATATCGAACCAGTTCGACGTTCGACATTCATTAATAATAGTCCGAATGTAGTTCTAAGGTTGAATATCGAACCAGTTCGACGTTCGACATTCATTAATGATAATGATGCGAATGTAGTTCTGAGATTGAATATCGAACCAGCTCGACGTTCGACATTCATAAAAGATAGTCCGAATGTAGTTTTGAGTTTGAATATCGAACCAGCTCGACTTTCGACATTCATTAATAATAGTCCGAATGTAGTTCTGAGGTTGAATATCGAACCAGCTCGACGTTCGACATTCATTATTTTTGTCCGAATGTAGTTCTGAAGTTGAATATCGAACCAGTTCGACGTTCGACATTCATTAATAATAGTCCAAATGTAGTTCTGAGGTTGAATATCGAACCAGCTCGACGTTCGACTTTCATTAATAATAGTCCGAATGTAGTTCTGAAGTTGAATATCGAACCAGCTCGACGTTCGACATTCATTGATAATAGTCCGAATGTAGTTCTGAGGCTGAATATCGAACCAGTTCGACGTTCGACATTCATTCATGATAATAATGCGAATGCAGTTCTGAGGTTGAATATCGAACCAGCTCGACGTTCGATATTCATTGATAATAATCCGAATTTTGTTCTGCGGTTGAATATCGAACCAGGTCGACGTTCGACATTCATTAATAATAGTCAGAAAGTAGTTCTGAAGTTCAATATCGAACCAGCTTGATGTTCGACATTCATTAATTATAGTCCGAATATAGTTCTGAGGTTGAATATCGAACCAGTTCGACGTTCGACATTCATTAACAATATTGATGCGAAGCCTATACTGGGCACTAGGCCGCGCATGAATCAGCGGAGCACGGCTTGTTTCAGCGAGGAAACCTCGGCTGTGCCCTGGGCGGCGCTAGAATCAGCGGCAGGCGGCTTGGATAAGCGGGGGAACCTCGGCTGGGCACCCGGTCGGGGCTTCAGCGGGCTCTGCGGGCTTCTACCGGGGTCTACGCGGCCTGCCGATGATACGCGCCTGTCTGGCTTGATTTCAGCAGAGGCAAGCAAGGGACACCGGGGTTTACCTCGGCTGCAAGCCAGGCGCGCTTGAATCAGCGGCGGACGGCTTGATTTGGCGGGGAAACATCGGCTGGGGCCTTGGTCGCGCTTGAATCAGCGGAGCACGGCTTGTTTCAGCGGGGAAAGCCCGGCTGGGCATTCGGCCGCGCTTGAATCAGCGGCGGACGGCTTGTTTCAGCGGGGATACCTCGGCTGGATCCTTGGCCGCGCTTGAATCAGCGGAGCACGGCTTGTTTCAGCGGGGAAAGCCCAGCTTGTCCCTTAGCAGCGCTTGAATCAGCGGCGGACGGCTTGGATCAGCGGGGAAACCTCGGCTAGGCTCTTGGCCGCGTTGAATCAGCGCCAGGCGCTTTTGAATCCGCGGCGGACGGCTTATTCCAGCGGGGAAACCTCGGATGGGCCCTTGGCCGTGCTTAAATCAAAGGCAGGCGGCTTCGATCAGCGGGGAAACCTCGGCTGGGCACTCTGCCGGGGCTTTATCGGGCTCCGCGGGCCTTTAACGAGGGTCTATGCGGCCTGCTACCGATATCGGTCTGGCGCGTTTGATTTCAGCGGAGGCAAGGACGGGACACCAGGGTTTACCTCGGCTGCAAGCCAGGGGCGCTTGAATCAGCATCAGACGGCTTGTTTCAGCGGGGAAACATCGGCTGGGCCCTTGGCCGCGCTTGAATCAGCGGAGCACGGCCTCTTTCAGTGGGTAAACCTCGGCTGGGCCCTTGGCCGCGCTTGAACCAGCGGCAGGCGGCTTGGATCAACGGTGGAACATCGGCTGGCTACTCGGCCGGGGCTTCATCGGGCTTTGCGGGTCCGTTACTGGGGTCTACGCGGATTGTCGCTGATATCGGCCTGGCTCGCTTGATTTAAGCGGGGTTAAGCACGGGACACCGAATATACCTCCTCTGTTGGTCGCAACCCGTTTCGGCGACTAAAAAAGTGCAGTTAATTATTCATTGTTCTTTTATTTACACCATTGATGCACGATTGATGATCGCTCTCGTGCAGCACAGCGACGCTTCATATAAATAGGCTTTTTTCGGAACTCCAAATTATGGGTTTCGTGCACAGGCGGTACAAAATCGGAATAAATCCAATTGTTCTCTGTACATACTTTCATTGTAACGATAAAAGTTAGTTCGCCCGCCCGGCTAGCTCAGTCGGTAGCGAACAAGTCTTCTGATCGAGGTGTCGTGAGTTCGATTCATGGGCGGGGCATACTGTCGTGAAGCTTGGTCATGAAATAATTTCTATTGTCATTCTCCCTTCTACCACTGATTCAAAATCATGTACGGCAGTTGTCAGTCACTGACGGAAGTAGCGCCTAGTAACTGGTTAACAGCTAAATCCAGAGATTTAGGCTTTCCAGGAACGGTGAGTAGGTTGACTGACTGCCATGATATGACCTATACAATGTGTTGCTGCGGCGTTTAATCCAACAAAACAAACACGCAACTAACACAAAAATTTGTTTGTACCACAAGTATTGTTCGGTTTTTCTCAACTGTCAGAACATGAATAATTTCACGGTGAATGCGTTTATTAAAATCATTGTTGTAAAACATCCATGAGTTTCCGAAAGCGTGTATTATGATCAAGTTAAGCTGTTTATGCCGTATGATATGTTTTAGTCGAAACAATTAGGCCGCCAGTACAAAAACAATGCATTCAGTCACCGTGAAATTATTCAAGCTTTGACAGTTGAGAAAAAACGGACAATAAAACCCCAAAAATTTGAATTCCGGATATAGTCTATTCATGTGATTGACTATATAATTTGTTAGCTAGATGTCTTAATATTGTGTCAGCAAAAATATTAAAAACAAATATTGCATGAATAAAAGTACTTCGATCCAAAGAAATCAAGTCAACAACCAATGTGCTAAATATTGAAAAAAATACATACGTCTAATATTATTAACGAATGTCAAATATCGAGCTGGTTCGATATTGAACCTTAGAACTACATTCGGACTATCATGAATGAATGTCGAACGTCGAACTGGTTCGATATTCAACCTCAGAACTACATTCTCATTATTATTATTAATGAATGTCAAACGTCGAGCTGGTTCGATATTCAACTTCAGAACTACATTCGGACTATTATTAATGAATGTCGAACGTCGAGCTGGTTCGATATTCAACTTCAGAACTAAATTCGGACTATTATTAATGAATGTCGAACGTCGAGCTGGTTCGATATTCAATCTCAGAACTACAATCGGATTATTATTAATGAATGTCGAACGTCGAGCTGGTTCGATATTCAACTTCAGAACTACATTCGGACAATTATTAATGAATGTCGAACGTCGAGCTGGTTCGATATTCAACCTCAAAACTAGATTCGGACTATTATTAATTAAAAAAATATTAAAAACAAATATTGCATGAATAAAAGTACTTCGATCCAAAGAAATCAAGTCAACAACCAATGTGCTAAATATTGAAAAAAATACATACGTCTAATATTATTAACGAATGTCAAATATCGAGCTGGTTCGATATTGAACCTTAGAACTACATTCGGACTATCATGAATGAATGTCGAACGTCGAACTGGTTCGATATTCAACCTCAGAACTACATTCTCATTATTATTATTAATGAATGTCAAACGTCGAGCTGGTTCGATATTCAACTTCAGAACTACATTCGGACTATTATTAATGAATGTCGAACGTCGAGCTGGTTCGATATTCAACTTCAGAACTAAATTCGGACTATTATTAATGAATGTCGAACGTCGAGCTGGTTCGATATTCAATCTCAGAACTACAATCGGATTATTATTAATGAATGTCGAACGTCGAGCTGGTTCGATATTCAACTTCAGAACTACATTCGGACTATTATTAATGAATGTCGAACGTCGAGCTGGTTCGATATTCAACCTCAAAACTAGATTCGGACTACTATTAATGAATGTCGAACGTCGAGCTGGTTCGATATTCAACTTCAGAACTACATTCGGACTATAATGAATGAATGTCGAACGTCGAGCTGGTTCGATATTCAACCTCAGAACTACATTCGGACTATTATTAATGAATGTCACATGTCGAGCTGGTTCGATATTCAACCTCAGAACTACATTCGGACTATTATTAATGAATGTCGAACGTCGAGCTGGTTCGATATTCAACTTCAGAACTACATTCGCATCAACGTCGAGCAGAGCCCAGCCGAGATTCCCCGCTGATCCAAGCCGCCTGCAGCTGATTCCAGCGCCGCCCAGGGCCCAGCCAAGGTTCCCCCGCTGAAACAGGCCGTGCTCCGCTGATTCAAGCGCGGCCAAGGGTCCAGCCGTGGTTTCCCCGCTGAAACAAGCCGTCCGCCGCAGATTCAAGCGCGGCCGAAGGTCTAGCCGGGCATTCCCCGCTGAAACAAGCCGTGCTCCGCTGATTCAAGTGCGACCAAGGGCCCAGCCGATGTTTCCCCGCCGAATCAAGCCGTCCGCCGCTGATACAAGCGCGCCTGGCTTGCAGCCGAGGTAAACCCCGGTGTCCCTTGCTTGCCTCCGCTAAAATCAAGCCAACCAGGCAGGTATTAGCGGCAGGCCGCGTAGACCCCGGTAGAAGGCCCACAAAGCCAGCTGAAGCCCCGTCCGAGTGCCCAGCCGAGGTTCCCCCGCTGATCCAGGCCGCATGCCGCTGATTCGAGCGCCGCCCAGGGCCAAGCCGAGGTTTTCCCCGCAGAAACAGGCCGTGCTCCACTGATTCAAGCGCGGCCAAGGGCCCAATCGAGGTATCCCCGCTGAAACAAGTCGTCCGAACGTCGGACTGGTTCGATATTCAACCACAGAACTACATTCGGACTATTATTAATGAATGTCGAACGTCGAGCTGGTTCGATATTCAACCTCAGAACTACATTCAGACTATTTTTAATGAATGTCGAACGTCGAACTGGTTCGATATTCAATTTTAGAACTACATTCGCATCATTATTGCTAATGAATGTCGAACTTAGAGCTGGTTCGATATTCAACATCAGAACTACATTCGGACTATTATTAATGAATGTCGAACGTCGAGCTGGTTCGATATTCAACCTCAGAACTACATTCGCATTAGTATTATTAATGAATGTCGAACGTCGAGCTAGTTCGATATTCAAACTCAAAACTACATTCGGACTTTTATTAATGAATGTCGAACGTCAAGCTGGTTCGATATTCAACCTCAGAACTACATTCGCATTAGTATTATTAATGAATGTCGAACGTCGAGTTGGTTCGATATTCAACATCAGAACTACATTCGGATTATTATTAATGAATGTCGAACGTCGAGCTGGTTCGATATTCAACTTCAGAACTACATTCAGACTTTTATTAATGAATGTCGAACGTCGAGCTGGTTCGATATTCAACCTCAGAACTACATTCGGACTATTATTAATGAATGTCGAACGTCGAACTGGTTCGATATTCAACCTCAGAACTACATTCGCATTAGTATTATTAATGAATGTCGAACGTCGAGCTGGTTCGATATTCAACATCAGAACTACATTCGGACTATTATTAATGAATGTCGAACGTCGAGCTGGTTCGATATTCAACTTCAGAACTACATTCAGACTATTTTTAATGAATGTCGAACGTCGAACTGGTTCGATATTCAATTTTAGAACTACATTCGCATCATTATTGCTAATGAATGTCGAACTTAGAGCTGGTTCGATATTCAACATCAGAACTACATTCGGACTATTATTAATGAATGTCGAACGTCGAGCTGGTTCGATATTCAACCTCAGAGCTACATTCGGACTATTATTAATGAATGTCGAACGTCGAGCTGGTTCGATATTCAACCTCAGAACTACATTCGCATTAGTATTATTAATGAATGTCGAACGTCGAGCTAGTTCGATATTCAAACTCAAAACTACATTCGGACTTTTATTAATGAATGTCGAACGTCAAGCTGGTTCGATATTCAACCTCAGAACTACATTCGCATTAGTATTATTAATGAATGTCGAACGTCGAGTTGGTTCGATATTCAACATCAGAACTACATTCGGATTATTATTAATGAATGTCGAACGTCGAGCTGGTTCGATATTCAACTTCAGAACTACATTCAGACTTTTATTAATGAATGTCGAACGTCGAGCTGGTTCGATATTCAACCTCAGAACTACATTCGGACTATTATTAATGAATGTCGAACGTCGAACTGGTTCGATATTCAACCTCAGAACTACATTCGCATTAGTATTATTAATGAATGTCGAACGTCGAGCTGGTTCGATATTCAACATCAGAACTACATTCGGACTATTATTAATGAATGTCGAACGTCGAGCTGGTTCGATATTCAACTTCAGAACTACATTCAGACTTTTATTAATGAATGTCGAACGTCGAGCTGGTTCGATATTCAACCTTAGAACTACATTCGGACTATTATTAATGAATGTCGAACGTCGAACTGGTTCGATATTCAACCTCAGAACTACATTCGCATTAGTATTAATAATGAATGTCGAACGTCGAGCTGGTTCGATATTCAACCTCAGAACTACATTCGGACTATTATTAATGAATGTCGAACGTCGAGCTGGTTCGATATTCAACTTCAGAACTACATTCGTATCAACGTCGAGCAGAGCCCAGCCGAGATTCCCCGCTGATGCAAGCCGCCTGCCGCTGATTCCACCGCCGCCCAGGGCCCAGCCGAGGTTCCCCCGCTGAAACAGGCCGTGCTCCGCTGATTCAAGCGCGGCCAAGGATCCAGCCGAGGTTTCCCCGCTGAAACAAGCCGTCCGCAGCTGATTCAAGCGCGGCCGAAGGTCTAGCCGGGCTTTCCCCGCTTAAGCCGTGCTCCGCTGATTCAAGTGCGACCAAGGGCCCAGCCGATGTTTCCCCGCCGAATCAAGCCGTCCGCCGCTGATACAAGCGCGCCTGGCTTGCAGCCGAGGTAAACCCCGGTGTCCCTTGCTTGCCTCCGCTAAAATCAAGCCAACCAGGCAGGTATTAGCGGCAGGCCGCGTAGACCCCGGTAGAAGGCCCACAGAGCCCACAGAGCCAGCTGAAGCCCCGTCTGAGTGCCCAGCCGAGGTTCCCCCGCTGATCCAAGCCGCATGCCGCTGATTCGAGCGCCGCCCAGGGCCAAGCCGAGGTTTTCCCCGCAGAAACAGGCCGTGCTCCACTGATTCAAGCGCGGCCAAGGGCCCAATCGAGGTATCCCCGCTGAAACAAGTCGTCCGAACGTCAAACTGGTTCGATATTCAACCACAGAACTACATTCGGACTATTATTAATGAATGTCGAACGTCGAGCTGGTTCGATATTCAACCTCAGAACTACATTCGGATTATTATTAATGAATGTCGAACGTCGAGCTGGTTCGATATTCAATCTCAGAACTACATTCGCATCAAAATCATTAATGAATGTCGAACGTCGAACTGGTTCGATATTCAACTTCAGAACTAAATTCGGACTATTATTAATGAATGTCGAACGTCGAGCTGGTTCGATATTCAACCTCAAAACTACATTCGGACTATTATTAATGAATGTCGAACGTCGAACTGGTTCGATATTCAACATCAGAACTACATTCGGACTATTATTTATGAATGTCGAACGTCGAGCTGGTTCGATATTCAACTTCAGAACTACATTCAGACTTTTATTAATGAATGTCGAACGTCGAGCTGGTTCGATATTCAACCTCAGAACTACATTCGGACTATTATTAATGAATGTCGAACGTCGAACTGGTTCGATATTCAACCTCAGAACTACATTCGGACTATCTTTTATAAATGTCGAACGTCGAGCTGGTTCGATATTCAATCTCGAACTACATTCGCATCATTATCATTAATGAATGTCGAACGTCGAACTGGTTCGATATTCAACCTTAGAACTACATTCGAACTATTATTAATGAATGTCGAACGTCGAACTGCTTCGATATTCAACCTTATAACTACATTCGGACTATTATTAATGAATGTCGAACGTCGAACTGGTTCGATATTCAACCTCAAAACTACATTCGGACTATTATTAATGAATGTCGAACTGGTTCGATATTCAACCTCAGAACTACATTCGCATTAGTATTATTAATGAATGCCGAACGTCGAGCTGGTTCGATATTCAACCTCAGAACTACATTCGGACTATTATTAATGAATGTCGAACGTCGAGCTGGTTCGATATTCAACTTCAGAACTACATTCAGACTTTTATTAATGAATGTCGAACGTCGAGCTGGTTCGATATTCAACCTCAGAACTACATTCGGACTATTAGTAATGAATGTCGAACGTCGAACTGGTTCGATATTCAACCTCAAAACTACATTCGGACTATTATTAATGAATGTCGAACGTCGAACTGGTTCGATATTCAACCTCGGAACTACATTCGCATCATTATCATTAATGAATGTCGAACGTCGAACTGGTTCGATATTCAACCTTAGAACTACATTCGGACTATTATTAATGAATGTCGAACGTCGAACTGGTTCGATATTCAACCTTATAACTACATTCGGACTATTATTAATGAATGTCGAACGTCGAACTGGTTCGATATTCAACCTCAAAACTACATTCGGACTATTATTAATGAATGTCGAACGTCGAACTGGTTCGATATTCAACCTCAGAACTACATTCGCATTAGTATTATTAATGAATGTCGAACGTCGAACTGGTTCGATATTCAACCTTATAACTACATTCGGACTATTATTAATGAATGTCGAACGTCGACCTGGTTCGATATTCAACCTCAAAACTACATTCGGACTATTATTAATGAATGTCGAACGTCGAACTGGTTCGATATTCAACCTCAGAACTACATTCGCATTAGTATTATTAATGAATGTCGAACGTCGAGCTGGTTCGATATTCAACCTCAGAACTACATTCGGACTATTATTAATGAATGTCGAACGTCGAGCTGGTTCGATATTCAACTTCTGTTCGATATTGGCACATTATGCAAATGTCGAACGTCGAACTGGTTCGATATTCGATATTGAATATCGAATATCGAACGTCGAATGTTGTGCTAAGTTATTGGAGCTGCATTTTTCTCGTTTGACAGTTGTAGTTGCGTTGATTGTTTACTTGACATTGTGCACACGAATTGATGACGTCATACGCAATAAAATAGCAAAGTAAACAACTTTTTTATGAAAGGACCGAAATCAGGTGAGGAACGAGATCAGGTGTTTGTACGATAATAATCATTAAAACGTGTACACTACAGTAATTTTTATGTACAAATGTATACACTTTTAACCTTTACTTTTTCATCTTAGAAATTTCAACTGAAGCACCTGACATGTACTGCAATTTGAAATATGTCACTATGTAATTATTAGATCTGCACTCTGGCAAGATTATAGGATTATGTGGTAATAAATGAGAGTATAGATTTTATCAAGGAAACCACATAAATTTAAATTTGTTGAAGCTATCTTAAGCTGACCTTAGCATGAAGCAATTTTGTAAAAGTATATCTCTGTAATTCAATTCTTAAAGTTTAATGTGGTATCAATAAAAAAAATGTTCAAAGATATTTACCACATTTAGAGTTTTTTGTGCTCTTAGAAAAGGGATATGTAAGGTTGCAAATGTTCATAAGCCAGTCAGTATAGTTTCTGCTGGTATCTCTGAAACTACCCACCTATGGAACAATTTTACTCATACAGTTGTAAACTGTCCCACTATTGACAGTTTCAAGAGAGAAGATGTATCTGTTACCTTTCATTAAACTAGTACTGGACGTTTTCATGTACACTGTTTACTTATCACATCTAGTAGTTTTCACCACAAACTTTCATTAGCCCTGGACATTCGGTCCAGCAAAATAAAATTTGTAACGAGACAGTGCATTGGATATCTGTGTGAGAATGAACACATATGGTATTAATAAACAAGTCGTCTTATTAATGAAAACATCACCAATATGGATAAATATAAGCAAACAAGTGATTTCAATTGACTCGGTCCACTGTCTAAATTCAAGACTGATCTATTTGTTATTATTTTAAAACACACCTTACACTTTTCATTTGTCAGTATGAGTATACGTTGGAGCAAAATTCTGTACTAGATTGGAATAACAAGAAAAAAATAAGCTATTTGTAATGGCAGCTATTATACTGTAATAAAATGGACATAAAAAAATAATTTAACAACAAAAAAGTGAATCAACAAACTCTGTTTATTTATAGTGATCACATGACTTGTTTTTAACATGAAAACTGCAGCAAATAGTACAATGTACTAAATGTTTGTACTAATCTTTGGTCTTTTAACTGAAGCACCATTTATCTTTTGACTAACAAAATAACCATGTTGGTTTGCCTTTGTCATGACATGACTATCAATATTTAGCTTTTATGTTGAAGGAATGCTGACATTCATCCATTTTGTGCAGAAACTACTAGAGGTACCCCAACTACAGATTGTGCTAAAGACCGTTCAGCCGTAGCTATATGTAATCTATCAGAGTTTACTAAACCATTACCTATAGAATATCAGGTAAGCTAGTAGATCGCTGAACAAACTAGGTCTTTATCCCATTTGAACAAATCATACACAAACAGGGCTTGACAAATCCACTGAATTATTACCATATTTATTCTTGTAAAGTTGGACAATATGAGGTTAAAGTTTTTTTTTAAAGTCTTATATCTAGATATTTGACTAAAAGTTGTATACTTATTTGTCGGTACTATATCTTTGTGACTGTGAAGGAACATAACTATGGATGCGTTATATGCCCCTTTATACTTGAACATTCATGATTTAATTTTTTCAAATGGGATATAATATTTAGAACTTAAAAATGTATTTAAGGTGGTATGGTACATCTGACTTTTTTTGGATTTCCAAATAATTTTTGGTACTGTTGTAAACTTAAAGATATTTCCGATTCGGATCTGCACTTTATGTGACGTCATTATTGCTAATAACGTTACCATGACGTCGTAAACATGACGACCGCGTGCACTTTTTACGTCAGTCGACAATGGTAAGAAAACGTCTATAATGTGCTGTTAAATCTTTATTTTCCACGCCACAACAACAAATTATGCATCATTTTAAAGCTTACACCATTATCTACCACCTGAACAGTGTAAATATACGTTTTCTCCTAATACTTTAGAAAGAGACAAAAAATTCCGATTTGGCAACATCAGAAAAAATCCAGAAAAATTGCCTTCAAACCGGTTTTATGAAAAATCTGCCCGATAAATTTTTGCTAAGTTTTTATATGATGTAAAGCATTGTATGGACTTTTATACAGCAGAATTTGAGAAAAGTTGTCTGTACGATTTTTCCGCTGCATGCGTTCAAGAATCATCGGTATGACATCAAAAAGGTCATTCTGACGTCAAGATAAAGGATTGTTTTTTGTCATAACCACAAATACTTGGTCATATTTTTTATATTTTTAGGCAAAATGCTTATGAGCATCAAAATATGTAAAAATGGTATAGTTTATGCCTTGAATATTATAAAAAATGTATTAAATCAGCATTAATTATAACTTTATACACATATTGATGTATACATTACTCTTATTTCAAAAGTATTAAAATCACATGGAAAAATTTTAGGTTTACCCATGATCAGCATAACATAAAAAATCTTTCTCCGAGCAGTTATATGAAAGAAAGTCATTAAGTTAATATAATGTTAATAATTAAGAGTTTTCGTAATGGGTTTTAATTTGGCCGAAGACAAGTCATTTTAGCCTGTAATAATTAGTACAATAGATAAAGGATATTACGTAAGGGTTAATAATCGAAAACAAATATTTTACCAAAATTCTAAACGATTGCATTTTATCTGTAAACATACCACAGTATTTATGAGAAAACTCGGCAATTGTGAGATTCGTAACCAATCAATATGCCTAAATCTCATATTAGCCGAGTTATTTTATTAAGTCAGTGTTTTTTCCATAGTGACCGAGTATTTGATTATAATGCCGTAGTGAACACCATATCAGCTCTGAATTTGAAGTCAAATATCGTACAGTTACTCAATAACTAATAAGTGAGAACTAACAAATACTCTCTCTATTTGAAACATTTTCGCCACAGAATTCCAGATGTTTTACAAAACCGAGGTGTCTTTATGGTCCTGGTAATTCGCGTCACATATAGCTCATTTTCCTTGACGATTTCAACTTTATAGTTAATGTTTATTTTCAAGCGAGGCATATTACCCCTCTTGTCAGGTCATCCTCGAACTATCAGTGTATGTTAAATTTAGCTCTCTGTATGGCTTTAATCATCAGCAAGTTATCACCAATCACTTATCAATCAAATGATATCTTGCAGTTTAGTCATACTGAATTGGAAAGTCATATCTGAGGCTGTTGTGTTCATAAAGATTTTTATGTTACCTGGTCACGTGTCTATTAAGCCATTAAACAAGGAAAGTCATCCATTTGGATGAAATGCGTCAAATTCGTAAACATTTTTACATAGCAACCTTGTTTCATTTTGAACATCTGCATTCAAACCGGCATTTGTTGATACTTTTCCGTCATAAACGATGAAGTCATTGATAGACGCATCGTCATTTACGTACGCACATTTTTTTAAAATTCGGCACCGTACCCAAGTTGTCTTGTTTCGATATCAAGATAAATACATGTAGTTTTAATTTCATCTGGGTGACATTTGTTTCGCTAGCTATTAGAACGTCTGCAATTTTAGTAATATTCAAATCGGCAAAGTTCAAGAGAAAGTTTTTTTATCCAATGCCGAACTTTATATGACAGTACTACATCTTGACGTCAGAATGACGTTTTTGACGTCGTACTTACCGATAACACTTGAACGCATGTAGCGAAAAAAACTTTCACAATTTTCCATGTGATTTCAACCTTTAAAAATAGTTTGTTTGCATATATATGATATATCAATATGTTTATAAAGTTAAAAATGCTGATTTAATACATTTTGTGATATACAATGCATAAATAATTTGCTTTTGAAGGCGACCACAAAGACATGTCTATATGAAAAAATATAAAGGGAATTCAGTGGCAAAATCATTGAAGATGTACGGAGTTGTCTATTTTGTTGAGTATCGTCAGACCACAAAGAACAATACCGGTCCGTTTAATTTGGTTGTGTGTTTTTCAGCAATACTTAGCAACAAACTTTGTTTTGACCACCTGTGCATGGACGGAAACACCAACAAATTTAAGTTCAAAATAAAGACTATTGAATGTATTAATAAATGTATCTAACGATGTATAAAGGCTTACTTTATATAAAATTAATATTTAAATTAATGCTACGTTTTGATGCGTATGCTAAAACTATACAATTTTTATATATTTTGATTTTCCTGGGCATTTTGCCTAGAAAAATAAACAAATATTACCAAGTATTTGTGGTTGTGACAAAAAACAATCCATTATCTTGACATCAGAATGACCTTTTTGACGTCATACCGATGATTCTTGAACGCATGCAGCGGAAAAATCGTACAGACAACTTTTCTCAAATTCTGCTGTATAAAAGGCCACACAATGCTTTACATCACATAAAAACTTAGCAAAAATTTATCGGGCAGATTTTTCATAAAACCGGTTTGAAGGCAATTTTTCTGGATTTTTTCTGATGTTGCCAAATCGGAATTTTTTGTCTCTTTCTAAAGTATTAGGAGAAAACGTATATTTACACTGTTCAGGTGGTAGATAATGATGTAAGCTTTAAAATGATGTATAATTTGTTGTTGTGGCGTGAAAAATAAAGATTTAACAGCACATTATAGACGTTTTCTTACCATTGTCGACTGACGTAAAAAGTGCACGCGGTCGTCATGTTTACGACGTCATGGTAACGTTATTAGCAATAATGACGTCAAATAAAGTGCAGATCCGAATCGGAAATATCTTCAAGTTTACAACAGTACCAAAAATTATTTGGAAATCTAAAAAAAGTCAGATGTACCATACCACCTTAAATAAAAACTGGTATGCTTATTCATCAGTTCTTCCTCTATTGGACTTTAAAGGGACATAACTCTGGACGAGTTACAATTGAGTTATGCTCCTTAATACATTAAAAATTAAATATCTTAAAAATATTTGCCAGAAAGTTGATATGCTTGATTATCAGTACTTCATCTACTCAACTAGAAAGGACATACCTCTTGATTAATTATTTATTCTTATTAAGATATTTAAATGAAAGGTGGCATGCTTATTCATTGGTACTACATCCACACAATTATAAAAGGGCATAACTCTTGATGAAAATGTTTTGAGTTATGCCTTTGGAGTTGAATTTTGTTAAAATCAAAATATATTTAGAAGTCTATAAAGATATTTGAATGAAATTGTGTATGCTTATTCATTGATACTACGTCTACTTAACTATGAATACTCATGTGTGTAAGGGACAAAATATGGTCGAATTGTGCAAATTGTGATAAAAGCACCAAACTTTCAGGAAATCAACTTTAAGGTGTGATCTTCAGAAAAAAGCAAGGAGACAACCATGAGAGGCCCTGTGAACAAAAATATGGGGCCCTAAAAGGGGTCACCCGTAACAATTGATATTATTGCATAGTACAGTGTAAAAATCCTTAATTTATATATCAACTGAATGTATTAAATTTCTTTTGCTCAAAATGAGAACAAATATGTCATTTGATGTTTTTGAATATTTAACATGATAATTATAATCGTTATTGAGGCCCCGTAAAGGGATTTGATGGTCAACAAATAGTTAAAGACCAGTAACAACCAGTACAGTTTTTATTTTTATTTTTTCAAATTTTAAAGCATTTTGAATGGGTAATTTTGTGTGGCTAGATGTAGTGTCTTTTCATTTAAATAAATTGCAAAACCAAGTATGATCAAAAGAGGCCAAAACAAGGGGAAACTAATGAAAAAATATTGAATATTTAATTTGCTGTACTGATTACATAGAATTCAGAAACTGTATCAGTAACATTTTATCTATTATGTACAGGTCAAATAACATAATGATGAAACTTTTTTTATTCTTCGTATCATTTTGAGTGATGCACCTCAGAAAACCCCAAGGAGACAACCATGAGAGGCCCTACTAACAAAATTGTTGGGCCATGAAAGGGGTCACCCATTACAAGTATAAACAGTGCATAGTTTAGTGTAAATATTTATCTATCAAATAAATAAAATTAATTTTCTTCACTCATGATGAGTACAATCATGTCAGAAACTTTTTTTCAAATTTAACATGATACAATGAATTGTAATTGAGGTCCAGGTAAGGGTTTTTAAGAAAACAAAACACAAAAAAAACTATAAATGGCCAGTGAAATTACTGTTTCCGTTTTGTTTTAATTTATTACTTAAAGTATTTTGAATGGGTAATTTTGTGTGGTTAGCTATCATGTTCTTTTTTTAGAAATAATTCACAAAACAAAGTATGATCTTATGAGGCCAAACCAAGGGGGAATTTATATAAATTTTGAATACGTGTATATATTTTTTTGTATTGGTTATGTAGGATTCTAGTGTTAATAGGACTGGAGACAAAGATTTATCTAAACATCAGTAACATTCATCAAATAAACCACATTATAATACGATAATTAAGTTTTTATTTGTTTATTTCATTTTGCTTCTTCAAAATATTAATGAGATCTATCAAGCCTGTTTGTATTAATCTACTGAGAGGCCCCTCTTGGAAAATTTGAATATGAAAAATGAAAAAAAACCATGTCCAAAAATAAAAACCAAAACCTAATCACATTTTAAATCTAATTACTAAGCAAAAGCATCAATTACTTGCAACGATGAACATGGAGACCCTGCACGGAGAAAATAGAAGTGGTCCCACTTGAGCTAACGTACATACAACAGTGAAACATGTATGATACATGACATACATGTATATTGTTCTGCTATGGAATTAATGGAGTTTAACTTTAGTTTTAGTTATATTTGAAATGTATATAATGTAATTTATCAACTTGATTTGGATAAAAATGATGAGGCCTTTAACCTTATACTGACCAACGCAGTTACTCCTGAATCGAATTTTGGCTTCTACTTTCAGACAACCAATTAAGAAATGAATTGGCCAAGTTGCATTGCTGTCCGTCAATTAATCATGAAAATCGTATATTGCCCTATCGCTAAGGTGAAAATTTGCCACTTTTTGCACTTATCTTTCCTTGTAAAGGGTTAAAGGAAAATCTACTAAAAGGCCCTTATTTTGATGTTAATCAGTTACGTTTGATTTTTCATCTTTTGCTCTTTTATTATGAATGCAACCACAGTTTCCAAAAACTAATTTTAGCATATACCTTACCAAGTCATGCATGTTTTATAATGTAATAATATATGTTGCAAAGGCGATAACAACCATAATTTGATAATATATACCATGTAGTATTACTCAAGTTGGACATACCATGTGACAAATGCTAATGACTGAGATTTAAGAAACATATAGACTGGATAAACCACCAATGTTACTAAGTAACTTCCTTTAGATTTGATATCATGGTACTCAGTAGGGAAGAGTAAGCATAAAAAAGTTTACGACGGATCTTGAACACATATTCACTATTCTTGCAATTCATATTGTTGATTTCACTGGGGTTATTCATTTTATGGATTCTTGACAAGCTTGACGGTCTATGAAAGCTACATAATGTATAACCGGCTTGATAGACAAGGTGACCAGTGTATGGACGTACTCCACATTATCATACTTTTAATAGAACCATTTATTGTAGACGTATGTTATGTATGAATGTATAAAGGTCAACTGACGATTTAGCTCAGTGATCATGAAATTTGGCTATGCCAGACATTTCAATAACAATATTACAATAAATAAAATTAAAATATTTTAAAACTCGTCTTAAAATGAAGTTATACTCCCGTTTTTATGCCGGGAGATGAAATCTTAGATGTAATTTCCTACTAAAGATATTTTTGAGAAATGATAGAACTTGTGAATGTTTCTTTTATTTTATAAGGTTTAAAAAATAATTATGTACGGTAAATTCGCTTAACATGATTTCACAAAATTCTCTTAATCTCTTACACTCGCTTAGAAATAGAAAAGTCTAAGATTGTAACCCATTCAGGGTCAATGTTTATTTCTTTATGCAAGCCATGCGTCTGCTTATATTCAATCTACTCAGCTGTAAAACGGCACCTTCCTGGTTATGTCATTCCCTTTGCCACATTGACTTCCTACCAAATGAAGTGAAAGTTTCGTCAAGTAGATTGATAAATACAGAAAAGTGTACTAGTACCTATGATTAAGGATAAAAGCCAGTCAGTGAGCATTTGAAAAGATGGAATCTAGACTACGAAATGCTATAATTTTTACCATGTTTAATTGAATAGTCAAATCAATTTTACCAATCTTTATGAAGAAATGTCGTGCTTTTGGGGATGGTTATATTTGATACATGTTTATAAGAAGGGTCTCTTAAATTGTTCTCTCTATAATATTTAATATAATAATTGTTTTATTGTAAGATATTTATCAATGATAAAGTCTGTTTAAAATTACATGTAGTTTGTACATCAAACACAGTATACAAATGTACATAATTATTTGTTTCATTATTACTCCGAGCTTCAATGGTATGATGTCAGTGTAATGCATAGTCTCTCATATGACTATTTTATTTTGTAAAATGGTGATATTAGACTTGTATTAAAACATGATCACATACTGTTTTAGAACTTGAAATGTATCTAAGGCGTGAGTGCCTATAGGATGTTATATTATCAAAACTCTCAATACGTAACAGAAATATGATTTTGTTAAATTTAGGACGAAAACAGGTCGTATAGTCTCTCGTAATACAGGCCTAAAACGGTAATGAATATAATAATCATCCATGTTCAATTATGATTGATTGGGTACCATTTAACCTTCCCAAATTGTTATATGAACTGTTGAAATGTAACACACTTGTAATGACAGCATAAGTTTCAATAATAAAAAAATGGTTAGACCTTTTTTACAATTATCTAAGCTTCACGTTATGAAATTACCCCAGTAAGGGCCTCAACTTTTAGAAATAAATATTATTATTTGAAATCGTCATTTTGAATGTACGTATCTTAAATAGTAAGTTTATTTATCAGTTTAAATTGAATAAAGTGTATATTGGCTTACTTGGTATTAATTTATTTCGAGTTCAAACATAAACACATTCGGGGCCTCATGTGTTTCATACAATGGTACCGCATGCTGATTCTAGTGTATCTACATGTATTAATTATTGAAGGCTTATTTTGAGAAAGTATGACGTATTTGTATGATTTCAAATATAATATTTACCATTTATTCAATTATATTATTACATTGTGCATAATTTAGGGCCTTATGACAAGTTCAAAGCGGATGCCGGGCCTCAACTGCAAATAAACTGACAAAAAGCCTCTTTCGGGGCCCCATTTAGGCAAGATACAAGGCCCCTCATGATTGTCTCCTGGGCTTATATTGATCAGTATGACTCAAAGTACCTCCATGCCAAATTTGGTGCTTTTATCACATTTTGCACAATTATTTCACTTACACACCTGAGTATGAAGGGTCATTACTATGGACGTATGTTTTAGGAGTAATTTCCCCATTTATATTGTACAAATATGTATTGGTAATTATTGTTTGACTGCTTCATTGCCTTGAAAAACTAAGCCCTGTGTTAAAGACATTTTTGTTTAAAGATAAGCCTTGTCATGAACAAAACACTTGAAAAGTTAAACTCGCTTTCCTTGGACTGTGCTTGTTATTAATAGCTTTCAATGTATTTAAGAACTTGTACATACATGTAATCTCTAAAGTTTAATGTTTTAAATTTATTATATATTTCAGTATTTCAGATCCATTCCTGGAGTACCAGCACAAGATGTGGGGAAATATGGGGGTAGTGTTTCTCTAGCTGATTATTGCCCATATTTACAGGAATTTGTGTGGAAACAAGACAATGATTATATCAGGGGCTCTCGTTGTGCCTTAGTTAAAAATGCACTTGAGCCCTCAAAGAATTATTTATTAGAGACATATAGTCCGAGTTCAAAGTGTTTTAATCATGTTAAATGGAGTTGGCGTTTACGTCGCTGCACTGATATCTTTACCCCTCATTCAGGAAGTGGCTGTTATCAATATAAATGTAGTTCATACACTGGATTGACTATAAATGTAATGGATCAAAGTTACAGATGTTATTACACTGGTCAAGTACTAAGTGTACAGTATATAGATGAACATTGGGCATACTATGGTAATATTACATGTCCACCATGCCAAGAGATTTGTCAGGTTGGTTTTTATACTCTTTCTTTCTTATGTTGCCATTATAACGGTTGAATATAGTTAAAGCCCCATTATAAGAAGAGTAACATTCTGCTTGCAAATAAAATAGACATTTACATTCTATTTCAAACACCTCATATGAACAAGATTTTTAATTAATACTATTTTGGATCTGGTACATCTTTATTTGTCATTCTCTTGTTCACTTGCCATGAAATGAAGAGTACACACTAGAGTCAATTTGCCACACTCCGGTCATATTCTTGGTGATAGTTTAGACCTAGTGTTGTGGCTTGATACTAGTGTGTGGAAAGCAAGTACAGCCCTAGTAGTTTGTTAAGTTAGTCACCTTGAAGGTATACACCGGCAAATGACTGAGCTTAAGTTTAAAACTTATTCTATTAAACCATTAGGTTGTCCTCAAACTATTACAGCCGTCCGGCTAGCTCAGTTGGTAGCACAAAAGTCTACTGATCAAGGGGTCGTGGGTTTGATTCCCGGATGGGGCATACTGTCATGAAGCTTGGTCATGAAATTATTTCTACGGCCATTTTCCCTCCTACAAATGATTTTTAATTATGTAGCGCAGTTGTCAGTCACTGACAAAAGTTTTATAAGAAGTTGGTTTACAGATAAATCCAGAGATTAAGCCTTTCCAGGAACAGTGAGTAGGTTGACTGACCGCAGTTATATGGCCTATACAATGTGTTGCTATGCCGTTAAACCCAACCAAATCAAACTATTACATTGCATTACACTTTACAAATTCTACTTTTTTTACTATATTCAGAATGATGGTGTCACATGCCCACCTGATGACCGACGTGTTTATAGTGTACAGCAAGAACAACATCAGCAGCAACAACAACGTAGAAATAATGTGCCATGTAGTAAAGCGTCATTCACAAGTGCCAATATTTATATAGTATTTTACCTTGTCTGTTATGTATTTATTTATAAGTGTACACAAAGAAGTACTGTATTTATAGTGGATATTTAAGATAATTATATTTGTGATATAACTTTTACTTGGACAATTTTTGTAGTCTCAATTAGCAGTGTAACAATAATGTAAAAACCGTATTGCAATCGTGCTATATGAATCCGTTTTTACATAGACATGCCGAGCAGGAATTAATGAATCGACATTACATGCATATAAGTTTTTTAAATAATCATTTATACATAGTGTTAGAATGATTTGTGTAAAATGAGTTAACGATAGAAAAATCATTGTTTAAAACGGACTTTAGTAGAGAATTTCATTCAAAGTTTTTAATCACTTTTAAAGAATTTTGAAACCTTTTAATTCAGATTCTGATAAAACAATCGGCATGGTATGTAACTACAAAAACCTGTTCAGGAAACTCCAATTGGTTAAAATCTGCTAAAAGTAATATTGCAATATTGACTGGGTAACCGTTATACCCCTAGCATCAATCCACCAAGACACTACACTACCCTACAAAAGTTCTTTACACATGTAATTTAAAGGTAAATATGAATATTTTGGGCATTTTAATGACCCAAATCATATTTTACATTAAAAAAGTGATGTATTTATTTTCACTTTGTTTGTTACAGTCATCAGATGACTCCAATTATAAAATAAGTGTATTGATATTTTTGAAAGTAGCACAATTATTTTTTTTACTGCAAAATGATTTTTTGAATTATTAAGTGTATTTGCTTGACTTTATATTTATGTACTGATGTTGTTTTAATGTTGTTACCATGGAATTTTTTGTAGTTCAGATCATTTGTTGAAGCAAACTCATTAAATTAGATCTTATGTAAATATAGTGTTAAACTTTATTCAACTGTTGTGACCAATACATTTATGCTGCTGATTTAAATACTCAATGCAGTAATTCAGTACTCACCACTGATAAAAGCAGCTATCCATTTCTATGTATGTGTATTATCAAAGGAATATTGAGTATCATAATCAGCTGGGTTAATGTAGGCACCACTGACAGTTGAATAAAAATTACAATAAATGTTGTATACTGTATCTTATGTTTACTCCCCCTATGATTTATGATCTAAAGGTTCAGTATTGATTTTCATGTCTGAACATGACCCCTAATGACATCACTGCATGCATGTACAGTACCCACCAAAACTTTGGAGACAAAAGAAATTTACTACAGTTCTTGATATTTGATGATTAGTTTTGCTAAATTATAATATGAGTATATTTAAAGTATGGTTTGTGATAAATGAAAAAAATCATGAATGCAACACATTTAACTCTTGGTGGTTACTGTATGCAAGTTTTACTTTAACTAAACATGACTTAAAAATGACAACCTTCAGATCTACTGTAGGTGAAATAAAGTGGAGTGAAACTCATATGTTTAGAATGTCATAATTGTTTTAGTGGAGTTTAACTTATAAGCAGACATCAAAACTTGGTGTCAGTTTGTTGTATTTTTATCTCTCAAGTGCCCACCAAAAGTTTGAAGATTCTTTCACTTTGTAAGTCTTATCAACAATCTGATAATCTTGTATCTTTTAATGCTTTTTAGTTTTCAATTTTTAGCCGGATTTTTCAGCAAAAAAATCGGCTAATAAGTGAGCCAAACATGCGCGGGCGGGCAAGTGGTGTCGTTAACAATTGCGTTAAAGTTTTCAATTTAGCATATATCTCTGCCATTTATTGTCAGATCTTAATAAGACTTCATGCAATGATAACATACCATGTGATGAACAGAATTAGAAAGTAACCACAACTCTACCTGGCTTAATTATGGAAAATGTTCCTTTGTAATTTTTGTGTTTATGTTTTTAAATCCAGCTTTAATGTGATTTCCACATTACATTTCTTGTTTTGTTAAGGTTCTATTTATAGTCGAGACGATAAAAGTAGTTGAAAGACTGAATTAGGGAACAGAATTACATTGATCATAATTTTGGAGGCTTTCGGATGTCAGATGCTGAATCTATTATAAAGTGATGTATTAAAAAAAAGTTGTTTTCATTTTATCACTCACCATACTAAATGTATTAAAAATTAATGTTCTACAAAATCGATCATTGGAATTGAAGAATTTTAGTAAAACTTTAATTCCAAACTTTTGCTGGGCACTGTATATTTATATTACATGTTCTTATAAAGATGTTGTTATAGTCCGACAGAATTAACCTGAGCTTGAACTACCTTATTATAATAATTACACGTTTCACTTACAATTAATTGTGAGTTTCCGTATGCGAGTATATGATCGTACACATGGCATGTTATTGTACTTTTAATTTTGGACACATTCCTTTATGGAGAATCTTGTCGGCAATATTGTGGAACAGTTTCAAAGTATTTATTCATATGAAAACAAAATTAACTGTTACATGCGTCTATTTTGCCAAACATTTCTGATAAAAAGCGATTTACAGCCGAAGACAAAAACAGAAAATAAATACTATATTTAATGTATTCTTGCACAAATATCAAGCTCAGGTTAATTCTTTCGGACTATACTTATTATATTATATATTATATTATATTATATTATATTATATTATATTATATTATATTATATTATATTATATTATATTATATTATATTATATTATATTATATTATATTATATTATATTATATTATATTATATTATATTATATTATATTATATTATATTATATTATATTATATTTTTAAGTTAATCATTCCATTGTGCAATGTACCGGTGTTCAAGCCGCAGGTTCTGAAATACCGTGTAGGGATCGTGTCTTGGCTCTTAATACTATTGTAAGTTTCCAGAGTAACAAAAAAATGAAATCTTTTTTGGGAGGAAGGGGGAGTGGTAGGCATCCCATATAAGTTACAATCCTTTAGCCGTTCACAGGTTTCATGCTGAAGAGTCATGGAAAATGAGACATTCTGGAAAAATCAAGAAATTTTGATTTAGGAAAAATATCATGGAAAAGCCATGTAAAATTACAAAACATCTTGCAAAAATTTGATAAAAATACCTATTTTATGTCTGTTTTGATTTCAACCAAAAATACGAATGAAAACATAAATTCAAACATTATTTGCTACTTTAAATATTGAGTACAATTCACACTTCGGTATAAAAATGAACAACAATTATCAGCAGCTGCAGTATGAAAAAGTAATGTGTAATAAAAAATATGACTGTTCTCATTTTGGGTTCTGTTTGTGTTTCTGTTGTATCATGGAAAACTGAGAAGAATCGGGGAAATTCATGGAATTCTGGTATTCTAAATCTGTATATTCCTTGATATACCTTGGTATGACCTTTTGTTTTTAGGTTGTACACTAGTTTTTGTTTTAAGGATCAGATTTGATTTTAAGGATTTGTTTTTACATTTAGAATTATTTTTGTTAAGTATTTTACATAATGATCTTGTAATGTTCCAGATCTGAATTTGTTTATATATTTTACATGACCGGGTTTTCACAGCACGGGTACCACAGAAGGGCTTCAAATTTTCCTTTGCAAGAAATTTACTGTATTTTTTTTTATATTTTATCAATAATTATGTTAATGGGAGACTGCTAGAACAGTAAAATTATTTTGGGTCATTCATTAGGTAAACATTTAACTAAGTTGATACTCCACTGGGAAATTGATATATAGATCAGACATTCCGAAAAGTGCTGGTTCAACGGACCTGACCAGTAAATTCCCATTCGGTTCAGGAAAAAGTCCAGTTAAATTTCATTTTTTAAATTAAAAAAAGAACAACTATCGGTCATTTTATCATATTTCTTAGTAATTAGTGTACTAATTTGTGTTTGTCTTCAGTTAAAAGTTAAAATAATGACTGAGTAGCAACAAGAAAACAGTAATGTATTAACATATTTTGATGATTTCTTCTGGTCCAGTAAAGCCTGATTCGGTCTAGTGATTCTCCTAAGACCGAATGTCCAGTAACGTCAAAACACTTTTCGGAATGTCTAATATAGATACCAGTAGCTTTATAACCAGGAGTAATAAATTCAATATAATAAATCAATGTATTAAGTTGGATAGCCTGCAATAGCATAAAACTTAGCTTATATAATATGATTGCTTTTTTATCATTGTTGAATGAAGTTTAATTAAATACATTGTGTATTCATCTTAAAACATGTAAAAAATATATATTTTACTGTTGTGTTATACTGTGTTATCTTAATATCTGTAATTTTTGTAGTTTTTATATCACTTTATTGATTCACAAATTTCAATGCTTTTTATGTAGACTTTTTTGTTATATGGATTTTTATGATCATGAAGGTTTGTATTTTAAGTAAAATATTTATTTTAACCGGTGATTTTAGAGGGATGAGCAACCATATATATTTACCTGCTGTGTCTTAAATTTTATTGTTGTAAATGTAGCTGATAGGATGCCCAATCTGTTATAGATTATTACAAGTAAAAGATGGATATGCCATTCACAATTAGCTTTGCTCTTTTGATAATGCACCAATGCTTCATTTGAAATTTGATTGATTTTATGATAAAATAGTTTATTCGAGTGTTAAGGTAATCTTGGATGGCTCTAAATACATGATTTTTTAAGCAGAGCGAAACTTTTCCTAAATTTCCACATGTGTTTCTTGGTGATTTAATTTTGAATCAACATCAATTTGTGCATTTATCTTAGCTTAGTCATATTGAGTCCTATTTTTCACCACCTAGTCATATTTATTTTTGACTTCTGATGAATTGTTATTGCTAAATGTTTCCAACTGTCAGTACATTACAGTACTTCTAAACTTTGTAACAAGTTACCTGTATCTAGGTACAGGTATTGTTGATCTAATATTTAAATCAGTGGAACTAATGCATGTGCTACGGACATTTGAATGAAGTATAACAATTATGAAGTCAGAAATATCATCAACTTGCATGGAAGAAATGTATCGGCTCATAATTTTAGATTCTGAGTGATACAAGTATATATGTTCAGCCTGTTTAATCAGTAATGTATAGCTACGACGGAAAAAATAAAGATACAAACATATGGTTGCAGAACTCGGTAATATGAAATCACTGGTTATATACAAGTAGACGTGTAAAGTCTTTCATAAAAAACTTGTGCAATAAATTATGATTATGTTGAAACCATGACTAATTTACTTTAAACTTTATAATTACTTGACTTCCTCGAACCCTGGTCAGTAGCGCTGTTGGTAGCACTCCTGGATTTCGAATCAAGTGTCCCGAAGTGCGTTTAGGTTTGAATCCCACTCGGGGAGGTTATACCCTACCATAAAAATCTGACAATAATGTCAATTTTCCTCTATTAATAAGATATATGGAGAAGTATCCGGCCTTGTGGAAGGGTAGGCGAGTTCTGGTTATAGACAAAGGTCCAGGAATGCTAGGTTAGGTGAGCTGGACTCCCTAAAATGATCTAATTTGTGTTGACACGGTGTTAAGCCCAATAAAAAAGACTTCCTTATATTGGTGCTGTGAAACCAGTCTTAACCACAAACTTTTCTTAGCACTGGGCATTCTGTCCAGGAAAATAGTATTTTTTACTGGAACCCCCCCCCCCCCAAAAAAAAAATTGATAGTAGTTTTAGCAAGAAGTTAACCAAAGCAGCTAACGAGAACAAATCAGAAATTAATGCATGTAAATATACAAAAATGTATTATTTGTGAGCCCTATATAGCCCAAGAGATGTCTTGAGAGAGTGCTAGGTTTGTAAGTTACGGGCATACATACTATATACCACAGAACCTGCACAATTTATCTGCCCTGTGAGTCTGAATGTTCTCTCTATCACCACCTCCTCCTTTTATCCATATCACCTTACAATATGGGGCAACCAAGTCAAGACAAAAACTTGATTAATAATATAAACTGGAAAGAACCCAGACAACTATGACAGTTGAGCTTCTCAAAAGCTCATCTTAAAAATCAGTGGATGGGAAATATATATATATAGACATAATCGGCACAAAGCAGAGACAAAGATAGCATCCATGATATTATTGATATGGAACAGAAACATAGAAAGCATCCTTGGCATTATGGATATGAAAAAAAACACAGAAAGCATCTATGGTATTATTGATATGGAACAGAAACATAGATAACACTCATGGCATTATTGATATGGAACAGAAACATAGATAGCATCCATGGTATTATTAATATAGAACAGAAACATAGATAGCGTCCATGACATTATTGATATTGAACAGAAACATAGGTAGCGTCTATGGCATTATTAATACGGAACAGAAATATGGATAGCACTCATGGCATTATTGATACGGAACAGAAACATAGATAGCACTCATGGCACTATCTATATGGAACAGAAAAATAGATAGCGTCCATGGCATTATTGATATGGAACAGAAACAAAGTTAGCGTCTATGGCATTTTTGATATTGAACAGAAACATATATAGCGTCCATGGCATTATTGATATGGAACAGAAACATAGATAGCGTCTATGGCATTATTGAGATGGTACAGAAACATAGATAATGTCCATGGTTTTTTAGTTCATCATTGGTTAGATTGTCTATGTGACCTTAATGTAGAGCTGGGTACCGCCAGGAAATTTATACCACGGTATACCGCGGTTATTTACTAAATACTACAGTATATACCACGGTATAGTTCGTTTTTTCTCAATTGTCAAAGATTGAATAATTTCACGGTGAATGATTTCACACTACCTCAATACCACGAGTGTTAGACAAAGAGCACGAAGTCACCGTGAAATTATTCATGTTTTGACAGTTGAGAAAAAACGAGCTATATACCTCAATGTCGGCCTTAACTATGTGCAGTAGGGCTACTAAATAAAAATACACTTATAAGCACTTCATTTATTAACTTTTGAAAACACAAATCCCTTATTTAAGGGTAATAACTATTGCAACTTGACCATCCGTGATTTTTAAAGTTTCTTTCTCAAATTTATCAAAAATTTGATGATATTTCTAATCAAAGTTGAAGATAAGTTGCATAACATAACAAAATACGAAAAAGAAGTTGTAACGTTGTAACATCAGCTTTCTGAAAAGCAATTTTTCGTTTCATAAAAAATAAAACAAACATGATATGAATTCTATATTTAATTCTTAAACAATACAATCAGAGCATATTTTTTGTACATCTGCTATTGACTATATATCAATTATTACTGCGTAGTCACTTTTTCGAAAGTTATCTATCCTATGCGTTAAACCGCGAATCGTTGAAATCCATTAAATGCACGTGGAAATCGTGACTGGTGCAAATAAAAATTGTACATGGTCACTGTGGACAGTATTAAGGCCCACACATCCAAAAAAAAACACACACACAAAATGGGCCGGATTATGATAGAACAGCAAGGAATAGCTATTGGGTTGTTATAATAGATGGCGCGCCAGCCCCCACAGCAAGAGCGACAACAGAATAACCTAATGATAGTAACACCATGCTGATGTGCATACCGCCGAAATCTGTTGCTAAACGTAAAAGAAAACTTATTGGACAAATTGAACCGCCGGGTATTCTGTGGTGTTGCATCTTAACCCCTAGCTGAGCTACGCGAAAAGATTGTACGCAAATCATGCAAATGGGCAGGAATACGTCATAATCACTTCAATCAGTATTTGAGATCCATGAGAACGCGATGCCTAGCGGTTCTCAACAGCCACAGAGGCCACACTTGGTATTAGAGTGAGTCGCACATACTATTACGCGGGTGCCATAATCATTTTACTACATTAACTTTGTCACGCAGATCGCAATCCTCATTTTGTTACTTTCACTTTTTCACACACCGTGATGTTTTGTTATTTTTTGTTAATTTTTAAGTTTTATGTTATGAAATAAACATAATAATGTTTTCCGTCTTTAAACTATATTTGTTGAAAATTAGATTTAAATCGGACAAACATTAACTTAGATATGAGCCCCAATATACATGTATACTTAAAAGTTTTGTTAAGTGTATAATTTATGTTGTAAGCTATATATATATATACGCTATATTTATTATATATCTAATAAATCTAACCAATCGACTGTCTACAATTGTACCACGTGACCGTCCAATATATTCAAATATTGGATGCAAAAATATACATCATTTTCGTATTGGACAGTTGGGTACATGTGTACTAAACGATGCTAGTCTGATTTCCGATTTTACTCTTTAACGATGATGATTATTTCAAAGAAAACGAAAGATATATAATGAAAAGGTTATTTTACATTTTACAGTGCAATACGGAATATATTTGGACTCGAACACAGCTTGAAAAGTCATATTGGTGTCGCCTATCAGCTCGTCGTATATGACCTTTCAAGCTGTGTACTCGTCCAAATATATTTCCATATTGTACAGTAAAATGTATAATAACCTATAAATAGTGTAAGCTATATATACACCATATATGATGTAGGCTATATATACACCATATATGATGTAAGCTACATATACACCATATATGATGTAAGCTATATATACACCATATATGAAGTAAGCTACATATACACCATATATGATGTAAGCTACATATACACCATATATGATGTAAGCTATATATACACCATATATGATGTAAGCTATATATACACCATATATGATGTAAGCTACATATACACCATATATGATGTAAGCTACATATACACCATATATGATGTAAGCTACATATACACCTTATATGATGTAAGCTATATATACACCATATATGATGTAAGCTATATATACACCATATATAGATATATATTTGCACCATATATCATGTAAGCCATATATATATATATACACCAAATATAATGTGAGCTATATATACAACATATATCATGTAAGTTATAAATACACTATATATCATGTAAGCTATAGATACACTATATATGATGTAAGCTATATATACACCATATATTATGTAAGGTATATACATATATATACACCATTTATCATGTAAGCTATATATACACCATATATAATGTAAACTATATATACACCATATATCATGTAAGCTATACATATACACCATATATGATGTAAGCTATATATACACCATATATGATGTAAGCTATATATACACCATATATGATTTAGCTATATATACACCATATATGATGTAAGCTATATATACACCATATATGATTTAGCTATATATACACCATATATGATGTAAGCTATATATACACCATATATGATTTAGCTATATATACACCATATATGATGTAAGCTATATATACACCATATATCATGTAAGCTATATATTCACCATATATAATGTAAGCCACATATATACATACACTATATATGTATGTAAGCTATATATACACCATATATAATGTAAGCTATATACACCATATACGATGTAAGCTATATATACACCATATATGATGTAAGCTATATATACACCATATATAATGTAAGCTATATACACCATATATATGTAAGCTTTATATATATACACAAGCTATATGTACACCAGGCATCTTGTAGGCTACATATATAGCATGTAAAGAGTCATTAGCGATGTTAAGACAATATAATCAGGAAAGTGTTTAACCTGTGAGTTATGAATAGATTTTAATATTTTAAAATATTCAGCAACACATATAGTACCATCTCTTAAAGTGAGCGAATTATTTGATGTTATATTGAATTGATATTCCTCTGGCAAAACAATTCTTGGACAATTATAAACCATTTCTCTATCGATATATTTAACTTTGGGACAATACCGTGATGAATATATGTGTAGTGGTATGGACTTACTTGCATTTAATGGGCTAAAAACTAAATTTGGCGTACTACTAAATGTCGTCGTGTTGGCTTTATAGATGATTTCAGGAGAGTGTTGAACTATATTTTGTACTTTCTTTACTAAAAACTGTTGTGTACAGGTATCCTGTATTTTGATCGTATATGTTATGTATATATCAGGTGATGAAATGTCATGTTTCATCATATATGTGCCACATTTAAAACAATCTCGATTCTGTATCAATTTCGTTATACCACGATCGATAATAGCCACATCTTCTTCCACCCAAACGTAGCTGTCAATATTGGCTGTGATGTCGAACACTATTGCATAGGAATTTCCAGGCAAAGCAATGAAAATATCTTCACATTCATGTATGTCTCGACGAAATATAGTTAATGGTGGACAGCTGAAATCGATACACTTCTTCTGAAAATTAAGACAATAAAGTAAAGCATAATGAAAAACATTCTCGTACTCAGAGTCTAGTAGGATGCTAGTATTAAGAATCCTACTGGGCTCTGGATACGAGAATGAATGAAAAAGGGTCACAATGAAATATTGTTAATGGTGGACAGTTAAAATAAATACACTTCTTCTGAAACTTTAGTCAATAACATCGATACAAAGAAAGGGTCCCAAAAATCGCCACTATCAATGCGATGATAACTCGACTTTCAGATTAATTTAAAAATAATATCATTCATCTAGACTTTTAATATATGTAATGATCTAAATTGATACATTCAAGCATCATTTGGGTTCTTATCTTTTTATCATTTTTGCTGCTTTTATCACATTCTTTATTGAAATAAAATAATGTTTTGAATTTTTATTCTTTTTTACTCGTTTCATTTTGTAAAACAAAAAAAAGAAATCTGATGAGGTTCGAACCAATTTAACCCGCTTTCTACAAAATATGTACCTTACTATCCTATGCGCCACCGCATGGATGACGATGTGATAGGTTTATGCCAAATATATATTAAAAGTACATGTATTTCAAACTTGCGTATCGTCGATTTTTGCCAAAAGCATCCGATAAAGAGCGATTCTCAAATGTTGACAAAAATATACTGTAAATCTTCATTAAATTAGGACTATAGGTTGTTGAAAATCGTAAACACGTATACGGAAATTCACAATTTGATGTCAAGTGAAACGTGTAATTATTATAATAAGGTAGTTCAAGCTCAGATTAATATTTTTCTGACAATGGTCAATTTGGTAGGAGTTGGGTACTGTGTACCCATCACAGAACGACTGGGAACTAGACAACCCAGGTCTCAAAAACCACAACATTCAAACTCGATGTAACGATGAAATGTCGCGGGCTATTAAATTCCGTTTTGGACAGTCAGATTTAGCGCAACGATATGCAGTTAGTTAAATTTACTCCTACGCGTGAAAAAATAGTCCGATTGTGAACAATATCGGACTGTATTTAGCAGTCTAGTTTCTAATTCACAATGCATAAATACAACAGTTATTATTGGTATAACGTAGATAAATCACCAATTACATATACTTACATGGTAAGGATCCCATAGTTGTCTCTGATTACATGATCTCTCTGTACGGTGGGCGTCAACATCATCTTCTTTTACAATGTTGATCAAAACTGAAATCCCTGATAACCCTCTACGAAACCCGAATACAGATTCCAAATCACAAAGTGTGGGCAAACTTTCATCTTTACGTGAATTACACAATTCACAATATGCGTTTTCAAATGAAATAATAAAACCGCGTAATTCTTTGTAAACTACATTGTTGACATACTGATTTTCTGTTTCGCAAGCTTTTTGTATTGCATCATCTTGTTGTTTCCATATACCAGTAGAGTTACATGTCTCGACTCGTGCAGCTGGCTTACATGCAAAAGATAGGCCATCAGTCAATCTATGTGGCCAAGGGGTTAGACTACAATTATTTCCAATATATGAATAAATTTCAGAACGTGAGGCAGTTGGTTCGTCGAATGTAGACTTACAGTTAGAAATGAGTTTCCATTCAGTATATTCTTTGACACCATTACACAAAGCACAGTGTTTATTTTTGTACACACGGTCGGTAATTGGATCAGACACTACAACATAATCTTCTAAATCTTCAACTATAAAACATTTCGGATATAAAGAAGATAAAACAGCAGAAGGACAATCATCAACCATACGATATACCAGTCCATTGTAGGCAGCAAGACCTCTTGGTTTATTAAGATATTTACCTAAATCAACACAAGAATACTTTATATCAACACCAGGTTTCAATATCTTGTCAGGACAACAATTACCAAAATGTTGACAACCATCTTCACATGAACATTTCTGACAACAAGGAAATAAATTTGTTTCTTCTGGTTTCTTAATCTGTAATTTATTAGATAGAGTTATTATCACTACAATGTTACAATTATAATACAAGAATAAAACACGATAATCTTATTAATTCGTTATCGTCAGTCATGTCAGATGGTTCAAGATATCGAAATAATTGGTATTAAACATGCAAAGTCCTTATCATGAGCGTACATTATACTAAAGGCTGCGTATCGATTCAGTTGCGACATATATTTTCTCGTAAGTAAAATTCAAAAGAACTGTATTTGAAACTAAATTATCAAATTAATACACCGGGAACCGATACTGATAAAGTTAGGTAGATGTTCTGTATTTTCTAATTGATGATTTAGTTAATGGTGAATATATTCACAGGTGGCTGACAATAGTTTCCTTCTTCATACCCAACTTTTAGACCCATCAAGATTTTCGCTTAATGATACAGCCATAAAGCACTGATCGTAGATTAATCAGTTTTGCGATGATATAATCTACAAGCCGTGACCCCATGTTGTGATCGATGAGATGAGATAAGGATCATAGGTCACCATCATAGTTATATAGATTTCAAGACATTTCAGGGGATTAATCAAATCATTTATAAACAAATGTTTTTTAAACATAAATTACATTGTCCATTGTGCAAGAATTGTAAATTAACAGATAATGCTTCACAACTTTAAGATGGTCAAATTATGTTAGAAATGAGGATTATGTACCATGTGAATTTATCAATTGACCATCCGTTAATTTGGATATGCCTTTTTAATATTTTAAAGCTTTCAATTTAAATGAAAAGTTTTGAAACAATATTCAAACCTCATCGTACTCGTTAAGCCGACAATAACTATTCTTTTATTTCGTCTGCCGCTTTATTTACTTGGACTAAAATGCCCATGCAATAATTTGTATAATTGTTTTATCTATTTTAATAGTTAATCTTTTTATACAGTCGTTCTACAACGATTTGTAAACTAATTAAATAAAATAGTTCTTTGAGTGTTTTAACGTTTTAATTAATAATTGTCTTTCATTTATCCTTAGAAATAAAGTAATATTTTATGATACTGTTTTCAGTTATCCGTATAGTCAATGATAGGAAAAAAGAGAAAACTGTGTCTGGCATGTGAGTGCGCACACCATGTATTAACTTGTCTTGACCCCAGCCAAATTTCACATATATCCTGACCAGTCATTTGAGGAAAGTTTTAAAAGAGGTACAAGTTTAAAGATGAGTCGCCTTACACTAATAACATAACAAGATAATGTTTAAAAACAAGGTTAAAATCAAAATAAAGACAAAATCAGTGAATTACAATTAAAAGAAATAGATAAGATAATAAATAAAATCAGAGATATAAATACAGTATGTACATATCTGATAAATAATCTTACCTTGGTTGCTTTGGTAGTGCAGAAATCATTGTAAGGACACAGTGAAGAAATGTTTGGTATAGCATCAACCGTTGATACATTAAAGCTGATTATAAACCAATTAATTGTCAGGAAAAACAACATATTCCACATGATTTTAACTTTACTTCATTATATTATTTTTCCGTAAATGAACGCTTCTATAACCTTTTCTTTTAGAATCAGAATGAACCGAAATGATACAGAAGCAATGTAATAATTTTAAGTGTGAGAACATGATTTAACACTGATCACAAACGAGGTGAGATATTGTTATAAGTGATGCGAAATATGTCAGATATAGGTGCAAATTGTGTCACACAAACATAACTCTATCCCTTCACTGGTCACGAAATTGGTGAATTAAAGTTGCCATTTTTTTACCCTAACGCGCAAGGGCTATTTCAAGATGCCTTTATTTTTTACTGCTTTTAGCAACACTGGTCAGAGCAAAGAAGGGCAAAAAGGCAAAATGCGATATCCCTCTTTTTCAACCCAAAAATTGCAAAGTGCCAGTTCTTTTCAGAGACATATTTTCTTATCACCACTTTGCGCCATTTTCTGCTATCAATCACTCTGATTCTTATCTGAACATGACGGACACTGTACTCCTTTCTATCCCCAGCGACAAAGGAGGGCATATCCCTATTTGGGACTTCCCCGTGAATTTCACTTTATCCAGTTAAAAACACACTGGCGGCCATTTTGAAGGGTGTCAGTGCACGTAAAAACAGGATTGACCAGATAAAGAATGCACAAAATGCATACCATAAAATTATCTCCAATCTAGCAAAAATTTAAGTTTTCATGAATATGTTTGTGCACAATTAAATTTCATTTTAGATATCAACTCTTTATGATAGCTGTAATAGGCAATTGATATACAAGTATAAATCATAGAACCCACGACCCATTGGTCAGCAGACTTGGGTTCCATCGACTGAGCTACTCTGACAGACCACACAATGTTTTATTTAAGTTTTTATGATCTGTTCAAAGTTTTAGTTACTGTTGAGTAATGCTGTAATGTTATGTTCTGATCAACGGTGTGTATTAATTTTGAGAAAGTCAAATGTATCAATATGAGACAGAATGTCTATCACATTAGATAAACAAATTACACATCAAACTTGCAACATCTCACCTGATTATCACACAGTAGACGTACTCGTAACTGATATTTGTTTAAGTACAATGTGACATACATGTTTCTTGATTTTTTTTAGCTTAACTTTACCATGAATAGTGGAGTTCTCCTACTCCCCCCGGCGTCCAGGTCCGCGTTTTTATGCAAACTGTTAAATTCCACCTTATGGTGATTAATATACATGTAATTGTGTGAATATTTAGAAAAATACAAAATATGAACTCTTACATTAGTACAATAAAATGATGAATGAACAGGTAAGTGAATAAGTGGTGGAAAAAACACCAAAACCATACATTCAAAAGGCAGTTACATATATATGGCTACATAATAATGTTGTATAGTCCCAAAATTAGCAGATTCGATTGACATATCAGTTATAATTCAGATTGCGATGGAACAAGATAATGTACCCTTATCCTTGATAGATGTGTACCCTATACAATGGTTCGATATATTATTTATCAGCACTATTAATGAAAGAGCCATCAGATTATAGCTTTTATATAAATTCATAAAATTAGTTTTTCATCTTTTTATTCTATAATAAATTTGTGGTGCTCTGAAGAATAATTAGCCGCGGCCGTGGCGTAGTGGTTAGCATGTCTGACTTCGAATCCGGAGATCGCGGATTCGAATCCCGGTCGCGGCAGGTCATACCCAATACATGAGTTGTCGGCCTCGTGGTAGGGTAAGTTAGTACTGGTGATAGAAAAAGTGTCCATGAAACATATAGTAGGAAGAGCTGGCCGTCGTGCATATGACCTATTGAATGCGACGTAAAAGAAACCAAAAAAAGTATAGTCATACTTTAGTTTCCTTAGGTAAATTTTGAAATAATGGACAATGTATGAGTACGCACCATCAGCAGTAATGTGACTATAAATGTCTAATGTTGTTATTTCACATTATGAACACTTTTGCTCTGAAAATCTAGTATAGGCATAAAAAATGATATCGACTTAATAATCAAACACAAGTCATTGACAATGTTCACAGCTCTTGATACAGATTATCTCCCCTTGAACTAAGTATTTCTTTGAAAATATCACTTTACTGCAACTACTTACTTCTTCAGGGATAAACTTAAAACTTTAAATATATTTTTCTTATTATCAACCATATCTCATGTGTTAAAGGTCATAACTTTCAATGCAATATTTGCAGAATTATCTGCCCTTGAACTTCGATATTAAGTTACTTTTTACCGCAACTTCTTAAATTTCTTTAGCTATCTAATTAAAACGTCAACTTTATGGTCCTTCTTCCACATTATGAACAAGACTATTGTCTATCAGTGTTCAAATCTTGAATTAAAATACATTTTTAAAAACAAATCCCTTTCTTTATTATCGAATACTTACTTAGTCGTGCATGTTTTTTCTACTGAAAGTCCTTGTTTGCTTTATACTCGTACTTTCATTTTTCTTACATGTAGCTGTTCGTCGATCGTCAATTTGTGTATCTATAATTGTCAACTTATTCATTTTAAGCTTATTAGAATATAAATGCGACAGAAACTTATACGTTAAATGTTTTCCATGTTCTTAGCCGCCCACCCGGCCAGCTCAGTTGGTAGCATGCAAGATCGAGAGGTCGTGGGTTCGATCCCCGGGTTGGGCGTACTTTCGTGAAGCTTGGTCGCGAAATTATTTCTACGGCCATTCTCTCTCCTACCAATGATTTTTAATTATGTAGGGCAGTTGTCAGTCACTTACGAAATTATGCGCTTAGTAGTTGGTTAACAGCTAAATCAAGAGATATAGCCTTTCCAGGAGGAGTGAGTAGGTTGACTGACCGCCGCTATATGACCTATACAATGTGTTGCTACGGCGTTAAACCCAACAAACAAACAATAATCCATATTTTTAACTCTTTTTGGGTACATTTTTCTTTTTCGTGTATGTTTTTCATTTATTCTATGCTTTCTGGTGGAATGCCGGGATATATTGGTGAAATAAAAATCAATAATCCACTGTTTTGAAACAATGAAAATAAATATGTCAATTTTCACTGTTTGGATCCACGCGCCATATTGACGATTATTTTTCCAATCGTAAATCGAGCACCAAACAAATATTGGAAATCATACACCAAAATTCAAGAAATGTGCAGTATATGTAATTTACCCAACTAGGCAAATTAGTACTGCATTGTAGCAGATCAAATGACATAATATAAGTAAAAGATAAATGATCATATATATTACTAACAGTCACATCGGCACGTTTTCTCCGTCTAAACCTTATTGAACTAGTATGAGGGTCCAAATCAATATTTTTTCTCGGATTTGAAGAATGCATGTTATAGGCAGTTCGGAACAATCTAAAATATAACTACTCAGTGATTAAAAGCACACTCACCAGCTACATCATAGATAAATAACGAACACACCTGGTTCTAAAATATTTGTTGTTTTCATTTGCAATGGAAAAGAGATATAAGTAAAAGCTATTTTACGTCGAAGAAAAACTTTTTAACAAATCACTGTAAGTCTTATGAAAATCCTATTAAAGCAGACGCAATGCATACAATTGCATAATTTCAGAAAAAAAAAACATGTCTATCTTTATGAAGACCGTTGCTCTTTTTGATTTTGATGGTTTGAAAAATTGGAACTGTACAGTTTTAACAATTTCAGATAACAAACAGGACATTGTTTGAAAGATACGAGACAAAGAACTTGAAACAAGGAAGATAAATGCAGAACATTGTTCATTGGAAATACTTAAATTACAACAGGAAGTTGACGATTTAAGGAAATATCTGATTTATACAGAACAATATGTACAATCTAATGGTGAGTTATACATCCGCATAGCCATCCTTTCAGTTTCCATCTCAATCTAAATCCATCCTGCTTAAAATTAAAATATGAACATTGTGATACCTTATTTGTTTATTCGATCTTGTCTTTTGTTTCTTATTCGACTTGAAATGGATCACTCTTAATATTTATGTGAAAACAACCCGAGGAACATAGAAAATACAAAAACATAAACCAGGAAAGGATGTTTTTTGAATATGTATAAATATTCATCTAAATAGAAAATGTTTATATCTTTTTTATTTAAAATTCTATATGAAATGGGTTGAATGCACTGGCACCAGAGTCCTCACATTCATTAAATACGCACATATAAAATATTTTGATAACAAACACAATTAAAAATCGCTCCCGTATGCATTACCGCGTACTAGTTATAACTATACTTTCATTATAATATTATATATAAGGTAGTGTGCATGTACGTATGCACAGGGAACTACAGTAAAAGTTCGCTGGTTCAAACTCGAGGGGACATGAAAAATGATTCGAGAGAGCCAAGTGTTCGACCCGGCCGACTTTCGTCCAAGTACGACGTTATTACTTCCCCTTGTTTCGTAATTGTTTTTAAATTTGTTATCTCCCTTGGTTAAGTATATAACCCGAGCACACGGTTCATTCATGTGTCATGTATACGTAGTAAGTAATTACTGCAAATTAATTTGCCAACTACATATTTGTTGTGCGTTTTTTTACATTTATGAACATGATTACGATATAGGTGAGTAGTAGTAGATGAATTGATCATTTCTTTAATGTGGTTACATGTAAGTGAGAAAGGTTCGATGTGACCGGGTCCTCCAGTAAGTTTTTTTCCGCCGTTGTACATGTGTGTATGTTCTGTTCTAACATTTTGATTCTTAATTTGGACTTATTTTTTACCGAAATTGCAAGAACTTTTTTATCAGTTTTTATTAATTAAAACAATCATACACGCTGTATATGCGCTAATAATTTTTTTTAGCGAGACCTTAGTTACTCGTTTTATCCTTTATTTTTAATCATACCATGACATTTTATAATATGTGCCTGTCTACAAATTGCAGTCAACAAACAATTATATTGTTAAGCAATTTTTATGCAATATTATGTATACTAATCACAATGTGTTGGGCAAATTAACATCAATTAACAAATCTATTGTTAAGCAATTAAAATCAATTAACAAATCTATTGTTTAGCGATTTTCACGCCCTGTTATTATCACGCGTCACAAACAATGACACCGGTCAAGGTTTTACGGCCGATGTGTGAAAATCTATTGTTCGAGAGAGACAATTGCATTTAAGTGTATTTGTAAACCACGGGACCAAGATATTGGTTCCAGAGTTCGACTCAGTCCTGTTCGACCCAACAGCGGTGACTAATATAGATATAGAAAGGAAATTGATCGGTGCCAGAAAATGTGTTCGACTCGGCCAATTAATTCGACCCGGTGGTGTTCGCGTGAATGAACTTATACTGTATTTATAGGGACGTACGCTTTATTTTATGATCATAAGATTTTGACTCTGATGCCAAATTAGGATCATATTCGTCATAAGTCTTCATGATGTTGAATTGGGACGTGATATCTAGAAATCGGCATTAAAACCATTTTATTATTCTTTTTTAGAACTTAATAGCAAATCAAGGTTTGTGTTAGACGGTAGTGAAACCGTTGCTTTCCATGCCACCTTATCTGGTGGAGTACACGATCATTACCATATTAATCAAACTGTCGTGTTTGATAATGTCATGCTTAATATGGGTGGTGGACTCATTGAAACCCATGGTTTGTTTATTGCAGCTGTTGATGGTGTGTATATATTCTCTGTGTCCATAATGGGCATCTCAACATATGATTCAACTATGATGCTTATAAAGAAGAATGGTCAAGAGATGGCATCAGCAATTGCGGATGGACGTGGTGCTTCTCATGACCAAGGATCTACTACTATCGCTGCACGTTTAGTTACAGGTCACGAGGTATTAGTGAGTGTTGAGAGACACGACGATATTGCTCTCCGGGGTGACGGTCTTGACAGTTTTATGGGTTGTATTATCACTCCACTATAAAACAATAAAATACATTGAAATTACCAGACTTGTTTTTATTGACAAACACCCGAGAAATAAACAATTTTATCACCCAAAGGTATAAAAACTTATAACTTTATTGACAACTTTCAAGCAATAACTCTTTCATTTGACATGCAGACGAGAAATAATCAATTGTAATGTATTGACAAACATAAATAAATAAACAAGTTTATTCACACGCAACCTAAAATATATGACTTTATTGACATTGATCCAAGCAATATACAATTTTATTAACAAACGCAAATTTAATAAGCGATGAATTGAGTTACACATAAGAAATAAACAATTTTATAGGCATGTGCTTCTAAAAGACAATTATATTGACAATCACCCGAGAGAAACATAATTTGATACATGCCTCACATTCTGTACGCTCTGTTGCATTTATTATAATCAATGTTTTACAGGCAATTTTTTTAATTTAGGCATAACGTAAAATGTTGTTTTTTTCAATAAGTAGATTGCACTGGCACCTGAGTCCTCACATTCTTTAAATACGCACACACATAATATTTTGATAACAAACGCAATTAGAAAATACGCTGCCGTATACATTACCGTGTACAAGTTAGAACTATACTTTCATCATATAATATTCGTATATTGTATTTAAAGTAGTGTACATATATGTAAGCACAAAAAACTATATAGGGACGTATATAGTTTTCGTATTTTCGTATTTTGTCACATTTATTGAACTGGTTAACACCATCGGCTAATTTAGAGTTATTCATGATGCATATTGCAAATTTGTGAGCTTAATGTAACATTATGCATATGTTCCTTGTGATTGATTTCTTTCAAATTTAAAATTCCCAATGATCACCAGTCTCAGACTTATGCCTAAATTTAAGACAATTTTGCAAATTCCACAAACCATAGATTGGATGTGTTTCTCTTTTGGTCCGCGGATTAGGATAGCTCTATCTTTATTTGGTACTATATATATATATAGTTTTTTCATTATCCTTAAATTTACATGAAACTTAAAGTTTAAGGAAAATGTTATACAATTAAATAAAAGTGTCTGAACTTCCTTACTGCAATGCTCAGAGTGTAACATTTAAATAATTGACATAACCTCTTTGGAGCGTTATATGTTAGAACAATAACTACAACACTTCAGCAGACACTGATGAGGATAAAATATGCAAACAAAAACGAGCAAAAATAACTATTGGCTTTCATATATATATTACAATGCAAAACTAGATGGTATAATACTTGTAATAGATAAGGCGTTATGAAGACCCGGATTGTACTTGGATAATCAACAAATAATTGCTTAGGTTACATGCAAAGGTGTCAGCAAACATGCGATCAGGTACAGCAACAGTAAAAACACACATATCACACAGCCAAAATGCAAAGAGGGGTAATCATGTAGATTTTTAAATTCTGTTGTTAAATTTACGCCAAAATCTGAACGAGAACAACAATCTCTGATATTTTGCCGCCTTGGAACGGACAGTGGCAAAAAAATGCCGCAGGGGTAATACCAGGTTCTGGAATGCATCTCTCACTTGCCCCACAAGGTTCAAGAACGAACAATTACAAATTGTCCTGGTGAAAAAATCTTCAACCCAACATTCAGTCGACAATGTTGCATGCAAAAACATTCAAAATAGAAACAGAGCAGTGAATCATAATATATAATGATATTAGAAAACGCTAATACATGCTTTTTGTATAATAAGAAAAAACTCCGAATAATTTTTGAATATACGATATGAAATTATCTAGATAAAATTAAGTTGTATTTTTAGAAACTCTACAATGATAACTGTCACTAAAGTACAAAAAAACAAAACAAATGAAAAAATAAGTTATTTAAAATATTTGATAAAACATGAACACTCAGCAATATAAATAGAATCTATATATATATTTAAAAGCATTTAAAACATGTTTTTGAAACTTCTCTGTACATTGAGTTAGATCGTCATCTTCTAACAAAATGTTTTGAATGTTTATATAAGGCTTGAGATTTTAAATGTTCCACTGATTCCCTTCAGTGTCCCTTTGTACCTCTGTCAAAGAATTGTAATCATTTGACGACATAATTACGCCTTTTGATATTTTTGAAGACGTACAAGTATCATAATCATTATCTATTGCAGTGTTTCCACTGTCGTGTTCAGTGTTCGCTGGTTCATCTTTAAGGGAACTATAATTATTTAGTTCAAGATTTGCTGTATTTCTATTTTTAGCAGATTTCACTGAAGATGTACACGTATCATAATCATTATCTATTGCAGTGTTTCCACTGTCGTTTTCAGTGTTCGCTTGTACATCTTTAAGGGAACTATAATTATTTAGTTCAGGATTTGCCATATTTCTACCTTTAGCAGATTTCACTGTACAGCTATCATACTCATTATCTGTATTGTCCATTGTATGATTATAAACGTGTTTATCATCGCTTGTAGAGACTTTATTCTTGTCTTTAGGAAGTTCATTGAGATTAATGTGATCATATTCAGAATCTTTGTTTAATTTAGATTGTTTCTTCAACGTTTCAACAGGTGTAAGATTCTCATATGAAGATAGGGTTGGGGGATTTCGTATTGTCTTTCTTTGGGGTTTTGATGGTTTATTAATTTTGTCGGGGTTTCTTTTAAGTTCTTTGCTTGGTACTGCGTACACCGGTGCATGACTTTCATCATTGTGATGGCTTTCCAATAGCTGTACGTCAGAAGGGCTCTGTGATGATTCTCTAGTTGACTTAGTGTTATTTCGTCTTCTTTGACGCTGACATACAATGCACACGATAACTGCTATGATAATACTTATGAGTACAGCACATGATGCACTTATGTATATTACATATGGTGGAGATTTCTCCGGAAATGCTGAGTTGGTTCTTGGATCACCTTCTTGTTGATCAGTGGATGTTTGGGAGGTCTCCATGTATTCTGTTACAGAGGTTTCTGTATAAACATCAGTGGTAGCAGTTTTTTGACAAATGGTTTGCCTCTCTGTATCGCAGTCACTGGGTTCCATAACAAATGAGTCGTTATATTTTCTCAGTGATAAACATATATTTGACTGTGATGTCAATTTAATAACACGAAATAACCCAGTCAAGTAAATACCATTAGACGTGTGTGTAAGTATCGGTGTTACCCTCAGTTCATTGCCTAGATCTCGGCACTTCAATGCAGCACTTACAACATCCGAAGGTTGTTGCATGATACATATGTCATGAAGTTTACATATGTCTCTCACATTGACACGTAATTTGTCACCATTACCACAGACATAACCATTAGAATCCTTGTATTCATAACAGGAACCTGTTATATGAAGGGTATTTTCATTATAAGACCCTTTGATATAAACACACTGACCCATATTTGTACTAGTATTTATTGGGATATTATATGCCGGTAAAGATTGGTACAGTATCATAACATTTTGATCACCTTCTACATTTTGACCATAGTAGAACAAACTTGTGCGACTTGCATCACAGTCGTTGCCGAGCGTTTTTATATGCGGATTAACATTTTCATTATATTCATTTGGCGACATACAATGACAAATTGAACCTATCACACCAATATACCGTCGATCATTTTTTATGTCTTTAAAACAATGTTGGACACATTTAAAAAAGGCATCATCTTCAATCAAAGATACATTTACTGCGTAAACAGAAAAGTTTGCTTGGATTTCAAAACATCCAACATATCCAACAAAAGGTGAATATTCCACATGCTCCTGTACCCACAACGTGTCTCCATTGTTAAGTTTCACTAAAAGATCGTCCTTTACCTTAATGTTATTCAAAATGTTGTCTCTTGTAAAGAGTCCTGTCTGATTACAATGTTTCTTTGCATCGGACCAATTCATTTTTTCACTATTCACTTTATTGTATGACAACAACGCAATGAATGTTATGAAAACATACACGAACTTAAAATCACAAAAATGCATCTTCAATAATAAATTATTATGCTCAGCATAATTTCAATTTAAGACTATCCATAAATATTCATTAAGTCATCTTTTCAGAAAAATGAAACTAGCATTTCACAAGTAATAGTTGAACATGTTCATGCGCATGTCCATATGTTTATGAAAAACAATATGTTGTTAATTGCGAGCTCATCAGCATACTAAGTGGAAATTAAATAAACGGATATACAATACAAACATATTGTAATATCTCAAAGTGAGGATCCACTGTAGTGACATTTAAAAATCTATTTTTATTTTTACGTTTATTCCGTGAAATACAATATTAATTTGTTTTAACGAAATATTATTTCGGGTTTTGTTTCCATTTTTTTTTACCGTAATATTTCGTGTTTTGTGTGTATATTTTATGTCTAAATTGCGAAATTTTGAAAGCAAACGTATAACAATTAAGGAAAACCCCGCAAATTTTCAAATTGATAAAAATGAAATAATAGTTCTTGAACATGAAATAACAATACGTTTGATCTAGAAATAGTTCTTGAACATGAAATAACAATACGTTTGATCTAGAAAAACGTTAAAAAGGTCATTTTAGGGGCTCCATAGTCTACCAAACAGACTTATAACATATATAATAAGATTTAATTGCGTCTAGAAATAAATAACATTAGAAAATGAAAGAAGAAAGCCATCTTCCTCATAATCTTCGACATACTTTCCAATCTATTTATGCGAGACCTAGATAATTGAATTCACATGCAAGCAATAACCCATGTTTACCTCAGTGTGGGAAATCACGTGACCTTTATGGTTCCTTACACGGCAAAAATGACGACTAAATCAACAATGAAAAAGACAAGGTAAATGACATTTATAAGAAACCGATTTTTATCAGACTTACTGCAGTCTAAGCAACACAAAGGTCTCGTTTAGTAGTAATTCTCCCGACCCCACAACGGTAATAAATTTCTAGATTAATTCTAAGTTCTTGCAAAAATCTCTCGACTCAAAACCTCAAGGTAATCTTTCAGACAAGAAAAACTGTCTTACAGCTGTGAAGTTAATGAAAGTATAACATCCATTAAAAACAAAAAAAAACTATCAAACTATGTCAAGTTTATATTGTCTGTATGTTTTGACATACATAACAATCGGCGAAATTGTACATTTTGCTGGATTAGTCGGAAAGACAACTGACAGTTTCAAACTCTTAAAACAACTTTGACCATTCTTTGGAATTTTAGCTTGACGTGAAACAAAATGCTAGTATTGCGCCTGTTAATGTCAACTTGACAATATTACCATCAATGTACATGAAATAATAACTCTTCTTCAACTTATTAAACAGTCTTCTTTAGGCTCTTAGGAAGAAAACTTACTGTCATGCGTTTTAATACGATATATATTCATAGGATATAAGTACTCAGACATATTAAGTATGTGAAGGCTTTTTCCGGATGATAATAATGGTTTAATGTGTGACTGACTACAGCGAATCACTATGAGTCAATTTAAATTGCATGTAGGAGCACAGTCATTTCCTGTGTCTAGTTGTAATCTGTATTGCTCTATGATTACTCACTTGTTGTTACAGTAACCTCTCACTGATTGAAGCTTTAGTTTATACTAATGTATTTCAGTTCGATCGTAAAACAAGTTATTACAACTTAGATTAATCATTTACGAGTCCGCTTCCTGATCCGACCAGTACTGAGCCAGCAGGATAACGTTTCTTGCTCAAGGAAACAACGGGGTATGTTTTGGATGGGATTCGAACCAACGCAGGGCTGGCGATCCAACGATTACCTGTCTGATGTCGTTAACACTAGGCCACTCCCGCTCATAGGGTCATAGGCTGGAGGCTTGATCCAAACTACGAAAGTAGAACTACATATTGATGGACATTGCTAACGGAGGCTGAGAGGGAGTTTTGAATAGGCGAACACATCTAATGATTCTCATGTGAACTGTGTCTCAATTGTGACTCTAATAGTTCAAGTGGTGGGGGTAAAAATACATGAATTGTGCTATGACAACAGTATACAATGACATACAACAACAGTATCAATCTTAAAAAATATCATTTAAGTTAGATCTATTTATATGTATCTAGCTTTGTATTAATTTCTTGCTTTTTAACATAACTGAATATTAGAATTGATGATATCTATAATTATATACATGAGTATGTTGAACATTGTGTTACAATTGTATTTCAGTGATTATTTCCTGTGTCTCAACTTAAACTTTACGTCATGAGTGTAACAATTCTATATAAATTGCAAAACATGATGCTTTATTTTGCAAAATAATTTTAAAGATACGTCTTTAGCCGCCCGGCTGGCTCAGTTGGTTACATACATGACAAGTATACTGATAGAGGGGTCGTGGGTTCGATTCCCAGACGGGGTATACTTTCGTAGAGCTTTGTCATGAAATTAAATCTAAGGTAATCCTCCCTCCTACCAATCATTCTTAATTATGTTCGGCAGTAGTTCACATTTTGCGAAATCAATGACACCGTTGTGCTGAGGCGAAATAGTTTGACGATAAAGTGCATATTTGTTAAGTAATCTGAAGGGGTTTTTTTATTACTTTTTGTAACATTTCTTTCAATTTCTTGGCAGAATGCTTAAAACTTTATCTGTCATGTATATTTTCACGTATTTATTACCATTTACTACGTGTGCGTCTGGTGATCTTTGACGCATTGTCATAGAAATATTTATTCTACGATGCCACACTCTTTGCACTTTGGGATCGACCATGGAGAACGTTCACCGCATTGATGATACTTAATGCAACGTATTTTAAAGATACGTCTTGCTTCAATTGTCACCGTTATAACAGTATCATTATTTATTAATGTTATTATTGTGTTTTGTGCATTTGTTTAGCTTGAATGAATATTCATATGAATAAAGTATACGTGCCTTTAAAAATAACAATAATGTTTAAAGTACAATTTAATTCAAAATTCTATTTAGTAAGCAATGACAGTGTTAAATCATACGAAAAGAAAAAAGTTCAGTGTCGATATGATGATGTTTTGAAGGCACAACTGTCAAAATGAGACAAATTTTTGTGCAATTCAGCCGAAATAATGGTCCGATTTTTGCTTTAAAAGTTTACAAGTATTAAACATAAAACCCCAGATATTTCGTGCTTTTAATTGCTGGTAACGATTGTTGTAATCCTAGATATGTGAAAATGAAAGCTTTATTTTTAGAGTAGGTTATATAAAAGTTCTTTATAGATTCTGCCAAAGTCAAATGATCAGTTGGGAGTGTATTGATATCCAACTCCAGAAAGATCCTTCTATCTCTAGGATCAGATGTGATAATGAGAGGGAGGTGATGGAAAATATACCTTGTGTTAGCCAAGCAGGATCACATGTACCGAGTTCACCTTACGTGGGATATCCTTCTTCTCCTGGTGCATTACTTTTAATAGACTAAGGGGGTTAAATAACAGAGCTTGGTCAGGTCTGTAAAAGGTTAGGTCAACTAGTTAACATATAATTTGTAACTTGTCAGATGATATTGCATGTTCAAGGTTTAGGTTGGTTCGTCTTGTCTAATGTGAGCTGCTTGTGAACCCTGTTCCCTGGATATTGCAGATCTAGTTGCAATTGAATATTGGAGTCAGGAATCAAAATATTACCTATGTGTTTAACTGTTCCAGGTTTTTAGCTTATTGTCTCTGGTAAGATTCTTCTCTTTGCATATGATTAAGGGAATTTGACGCTTTCTCCGATAACTGTATTCCCATATATCCCAATTTCTTCTCAGCGCTGTCTGCAATGCCATTATTCAGCCGATGAATAGTAGAGCTGAGTCGTCCGTGTACATTCCTAGAGAAGTCATTATTTTTAGGCAGTGCGACACTTATCGAGCGATTCACCGCTTCACATTTCTGCGTGCTAGTGCCCAGTTTCAATTCTTCCAAAGCACTTACACTGATTTTTATCTTCACAATGTCAAATATCAACTGTTTGTCACTCTCTTCCAGGCACAGATTTGTAATCTTATGAGTACCTGGAAATACAGAGCGGTTACACCAATTGTTTGTAATTCCACCGGAACATACGTAAGAATAACGCCTACACTTTGTACAGTCACCGGCATAACAGCTTACTGTGGCATCCAGAACATGCGGTAAGTGTTTCTTCATAGTTGTCATATCTCCAGCATGGTTTTTCATCATCTCCTTTAGTATGAAGCTACATCTAGCCTTTATGTCCTTTTATGTCTTTATTTTAGCAATGAACCCTAGATGAGTCGGGTCAGCCTGGCGCTCTTCCTTCCGCAAAGGGTCGAGCATTCGCATGGCCTCAGAAACACCCGCAGCTGATCTGGAATCACCATCTGTGGTCACATACCTAACAAATGCACTTTCAGCATTCAATGTCTCTCCAATCGATTTCCAAAGCTCATACTCTGAAAGTGGTGCGTGCCGGTAAGTATTTGCTGTACATGTCCAACCGAGCATAATACATCATATTCTTTACCACGGAGCCACGCGCCGGTCCAGCAAAGCTTATTCTGGACCGCGGCAGCTATTATGTATTGCTTCTCCGTCATCGCATCACAGGCTATAGCGATAGACTGCGAAGCATTCAGGGCTGCCTTCTTGCGATTCGTGATACAGCTTGAATTGTACCGTCCATCCATAGCAATGTTTATGGTATTCTCCGGGTTGCCTCTTTTCTGGTTGATCTTCTTTATAGCGTTGATTTTCTCCGACATACTCTTATCATTGAGTTCTTTTATGGCGCTGCCCACCATGTTGGATCTTCTCTGAATACTGCTCTTAGCTGTCGGTGGGATGTCCATACTTGCCAGTAAGTACCTGTTGTCTGTAGTTCTAAATGCATGCCAGATCTAGCTCTCTTTTCAGATAGCTTTAGCTAATCTTAAATAACTAACATGTAACTAATCCTGCTAACCATGCCTGGTGGAAAAACTAAATTCAGTCCTGCTTGGCTTGACAAGTTAGACAACAATGAACATTGTCTAGCAGAACGTACTGATCTAGGATCACCTGCCTGAAGGTGATTTCTGTGATCAGGATCATCATACAAAATTGTGAAGTAGACTGAACATGATTTGGAAGCAAGCAAGCTTTAAACTGCACTTTACGTTTATCAGACATTTTATTCGATCTTCTAATAGACAAATGAATAATTTCACTTTTTTCATATCAAAGGGATATAATAAACCCAATCTCATTAGAACAATGGCAAAAAATTCATTATGAAATTAATTGAAATTCAGAGTAGCTATACATGGATTTACATCATAATCCAGTATTTTTAGATTTTGACTATATTTGTTGACACCTTAATCTACAATTAGTAATAACTGATATTTCAGAATGAGTTTATGACTGGAACATATACACAGAATCATGTTATTTCAACAATAACTCTAGCACTAATGGAAGACACTGGGTAGGTTTTGATGATTTATTGTAGCCAAGATATATCTTTGGTACTTGATGTCATATAATATGCATGCTTGTAAGAGCAGTGTTCTAGTGGCAGGTGAGAGGTTCCAACTTCTAACTCCACTAGGGACACTGCTAATATAATTGAGCATGAGATAACATGTAGTTGTTCCACACCACCCAGGCAAAAATGGGTACTGGGTGAGTTACCTGCTTGAATGCTTTTTCAAAATTGTAAAGTTGTGTGAACATGATAGATAGATAAATAAATTTATTAGCATATACAAATATGTACATAGCCATTTACAGCGTGAAACATATACAATACATAAAAATACCATGACGTGAACAAGCAACTAAATACATGCAACATGATGGGGAAAAATTAACAAAAAATAATGTTGGAAAAAATTAGAATAGTAGATTAAACTGGAGAATGATTTCGGTTAAGGAATATTATAACTTTACAATAAATAGTAATATCAAAAGGACAAAATAGTAGTACTTTGAGCTCGAGTACTGTAAAAGTGTTATTTAGTAACTATTAATAATCATTAAAACGTGTACACTACAGTAATTTTATGTACAAATGTATACACTTTTAACTTTTACTTTTTCATCTTAGAAATTTCAACTGAAGCAGCTGACATGTACTGCAATTTGAAATATGTCACTATGTAATTATTAGATCTGCACACTGGCAAGATTATAGGATTATGTGGTAATAAATGAGAGTATAGATTTTATCAAGGAAACCACATAAATTTAAATTTGTTGAAGCTATAATAAGCTGAACTTAGCATGAAGTAATTTTGTAAAAAAGTATATCTCTGTAATTGAATTCTTAAAGTTTAATGTGGTATCAAAAAAAAATGTTCAAAGATATTTACCACCTTTATCAAGCATGTACCATTGGGTACCTTTGCTTATTTAATCATTAAAAGAGTACATATATAATTTAGACAAGCTTTTTTGTTGTTAATTTAATAAACTTTAAACTATTGAATACTATTGAAAATATAAGAAAATTCAGTTTTTTCTCTGTATATTTTAGAAGCTGTAGATCAGTGGTATGACACACCCTCTAGGTTTGAAAGGTCCCAGGTTCATTCAGGGCACAGCTAATTTCTTTGTGCAAGAAATTAACTTGCAATTGCTTCACTCCACCCAGGTGTAAATGGGTACCTGCGAGAGCAGTATAATTCCCTTGTGCTCATATGATAGTTACGAAGCAGAGTAAAAGACTCACAGTAGCCCGATGGTCATGGATAATTGCTATAAAGTCAGTGAGCATGCATAAACATGAAATTTAAACGATACATGCAATACATTGTACTTTATATTACAGCTGGTACAGTGTTAACTATGATAATGCTATGGAATTTACTTGGGGGAAAATCTTGGTTGTGATTTTGTTACAAAAAGTTGTTATGAGTGGATTGAGACAAGGATGAATATGTAAGTAATGGTTAGAGTTTTTTATGCTCTTAGAAAAGGGATATGTAAGGTTGCAAATCTTCATTAGGCAGTCAGTATAGTTTCTGCTGGTATTTTCGCTATAATTTTAATTACTCTGTAAATTATTTTTGGATCAAAACTTCGCTGAAACTACCCACCTATGGAACAATTTTACTCATACAGTTGTAAACTGTCCCTCTATTGACTGTTTTAAGAGAGAAGATGTATCTGTTACCTTTCACTAAACTAGTACTGGACGTTTTTATGTACACTGTTTACTTATCACATCTAGTAGTTTTCTCCACAAACTTTCATCAGCCGTGGACATTCGGTCCAGCAAAATAAAATTTGTAACGAGACAGTGCATTGGATATCTGTGTGAAAATGAACACATATGGTATTAATAAACAAGTCGTCTTATTAATGAAAACATTACCAATATGGATAAATATAAGCAAACTAGTGATTTAAATTGACTTGGGCCACTGTCTAAATTCAAGACTGATCTATTTTTTATTTTTTGTTATTTTAAAACACACCTTACACTTTTCATTTGTCAGTATGAGTATACGTTGGAGCAAAATTCTGTACTAGATTAGAATAACAAGAAAAAAAGCTAGTTGTAATGGCAGCTATTATACTGTAATGAAATGGACATAAAAAGTAATTTAACAACAAAAAAGTGAATAAACAAACTCTATTTATTTATAGTGATCACATGACTTGTTTGTAACATGAATACTGCAGCAAATAGTACAATGTACTAAATGTTGTTAGGTAGATCAGATTTTGCATGCATTTGTCTTTTAACTGAAGCACCCTTTACCTTTTGACTAGAAAATAACCATGTTGGTTTGCCTTTGCCATGTCATGACTATCAATATTGAGTTTTTATGTTAAAGGAATGCTGACATACATCCATTTTGTGCCGAGGCTACTAGAAGTACTCCAACCACAGATTGTGCTAAAGACCGTTCAGCTGTAGCTATATGTAATCTATCAGAGTTTACTAACCCTTACCTGTAGAATATCAGGTAAGCTAGTAGATTGCTAAACTCACTAGGTCTTATGTCCCATTTGAACAAATCATACACAAACAGGGCTTGACAAATCCACTGAGTTATTGCCCATTTATACTTGAAAAGTTGTATAATATGAGGTTAAAGTTTTTCAAAGTCTTATATCAAGATATTTGACAAAAAGTTGTATGCTTATTTGTGGGTACTTTATCTATGCGACTGTGAAGGGACGTAACTATGGATGTGTTATATTTGGAGTCATGCCCCTTAATACTTGAACATTTATGATTAAATTTGTTCTAATAGGATATTTATTTAGAACTTAAAAATACATTTAAATGAAAACTGATATGCATATTCGTCAGCTCTTCCTCTATTGGACCTTAATTGGACATAACTCTGGATGAGTTACAATGGAGTTATGCCCCTTAATACATTAAAAATTAAATATCTTTAAAAAATATTTGCCACAAAGTTGATATGCTTATTTATCAGTACTTCATCTACAAAACTACATGAGGACATACCTATTGATTAATTATTTTTTGAGTTGTGTCCCTTTTCAACTTCCTTATTTGAAACCGGTAAACTATGAAGTGAAATATTTTCAATTCTTATTAAGATATTTTAATGAAAGGTGTAATGCTCATTCATTAGTACTACATCCACACAATTATAAAAGGGCATAACTCTTGATGAATAATTGTCTGAGTTATGCCTTTGAAGTTGAATTTTGTTAAAATTGAAATATATTTAGTGGTCAATAAAGATATATGAATGAAATTAGTCAGCTTATTCATTGATACTCTGTCTACTTAACTATAAAAGGACATTACTATTAATGAATGTCTTAGGAGTAATTCCCCATTTTATATTGTATAAATATGGATTTGGTAATTATTGTTTGACTGCTTCATAGCCTTGAAAAACTAAGCCCTGTCTTAAAGACACTTTTGTTTAAAGATAAGCCTTGACATGAACAAAACACTTGAAAAGTCAAACTCGCTGTCTTGGACTGTGCTTGTTATTAATAGCTTTCAATGTATTTAAGAACTTGTACATACATGTAATCTCTAAAGTTTAATGTTTTAAATTTATTATATATTCCAGTATTTCAGATCCATTCCTGGAGTACCAGCACAAGATGTGGGGAAATATGGGGGTAGTGTTTCTCTAGCTGATTATTGTCCATATTTACAGGAATTGTGTGGAAACAAGACAATGATTATATCAGGGGCTCTCGTTGTGCCTTAGTTAAAATGCACTTGAGCCCTCAAAGAATTATTTATTAGAGACATATAGTCCGAGTTCAAAGTGTTTTAATCACGTTAAATTGAGTTGGCGTTTACGACGCTGCACTGATCTCTTTACCCCTCATTCAGGAAGTGGCTGTTATCAATATAAGTGTAGTTCATACACCGGATTGACTATAAATGTAATGGATCAAAGTTATAGGTGTTATTACACTGGTCAAGTACTAAGTGTACAGTATATAGATGAACATTGGGCATACTATGGTAATATTACTTGTCCATCATGCCAAGAGATCTGTCAGGTTGGTTTTTATACTCTTTCTTATGTTGCCATTATAAGGGTTGAATATAGTTAAAGCCCTTTTATCAAAATAGTAACACTCAGCTTGCAAATATAATAGACATATACATTCTATTTCAAACACCTCTTATGAACAAGATTTTTTAATAAATACTATTTTGGATCTGGTAGATCTTTATTTGTCATTCTCTTGTTCACTTGCCATGAAATGAAGAGTACACACTAGAGTCAATTTGCCACACTCGGGTCATATTCTCGGTGATAGTTTAGACCTAGTGTTGCGGCTTGATACTAGTGTGTGGAAAGCAAGTACAGCCCTTGTAGTTTGTTAAATTAGTCGTCTTGAAGGTATACACCGGCAAATGACTGAGCTTAAGTATAAACTTATTCTATTAAACCATAGGGTTGTCCTCAAACTATAACAGCTGTCCGACTAGCTCAGTTGGTAGCACGCAAGTCTACTGATATAGGGGTCGTGGGTTTGATTCCCAGACGGGGCATACTTTTGTGGAGCTTGGTCATGAAATTATTTCTACAGCCATTTACCTCCTACCAATAATTCTTAATAATGTAGGTCAGTTGTCAGTCACTGACAAAAGTATGTGCTTAGTAGTTGGTTTAGAGCTAAATCTAGAGATTTAGCCTTTTCAGGAACAGTGAGTAGGTTAACTGACTGCCATAATATGACATATACATTGGGTTGCTACGCCGTTAAACCCAACAAATTCAAGCAATTGCATTGCATTACACTTAACAAATTCTACTTTTTTTTACTATATTTAGCATGATGGTGTCACATGTCCACCTGATGACCGACGTGTTTATAGTGTACAGCAAGAACAACATCAGCAGCAACAACAACGTAGAAATAATGTGCCATGTAGTAAAGCGTAATTCACAAGTGCCAATATTTATATAGTCTTTTACCTTGTCTGTTATGTATTTATTTATAAGTGTACACAAAGAAGTACTGTATTTATAGTGAATATTTAAGATAATTATATTTGTGATATAACTTTTACTTAGAATTTTTTTTTGTAGTCTCAATTAGCAGCGTAACAATAAGGTAAAAACCGTATTGCAATAGTGCAATATGAATCCGTTTTTACATAGAAATGCCGAGCAGGAATTAATGAATTGACATTACATGCATATAAGTTTTTTAAATGATCATTTATACATAATGTTAGAATGATTTGTGTAAAATGGATTAACGATAGAAAAATCATTGTTTGAAACGGACTTTAGTAGAGAAGCAATCTCATTAAATTAGATCTTATGTAAATATAGTGTTAAACTTTATTCAACTGTTGTGACCAATACATTTATCCTGCTGATTTAAATACTCAATGCAGTACTTTAGTGCTCACCACTGATAAAAGTAGTTATCCATTTCTATGTATGTGTATTATCAAAGGAATATTGAGTATCATAATCAGCGGGGTTAATGTAGGTGCCACTGACAGTTGAATAAAAATTACAATAAATGTTATATACTGTATCTTATGTTTACTCCCCCTATGATTTATGATCTAAAGGTTCAGTATTGATTTTCATGTCTGAACATGACCCCTAATGACATTACTGCATGCATGTACAGTACCCACCAAAAATTTGGAGACAAAAGAAATTTACTACAATTCGTGATATTTGATGATTAGTTTTGCTAAATTATAATATAAGTATTTTTAAAGTATGGTTTGTGATAAATGAAAAAAATCATGAATGCAACACATTTAACTCTTTGTGGTTACTGTATGCAAGTTTTACTTCAAATGAACATGACTTGAAAATGACAACCTTAGATCTACTGTAGCTGAAATATAGTGGAGTAAAACTCATCTGTTTAGAATCTGATAATTGTGTTAGTGGAGTTTAACTTTAGAGCAGTCATTCAAACTTGGTGTCAATTTGCTGTATTTTTATATCTCCAGTGCCCACCAAAAGTTTGAAGATACTTTCACTTTGTCAGTCTTATCAACAATCTGATGATCTTTTATCTTTTAATGCTTTTTAGTTTTCAATTTTTAGCCGGATTTTTCAGTGAAAAAAATCGGCTAATAAGTGAGCCAAACACGCGCGGGCGGGCAATTGGTGTCGTTAACAGTTGTGTTAAAGTTTTCAATTTAGCATATATCTCTGCCATTTATTGTCAGAACTTAATAAACTTCATATAATGATAACATACCATGTGATGAACAGAATTAGAAAGTAACCACAACTCTACCTGGCTTAATTATGGAAAATTTTCCTTTGTAATTTTTGTGTTAATGTTTTTAAATCCAGCTTTAATTTGGTTTCCACATTACATTTTTTGTTTCGTTAAGGTTCTATTTATAGCGGAGACGATAAAAGTAGCTGAAAGACTGAATTAGGGAACAGAATTACATTGATCATAATTTTGGAGGTTTTGGGATGTCAGATGTTGAATCTTTTATAAAGTGATGTATTAAAAAAAGTTCAACCCGGGTCGATAGCGCAGTTGGTAGCGCGCCGGGATTTGGATACTCGTGCCCGAGGGGGTGGGGGTTCGAATCCCACTCGGGGAGGTTATACCCTTCCATGAAAATTTGACAATAATGTCGATTTTCCTCCATTGATTAGATAATATGGAGAAGTTTCCGGCCTAGTGGAAGGGTAGGTAAGTACTGGTTATAGACAATGGTCCAGGAAAGCTAGGTTAGGTGCGCTGGACGCCGTAAAATGACCTAATAAAATTGTGTTGACACGGTGATGACAACTCCAATAAATAAATAAAAAAAAGTTGTTTTTATTTTATCACTCGCCATACTAAATGTATTAAAAAATTAATGTTCTACAAAATCGATCATTGAAATTGAAGAATTTTAGTAAAACTTTGTCCCCAAACTGGGCACTGTATATTTATATTACATGTTCTTATAAAGATGTTGTTATAGTCCGACAGAATTAACCTGAGCTTGAACTACCTTATTATAATAATTACACGTTTCACTTACAATTAATTGTGAGTTTCCGTATGCGAGTATATGATCGTACACGTGTATAATAACAGCCTATATGACTAGTATACATTAATTTTGTAAAAATGGCATGTTATTGTACTTTTAATTTTGGACACAATCCTTTACGGAGAAACTTGTCGGCAATATTGTGGAACAGTTTCGAAGTATTTATTCATATGAAAACAAAATTAACTGTTAAATGCGTCTATTTGCCAAAAGTTTCCGATAAAAAGCGATTTACAGCCGAAGACAAAAATAGAAAATAAATTCTATGTTTAATGTATTGTACTATATTTTTAAGTTAATCATTCCATTGTGCAACGTACCGGTGTTCAAGCCACAGGTTCTGAGATACCGATAGGAATCGTGTCTAGGCTCTTAATACTATTGTAAGTTTTCCAAAGTAACAAAATATTGAAATCTTTTTTGGGAGGAAGGGGGAGTGGTAGGCATCCCATGTAAGTTACAATCCTTTAGCCGTTTACAGGTTTCATGCTGAAGAGTCATGGAAAATGAGACTTTCTGGAAAAATCAAGAAATTTTGAATTAGGAAAAATATCATGGAAAAGTCATGTAAAATTACAAAACATTTTGCAAAAATTTATTGTGTCATTAAAAATACCTATTTTATGTCTATTTTGATTTCAACCAAAAATACGAATGAAAAACATAAATTCAAACATTATTTGCTACTTAAAATATTGAGTACAATTCACACTTCGGTATAAAAATGAACAACAATTATCAGCAGCTGCAGTATGAAAAAGAAATATGTGTAATAAAAAATATGACTGTTCTTATTTTGGGTTCTGTTAGTGTTTCTGTTGTATCATGAAAAACTGAGAAGAATCGGGGAAATTCATGGAATTCTGGTATTCTAAATCTGTATATACCTTGATTTACCTTGGTACGACCTTTTGTTTTTAGGTTGTACACTAGTTTTTGTTTTAAGGATCAGATTTGATTTTAAGGATTTGTTTTTACATTTAGAATTATTTTTGTTAAGTATTTCACATAATGATCTTGTAATGTTCCAGATCTGAACTTTGTTTATATATTTTACATGACCGGGTTTTCACAGCACGGGTACCACAGAAGGGCTTCAAATTTTCCTTTGCAAGAAATTTACTGTATTTTTTTATTTTATCAATAATTTTGTAAATGGGAGACTGCTAGAACAGTAAAATTATTTTGGGTCATTCATTAGGTAAACATTTAACTAAGTTGAGACTCCACTGGGAAATTGATATATAGATCAGACATTCCGAAAAGTGCTGGTTCAACGGACCTGACCAGTAAATTCCCATTCGGTTCAGGAAAAAGTCCAGTTAAATTTCATTTATAAATTAAAAAGAGAACAACTATCGGTCATTTTATCATATTTCTCAGTAATTAGTGTACTAATTTGTGTTTGTCTTCAGTTAAAAGTTAAAATAATGACTGAGTAGCAACAAGGAAACAGTAATGTTATAACATATTTTGATGACTTCTTCTGGTCCAGTAAAACCTGATTTGGTCGAGTGATTCTCCTAAGACCGAATGTCCAGTAACGTCAAAACACTTTTCGGAATGTCTAATATAGATACCAATAGCTTTATAACCAGGAGTAATAAATTCAATATAATAAATCAATGTATTAAGTTGGATAGCCTGCAATAGCATAAAACTTAGCTTATATAATATGATTGCTTTTTATTATTGTGAAATGAAGTTTAATTAAATACATTGTGTATTTATCTTAAAATATGTAAAATATATATTTTTTACTGTTGTGTTATACTGTGTTATCTTAATATCTGTAATTTTTGTAGTTTTTATATCACTTTATAGATTCACAAATTTCAATGCTTTTTATGTAGACTTTTTTGTTATATGGATTTTTATGATCATGAAGGTTTGTATTTTAAGTAAAATATTTATTTTAACCGGTGATTTTAGAGGGATGAGCAACCATATATATTTACCTGCTGTGTCTTAAATTTTATTGTTGTAAATGTGGCTGATAGGATGCCCAATCTGTTATAGAGTATTACAAGTAAAAGATGGATATGAACTATGCCATTCACAATTAGCTTTGCTCTTTTGATAATGCACCAATGCTTCATTTGAAATTTGATTGATTTTATGATAAAATAGTTTATTCGAGTGTTAAGGTAATCTTGGATGGCTCTAAATACATGATATTTTAAGCAGAGCGAAACTTTTCCTAAATTTCCACATGTGTTTCTTGGTGATTTAATTTTGAATCAACATCAATTTGTGCATTTATCTTAGCTTAGTCATATTGAGTCCTATTTTTCACCACCTAGTCATATTTATTTTTGACTTCTGATGAATTGTTATTGCTAAATGTTCCAACTGTCAGTACATTACAGTACTTCTAAACTTTGTAACAAGTTACCTGTATCAAGGTACGGGTATCGTTGATCTAATATTTAAATCAGTGGAGCTAATGCATGTGCTACGGACATTTGAATGAAGTATAACAATAATGAAGTCAGAAATATCATCAACTTGCATGGAAGAAATGTATCGGCTCATAATTTTAGATTCTGAGTGATACAAGTAAATATGTTCAGCCTGTTTTAGTCAGTAATGTATAGCTACGACGGAAAAAATAAAGATACAAACATATGGTTGCAGAACTCGGTAATATGAAATCACTGGTTATATACATGTAGACGTGTACAGTCTTTCAAAAAAACTTGTGCAATAAATTATGATTATGTTGAAACCATGACTAATTTACTTTAAACTTTATTATTACTTGACTTCTTCGAACCAGGGTCAGTAGCGCTGTTGTTAGCACTCCTGGATTTCGAATCAAGTGTCCAGAAGTGCGTTTAGGTTTGAATCCCACTCGGGGAGGTTATACCCTACCATAAAAATCTGACAATAATGTCAATTTTCCTCTATTAATAAGATATATGGAGAAGTTTCCGTCCTTGTGGAAGGGTAGGCGAGTTCTGGTTATAGACAAAGGTCCAGGAATGCTAGGTTAGGTGAGCTGGACTCCCTAAAATGATCTAATTTGTGTTGACACGGCGTTAAGCCCAATAAAAAAGACTTCCTTATAGTGGTGCTGTGAAACCAGTCTTAACCACAAACTTTTCTTAGCACTGGGCATTCTGTCCAGGAAAATAGAATTTTTTACTGGAACCCCCCCCCCCCCCAAAAAAAAATTGATAGTAGTTTCAGCAAGAAGTTCACCAAAGCAGCTGACGAGAACAAATCAGAAATTAATGCATGTAAATATACAACAATGTATTATTTGTGAGCCCTATATAGCCCAAGAGATGTCTTGAGAGAGTGCTAGGTTTGTAAGTTACGGGCACACATACTATATACCACAGAACATGCACAATTTATCTGCCCTGTGAGTCTGAATGTTCTCTCTATCACCACCTCCTCCTTTTATCCATATCACCTTACAATATGGGGCAACCAAGTCAAGACAAAAACTTGATTAATAATATAAACTGGAAAGAACCCAGACAACTATGACAGTGAGCTTACTATGAGCTTTTCAAAAGCTCATCTTAAAAATCAGTGGATGGGAAATATATATATAGACATAATCGGCACAAAGCAGAGACAAAGATAGCATCCATGATATTATTGATATGGAACAGAAACATAGAAAGCATCCTTGGCATTATGGATATGGAATAAAAACATAGAAAGCATCTATGGTATTATTGATATGGAACAGAAAAATAGATAACACTCATGGCATTATTGATATGGAACAGAAACATAGATAGCATCCATAGTATTATTAATATAGAACAGAAACATAGATAGCGTCCATGACATTATTGATATGGAACAGAAACATAGATAGCGTCCATGGCATTATTATACCCCCGCTTCGAAGAAGAGGGGGGTATACTGTTTTACCCTTGTCCGTTCGTCCGTCCGTTACAAAATTTCCGTCGCAGTTTTCTCAGCAACTATAACATGCAGCAGCCTAATACTTTGCATATTGCTTCATCCCATAGTCCCATGTGGTGTAAAGCTATTTCATGCTCCTTGCTCATCTACCTCCTGTTTTTCACATATTTTTAGATTTTTGCGGGGGTATCACTAGTGAGCATTACCTCACAGATTTACTTGTTGATATTGAACAGAAACATAGATAGCGTCTATGGCATTATTGATACGGAACAGAAATATGGATAGCACTCATGGCATTATTGATACGGAACAGAAACATATATAGCACTCATGGCCTTATCTATATGGAACAGAAAAATAGATAGCGTCCATGGCATTATTGATATGGAACAGAAACATATATAGCGTCCATGGCATTATTGATATGGAACAGAAACATATATAGCGTCCATGGCATTATTGATATGGAACAGAAACATATATAGCGCCCATGGCATTATTGATATGGAACAGAAACATATATAGCGTCCATGGCATTATTGATATGGAACAGAAACATAGATAGCGTCTATGGCATTATTGAGTTGGTACAGAAACATAGATAACGTCCATGGTTTTTCAGTTCATCATTGGTTAGATTGTCTATGTGACCTTAATGTAGAGCTGGGTACCGCCAGGAAATTTATACCACGGTATACCGCGGTTATTTACTAAATACTACAGTATATACCACGGTATAGTTCGTTTTTTCTCAATTGTCAAAGATTGAATAATTTCACGGTGAATGATTTCACACTACCTCAATACCACGAGTGTTAGACAAAGAGCACGAAGTCACCGTGAAATTATTCATGTTTTGACAGTTGAGAAAAAACGAACTATATACCTCAATGTCGGCCTTAACTATGTGCAGTAGGGCTACTAAATAAAAATACACTTATAAGCACTTCATTTATTAACTTTTGAAAACACAAATCCCTTATTTAAGGGTAATAACTATTGCAACTCAATCATCCGTGATTTTTAAAGTTTCTTTCTCAAATTTATCGAAAATTTGATGATATTTCTAATCAAAGTTGAAGATAAGTTGCATAACATAACAAAATACGAAAAAGAAGTTGTAACGTTGTAACATCAGCTTTCTGAAAATCAATTTTTCGTTTCATAAAAAATAAAACAAACATGATATGAATTCTATATTTCATTCTTAAACAATACAATCAGAGCATATTTTTGTAAATCTGCTATTGACTATATATCAATTATTACTGCGTAGTCACTTTTTCGAAAGTTATCTATCCTATGCGTTAAACCGCGAATCTATGAAATCCATGAAATGCACGTGGAAATCGTGACTGGTGCAAATAAAAATTGTACATGGTCACTGTGGACAGTATTAAGGCCCACACATCCAAAAAACACACACAAAATGGGCCGGCTAATGATAGAACAGCAAGGAATAGCTATTGGGTTGTTATAATAGATGGATGCAAAAATATACATCATTTTCGTATAGGACAGTTGGGTACATGTGTACTAAACGATGCTAGTCTGATTTTCGATTTTACTCTTTAACGATGATGATTATTTCAAAGAAAACGTAAGATATATAATGCAAAGGTTATTTTACATTTTACAGTGCAAGACGGAATATATTTGGACTCGAACACAGCTTGAAAAGTCATATTGGTGTCGTTTATCGGCTCGTCCAATATGACTTTTCAAGCTGTGTACTCGTCCAAATAGATTCTGTATCAATTTCGTTATACCACGATCGATAATAGCCACATCTTCTTCCACCCAAACGTAGCTGTCAATATTGGCTGTGATGTCCAACACTATTGCATAGGAATTTCCAGGCAAAGCAATGAAAATATCTTCACATTCATGTATGTCTCGACGAAATATAGTTAATGGTGGACAGCTGAAATCGATACACTTCTTCTGAAAATTAAGACAATAAAGTAAAGCATAATGAAAAACATTCTCGTACTCAGAGTCTAGTGGGATGCTAGTATTAAGAATCCTACTGGGCTCTGGATACGAGAATGAATGGAAAAGGGTCACAATGAAATATTGTTAATGGTGGACAGTTAAAATAAATACACCTCTTCTGAAACTTTAGTCAATAACGATAAAATAAAGCATAATAAAATAGGATTGCAATGAAATATAGTTAAGTTTGGACTGCTGTCTGTCATAAACTTCTGCTGAGAGTTTGAAAAAAAGGATAATTTTAAGTATAGTAAAATGTGGCAAACCTGGGTTTATCCGGGACATAGGGGACACGTTCATCCCATTACCAAGCCCAAGAAATATCTACATCCATACAAAGAAAGGGTCCCAAAAATCGCCACTATCAATGCGATGATAACTCGACTTTCAGATTAATTTAAAAATAAAATCATTCATATAGACTTTTAATATATGTAATGATCTAAATTGATACATTCAAGCATCATTTGGGTTCTTATCTTTTTATCATTTTTGCTGCTTTTATCACATTCTTTATTGAAATAAAATAATGTTTTGAATTTTTATTCTTTTTTACTCGTTTCATTTTGTAAAACAAAAAAAAGAAATCTGATGAGGTTCGAACCAATTTAACCCGCTTTCTACAAAATATTTACCTTACTATCCTATGCGCCACCGCATGGATGACGATGTGATAGGTTTATGCCAAATATATATTAAAAGTACATGTATTTCAAACTTGCGTATCGTCGATTTTTGCCAGAAGCTTCCGATAAAGAGCGATTCACAAATGTTGACAAAAATAGACTGTAAATCTTCATTAAATTAGGACTATAGGTTGTTGAAAATCGTAAACACGTATACGGAAATTCACAATTTGATGTCAAGGGAAACGTGTAATTATTATAATAAGGTAGTTCAAGCTCAGATTAATATTTTTCTGACAATGGTCAATTTGGTAGGAGTTGGGTACTGTGTACCCATCACAGAACGACTGGGAACTAGACAACCCAGGTCTCAAAAACCACAACATTCAAACTCGATGTAACGATGAAATGTCGCGGGCTATTACATTCCGTTTTGGACAGTCAGATTTAGCGCAACGATATGCAGTTAGTTTAATTTACTCCTACGCATAAAAAAATTGTCCGATTGTGAACAATATCGGACTGTATTTAGCAGTCTAGTTTCTAATTCACAATGCATAAATACAACAGTTATTATTGGTATAACGTAGATAAATCACCAATTACATATACTTACATGGTAAGGATCCCATAGTTGTCTCTGATTACATGATCTCTCTGTACGGTGGGCGTCAACATCATCTTTTACAATGTTGATCAAAACTGAAATCCCTGATATCCCTCTACGGAATCCGAATACAGATTCCAAATCACAAAGTGTTGGCAAACTTTCATCTTTACGTAAATTACACAATTCACAATATGCGTTTTCAAATGAAATAATAAAACCGCGTAATACTTTGTAAACTACATTGTTGACATACTGATTTTCTGTTTCGCAAGCTTCTTGTATTGCATCATCTTGTTGTTTCCATATACCAGTAGAGTTACATGTCTCGACTCGTGCAGCTGGCTTACATGCAAAAGATAGGCCATCAGTCAATCTATGTGGCCAAGGGGTTAGACTACAATTACTCGCAATATATGAATATATTTCAGAACGTGAGGCAGTTGGTTCGTCGAATGTAGACTTACAGTTAGAAAGGAGTTTCCATTATGTATACTCTTTGACGCCATTACATAAAGCACAGTGTTTATTTTTGTACACTCGGTCAGTAATTGGATCAGAAACCACAACATAATCTTCTAAATCCTCATATATAAAACATTTCGGATATAAAGAAGATATAACTGCAGATGGACAATCATCAACCATACGATATACCAGTCCATTGTAGGCAGCAAGACCTCTTGGTTTATTAAGATATTTACCAAAATCAACACAATGATACTTTATATCAACACCAGGTTTCAATATCTTGTCAGGACAACAATTACCAAAATGTTGACAATCATCTTCACATGAACATTTCTGACAACAAGGAAATAAATGTGTTTCTTCTGGTTTCTTAATCTGTAATTGATTAGATAGAGTAATTATCACTACAATGTTATAATTATAACTACAAGAATAAAAACACAGTTATCTTATTATTTCGTTATCGCCAGTCATGTCAGATGGTTCAAGGTGTCAAAATAGTTGCTACATGTATTAAACATGCAAGGTCCTTATAATAAGCGTGGATAATACTAATGGCTGCGCATCGATTCAGTTGCGTCATGAAACAACACATATTTTCTCGTAAGTAAAATTCAAAAGAACTGTATTTGTTACTAAAGTATCAAATTAATACACCGGAAACCGATAATGATAAAGTTAGGTAGATGTTCTGTATTTTCAAATTGATAATTTAGTTAATGGTTAATATATTCAAATGTGACTGATAATAGTTCCTTCTTCATACACAACTTTTAGACCCATCAAGATTTTCGCGTAATGATACAGTCATATAGCACTGATCGTAGATACATCAGTTTTGCGATAATACAATTTACTTGTACAGCCGTGACCCCATGTTGTGATCAGTGAGATAAGATAAGATCATAGGTCACCATCATAGTTATATAGATTTCAAGACACTTCAGGGGATTAATCAAATTATTTATAAACAAATGTTTTTTTAAACATAAATTACATTGTCCATTGTGCAAGAATTGTAAATTAACAGATAATGCTTCACAACTTTAAAGGTGATATTTTGTATACAATACAATCAGTTGAAACGAGAATAATGATTGAAACAAATTTGATGGTCAAATTATGTTAGAAATGAGGATTATGTACCATGTGAATTTATCAATTGACCATCCGTTAATTTGGATATGCCTTTTTATTGTTTTAAAGCTTTAAATTTAAATGAAAAGTTTTGAAACAATATTCAAACCTCATCGTACTCGTTAAGCCGACGATAACTATTCTTTTATTTCGTCTGCCGCTTTATTTACTAAAATGCCCATGCATTAATTTGTATAATTGTTTTATCTATTTTAATAGTTAATCTTTTTATACAGTCGTTCTACAACAATTTGTAAGCTAATTAAATAAAATAGTTCTTTGAATGTTTTAACGTTTTAATTAATAATTGTCTTTCATTTATCCTTAGAAATAAAGTAATATTTTATGCTTTCATTTATCCTTAGAAATAAAGTAATATTTTATGATACTGTTTTCAGTTATCCGTATAGTCAATGATAGGAAAAAAGAGAAAACTGTGTCTGGCATGGGAGTGCGCAGTTAAAATAAGTCACTTCAGTTGTCAGCTCCTTTACCCTTTACTGGTCAGACCCATGTATTAACTTGTCTTGACCCCAGCCAAATTTCACATATATCCTGACCAGTCATTTGAGGAAAGTTTTCTAGAGAGGTACAAGTTTAAAGATGAGCCGCCTTGCACTAATAACATAACAAGATAATGTTTAAAAACAAGGTTAAAATCAAAATAAAGACAAAATCAGTGAATTAAAATTAAATGAAATAGATAAGATAATAAATAAAATCAGAGATATAAATACAGTATGTATATATCTGATAAATAATATTACCTTGGTTGCTTTAGTAGTGCAGAAATCGTTGTAAGGGCACAGTGAAGAAATGTTTGGTTTAGCATCAACCGTTGATACATTAAAGCTGATTATAAACCAATTAACTGTCAGGAAAAACAACATATTCCACATGATTTTAACTTTACTTCATTATATTATTTTTCAGTAAATGAACGCTTCTATAACCTTTTCTTTTAGAATCAGAATGAACCGAAATGATACAGAAGCAATGTAATAATTTTAAGTGTGAGAACATGATTTAACACTGATCACAAACGAGATGAGATATTGTTATAAGTGATGCGCAATATGTCAGATATAGGTGCAAATTGTGTCACACAAACGTAACTCTATCCCTTCACTGGTCACGAAATGGGTGAATTAAAGTTGCCATTTTTTTACCCTAACGCGCAAGGGCTATTTCAAGATGCCTTTATTTTACTGCTTTTAGCAACACTGGTCAGAGCAAAAAAGGGCAAAAAGGCAAAGTGCGATATCCCTCTTTTTCAACCCAAAAATTGCAAAGTGCCAGTTCTTTTTAGAGACATATTTTCTTATCACCACTTTGTGCCATTTTTCTGCTATCAATCACTCTGATTCTTATCTGAACATGACGGACACTGTACTCCTTTCTATCCCCAGCGACAAAGGAGGGCATATCCCTATTTGGGACTTCCCCGTGAATTTCACTTAATCCAGTTAAAAACACACTGGCGGCCATTTTGAAGGGTGTCAGTGCACGTAAAAACAGGATTGACCAGATAAAGAATGTACAAAGTGCATACCATAAAATTATCTCTAATCTAGCAAAAATTTAAGTTTTCATGAATATGTTTGTGCACAATTAAATCTCATTTTAGATATTAACTCTTTATGATAGCTTTAATAGGCAATTGATATACAAGTATAAATCATAGAACCCACGACCCATTGGTCAGCAGACTTGGGTTCCATCGACTGAGCTACTCTGACAGACCACACAATGTTTTATTTAAGTTTTTATGATCTGTTCAAAGTTTTAGTTACTGTTGAGTAATGCTTTAATGTTATGTTCTGATCAACGGTGTGTATTAATTTTGAGAGAGCTTAGTGTATCAATATGAGACACAATGTCTATCACATTAGATAAACAAATTACACATCAAACTTGCAACATCTCACCTGATTATCACACTGTAGACGTACTCGTAACTGATATTTGTTTAAGTACAATGTGACATACATGTTTCTTGATCTTTTTTAGCTTAACTTTACCATTAATGTTTTGAAACAATGAAAATAAATATGTCAATTTTCACTGTTTGGATCCACGCGCCATATTGACGATTATTTTTCCAATCGTAAATCGAGCACCAAACAAATATTGAAAATCATACACCAAAATTCAAGAAATGTGCAGTATATGTTAATTTACCCAACTAGGCAAATTAGTTCTGCATTGTAGCAGATCAAATGACATAATATAACTAAAAGATAAATGATCATATATATTACTCACAGTCACATCAGCACTTTTTCTCCGTCTAAACCTTATTGATCTAGTATGAGGGTCCAAATCAATAGTTTTTCTCGGATTTGAAGAATGCATGTTATAGGCAGTTCGGAACAATCTAAAATATAACTACTCAGTGATTAAAAGCACACTCACCAGCTACATCATAGATAAATAACGAACACATCTGGTTCGAAAATATTTGTGGTTTCATTTGCAATGGAAAAGTGATATAAGTAAAAGTTATTTTACGTCGAAGAAAAACTTTTTAACAAATCACTGTAAGTCTTATGAAAATCCTATTGAAGCAGACGCAATGTATACAATCGCATAATTTCAGAAAAAAAAACATGTCTATTTATATAAGGACCGTTGCTCTTTTTGATTTTGATGGTTTGAAAAATTGGAACTGTACAGTTTTAACAATTTCAGATAACAAACAGGACATTGTTTGAAAGATACGAAACAAAGAACTTGAAACAAGGAAGATAAATGCAGAACATTGTTCATTGGAAATACTTAAATTACAACAGGAAGTTGACGGATTAAGGAAATATCTGGTTAATCAAAACAATATATACAATCTAGTCTACTTGAGGGTGAGTCATACATTCGCACAGTCACGTGACTTTTACAGTGATCTTATGCCCATCCTTTCAGTTTCCATTTCAATCTAAATCCATCCTGCTTTAAATTAAAATATAAACATTGTGATACCTTACTTTTGATTCGATCTTGTCTTTTGTTTCTTCTTCGACTTGAAATGGATCACTTTTATTATTTATGTGAAAACAACCCGAGGAAAATAGAAAATATAAAACATCAACCAGGAAAAGATGTTTTTTAATATGTATAAATATTCATCTAAATAAAAAAATCTACATCTTTTTTATTTAAAATACTTATAGAAATGGGTTGAATGCCCCATAATTTCCAAATTAAGATCATATTCGTCGTTAGTCATCATAATGTTGGATTGGGACGTGATCTCTAGAAATCGGTATTAATACCATTTTATTATTCTATTTTAGAATTTAATAGGAAATCAAGATTTGTGTTAGACGGCAATGCAGCAGTAGCTTTCCATGCAACATTATCGTGTTTGATAATGTTATGCTTAATATGGGTGGTGGATACATTGAAACCCATGGTTTGTTTATTTCACCTGTTGATGGTGTCTATATATTCTCTGTGTCCATATATAATAATGGGTATCTCAACACAAGATTCAACTATGGTGTTTATAAAGAAGAAAGTTCAAGAGATGGCATCAGCAATTGCGGATGGACGTGGTGCTCCTCATGACCAAGGGTCTACTACTATCGCTCCAGGTTAAGTTACAGGTGACAAGGTATGGGTGAGTGTTGAGAGACACGACGATACTGCTCTCTGGGGTGACGGTCTTGACAGTTTTATGGGTTGTCTTATCACTCAACTATGAAACAATAAAAAACATTGAAATTACCAGACTCATTTTTATTGACAAACACCCGAGAAATAAACAATTTTATTGACCAAAGGCCAGAAATATATAACTTTATTGACAACTTTCAAGCAATAACTCATTCATTTGACATCCAGACGAGAAATAAACAATTGTAATGTATTGACAAACATAAATAATGAACAAGTTTATTCACATACACCCTTAAATATATGACTTCATTGACATGGATCCAAGCAATATACAATTTTAATAACAAACGCAAGAAAAATAAGCAATGTATTGACTTACACCCAAAAAACAATTCTATAGACATGTGCTTCTAGGAGACAATTTTATTGACATACACCCGAGAGAAACTTAATTTGATACATGCCTCACATTCTGTACGCTCTATTGCATTCATTATAATGCATATTTTATAGACAATTTTTTAATTCAGACATAACGTAAAATGTTGTTGTTTTTCAATTAGTATATTGCTTTGTCCACTTTGAATCATTTTCGATTAGCTGGAATTTCTATGTGTATATAAAATAGTCGTTCTTTAAAAATTAGTTTAATTTGCTTTAAATTTAACTATCTTTGTTTGCTCCTTTTTTTTTATCTGTATAATCGTTTAATCCTTTGACTACGTTTGTTATTTGTTAACAGCTTTGTGGCCAATGATCTGTACAACGAAGTACAGAATATGTGATAGCGTAAAGGTGATGCATCGTAAACAGACTAAATAACACTGAAATAGAAATTCTCATATTTTGTCACATTTATTGAACTTGTTAACACCATCGGCTAATATAGAATTATTCATGATTCATATTGAAAATTTGTGAGCTTAATGTAACACTATGCATATGTTCCTTGTGATTGAGGTCTTTTCTAGAAATAATTTTGTCACATCAAATTTAAAATTCCCTTTGGTCACCAGTCTCAGACTTATGCCTAAATATAAGACAATTTTACATATTCCACAAACCATAAAGATTGAATGTGCTTCTCTTTTGATTCGCGGATTAGGATAGCTCTATTTTCATTTGGTACTTAAATATTAAGTTTTTCAATTAACCTTGAATTCAAGTATATGTTGACTTTGCCTGTCGATACATGAAGGCAAACTTAAAGTTAAAGGAAAATGTTATACAATAAAATAAAAGTGTGTGAACTTCCTTACTGAAATGCTCAGAGTGTTACATGTAAATAATTGTCATAACTTCTTTGGAGCGTTATATGTTAGAACAACAACTACACCACTTGAGCAGATACTGATGAGGATAAAATATGCAAAAAACGAGCAAAAATAACTATTAGCTTTCATATGTATATTACAATGCAAAACTAGATGGTGTAATACTTGTAATAGATAAGGCATTATGAAGACACGGATTGTACTTGGATAATCAACAAATAATTGCTTAGGTTACATACAAATGTGTCAGCAAAACATGTCATGAACAGCAATAGTTAAACACTCATATCACACAGCCAAACTGCAAAGATCGGTAATCTTGTAGATTTATAAACTTCTGTTGTAAAAGTTACGCCAAAATCTGAACGAGAACAGAAAGCTCGGATATTTTGCCGCCTTGGAATGGACAATGGCAAAATTGTCGCGGGGGTGGTAATACCAGCTTCAAGGGTGCATCTCTCATTTGCCCCACACGGTTCAAGAACGAACAATTACAAATTGTCCTGGTGAAAAATCTTCAACTTAACATTCAGTCGACAATGTTGGGTGCAAAAACATACAAACTATAAACAAAGCAGTGAATCATAATACATAACAATATTAGAAAATGCTAATACATGTTTTTGAATAGTAAGGAAAAACTCCGAATCATTTTTGAATATACGGTATGAAATTATCTAGATAAAATAAACTTGTATTTTTTATAAAATTCAATAATGATAATTGTCACTAAAATAAAAAAACAAATGAAAAAATAAGTTATTCAACACATTTTATAAACAAGACCACTCAGCAATAGAAGTAGAATTTATATATATCTAAAAACACTCAAAAACATTTTTTTAAACTTCTCTGTACATTGAGTAAGATTGTCATCTTCTAATGAAATGTTTTGAATGCTTATTTAAGACTTAATTGTTTCACTGATTTCCTTTAGTATCTCCTTGTACCTCTGCCAAAGAATCGTAATCATTTGACAACATGATTACGCCTTTTGATATTTTTGAAGACGCACACGTATCATGATCGTCATCTATTGCAGTGTTTCCACTGTCTTTTTCAGTGTTCGCTTGCACATCTTTAAGGGAACTATAATTATTTAGTTCAAGATTTGCCGTATTTCTACATTTAGCAGATTTCACTGAAGACGTACACGTATCATAATCATTATCTATTGCAGTGTTTCCATTGTCCTTTTCAGTGTTCGCTTGCACATCTTTAAGGGAACTATAATTATTTAGTTCAAGATTTGCCGTATTTCTACTTTTAGCAGATTTCACTAAAGACGTACACGTATCATAATCATTATCTATTGCAGTGTTTCCACTGTCCTTTTCAGTGTTCGCTTGCACATCTTTAAGGGAACTATAATTATTTAGTTCAGAATTTGCCGTATTTCTACCTTTAGTAGATTTCACTGTACAGCTATCATACTCATCATCTATATTGTCCATTGTATGATTATAAACATGTTTATCATCGCTTGTAGAGACTTTATTCTTGTCTTTAGGAAGTTCATTGAGATTAATGTGATCATATTCAGAATCTTTGTTTAATTTTGATTGTTTCTTCAACGTTGCAACAGGTGTGAAATTCTCATATGAAGATAGGGCTGGGGGGTTTCGTATTGTCTTTCTTTGGGGTTTTGATGGTTTATTAATTTTGTCGGGGTTTCTTTTAAGTTCTTTGCTTGGTACTGCGTACACCGGTGCATGACTTTCATCATTGTGATGGCTTTCCAATAGCTGTACGTCAGAAGGGCTCTGTGATGATTCTCTAGTTGACTTAGTGTTATTTCGTCTTCTCTGACGCTGACATACAATGCACACGATAACTGCTATGATAATACTTATGAGTACAGAACATGATGCACCTATGTATATTACATATGGTGGAGATTTCTCCGGAAAAGCTGAGTTGGTTCTTGGATCACTTGCTTGTTGATCACTGGTTGTTTGGTGAGTATCCTTGTGTTCTGTAACAGTGGTTTCTGTATCAACAACAGTGGTAGCAGTTTCTTGACAAATGGTTTGCCTCTCTGTATCGCAGTCATCGGGTTCCATGACAAATGAGTCGTTATATTTTCTCAATGATAAGCATATATTTGACTGTGATGTCAATTTGATAACATGAAATAATCCAGTCAAGTAAATACCATTATACTGTTGCTTACGTATCGGTTCTACACTCAGTTCATTGCCTAGATCTCGGCACTTCAGTGCAGCACTTAAAACATCCGCATGTTGTTGTATGAGACATATGTCATCATGATAACATTTGTCTGTCACATTTGTACGTACTTTGTCCCCGTAGCCACAGACAAAACCATTAGAATAAGTGTATTCATAGCAGGAACCAGTTGTATAAATGGTATCGTTATTATTAGACCCTTTGATATAAACACACTGACTCGTATTCTTATTTAGATGTTCAGAAATAAGATATGCCGGTAAAGAGTGGTACACTATCATAACATTTTGATCAACTTTTACATTTTGACCATAGTAGTACAAACTTATGCGACTTGCATCACAGTCGTTGTCGAACTTTTTTTCATGCTCATGAACTTTAGTATTGTATACACTTGGCGGCATACAATGACAAATTGAACCAATCACCCCAATATATCGTCGATCATCTTTTATGACACAATGTTGGACACATTTAAAAAAGCCATCATCTTCAATCACAGATACATTTACTTTGAAGCTAGAAAAGTCTTCTTTGACTTTATAACATCCAAAATATCCAATTAAAGGTGAATATTCCACATGCTCCTGCACCCACAATGTGTCTCCATTTTTAAGTTTCCCTATAAGATTGTCATATACCTTAATGTTATTAAGAATATTGTCTCCTGTATAGAGTCCTGTCTGACTGCAATGTTTCTCTGCATCGGACCAATTCATTTGTTCACTATTCACTTTATTGTATGACAACAACACAACGAATGTTATGAAAACATAAACGAACTTAAAATCACAAAAATGCATCTTCAATAATAAATTATTATGCTCAGCATAATTTCAAGACTATCCATAAATATTTATTAAGTCCTCTTTTCAGAAAATGAAACTAGCATTTCACAAGTAACAGTTGAACATGTTCATGCGCATGTCCATATGTTTATGAAAAACAATATGTTGTTAATGGCTAGCTCATCAGTCATACTAAGTGGAAATTAAATACACGGATATACAATATAATCATATTGTAATATCTCAAAGTGAGGGTCCACTACGGAGCCACTGTAGTGACATTTAAAAACTATTAAAAAAATTTATTTTTACGTTTATTCCGTGAAATATAATATTAATTTGTTTTAACGAAATATTATTTCGGGTTTTGTTTCCATTTTTTTTACCGAAATATTTCGTGTTTTGTGTGTATATTTTATGTCTAAATTGCAAAATTTCGAAAGCAAACGTATAACAATTAAGGAAAACCCCGCAAATTTTCAAATTGATAAAAATGAAATAATAGTTCTTGAACATGAAATAACAATACGTTTGATCTAGAAAAACGTTAAAAAGGTCATTTAAGGGGCTCCATAGTCTACCAAACAGACTATAACATATATAATGAGATTTAATTGCGTCTAGGAACAAAAAACATTAAGAAAATGAAAGAAAGCCATCTTCCTCATAATCTTCGACATACTTTCCAATCTATTTATGCGAGACCTAGATAATTGAATTCACATGCAAGCAATAACCCATGTATACCTCAGTGTGGGAAATCACGACCTATATGGTTCCTTACACGGCAAAAATGACGACCAAATCAACAATGAAAAAGACAAGGTAAATGACATTTATAAGAAACCGATTTTTATCAGACCTAGTGCAGTCTAAGCAGCACAACGGTCTCGTTTTAGTATTAGTTCTCCTGACCCTACAACGGTTATAAATTTCTAGATTAATTCTAAGTTCTTCCAAAATGTTCTCGACTCGTTCAAAACCTCGAGGTAATCTTTCAGCAGACAAGAAAAAGTGTCTTACAGCTGTGAAATTAATGAAAGTATAACATCCATTAAAAACACAAAAAACCTATCAAACTATGTCAAGTTTATACTGCCTGTATATTTTTACATAGTACAATCGGCGAAATTGTACATTTAATTGGACTAGTCGGAAAGACAACTAACAGTTTCAATCTCTTAAAAAACCCGGGTCGATAGCGCAGTTGGTAGCGCGCTGGGATTTGGAATCTCGTGCCCAAGGGGGTGCGGGTTCAAATCCCACCCGGGGAGGTTAAACCCTTTCATGAAAATTTGACAATATGTCAATTTTCCTCCATAGATATTATGGAGAAGTTTCCGGCCTTGTGGAAGGGTAGGTGAGAACTGGTTATAGACAATGGTCCAGGAAAGCTAGGTTAGATGCGCTGGACGCCGTAATATGACCTAAATTGTGTTGACGCGGCGTTAACTCCAATAAATAAAATAAAAATATTCAAACTCTTAAAACAACTTTGACCATTCTTTGGAAGTTTAGCTTGACGTGAAACAAAATGCTAGTGCGTCTGTTAATGACAACTTGACAAAATTACCATCAATGTACATGAAATTAACTCTTCTGTTCTCTTATTAAACAGTCCTCTTACGAAGAGAGAGAGAGAGAGAGAGAGAGAGAGAGAGAGAATGGAGAGAGAGAGAGAGAGACAGAGAGAGAGAGAGACATAGAGAGACAGAGACAGAGACAGAGAGAGAGAATGGAGAGAGAGAGAGAGACAGAGACAGAGAGACAGACACAGAGAGAGACAGAGAGAGAGACAGAGAGAGAGACAGACAGACAGACAGACAGACAGACAGACAGACAGACAGACAGACAGACAGACAGACAGACAGGGACAGAAACAGAAACAGAAACAGAGACAGACAGACAGACAGAGACAGAGACAGAGAGACAGAGACAGAGAGACAGAGAGACAGAGAAAGACAGAGAGACAGAGACAGAGAGACAGAGACAGAGAGACAGAGACAGAGAGACAGAGACAGAGAGACAGAGAGAAAAAAAGTTACTAGACATATTAAGTATGTGAAGGCTTTTTCCGGATGATAATATTGGTTTAATGTTTTACTGACCATGAATTACAGCTAAGAAAAACAATACCGAATCACTATGAGTCAATTTAAATTGCATGTAGGAGCACAGTCATTTATAGTTCGAACAAAAAACAAAACACCGTTTATAATAACAATAGAATGAACTAACCCACGACGAGGGATGCCCAGGATTACATTAAAATAAACAATAGACTATATACGGAATTCAAGTATTAGGGTTTTCCCCTCCGGTACAAACAAACTTTCACCGTAACAATGATAACATGTGTACCAAGAACAATAATTTTTAATGTTTCATATTCGCGTACTATATACTAAAACCGTTAGCTGTTGGTCTTAAACGTTTTCTGCTAACAGGCCGTTCAATTATTACTGTTGGCGAACGTTACAGAACGTTCGCGGTAACTGAACGCAGGGCTGGAATTCCGGATTAGGTCTAGTGATATGTTTTACTTGTGTCTTAGTTGATGGTGTAATGGACGGCGTTCTACCATAACAAGCATGATTTACCAAGTGGTTGTGGTTTATTAACCATGCTTATTTTGTTAAAATGAATTACACAAATTCTATTTTTATTACTGCCTACCCCTGAAATGAATTGTCTCATTTTTAATGTTTACCAAAACACGTTTTCTTTTTTTGTACGCACTATACTGTGTCTAGTTGCAATCTGTATTGCTCTATGATTACTCACTTGTTGTTACAGTAACCTCTCACTGATTTAAGCTTTAGTTTAAACTATTTTATTTCAGTTTGATAGTAAAACAAGTCATTACAACTTAGATTAATCATTTACGAGTTCGCTTCCTGATCCGACCAGTACTGAGCCAGCAGGATATAGTTTCTTGCTAAAGGAAACAACGGGGTATGTTTTGGATGGGATTTGAAACAACGCAGGGCTGGCGATCCAATAATTACCTTACCTGTCTTATGTCGTTAACACTAGGCCACTCCCGCTGCATTAAGGGTCATAGGCTGGAGGCTTGATCCAAACTACGACAGTAGAACTAAATATTGATGGACAGTGCTTACGGAGGCTGAGAGGGAGTTTTGAATAGGCGAACACATCTAATGATACTCATGTAAACTGTGTCCCAATTGTGACTCTGATAGTTTAAGGGGTGGGGGTAAAATCCATGAATTGTGCTATGACAACAGTAAACTCGTACAATGACATTCAACAACAGTGTCAATCTTAAAAGAATATCATTTAAGTTAGATCTATTTACATGTATATGTATCTAGCTTTCTATTAATTTCCTGCTTTTTTTTTAACATAACTGAATATAAAAATTGATGATACACATCAATAATATGTATGTTGAACCTTGTGTTACAATTGTATTTTAATGAGTATTTCTTTTTGTCTCCTCTTCAACTTTACGTCGTGAGTTTAATAATTGCATGTGTTACAATACATAATGATACACTATGCCCGGCTAGCTCAGTTGGTAGTACACATTACAAGTATACTGATAGAGGGGTCGTGGGCTCGATTCCCAGGCGGGGTATACTTTCGTGCAGCTTGGTCTTGAAATTATTTCTAGGGCCATCCTCCTTCCTACCAATAATTCTTAATTGTGTTAGGCAGTTGTCAGTCACTGACAAAAGTATACGCCTTTTAGTTGGTTAACAGCTAAATTCAGAGATTTATCCTTTTCAGGAACAGTGATTAGGTTGACTGACCGTCGTTATATGACCTATACAATGTGTTGCTACGGCGTTAAACACAACAAAAGAAATAAAGAAACGTATTACTTCAACTGCCATCGTTATAACAGTATCATGCTTTGTTAATGTTATTATCATGCATTGTGCAATTGTTCAGCTTGAATGAATATTCATATGAATAAACTTTACGTACCTTTTTAGAAAACGATTGTTTAAAGTACAATTTAGTTCAAAATTCTATTAAGAATATTATCAATACTCCAGAAGACCTGGAAAAAAGTTTTAGGATATAGCGATTCGCTTATACAATGTACCATGAAAAAAAGAAAAGCTATCTGAGTAGAAATTCCAAGATAAACATTAATTTGTATATCAGCATATTATGCAGACTTTGTTACATGAGATATGCAATAAAAAGTTACTGAGTGTTTTTGTCGCTTTCATGTGCTTGCCGTGGCAGGCAGTACCATGTAGGTCTGATTTTGACCCTTAATAAAGCTATTTGGCCTCGTATCCCATCTCTCAGCTTTAATATTTGTAAATGAACTTATCCCTCTATGCTTTGATGATATAGGATTGCATCAAAACACCCTCAACTCTGAATTAGGGACAAGAATAGGGGTCATGTTTTCGGTACGGTTATAATGACGTTAAGTTGACAATAGATGAAGAACTGTTAACTGCTTACCTTTCGACACATTTGCAAAGAACTCCGAGCAATGAAACAACGAAAATCAACGTCCGTCATAGATTCCACAACATTTCACTTTCGCCTATTTTTGTTCATGAAGGTTGACATTTTCGGGTAAATGTATTTACCGAAAACCCGAAAACAAACGAATATTCCTGAAATAACCGAAAACACTTTTTGAAGTTGTATCTATAGCTAATAAATTACGTTTTAATAGAAAAATATGTGTTTATTGTTTTGAAATACTTTTTACCAATGAAATTAAACAAATATTTAATCTGTATATAATTAACATTTTTATGCACTTCAGTACTCAATATTCTCCCAACCCTCATCCCCAATCAACGGCTCTGTTGTCCTGAGATCATTATCATTTGCTATTTAACACTGGTCAATTGAAAGTTTCAGTCCCGACATAGTTGACGAGTACAGGCACTGTTAATCTGTTAAATGAAGCGTGTCATCCCGTATATTAATCGCCTGATAATATCATTAAATAGTGTTTCACATATTTAATCATTGACTGTCTAACATCTTGTCATTTTCTTGATTGGTGTATATTCGTTCATTGGACCTTCAAAGGATAAAAGTCATAAAACAGCAGGACTGCAATCATCTTTATGTAGACAGACCCTAGATTATGTGTCACCTTGGTTACAGAAATAACTAACATTATCTTAAACTTAAGACAAAGACGCTATGTAAGCGACAATTGGATTGGTTGATAAATTTAGTGCCAGATGACGTTTGTCGCGAAACTTTTCGCGAAAGCATTCTGATTGGTCGATATCGGCCAAAATTATGACGTTTCATTCTGAAATTAGCCGAGTGGCGCCAGAGGCTAGTATTGAGAATCCTACTAGACTCTGGGAACGAGAATGCAAAATTAAGGCAAAACACGACATGAAAAGATATCGTACTTTTGTAAAAACTTTGTCGTATACAATAAATATGTTTTCATTTTAAACTTACGCGGACAAAAACTCGACAATTGATTGAATTGACGTATGATTGTGTTTTTGCATATAGCTTCCAGCGGGACGAAGAAACGACATTGGGTAATTTAGCCACCATATCAAACTGTTATTAATATAATAGTTTATTAAGTTCCATTATTAAGAACAGCAAACCAGTTGTCTTAATAATGTACTTTAATGTTTTTAATATTTTCATCGTTTTCTTCTAGCGTTTGGGACTTATAATCGTCCAAATTTGCATCAATATTCAAAACAACATTCAAGATGGTCCTTAAACGAACCTATAGGCCTACTGTCTATTACTGAATGCAGATTAGAGTTAGCTTCAGGATCAGTACTGAGTTAGACAAAACTAAATGTTATATTGAGAAAATCGGATTATTCAATATCAAGTTATGTCAGAACCCTTTATTTTGTAGTAAATGTCAGAGTCGGTTGCTTCAATGATACGATACAAAGACTACTGGATGGAATAGAAAACTATTTAGAATCAAATGAAGTGACTAATGGCATGTGATTTGGGTTTCATCTTTGCTGGAACTGAGGTATTTACCTTTTTATAGTTAAACCCTTCCATTAAAATTTGACAATAATGTCGATTTTCCTCCATTAATTAGATAGTATGGAGAAGTTTCCGGTCTTGTGGTGGGTAGGTGAGTACTGGTTATAGAGAATGGTCCAGGAAAGCTAGGTTAAGTTCGCCTTCCAAATAATATAACTTTATTTATACTCCAAAAAGTGAACAGGACTGGTCCATTTATATTTTACAGGGGTGCTAGTAATCATTGTAGATTACTTGATTATTTTGAAAAGTTGTATGTTGTTGAGACCATTTCTTATATAACCAATAACATTAAGCCTGACTTTATTTACACCAAAATCAACAGGTTTGACCCTTCATGATGTTAGCCGAGCTGATTCTAAATTATACAGAAACATTGATGATAAAGCGATAATGATGGATCACTGGCACTGGAGTCCTAATATTGAATAAAATATTCATATTTATGATTAAAAATAACATTAATGAAGAAACATACAAAAACGGTTCCTGTTTAACTGTCGCTTTAGAGTCGTGTCACCAATTATTATAATATACACACATATATATGGTATTGAGCCGTTTTTGCAGTGATTCACGATCGAACTGATTTTTTACATTTCGGAAAATGACTGGACATAAAATCCGGTTCCAATGTAAAGCTGACACATATTTTTACAAAACTGGTATCAACTTCATATCTTACATAGTTATCATAGAATTAAGCTTTATTTTAGTAATTTTACTTTTCAGCGATTGAGAGACTCTGCTGACTTCCAATATTATTTACTGTTTTGTTACATGCGTTCTGATTGGTCTAAAACATCATCACCGCGATGTTCCAGGGGCGGATCTAGGAGTTTTTCTAGGGATGGGGGTCCAAACATTTCAAGGGGTGTCCGAACTTTTCTAAGAGGAGTCCGAACTTTTCTAGGGGGTCCGAACCTCAAACCAATACCACATATTACACATTTTGCAGATAAAATGCAACGTATTGATAATAAAAACTGCATTACCATCAAATCTATGTTAAGCACCGAGAAAAATTGCTTCATGCTACTTAAAAATGACTGACAGGCAAGAAATACACTAATGGACAGGTACATTTTCCAAATTCTAGGGGGGTACGGACCCCCCCCCCCCCCCTGACCCTCCGCTGGATCCGCCCATGTGTTCGAACGTTGATCACTGCAAAAACGGTTCAATACTATGATCAATTTGTTGTGGTCTTACTTCTCTTCTAATATTATGCGGTTTAAGCTAAATATGTACAGAGGATCTTCACTGACATCGTACACGCATGTAGAGATAATTTTTGGGGACGGTCTAAATCACTAACGAAGAAACTGACACCATAAAATAAGAAGGATTATTCAACCAACACTGATTATAATCCTATCATATATAGTTCATTTATTATAAAAGGTGTTTATTGTTTAGTAATCATAATTAATTGCTTTAGCGGCTAATAAGCATTAATTGTTTTATCAGAATTTTAATGTCTCACTTATAGAGAATCACAGGCTTAAGGAGTTTTTTTATGTTATAAATATTTTGCACTCTTTGATGTTTTGCATCAATATTTTTCTTGTAACTAGTAGTAGTTGTCATTTTGCATATACCTAAAAATTTTACCCTATGTATATGAAGCATGTAATCAATTCTTTGTTTTGTTAATGAATCAGTTTTTATTCATCATTTGTAGACGCTTTACTTTAATGTAAATATCTATTTGTCCAAAACGAGTTGAACATTTTTAAATAATTAAAAATATTTTATGAATGACTTTTGCATTATTTTGCATTCTAAGTGTGTGCATTTTCACTTTATAGTTAAGTGACGTCATCTATGTTTAAATATTGAGCACATACACAGCTGTAATAATGTTCCCCTTGTTTTAAATGTTGAAATAATTAGAAATGAATTCTTAATAATATTCGTTGATTGAAAATAGGAACGTTATTTTGCTGACTTTAATTTGAACGTAAACGCCTTCAGCCATCTTAAATTGATGCGTTCCATATTTGGAATGTGATGTATTTTCAGCCAATCAGAGTCTAGATAGCTCAGGTAGCAAATAAACTATTTTGAGAGATCACCTGACGGAACACGATGTATATATGAACTTTAAGGGTGTGTATACGGATTTTTCGCGGACCCCAACAGCCAATTCAGACGCGTATCTAGGCCGTATTGGAGATTACGTACAAATGCTTGGAGTCCGAGGGCTTGTCCCTTTCCATATAAATTACGACAATTACTGTTCGTTTCAGAAGTTTCAATGTACACGAAGAGCCATAGCGATCACTTTGTGTAATGCTTTGGATGGCTTCTTTTATATGACATTTCCATGAAGTAAAGTTATCACAGTCGAGTTAAATAATACCTTAACCGGGTTGGGCATCCAATTTCTCATGGTTTTTGGCACTTTTAGATTTTCGATTTCTGGAATCGAGGTTACGCACATGCGTGTGTTATGGCAGATACTCGCCTGAGCCAATCAAAACCCTGCAGATATATTTGAAATAATATAATTATATTATTTTGCATGTGTTTTGTGTTACATGTTCTCTTGCTTTTTAGTAATAAACGAATGCTAAAGTAAATATAAAAGATTGCTGTACATGTATATCATAGTTAAAGCCCCATTACTAAATAGAACGCTGATAATTGTCATTATCAAAAGTATTACGCTTTTGCTTAAAACTCATGCAAACATTAAATGAATATATAAAACGCATCCAAGGCACAAAAAACTCAAGTATTTTCTCCAGAATTTATACTAATACTATTTTAAAATTAGCGATAAACCCCTAAGAAATTACTCTACGAAAAATCACGGAACTCAACGAAATAGATCGGAACATCCCGTCGTGGCTAAAAATAACCACAACTTCAAATAGGAATAAAACAAATATTCTGCTTTGATAAACACACGTTTTGTACAGTGAATTTCGTGCGAAAGCCAATTATAACTCACGAAATCATGTAAATAGTTTCATACATGAACATATACTGACGGAAAAAGAAACGAACCAATTAAATCTTACGTTGTACAGAAACGTTTGCTGATAGGCCACGTTCAGGTAGAATGAGTGTAATGTCGGTAAGGCAACTAGATAATATTATATATACGCCATTCTCATTCACGTAACAAATTTTTATGGCAGTATCTACGTCATGTGTGGTGAAAGGGTAACCGCGTATGCCAAATAAGTCGATAAACAATTGTTTGGCGTAAACGGTTCTAAAGTTATGCCACCGTCACCGACGTATATCTCTCCGCTTGTATCATCGCGGTCATGGTGTTGGGAGAATGTAGAGTTCAGTGAGGATTATGTAACGCCCTCAGATTTATCAATGTTTCAAAACGAGTTTAAGTCACAACTCGTTGTAATCTCGCAGACATACACATAGATCAGCTTTTATGCTCGTTGAGTATCTCTATATTCTGGCAACGTCATGACTGTGTCTATCAGCATAGTTACGACAGACCTTACGTTGTGCATGTCACCAAGGACTTCTTACTGGGTGGAAACATTAATGTTTCCTTATATTATTCTGAATCATGAAAGTTATGTACCTAGTTAAAATGAGGCGTTTCTTTTTAGCATCAGTTTAGATGATTGCGTACTCAAAATTTGCACGCACTGATTTCTCGAGTAAACCGCTAGACTAAAACTTAAACACGATATGACATATCCAACACTTTACAATTTTGTGTAAGTTTTAGCAAACACCTTTTAAGCAACTTGATTGGCTGAGAGAGTATCTCCGTAGTCTAATTTGCATGTTATAAAAGTACCCCACTTTTATAAGAAATTGATATTTTGAATAACTTGACACCTAAAAGGGAACCCGCTAGAGAGAGTTATTATAACCAAAGGCAGTTATACTCTATTGTCTTTTTGATAGTTTTATTTGTTTTTAAATTGATGATAAAGATTTTGTCTTCGTTTAGTGGCTTTAAATGATAGTTCCAACATAATACTCTACTATACTCTAGCTCATAGTACTATCATATTATTTTGTTCTTTTGAGATTACTATTTCTTGTGAACTTATAATATTCCTTAATCAAAATCATCCTCCAGTTAAATCTACTATTCTGATTTTTTCCAACACTACGGCTTTTTTTGTGTTAACTTTTTTTCATTATGTTACATGTATTCAGTTGTTTGTTCACGTCATCGTATGTTCATATGTTGTATATGTTTCATGTTGTAAATGACTATGTATATATTTGTATACGCTAATATAATTATCTATCTAACTCTCCTCATAGAATTGAATAAATAATGTATTCATTTTTCGGAACTCCTCGGCCATTCTGTGGAATTTGAATGACTCTAGAGATTCAAGAGGTTTGGGGGCGACCAACAGAGCTAACCGGTTGGGTTTTAGATTTGCCGTTTTCTACTTATGGTAATGTTCTTCTTCGATTACCGGGATAGGCTTGTTAATCGAACACGCCGAGAAGAAATCCAAGATGGCAGCTGCCATACATTAAGCGTTGGAGTTTTTTAGTTTGACGACGACTACTTTCATATATTTGAGAGAGGACCACATACAAGAGTTGTATTACTATTAACCTTGTAGGTTCTTCCGGTTCTAATAAAACAGATACAAGTTTTGGAGGCCTTCTCAGCCATTTTCATTCATTTACATATAGTTGTAGCAATTTGCTTTCCACTGACCGACATGATTCTTTAGCAAATCATGCCGAATGTCTCGTGCGTTTTCCAAGCTCTGCCAAATATCGAGCGGAATGCTCGGAAGATCTACAAAAAAACGGAAAGTCGTCAAACCAAACGGAAAGGGTAGATTATTCCAAATTAGAAGGCCTTTCGTTGTGCTAATCAAAAACCCTACAGAAGAATATGGTTGTAACGGTTAACCAATATATCGGTTAATATTGAAATACGAATTATTACGGCTCTTAACCGGCTCGATTTACCTTGCCCGGTTTTTGTACTTCTTTGTTTGCCATGTTGATTCAATTGATAAAAAACAGAAATTTAAAAGTTTGAAAATATGAACGAGTTGAAAACTTGAAATTGTCATACTGTCCTTTCGTATGTTAAGCATTCTGTCATGCAAGAATACATTTGTAACTCGAAAGTCTATTTTAAGTTATGTATTTTCTACCATACATTTATACTCCATTGTACAATCATTCAAGTGTTTACAGTATAAAAGAGCATTTAAAATACATATAATTTATGTGTTTGATGCTGATTAAATGAGTACATTAAATGTGCTTTAACTCCAGCTTCAGTTGTCTGTACGCAAAAAAAAAAAACGATACGTATTGCATTATGTTGCGATCACAGGCTGCCGGCATAAAACAGTACCCACAAAAATATTGTATACACACACATATATATACAATATTTTTGTGGGGACTGCTCATGCCGGCAGCCTGTGGTTGCGATATGGGTTTTGCGTATGGCAATATATTGCAATACAGTTTGCCGTATTTGTTCACCTGTACGAGAGAGCCATCGTAATGGGGTTTCAGGCAATCTGTGTGTATCGATGTTTGTGATGGGTCTAATAACGAGGAGACTGCAACAAAAAAGAACCAACTAAGTTTATGAGAATAGACTATTTTATTGAGTTCTATCTTGTATAAATTGAAGTGTGAAAACTTGGTAGAAACATTAGTATTAGGTAAGTAAAATAGAACAAACGGCTGTAAAACTATGACAAATATTTTAAAGAAGAATCTAAATATATCCAAACAGATATTTCAAAGACAGTAAAATTACTGTAAACTATTCATACTAGCTATGATATAAGAATCCAGAAATACAAAGAAGAACGAGGGGAAAAACATGTTTCCATAAAAGTCTTCCAAGTGAAAATAATGAATTGTTTTTTGGTTGTTGTACATAGTTATTTTAGTATATTTTATTTTCTAACGTAATATTGATCTCTATCGTCTTCGTACATATTTGAATCATCGTAGCGTCTTTTGTTCCAGAAGCCCCTTTTACCAAATGAACTGCCTCTGACTGCGTCTGGTGAATTGGTCTGGGGACGATACGGAGGAATCATATACGCAAATCGTGGGAAGAAATATCTGGACATCATAAGTTGTTTGTCCCCGGCGGCCCTTTTGTCCCAGAATCCACGTTTATCCCAGAAACCCCTTTTATCATCATTATCAAGAAAGTCCGTATCATCAACATCGTTAGGAAGTATACTAATTTCATCAAGAGATATTTTACCAGTTTTACTTAAGTCCCGTAAACTGTCAGCCAAACAATTATCTAAAACACATAGTAACGTAAGACTTGCCACTGCTTTTACAATAAACATTGTGTTCATAACCATTGTAACGTCTTGTCTTGATCGCCTCCTTTCTTTATCTACTGAAAATATAACAAATAATGTCCCATTATTAAAAGTAACACTTTTTTGGACTGTATAATGTCCCATTATTAAAAGTAACACTTTTTTGGACTGTATAATGTCCCATTATTAAAAGTAACACTGTTTTTTGGACTGTATAATGTCCCATTATTAAAAGAAACACTGTTTTGGACTGTATAATGTCCCATTATTAAAAGTAACTATGTTTTCGGACTGCAAATAATATAGACATTTATCTGTTTATACACCAGAATTTTTAAATAAATGCAAATATTCCTTAAATATGTTTTATGTATATTATTGCATTTCAAAGTGAAAGTAGATCGAAATCGAAAGTAGAATTCGGTTTTTATATAAAACAATAGTTTTGATCACAGCATGTTTAAGAAGATGTCATGTTATAGAAAAACTGACTCCGAATTACATGATTAAACTCTAAAACTATTGTGGATCAGGTTTATTGAACATTAGCATACAAATAAATCTAGTGTGCTCTTATTGAAGAACCCCACTTTTTTAACAATTGACTCTTGTTCAAACTTAAAGTTAGAAAGCAGAATAGTCTGAACTGTTTATTGTGTCTCTAAAACATGTTATGTTCGGATAACTTCTTAGTTGTAAAAGAGTTTTCAAAACTTCAGTTAATGAATACATCATCATTCAGTCGCTTAATACTTTACTACGGAATCATGATCGCGCCATGTCGTCATTATGATAACAGGGCGTCGCACGACAATGCGTGGTGAAAGTGTGTGTGACAATACATCATGTTAATGCTGTATATGCAATTATTTCACATTGGTATAATGTTCATTATTTAATCATGAGGGTTTTGTGCGTAGGTATTTTTCATAAAGTCGTTGCCAAAAGGAGTATAACAAGCATTCTAACCACCCGTCGTTTTCATAATGTGCACTTTACAAATATAGAACTTGCGTTGTTGTCAATTTAACATGATATTAACACTGATAAACACACGTTTGAACAAAAAAATACAATATCTATTATTTGAAATTAATTAATTATCAAAGCACTGAAGCGTTTAAAAAGATTATGTTACTGTCAAGACTTGTTTTTCAATATTTGTAATATTTATGACTTATCCATTCAAATAAAATAAGTTCTTGTATAAAGTTGAAATAAAATAAATTGATTAAGTTTTGTCGCGAAAACAACAGTAAAATATCTATATAATGTACCTTGATAGAGGGTTTACACCAAATTGTTGGAATAAATTCCTTTAAATAGTACTTTTATTTTAAGCTATAAGGCTGTTGTCCAATGAATCTAATGTACATACATAAATGCATGAAGATAATTTATATAGCATACGCATATTATAAAGAAAAGTACAAGATAAGGTATTTTCAAAATTGATACAATATTAAATGCATGGAGTCAATTTTCCTCCACTAATAAGATATATGGATAAGTTTCTGGCCTTGTGGAAGGGAAGGTGAGTACTGGTTATAGACAAGGGTTTAGAAAAGATAGGTTAGGTGCGCTGGACGCCGTTATATGACCTAAACAATGTGTTGCTACGACGTTAAACCCAACAAAACAAACAAACATCTAAATGCATAGATTGTTAAAAATATCTTTGATTTAATATATTTTGTGAGTAAGAGTGTAAGTACCATATAAAAGTATACGTAGATGTTTAATATTGTAGTATTCACTGCCTTCCACAAGTTTTTTCACAGTACCATTAATAAGAATGCTACAATTTCTATGTAAAAATTTGCATAATGATTATGTTATTATATATTTCATTCATTATTCATGCAATGAAACGGGTACAGTTTATATTTTTGAGTTGCGGCAAAAGTTATCTATCAGCCTCCAAAACTATGGTCAATGTATCCAAATAGCAATATTAAGTTTGAGATATTACGAGTAGTTTTGTAATTTAATATTCATAGAAAAAATATACTGATTTCAAAAGCAAAATTTAAAGTCATTAAGCGATGAATGGCTTGTAGAACCTTTTTTGAAATCCTATTTAGTACAATGTAAATTGTGAGTGTGTGAAGAAACTTTAGGAGGGCGTGTATATGAAAAATAGTAAGTAATAACATGAAAACTAATTCCAAGCATATGTCAAGATGCCAAAATTAAAAAAATAAGTTCATAGCTTATGTGACATAGATTGATGACTTCATATTTTATTGGTATACTATGTAATAATAAACGCAATGTTTTAATATTCAGGTTCTATTAAAAAATTACCTTTAAAATCTCCTAATTTAAATAAATCAATGTTCATCACTTTATTAAGATAAATTAGTCAACTGAAATTCATTAATAAGATTGAGAAATTTACTTAAGATAGTATACAAGCCTATAACTATCTAAATGCGCAAACTATTTAAATACTTTATTATAATTAATATTATATACATTAATTATGCGATATGAAAAAAAGCTTTTCTTTGCAATGCCTATGACATTATTAAAACCGATATTGGTTTGCAGATTCATTTTTATTTTATATGCAAATATATACACCAGTATATAAATACAAACAAGTGGAATCAGACAAACTTTAAATTAAAGTATAACACAAAAATGACATTAGATTAAAAGTTGAAAAGTGTTGAATATTTTGAATGTACTACATTATTATATATTTACAATGATTTATCAAAATTATAACGAAAAATAAAATAAAAAGATAAGTATTTAAAACCCTACCTGATAGAGGTTCTTTTATCGGTTCTGATAGTTTCACAACGTCGTTTCCAATCCTGATATTATTTGCCGTTGAAAGACGGCAGGAGATGATTTTTATACCCATCCAAGATTTTTTAATCAATAAAAACTTGTATTATTATTCACTTGCTGTCTTTTCACAGGAACACTACGTCATCCTGCTGGGATTGGTTAGATTGGTGTTATAGTTAAATTATAAAATACCACTGACAATGTTTTTGAAACAATCAAATATTATCCACTTTAATTAGGTTTTTTACCTAAGGCGACCGACACTATGGGAAGGGTGTTATTTTTGTTATTTCTGCAAGATAACTATGTGAGACCCTGCTTAAAATATCATGCAATTAATATCATAATAATATCAACAACAAAATATAATGTGTCATCCGATTAACCCCCTCCCTCTGTATAGATGGATATCGCCATAATTCACAATAAATAACTATTTTTATATTTAACTGCTATAAACTGCTTCTTATCGGACTTCAAAAGGTGTCGAGTTCAAATATGAAGTAAAAAACTAAATGAAACAAATCAAAATGGCGGAAATTCAAATGACCATGCACCAAACAGACAATTTTGAGTATACTCTGGGTATTAACTTATCCAGGGCATTCTGTGTGTTCAATTGTGCATTCAATACTTCAAGCTGTGGGATTGTTAAAGTGCTGAGTTCAAATATGAAGTTATAAACTAAATTAAACAGCTGGTGGCACGATTCCGAGACAAAGACATTTTATATTCATTCAAGATATATTACTCAGAACGGTAGATTTATGTCAAGTTCAACTAGTGGTCAGTTTTGCATCCATTATAAATTATTCTACCGTACGAATGACACCTTCGATCTTTTGCAAACGCTGCAAACTAAATACAAAGACCGTACACCAAAATCAACGCAGATAACAACCAATTGAACTTGGTGAAAAAATAATATTTTTATAAAGTAAAAGTCATTCAGACTTGTAAGAGAGCTACGATATTAAACATATGTTTCTGTTTCAAATGTTTTGGCGTTTATAGTTGAAAGTTACTTTGCTACCAAAGGAGTCGAAGTGAACATTTGTTTGCAATTTTTCGGCGCAGCTGTCAAAGTCAACTTTTGACCTATATTTCAACCAATACAATTTGCTCTACCATAGCTGTTTGTCCAATGAAAATCCTTTACGGTGTAAAGAAATGGAAAAAACACATGACACCATTGGCTATTTGTGATAAATTGGTGCGTAGCACGTATAGTAGCTGTTGACTATTTTCTATGTGTATAATAAGTGACTCACTATGCTATCTGATCACACATTCGTCGTGGTACGCCCCTTGGGGAATAACTAAATTGCGAATATGACTCAGCGAACGCTCGGAATGGGTTTTCATTCTGTCATATGTAGACCGCCATTGAGCATTTTATCAAATTGTTTTATGTTCGCCAGAAAAGTAACATAAATCGTTTGGTCATTCTGTAAAGAAGTGATTTTTAATTGTTATTAAAGATGTTTTTAATTTTAGAATCAGACAGATTTTTTCAAATTGACAAATCAGCGAAGTGGCAATATGATCGGACAAAAATTGTCAGTTGATGCTGAATTGCAAGTTTAAACAAACTACATTTGACCTATAGTTAATACATGTACACCGTGCATGACCAACATTTATACTTCAACCCGTTGAAAATGAACCCAGCAGAGCGCCGAATATCTTTATTAGAGATATTTCTTGTTTGACATGGATTGCGTAAGCAATTCAGGTCTTAGAAAGCGACATATTTTGAAACGCATCACAAAATGTCGCGGACGTAGACATTCGACGGACATGCGGAGCCAGGTTCAGTACAAAGGTATGTAGTTAGATTAACCTAAGAAAACCATGATCGGTTAACTCGCTTTTTTCTACGGGCTGTATCAGCGACATGATCCTTCGTAATACAGTTTGTTTGTGAATTTTAGACCCCGCAAGTCCTTTTTCTAACGAAACCACCACATTTTGCCCTGTTAAATCCATGTTCGGACAGCTCTATCGGCGCATTGATCTCTTATAGCGGTTCCATCACGTTTTCATTATAAATCCCGTGTCTACAAATTATGTTTGTTGAAACGAAAGTCCCACCACGTTTTCGAAAATCACGTGCCTACGATTCTGCTAATATGAAGGACTGTCATGCTTTCAAAATCACGTGCCTACAGTTCTTGAGAGTTGCAGGTCCCAGCCCGTTTTCATAATTGATCACGTGTCTACAGTTCTCCTTGATAAAGATTCAGCGATGGAGCTAAATGCTTAACAAACTCAATATTCTCAAATTACTAATGTTAAAGTTGAATATTGTTGTAGTTATTGTTTTTATTGAAGAATTCATTAGCGGCGATGGTATTACTACTTTATTTCACTTACAAAGGTATGTTTGAACAAATATACGTCGATCTTTTATTTGTTTATGGTTCCTCTCCCAGGCAAGTTAATTCTAATAGACCTGTTAAAATCGTGTATGGTAACTTGGACTCGAGACGTTTACATGAGAATTCTATTAGAGTTGTTATTCAGTTAGAATAAAATTCTTTATTTTAATGATAACACTAACTAAAGAAACAATGACTTTAAAGGAATTCCCAGTATCAACTAATTGATTTTATTTCACTATTAATATCATGCACGTCTGTTATTATACTCGGTAACAAGTCCGGACGTTCTATTTTAGCACCGGCGTTTCCGTTAAGGAAAGGCCAACATTGAAAGAGTTTTGTCTCTGCATAAAACACAAAATGGTTCAGTAATTTAAGCCATATGTTTGCTATCGTACAGTTTCAAAGGCGGACATGACATGACTTCATGTAAATTTCAATGGCGGTTCAAACAGCGGGACCATTGTGTCTTTGAGAATGCCCCGAATAAAAACAAATATAAATATGTATATTTTAAATTGGTATTTACACGGCTTACGTCATATATTGTTTACCATGTATTGATTTCATGAAAACATTAATGGTTTTCATTCTCTAATTTTAGCATTATTTTCATAAACAAAACTTTGGCATGATTATACACATTGGAATGAGTTTCTGACGCTTTGTGTGAAGGACAGAATAAAACAGGATACGTGTCGGAATGAATGAACGTATAGTTTCAATGACGTAACCATTTTGTGAGCACAATACGAGGCCATGAAAATATGTAAAAAACAGCAGGATAAGGTTGGGTGCTATTTGTGTTTTCATGACGCTGTATCAATATCCGTTTTTAAAATCTCAATATTTTGGTTTATTCAATCTATAATCCGCATTTTTAATCTAAAACAATGTATACAATGCTCACATAAAAGTTCTTAATCAATAAAAATTTGATTAAACAAATCATGTACATGTTTATTGCAAGTTTTTTCACCACGGTGGCAATACCACGTGACTATGACATTACAAATGCTACACTACGGTTTGAAGAAGAAAAAGTGAAAATCCGCCTCGTCTTAGAGTTTTAAAGAGCTGTAAGTCTTTTATTTCTGGTCAGATTTTTATGATACCTACTTGAGGTTAAACTGAAAAGAGTACACTTTGTGCTGCGCGTATATCTCGTGTATTTAAAAATATGTTGCATAAAATTCCACCATTGTTTGTAAAATATGCAGTTTGTTTAGAATTGTAAAACTCACGACGTGAAGTTGAAGAGACAAAATGGAACACGCAATGAAACAAATTGTAATACTCTGTACCTTGCTACACACCCTTGTTTAATGTCGTACAGACTTGCATAATTTAATAGAACAGTCTGTTTTTGACTTGAGCATTGAAAATCCTGTAAAATGATGAACGAATTTAATGTATTCATGGACTGAATGCTATTTTCCCCTTCTCCTGTACCCGGATATGCTACAATTAATCAAAGAGGTAAAACAATAATGACCTGACACCGCATATGCCACTACTAATGTCACTATCAGATTTTTGCCGTGTTACATGTAATTCCATGTCCAGGCAGTGCTGTCAGCGCTTTGATTATTGATCACTCGATGTTAGTCAACTCACCAGTCACCACGTGGCATGTCTGCCTTGAATGTTTTAATTCATGTACAATATTAGACGATGGTTTCATAGTAAGTGATTTTTTTAGTATTCGCTGACAATATTACAATCCAATTAATGAAAGGTATTAACAATAAATCCGGAAATTTTCTGATTTGAATTGGAGACAAATCTTCTAATATATTTCTGGCTTTGGTCTGATACTAGTTGACCGTGTGTTGAATTTCTTATACAAAACAAGTAGGCGTTTGTGAAATAAAAGAGAAAATGTTGTTTTAAACATGTTTCAAAACTTTGACTATTTCATTTAGCTTAACGCTCCTCAATAGATATTAATTTGTTAATCTAACTTATTTATTTCTAGGGGAAAATAATACCTGCTTTAGAAGACAATCTACTTGTTTTATTTTCGGCGGAGATGTCTAAGCCAATTTTTGACCTATACTTTTACCGACATAAATTAGTCTTCCATGATTATTTGTCCAATTAAATTCTCTTCCGGTAAAGAGAAATGTATAAATGGTACCATTGGTTGTCTATGATAAACAAGTGCGTAGCACGGACAGTAACTGCTTAGACTATTTACTTTGTGTATTATGGATGACTCTCTGTGTTTATTGATTATACAATGTAATTCGTCGTGGTACGCTCCCGGTGGTATGACTAAAAACAAATATGACTCATATTCGCGAATATGAGATTCAAAAGTATGCAAATATGACTTATATTTTTCAACTTACTCTTTATGTATGGGATTAATTATCTTTATTTTTTTTAATTTCCAGTGTTAAATATGGTACCTACTTTTAACGACTTTGGACCAAATTATTTAATACATATTTGTACAACGTCCATGGTCAATATCTATACTTCAAACAAAATAAACCCTGCATTGCGCTTAATATCTTTTCAACAATATTTCTTGTTTTAATTATAATTTCTCAATTTTGATAATTGATCACCATGCATGCATAAATAACAACAACTACAAGCTCGCTTACAATATTTGATTCAATATACAAAATATTGTTTTGGTATCAAAAACAGTTACATAGATTATAAATAAAATGATTACTCTGACGTCAGCATGAACAGATTCATTTATTGTACCAGTCTGGGTCGATATGAGATAGGGTAAAGTTCTGTTCCACGGTACCGCACGGATTTTCAGCCGTACATTTGTAAACTCCTAATAAATGCTGGTCCAATGGTCCGATAAATATACTACTCCCTAAAATCGAAACGCCGTCTAATCTGTCCTGCAATGAATATACATGTTCTTTAAAATATTAAGGTTGAATCTGCCTTCTTCTACAAGTAAAAAACATGTAAAAAACGACTTTGATTTTATATAGATATTGCAAATGCATTTTTTAAAAGACACATTGTCACGGCTACACGATCGAAACGCGTTGACCTAAATTCATTACTAAATAGGTCGTACCAGTAATTGTATAACAAGTACCAGTCAAAGTATTGAAATACAGAAAGACATTCGTGCACATTGAAACCAAACGAATCCATAATAATGATTACTTCTTACACAATAGATTCAATTACGAACCGAGCAGGGCAAAAATGCGGACGAAGTGTTTATTTTATCCTGAATAAATGGCAAATACTACTGTTTAGTCACAGTGTATTAATGAGATTTGACTCCGCCCATTTACACGCTTATCAATATAAGTAAAATACCTGTCACTGACACTGAAACAAAGACGCGTCAGTTGATCGACGGAAATACTTTTATCACCAAGAAATAGACTGCGTAGTAAATCAGAGATCACTGCGCCGGTTAAACTGTTCAGGCATTTGAATCGTCGATAGTTTTCGACTTTTGGAAATCGCCGAAAGTCAAAAAATGCCACCAACCTTATAGGCCCTCCACGTGGCTGTTGGTAATGGCAACCCTGTAGTAATACAACTAAGATGTAGAAAACCGTTCCTTCCAATTTGAGTAATAGTTAAATATGGAGCTGAAATACAACAGACCGAAAGTTCATCATATCGGAATTGAGCATTATAGAGAATCAGACTAATCCGGAAATATGCATTACAATAACAAAATATGTTTTGATAGTATAACATTAACTGGTATATTATTTAGATAAGAAACGTTTGAGATAATTTAAATCACATTTGTGAATAATTATTCAGCATTTGCAGTAACATAATAAGTTTGTCATATTGTCAATGTAGCTGTACATATATTTCCGACGCGGCGACGCTTCAGTAACCCCGGGTTTCTACAAGCATCATGCTGATGCAAATTTTAAAATTGTAATATTCACATGTATTGTAATACGGCGTATTGTGTTTAAGTTTTTCATGTATATTTCAGGTACACATATTAAATAGCTGACATTAACAAAATCCTGGTTAAATGTCAATCTCTCATACAGAGTTGTCGATCTTTACAATGATCTCTATCTCTGTTAACGTCTCGAAAGTAGTCCCAAACACGTGATCGTTTAAAACGATCATGTGACAATTTTTGAATTTTTTCCATACGCAACAGACATTTTGACTAACAGATCACCTTTCTTGTCTTGTAGATGTTCAAAGGCTTGTCGTTGACAGTTCCTTAGCACTAAATTTTTGCCATAATTTTTAGCAATATCATCTATTGTTGACATTTTAGCGGATGAGTAAAAAAGGCAAATTACTCAGAATAGGGAGACGTTTCACAAGAAAATAGTTCTTGTAAATATAACTCTTTAAAAATTGGATTTCGCCTATAATAAAATTCTATTTCACGTAAAACTTTAAGATAATATATATAAAAGACTAATTACGCATTCGATACAAAATCTTAATTGTATTACTATTTTACAAGAATCTTGTAAAACCCGAGACGTTTACAGAGATAAAGATCACTGTAAGGATCGACAACTCTGTATGAGAGATTGGTTAAATGTATTTCTTAATAAATCCGGGAATACTTTACAAGACCCGGGTATTTGTAAACAAAGTCAGAACTTCTTTACAAAATCCAGGTATATCTCAGCAAATATCCGGGTAAAATTTATAAAATCTGGTTAAATCTAAACAAAATCTGGGTATACCTTACAAAATTTGGGTAAATCTAAACAAATTACAGGTATTCTTTATAAGATCCGGGTAAATTCTTAACAAAATCCGGTTTACCATTACTAAATCCGGGTAAATCTAAACAAAATCTGGATAACGTTAACAAAATTTGGATAATAGATTAACAAAATCATGATAATCTAAGCAAAAATCCGGGATATTATAAACAAAATCCGGGTAGTCTTTTCAAAATATGATGACAAATTTCTGAATAATCCATAATACTGTTCATCTCAAAGAAACAATTAAATGAAATAAGGCATTATGAGAACATTATAACTTACGAGTACATCCATTTAAGGTAGGTCCAGGAGAAGATGGTTTTGTTGCTATGTTTGTTGCTATAGTGACGGCCGCTGGTGTTATTGCTGGGGTTTGTGACGTAGACAGCATGTTAACTTGGTTTGGAAATCCACATAATGAAGTCGTACAACATTTAGGATAGATATTATCTGTGATACTGTGAGATTGACATTGCTGAAAAACCATATGTAATTATTGATTGCCCGCCAGGCATGCTCAGTCGAAGGAACTCAGGTATTTTAATCGAGGTGTCATGAGTTCGATACCCAAGCGGCATTCTTTCGCGGGGTTTGGTCATATAATCATTTCTACGGCCATACTCACGCCTACCTCTGATTCTAAATCATGTAGGGAAGTTGCCAGTCACTGACAGACGAAAGCGGCTAGTAACTGGTTAACAAATAAATCAAGAGATTTAGAATTTTCAGGAATGGTAACTTGGTAAGAAGTATCGTCGTGATATGACCTTTACAATGTGTTGACATAGCGTTAAACTTCAAATCGAAAATTATACATGAATTATGTTATTTATATTTCTGACTGTCACATTTTTACATTATATAATTATGTGTAAACATCTTATAAAGAAATTAGGAAACCTTACAATAGGGTTTTAACTATATACATAATATATAAAGATGTCAGCACCATAACATTAAATTTTTCTAACACGTATGCACAAGGGATACAGCATAATGATGTCTTTGTGTATTATGCTCCGCCGGGCATCGAACCCACGACACCTTGAACAGTAGACTAACGTGCTACCAACTGAGCTAGCATGGCGGCTGTGATGTCTTTATATCATTTCATAAAACGTGTACCAGGTAGTATTACAAAGAATAATTGAAATAAAATATTGGCATTTTATTGTTGAATATAATTATTAATTCAAACGTGCAACGCACTGGTACACTCGCAATTTAGCGCTTACGTTGCCAAACTTCTCCGCATCATAAAATGTTTCCCGACAAAAACAGTTACATTTTTTCACAAAAAGTATCATTTGAGTTTTAAGTATACGTACATGTATAAAACATTAATTAAAGACGCTAGCGTCACAGTGTTACATTGATATACGTAAGCAACAAGGTATACAATGCAAAATTCCGTACAAAAGGGTATTGTTTATTCTAGCCACGAACACGTCAAGAATGTCGTGTATAAAATCATAACTATTGTGTTTCTGGTACGTTAATATTGAATTGTTTACATTGTTGCTTAGGTAAAACAATCTATCACAATGACACCATCGCATATCATTATTATTTTATACATGCTCGTAAGATTATAACACATAAGGAGCGGGCGTGGCCGAGCGGTTACGACGTTGGAAGGGAAAACATTGGATAGTCAGCTCCGCGTTGGTACCTTGAGCAAGAATCTTAATCCGACTAGCTCAGTTCTGGGGGACCAGGAAGTTGACTCGAAAATGATTGATCTAAATTGTAAGAACTTGTTTCATAATCGCGCTAAAATAAATTAGTACTGTAACAGTATAAACTAATTATTACAAAAGTAATGTATTTTCAAACGTATTGTTCATGTAAAAACAAGTTATGGAATCTGTTGCAACAATGTACATGTAACACAAATAATTGTTAAGATATGATGAAATCATTTTTTCTGATGATTGTATAATAATTATTCTAACACCATTCACAATGTGCTCAATATAAGCAATAATTAAAACTCACAACAAATTAATGTCTCACTTGAGAGTGTTTCAATTTATAGTAGTTAATTGACTGTTCCTGTTTCTAATATGATTGGTTACACATTTTTACAGAAATTGAAATTAAGCTAATGACACTTCTACACGATAGTTTTACACAACTGCAACACGCATACAATGGCTAGAACAATCTAGGTGTAGAGATTGCGTAATTGTAGGGCCAAAGGTCAACCAGTGGACTTTTGAACGTTTTAGAGTTCAAAATTCCTATAAGAAAAACTACTCCGTATCATTCTTCACCATATGTCTGTTTTCGGCTCCTCGCTTTTAATAAATCGTTCATTAGGTACTTTCAGCGCTTTGATTCTTGAGTAACACGTAACTTTTTCGTAGTGATAAAATACTTGTAACATTAGTATAACTTATGCTTTGATCTCGCGATTGGCATGTTCGTGTGTTTATTTATACAATCGAACTCGTAGTCCTTGCATAGCAAACATATGTCGGACGTCGATAGTACAATGTATCAATGTATAAATAATGCAATGCCAATAAAAAAGATATTCCGTATTGCCACGAATCTCTTACCTCCGAATTCAAACACATTGTTTGATAGATGTCAACATTAGTAAATGGTAGTTTCTTGACACCACAAACCTAGAATAATGCAAATATTATATCATATTGTGCCTAAAGTTTGGCCCCGATCTGATCATTCACATTTGCATATAATTATTTTCTAAAAGTGTCAAGACGAAAATCAGTACCACGACTATACTACACTTCAACTGCCCAAAATGAGCAATCTATTTACAGCGATTGTAAATAGAAGTATGCTGATGTGCTAAATTTTACCACAAACTCCTCTCGGCCACGGAGAGTAATTGACACTCATTGTGCGCTTTAATATATTTTAAAAGTTAATCCCTGTCTAATAATTACATTTGAGCTTTGACGATGTACTCCAGTATCGGTATCGAGCATTAATACTACATTCGTATTTAATGTAATGAATGTTCTTGCATAAAGGTTAGATCGGGGGTCAAACTTTAGGCACTATACTCGGTATACTAGAGTTCGTAGGTAAAGAAAACCCGGGTCGATAACGCAGTTGGTAGCGCGTCGGGATTCGGAATCACGTGTCCCGAAGAGTTCGGGTTCAAATCCCACCCGGGGAGGTTATACCCTTCCATGAAAATTAGACTGTGTTGAAACGGCGTTAAATCCAATTTAAAAAAAGTAGGTAAAGAATGCAATTCAAAGTTAAAATAACATAACAAATCTTAAATAAAACCTTCAAGCAAGTCACAAGTACAAACTCAATTTGGAAACATGGAAGAAATGATAATATTTTACTTACCTGACCTTTTTGACATACAGATATTCTATCACATGTTACTGGGTCAGTTTGTTGGTCACAGCTATAACATACCGGTCCACTCTCAGCGTAATGAGCTAAAATATCAATAATATCATCAACTATAGCTCGTACAAAAAGAAACAAAAGCCTGTGTATGTAAATAGTACAATGAACTAATCCACGACCAGGGATGTTCAGGATGACAAAATATTATAAAGTATTAATTTTAATATGTTCTTATAAGAGTCTTGTTGGTGTAATGGTTCTATCGTTACAAGCAGGGAATAAAAGGGGCTATGGTTTATTCGTCACCAAAATTTTGTTAAAATGCAACCTTAATTTTCAACAGTGCCCTACGTTTGGAATGGATTGGTTTGTTTCAATAGTTACGCAACCACGTGATTTGTTATTTTATACGAGCCAGACTATCAACTTTAGCAATAAAGAAAATTAAAACTTTCAAAACAAAGATACTTGTAGCATTAAGAAATCAAGAAAATTAGTCGTAGCATATGCAATTTGGCTCTAATATTAAGATAAGTTCAGTTTAAATGCAATTGATCAATGTATGACGTACGTCATAACATGACCTAAAAAATAGAGGTAACCCGATTGCTTTGTGTTGCACAGTTTACAGATACAAATGTAACAAAAATGATCATTTAACACTATAATGAAGTAAATGAACATTATCTAGAGACGACAGTCCATAAAGACACTGGTTTTTGAAGTTAAGCTTATTTCAATATAACGAACCAAAGGTTAAAATGAAATAAAATACGAAAACTGCATCGGGAGTCGGACCAACAGATTTTCGTCTTAGCGTGCTTACCACTAAGAATTTTATGGGGTCAATAAGTTCCATTTTTCACAAGAATCTTTCATTTGGTGATACAAACACCAAATATGGTACAACTGTTGTAAATAGTGTGCTAGTTACAAAAGCATGATTTTCACCTTCAAATCCAAGATAACCGATAATTTTTCAAGATGGTAGCCGAAATAAAGATTTTTTTGTCCCGTTCATGATAAATCAGCATTTTTTATAAGTTTTAACATGTAATATACATTATAACATCTGTAGAGCGCCCCAGAATAATATTTAATCATCTGCACAAAACAACTTTTGATATTTCACTTAGGCGTAACTTTAATTAAATTTAATCTTCAGAACAACGACCTCTAAATAGCAATATACTTTAGTTCCTTCTAGTGGGTGTTGTTCAAGAGAGGTTGTACTGTATATTCAGCGTTCACTTACGTAATGTACTACAGCCATGTCTGTTACATAGATTACCGGGACAGCAATCTGTACAAGCTAAAATATCACCATTTTCTAGAAATCTTTTACCAGGTCGTACATCATTACATTGCTACAATAGATAAGTGTTTACTTTTCATTCCAACTGTCATTGGTGCATACATCAATCCCGCTGATTTAAGTACTCGCTATTTGTTAAAAAAATCTGTACATATTGATATATAAATACAAATGCACGGATATCTATTTTTTTCGATTGTGAATACGAAAATTCTGTAACAAGTATTTAAATCAGTGGGGTCAACATATGAGCCACTGACAGTTAAATTAAATTTTACAATAATAAAACATTATTGTTGTATAGATATGAAACTGTTTTATTAAGGTCCGCAGTGTTACACTACCTATTTTAAAACAATGAGAAGAGTGTACGTATGTACCAAACAACAGGCTTTCGACAATATAAGAGTTTCGCAATTCTTTTTATTATATATTAACATATAGTTAAGGTATGTATATCATCACCTCAGAAAACACAATAAGCCTCATTCAATGGGTTCCTGTGTGTTTATTTCTGGGCCGATTTTCAAAAACCTTGGTCTTATTGAACAGGGAAATGGCCAATCGTTTGATTGCACATCGACATACCATTATATTCTATTTCGTGACAAAGCAGCCGCTACAACAGTATACATGCAGTTAGTTCTATGTTTAAGTAAACTGCAGACTCAGACGTTTTATCATTTTATATTTTATTGAACTGCATGTAAAAGAAGTTCTGCTATCCAATCCATATACTGTATATCAAATAATACATTTTTTCGCCGCAATTGTCTACGCCAACTTTTGTCTGTTGTATCATACCTGTTTGTCCGATGAAATTCTCTTGCGGTATAGAGAAATGGATAAAACATACCAAAAGGTATCATTGGTTATTTTTGCGAAACACGGTAGTTGCTTACTATTCACTCTGTACCTTATAGGTGATTAACTATGCTGATTGATTATACATTCGTCGCGATCCGCTTTTAGTGGTATGATTGAACAGGGAATATGGCTATTCATAATTCAAACAAAAAGAACCCTGCATAGCGCTGGATATTTTTTTAAAAGATTTTTCTTGTTTCTATATGTTTGTACTTACATTGACATCCCTACAACCAGATCTATAGTTTGTATTACCATTACGTGATACATATCTTTCTAAATAACACACCTTTAGAAATATTATATAATATAATAAATATATTAAAAAATATTTTGATAATATGATGAACATGGTGTTTATATTATTACTTGTCATAGTTGATAATGGCTGGTAGGTTGATACAAAATAAACAAATTGTTTATTTATACTAGTTTTAACGCAGTGTTAACACATTTTGGTTACTATACGGCGTCCAGCGCAACTAACCTAGCTTTCCTGGACCCTTGTTTATATCCAGTACTCACTTACCCTTTCACAAGGCTGGAAACTTCTCCATATACCTTATTAATGGAGAAAACTTGACATAGTTGTCAAATTTTCATGGAACGGTATTACCTCCTCGGGTGTGATTCGAACCCGTACCCCATTCGGCACACGAGATTCCAAATCCCGGCGCGCTTCCAGCTGCACTACCGTCCCGGCTTAAAACAAGATGTTTTTGTAATGTTGTTGATGATGAATTTCATTTTTTAATTAGCAAGGTTATTTTGTTGGTAAATAAAGCATGAAGGAACAAATAAACTCCAAATAACGATGGAAATAACGATACAGCAGAATATTCGATTTGATAATTATGCTTTTTGGAACGGTGTCTAAACATCGTTCCAGAGTTAACAAACCGTAATTTCAGCTCAAAGCATTGAATCTAAGCAAAAAACCCGATCCACTCCGCATATCATTACTGCAAAATTTGATTAAATACTTGGTTCCACGCCTTTTCTAAACAACATTTAGTTTATACACGGTATTCACTCATCTAACGCACTTACTTGGAAACTTAGTATTATTTGCTAATCTTAAAAAACGGCTACGACGGTGAAAAATCAATATTCAATATCGGATTGTTATTGAACGATTTAACCGTCCGCTATAGGGATTGAACCCTGAAGTTCCTTTCTGGAAAGCATACCAGAAACCAGGTTCATGTCTTTTTATTGTCATGTTATAAACATCACTATTGCCTCATTTTCATGAACGTTAACAACCTGCTGTGACCGAGAATCGAACTTACAATGTACACATGATTGCGTCTTTTAATGTATAAGTGAATTAGCGGAAGCCACCCGGCAAGCTCATTGAGTAGCACACATGTCTGCTGATCGAGGGGTCGTAGTTTCGATTCCCGGGCGATGCATACTCATGTGGAGTTTTGCCATGAAATTAATTTTACAGCCATTCTTTCTCCAACCATTAATTCCAAATCATGTAGGACAGTTGTCAGTCACTGATGGAAGTATATGCATAGTAACCGGTTTACAGCTAAATCTAGAAATTATTCTACATCTTAATCCAAAGATTCAGCCATTTCAGGAGGTGAGTTTGTTGAGTGACCTCCATGATATTTCACCTATGCAGTGAGTAGCTATTGTTTTGAACCCAGCAATAAAGGTTAAGTGAAATAATAACTTACGGAATTAGGACCACAGGTTTCAATGACGTTACATGTTCGTGGAAGTATGGAACTAGAACAACTTAAACATGTCAGTCCTGTTATAATGAAATTATATCACTTTGAATGTTTATGTGGATAGAATCAATGAAGAATACCCTGAAACTCTTAGAATCATAACACAATGTGAGTTTGAGCACAAAAGTTGCTTCTGCAACCCCGCTGATTTAAATATTCAATAATTGTTCTATTTTTACCCGTCCATAATTACCAACATCTATTTTATTCGGTCGTAATAACTGAAAATCAATAGCGAGAATTTAAATCAGTGGCGTTTATTCATACGCCACTGCCAGTTAAATCGTTAGTTGTTATTATAAGCAATTCTTACATAAACAAAACTTGAAACAAAAAATTCATATGCAGAAACGTTTATTAATATTGAATTGATACAAATATGTGTTCCGCTATCTTTGGCAATTAGACATACACATATACTAGGACGAAAAAGAAACGCCGGGTACATAAAATATGCAACACATGTCCGGCCGTGTTTCGCAAAACAAGAAGGGTCATCGTTAAAAGGGGGTATTTTTTCACATAATCAGCATCGGAAATCGATTGAAACTTCAACAGCTGGTTCCATACAGATGACATTTCATACAAAAATAAATATAATAATCCAATAATACAATTTATCCCTTAAAACAATCATTATAGGTTACCCGGCGTTTCTTTTTCGTCCTAGTATAGTTACCATTTTGTAACACATAAATAATTTGACATTTGGTGTCAACTATTTCTAGCGTTTTTCCCTCAGTAAATACTGAAAGATTGATTTGTTATTGAGATAAATATACAAACCTAATCCAGGGATCGGTTAATAGTTTGGTAACAGGATAACATGAAATGCTTTTACTGGTAATCACACAAGCCACAGAATTGAATGATATTCTAGGTCATTAAATTAGATAAATCATTATATGCTTAACTGCTTCTCCGATTGTTTATTCTACATTTATACACGAGAACAATAAACTATGGAACTACATCATACAAAATTACCGACTTTAAGGTCTTGACATTCTAAAGCAAAGAGGTAAAAAAATTCGTTTCAATGATGGATACGTAATGAATTGAACCCAAGAAAATTCAACCGAATGGTTTATTTGTGTCATCTCTCATAGCGAATTAACATTCACTGTGACATTTGTAATGTAAGAGCGACCAGCTCATCAATCGCTGGATTACTTAAATAAGATCGAACTCGACCCGAAAACGTAAGCTCAGACTTAAAAAAATTTCACTCGAAGTGAAAATGTTTTTTGAGCTCATTCGGTAAATTAAAATCGATTAACACCAAATCCGACGTATATCCACTATGTATTTTGAAATAATTCATGCAATTAAACTAAATAGAACGATTGTGTGTCTCGTATAATGTTACCAAACTAGTTATGTGAGCTCGCAAACTAATATTTTTAATCGAATATGAGACACTCATGAAAATGTTTTCCGAGCTCATTTGGTAAAATATAAACCGATTTTGCACCAAAATTGACATATACCCACTATGTATTTTTGAAATGATTTATGCAATTAAATCAAATAGAACGATTGTTTGTTTCAAACACTTCAATCAACGATCACTATCAATTCTGCTTCTGGTGCAGAAAGATTAAAATTTCATAGATTAGGGAATTATAGTCTAACCAATTAGCGTGGCTCGCCTACTCGACTTGAGACCGCCTATTAATGAATCTATCCGCGGATGCACTATTTGCAAATCTAAAAGTCGCAACATTGTTTGTCCTACAATTGTACAATTTGTTTGTATACAATTCTTCACAGCAATTGTTAGATAATCATTAAATAGTTGCATAATGATTGTTTTAAATTGAGAAAAGATAAACTGAGTATGCAGATATAACGTGTTATAAATGTTTGATGGAACTATTTTGTTGAGTGTGTATTATTTAATGATGAGTAGAGAAACGGAAGATTTCTTTTCGCTCAGATACGAACACGATAACTGAAGCGTCGACAGTCAGATAGACTGTCTTGCTAAAAATCGATCAACAAATGTGACAGCAAAACCGACGAATATCCTCTGTATTTGTAAAGAATAATTCATGATAACGATTGTTCGTCTCGAACAATGTTACAAACACTCCATCAACTCACCATGGTTACAGGGTTTGTTGGCACACGTGGTATCAATCTCAGTAGAGTTTCCTACACACGGATGCCCAACATTGTTTAAAGATGGGTATCCACAAGATCTTATACGCCTCTGTACACCATTGTAACCACAAGATGTTGAACATCCACTCCAACTCATCCATGGTCCCCAGTTACCACTCTCTAGTAAACAGAATATCATTTATTTCGTATTTTTGTGAAGCTAGTAATGAAAAAAAAATACAGCCATTCCCCCCCCCCCCCTACCACTGATTCTTATAATGTTGGACAGTTGTCAGTCATTGACAGAAATATGTGCCTAGGAACTGCCTAACTGCTAAAGCCAGAAATATAGCCTTTCAAAGTACGAGGACTAACCGCTGTGTATTATTTTCCAGGTCAAGAGTTATTTTCGACCCGCCCGGTTAGCTAAGTCGGTAGCGTTACTACAAATCCAGGGGTCGGAAGTTAGATTACCATCATGGAGTCTGGTCATAAAATATTTCTTAGACCATTGTCTCGGCTACTTGTAGGTCAGTTGTCGGTCACTTGTGAGTGTATGAGCTTATAACTAGGATGAAAATTAGAATTAAGATATCTAGGCGTATCCAAAATCATAAGTGGGACGGCTGACCCACGCAATACATGTGTATTACGAAAAATAGAAAATGCGGCGTGAAGCACTTAACAATACATTGTTTTTTTTAAATTATGTTCGACAAGAATGTAAGGCACTACATCCTATTACTGAGGGTCTTACATAGTGCGTTCTTTAAAGTTTGCTTCCATTATGCACGTGTTTAGCCGACTCGTCAATTTCGTACGATACCATCATTCCAGCCAAGCTACCTACCATGTTTCATTATGCCAATACTAATATGGCATAAAATAGTTAAAACGCGCTTAGGTTTGGATGCTCTACGTTAATTTTAATTTACTCTAGCTACTAATACAGTATCTAATGTCGAATTACTGTTTAATTCTAATAACCCCAAGGATCGTAGATTATATTAATTGTATTCCAAACACGTGATATTTAGTTTTGGTGACTATGTAAGGCTGACATAATTAAGGTGTACTAATGTAGCTTAATGAATGAAACTAGACATACTGTTTACTAGATTTTCTAGAACAAATCCCAATGGTCATAGAATGGGCTATTTGTGCTTCTGATTACTAGTGTACTAGTATGAGAAATTAAGTATAGCAACTGCTTGTACCGGAAACTTCTGTGGTGCCACTGCCAAACATGTGAACGACTCATGATGTGCTTCAACACTTACCTGGTAAAAACGTGTTACATAAATCTTTATCACAGCATTCACCTGTAGATTTCGTGGTACGTGTTGCAGTCGCAGTTACATTAAAATCGTAAACAACATTACGACCGATAATTGTTGGTTGAATAACTGGCTGAGTTAGACCTGTACCTCTACATGCCTGTGAGAAAAACGTGAGCTGTTTTTTATATGTATTTTTTATTAATGGTACACTGTCCTCAAAAAGTTCCTTCACAGTACAATTTATCAAATTGCTATTACTTCCATTATCTAGTTTGAAGGATCATACATTTCATTATTTGTTTAATTCATAATTTCATGCAATGGTACCATAACTATTGGTACATGTCATTTATTTAGTTGCAGCAAAGGTTATCTATCTGCCTACAAAACTATGGTTTGCATATCTCGATGAATCAATATCAAGTTTGAGATATTATGTTATTTCATATCCTAAGAAAAATGTACTGATTGCAAAAAAAAAGAATAAAAAAAACAATTTAACAATACCCTTATTTTATAATGTTTTTGAAATTCCATTTAGTACAATGTAAATTGTGAGTGTGTGAAGGAACTTATGGAGGGCAGCGTATATAAATTATTAAACAGTATGAATTTGTATTTTTTTCTCGTTAGAAATTTTCGATTAAAACCATTGTAATTCTTAGAAACTTCCAACGAACAATTACATCCTCGTATCCAAAAAGTTTTAAGATCAAAGTCATTGCGATTTCACCTAACTCTTACGATCAAAGACATCGTAAATCTCACATAAATCTTACGACAAAAGACATTGTAGTTCTCATATAAATCTTACGACAAAAGACATTGTAGTTCTCATATAAATCTTACGACAAAAGACATTGTAATTCTCATATAAATGTTACGACAAAAGACATTGTAATTCTCACATAAATCTTACGACTAAAGACAACATGATTTCACAAAATCTAACTAAATCTTACAATCAAACTCATGATAAGTCATAAACATTTAGAGGAACGAATACATTTTTCATAATACAAGTTAGCTATAAATTCTTCACATACATATAGAAATTTCGTTGTCTAGTTCAAGTGTCACAGGACTGATTGTTAGGTGACCTGTTCGTCTTATCTTACTCTCAAAAAAGTTTGATTTTGACGTAAAACAAAACATTTACCACTGCTCCTTTACATTTTGTATGATACAAAGTAAACCCGGAAATCGTGATCTCTTCAATAAAACACATCTCATCACGACCACATTCTTTTATCTGGTTACAACTGGTCTCGCTGACTTGCTGTTCACAATTGTAACATATAGGGCCATGGTTTAAAGGGTAACCTAAAAAGTAATAACATATGAAACCTTAGTTTACTCTGGAACCTGAAAAAATTATAGCATTTAAAACCATAATTTACAATGGAACCTGAAAATAATGATATAACATAAAATAACAAGTTTTAATTGTAATCTCAAATAATGATAACATAAAACCAAGGTTTTTATTGTAACCCGGAAAGGTAATAATATACAGTTTATATGTTTTACATTGTAACCTCATAAATACATAATAATCATATAAATCCATGCTTTTATTGTATCTTCAAAAAAAAAGATCAAATAAAACCATGGCTCACATTGTAACCTGAAAATAGTGATGACGTATACGACAATGGTTTACATTGAAACCTGAAAATAGTGATGCCATATATGACCATGGTTTACATTGGAACCTGAAAACAGTGATAACATTTAAACCATGGTTTACGTTTGAACCTGAAAATAGTGATGCCATATATGACCATAGTTTACATTAGAAGCTGAAAAAAAGTGATAACATTTAAACCATGGTTTATATTTGAACCTGAAAAAAGTGATGACATATATGACCATAGTTTACATTAGAAGCTGAAAAAAGTGATAACATTTAAACCATGGTTTATATTTGAACCTGAAAATAGTAATGCCATATATGACCATAGATTACATTAGAAGCTGAAAAAAGTGATAACATTTAAACCATGGTTTATATTTGAACCTGAAAATAGTGATGACATATATGACCAAGAATTACGTTGGAAACTGAAATAAGTGAAAGCATTTAAACCATGGTTTACATTGGAACCTGAAAATAGTGATAACATATAAAACCATGGTTAAAATTTGAACCTGAAAATAGTGATCAATATAAGAACATGGATTACATTGGAACCTGAAAAATGATAACATTTAAACCATAGTTAAAATTGGAACCTGAAAACAGTGATAAAATATAAGACCATGGTTTGTACTGTAATATTAGAATAATGATAGAATAAGGGGAGCTATAGACAGTATAGAGTGATGTATGTCCATCATAATGTAACATTGGTCCTTTTAAAATAAAATGTTTAAAACTTGATCTGGGGAATTCAAACTTACATAAGGAGATGAATACATTAGAATGTTATTCTTGCTGTTTTAACATATGTTAATCAGTTTTTATATCGGAACATATAAATTAGTAAAAATGTGACATGTTTCAAGGTGAAAATGTGTCCATTTGTCGTGAATCATTAAATCTTGCACGTGGGGAATAACAACAAAATTCATCAGTATGATTGCAAGATTAAATGGATTTTGTCTCAATTTCATTTTAATGTCATCCATTCTGTAGACAACGATAGGCGAATCAGCATTTTAAGCATCTAATTATCTACATGATTGATAAGCTCGATTGATAATTATGTACACATGTATAGGCTCACCATATAACTAATGATTATAGTACTTGTATCAGGCAAACTCATTTAATACAAGCTTATGTCCGCTACCGCAGTATTAACGTAGCTGAAATATGGTGGAGCTATTAGTAGTTAAATTTAAATGGAATTTTTATAGGTGTAGGTTGGGTATGGTCTAAAATGGTCGCGATTTTTTAATCTATTGATATCGGTTTTAATCTTAACCCAGGCTCATATGTTTATCATTTTTTGATGATTTTAGAAAAACAAATTTACATCAACATGTAAATAAATTGCAAGCGTCTTGGTATAGGTAAGTATTCATTGACAAGATTTTTGTGTGTGAAAAAGTAAGAGTGTGAACTAGTCGCCATTATACTCGTACATGAAACTGTTGACGCTTTTTTATTCTTAATTATACCCGGCAGTTGTCAGTCACTGACTGCATGACGTGTACGCCTCATAAAGTGTGCTTTGACAAAATAAATCCAGAGATTGAGCCAGGAATGATAAGTTGGTTGACTTGCCGCTATAAAATGACGAGTTGCTACCGCGTTAAACCCAACCAAAAATACCTTACCAGGGTGATTGCATCCTTTGTTATTACAGAGATTGTCGTCATGGCAACACGTAGAGCACAGCACATTATAATTTGTTTGTCGCTTGGTATGCGTAGTTTTTCCGTTTGAGATATTTAAAATTCTTGTTTGTGTAACTTCATCCATCAACGCATGAGTTATGTTCTTGGTCCATACCATTGGTACACTATTCCTCCGTCGTCCTCGTCTCGCTACTATACAAGACTGATAAATGAACTTATTATGTTAAAAAATAACAATACATTCAGTCATATCATAACATTAGATATTTAAACAATTAAAGAATTTAATGTTACTATTTTGAAAATTCGATATCTTTATCATTTCTGTACTTTTGGAATTCCTCGGCTCTGTTCCTCAACATCACAATAGCATTGCAGTCGGATATATTCGGTCAAATTTCTTTCTTTTTGGTCTGAAACTTGCATCTTGCATTTTTAATAATATATATTAATTGCATGCTTTCAAATTAAGTACTTTTAGTGTAAAACTAAATATGTGCAATGCTAACTTAAGTATCTAGAATGTACTTTTATGAAAACTTAAAGAGATATTGCTTTTCCATATTCTGAGAGTAATAGAAACATGAAATTGAAACAAGTACCGTAAACGAATAGCTAAAGTACAAATGTATTGTCCATTTTTTCTCAACTGTCAAAGTTTGAATAATTTCACGGTGAATAATTACACACTATCTCAATATCACGAGTGTTAGACGCACGAAGTCACCGTGAAATTATTCATGTTTTGACAGTTGAGAAAAAACGAACAATACTTATATGGTGGTAAATTTTGCTATCAGGTAATGAGATGACTTACAAGTTTCTAACTAGTTAAACAATAACCTTTTTGCCTTATTATTGGATAACTGGCAAGATGTTAACTACATTAAAGTTTCGCTATTAAGACCAACAAAAACGATGGTCTTAATAGCGAAACGGTCTTATCTTAGAGACCCTTTTGTAAACAAATTTAGCACTTGAGTCTTAATAATTGTCAATAATCGCATGATTTTGAATAACAAAAGTGGTCTTAATAGCGGAACTTTACTGTAGTTGCATAACTAGTTAACACTTTTATTAACTTGTTACTTAATAGAAATACGCCACCATATTAATACAATAAAACCTCTGCAGAACAAATCATCTGCTTAACAACAGCGTTTGATATTTTTATTTGGCGTTTTTTTTTTCATTTGAATTTAACCTCAGCAAGGCAACAACCTCTGAACAGCAACACACTTTAGTCAGCCAAAGTTGGTGTTGTTTGAGAGGGGTTGTACTGTACATGTATTTAATTGAAATATATCGAGGACATTTTGATATGATTTTCATACTACAATCACAGGCGTTCAAAATATCATTGTGGGAATGATTAATATGGGTCACATGAAGTGTGACAATTTTCAAGGAAGGTGTTCCACAAATAAATTCATTCTCACGCCTAATATATAGTGTTATATGCATGCAGCTTCTGATTTCTCGGTGTGACATTTTATCACGAAATGTGTACATATACATATATTTATATTTATACCTGAGAATCACGACATCCTAAATTGTACTGTACCTCACCTATTGGTGTAAGTAATACATCCATATAACATTCCTAGAAATACATTTATAGTTGAGATTAAGAGTAGGGCTGTCACGATACGCCAGAAGCGTACCGCGATATATTGCAATACGCTGTTATCGTATCGCGATACGTACCACGATATATTGTGGAGTTTTATATTTGTTATTCCTCCGCTGTATTTATCAGAATAAAAGCAAATGTTATATGCAGCTACTGATAGAATCTTTTAGTATTTACGGTCATTTAGGACTGAGACGCGCCCCAATCGGTTAAATTCTTGCAACTTCAGGTTATATGGAATGAACAATGGAAAAACTGACGATTTGCTACTTTTATTTCGCGCAGTGAAAAATTTTCCAATGAAATAAAAAATATCGCCAAATACCGGAACATTAAAATCGCACCGCGGTACGTATTGCCGTAGCTGTGTATTGCAATATACCGGTATATCGTGGCAGCCCTAATCAAGAGTCAATTTGACTTATATTTTATCAACCGACTTTGCAATATTGTTTATATAGAAACATCTCAGAAAACAAACATTAGATCAAACGACATGGAACGTACTAAAGGTCCTTATGAATACACCTGTGCCTGAGCAGTTGAGAACTCGCGTTTGTAAATTTGTATAATTTCAAAAGATTAAGAGCAAAGCAAAATACTGTAGTTCATGCTAAATAAAAAATATTGCATTGTATCGTATGGTATCGTATGGTATCGTATGGTATCGTATGGTATCGTATGGTATCGTATGGTATAGTATTGTATAGTATTGTGTCGTATCGTATTGTGTTGTCTCGTGTCACGTCGTTTCGTGTCGTGTCGTGTATTGTATTTTGTATTGTGGTTTATTGTGTTTGTGTTTTGTGTTGTATTGCATTTCGTATTGTTTTGTATATTGAATTGTGTATTGGATTTTTAATTGAATTGTGTTGTGTATTGTGTTGTGTTATGTTGTGTATTGTATTGTACATTGTGTATTGTGTTGTGTATTGTTTTGTGTTTTGTATTGTGTTGTGTTGTAATGCGTATTGTATTTTGCATTGTGTTTTGTATCGTGAATTGTATTTGTATTGTGTTGTGTTTTGTGTTGTATAATGTATTGTATTTGTTGCAACGTGTTTTGTTGTATTGCGTTTTTATTGCATTGCATTGTGTTCTATTATGATCTTGAAAAATCAGTAAAATTAAAGCTAAATGAGATGTCTTTTTTTTCAAATAAAGAAGGTTATTTCCAGATAGATAACAAGATGATGACTTACAGAATGAGATCCACATTCTTCTATATAAGCACAGTCAGTTGGTGAGACAACATTCATACAACTTAAACATTTCAGACATACTGAAAACATAAGAAATATTGGGTATGAATGTCCTGGGAGACAACTGTTAAATGCTTATATAACAGAATTAACCTGAGGTTGAACTACCTAATTATAATAATTACACACTTCACTTACATAAAGTCGTAAGTTTCCGTATGCGTGTAAACGGTTATACAGGTCGTATTCTAGGTCATGCGTGTTTTTGTACTTTAAACAATGGACTTGCCCACTAAATAGGTGAATAAGTAATGCATGTACAGCATTTTACTGACTTAAACATACCATTTTTATGTGTAACATTTATTTTAAATTGTGTGTATGCACATCGTAATATTTTTATAATGATATGTTTATAAAATATGTGTAAACAAGTTTAACTATAAAATTGTAAAAATAATTCACCCCTAAATAATGGTGTGTAATGAAACTGGCTATGTTAATATACGCAATGTTTACGTGGACGACCTGTACACGTGTTTATAACAACCGATGTGAGTATAAATCAATTTATTAAAAGTGGCATGTTATTGTACTTTTAATTTTGGACAATGACAACATTAATATTTTTGGTACCTATAACTGTTATACTCAATATACAAGTAGATGGGTTCGCTATCATTACCGACTCGCTATCAAGACCATTTTCTGTAAGACCGCCAGGTGGTCGTATTAGCGGAACTTTACTGTATTACAAGTTTCTCTCTAAAAATTCTTGGACATTTGAAATTTTGAAAGAAAGTTAATACCGCGAGTAATTTGAAGCATATACAAGTTACATGGTTTGAATTATATATCAGTAAGTTAATCAAATCTAATTTTGAATGTGCTCAGATGACTATTTGTTTCTGTTTACGTAGGTAAATATGTTTGTTTTGTTTTGTTGAGTTTAACGCCGTAGCAACACATAGTATAGGTCATATAACGGCGGTCAGTCAACCTTCTCACTCCTCCTGGAAAGGCTAAATCTCTGGATTTAGCTGTTAACCAACTACTAAGCGCATGCTTTTGTCAGCTTTTCGACTGACAACTGCCCTACATAATTAAAAATCATTGGTAGGAGGGAGAATGGCCGTAGAAATAATTTCATGACCAAGCTCCACTAAAGTATGCCCCGAGCGAGAATCGAACCCAGGACCCCTCGATCAGTAGACTTGCGTGCTACCGAGTGAGCTAGCCGGGCGGCTGGGTAAATATGCATCAGCTATTCCGATTATCAGGACTGTGTTCTTCGGACTTCGTGCCTTAAACTTCATAAAAAGAATACTTTTGATGGTTTCTTTGTTGTGTCTTTAGACAACATCTATATTTGTGTACAAGGAATGAAAAAGACTTTCCCGCTTCTGTGTCTAGCTTTGTTTCTATCTTTATATAAATCATATTATTGTAACATCCTTGTTTTTAAGAGAAACCATCGAACCGATGTACTTACCTACTTGAGAAATATAAAGCAGTAAGATGATACACAAATATAAACCTGAAAATATAATGTCTGTTTTAGTATGATAAGCCAATGAACTCTGTAGATATAGAGATATAGTTACACACAGTAATGATCATTATTATGAACATTATGATATGTTAAAATGTTCTTTCTAGAAATGAAATATTTAAATGCTTATGAAACATAGACCAAAAGGGAAAGAGAGAGAGAGAGAGAGAGAGAGAGACAGAGAGAGAGAGAGAGAGAGAGAGAGAGACAGAGAGACAGAGACAGAGAGACAGAGAGACAGAGAGAGACAGAGAGAGACAGAGAGACAGAGACAGAGAGACAGAGAGACAGAGAGACAGAGAGACAGAGAGACAGAGAGAGACAGAGAGACAGAGAGAGACAGAAAGACAGAGAGACAGAGAGACAGAGAGACAGAGAGACAGAGAGACAGAGACAGAGAGACAGAGAGACAGAGAGACAGAGAGACAGAGAG